>JASFXZ010000002.1:37438293-38638293 GCA_032209605.1 Mactromeris polynyma | reverse complement strand
AGAAACAGAGCTCTCGTGGATATCTTACAATTGTATAATTGAGATACAATCAAAACTGACAACTTTATCGAGTTCTCAAGCAATTGCTTACGGACACAGGGACGGACGCACGGACGGACACCACACCATCGGTAAGCTCTTCTGGCCTTTGGCTAGTAGACTTAATAAACTGAGATAAATTCTCTATAAAATGAAGACCATTGTCACGACAGCATTTGACACACACTTAATTAAACCACTTTAAACAGTGGCAGCATCATCAAGATAAAATATGTCGATTCTAAGATATCTAAATCTTAAAAACTAATCATTATGGACCATTTACTAACTTTATTACCGACTTGTTCCATTGCTGGAAAATGAGTCTTATTTGTGTCCCAGCTGGCAATTGAAAAAAAATCAAAATATTGATGTAACGTTATTCGGCATCTACTTGATCTTGACAGCATAATCGCACGGTGTGTTAACTTTAAACCTGCGTTATATCTTCTATCCCCCAAAGAGTTTAGATAATACATTTTATCCATGAACTTTCTTGGAAAGAGTTTAGATTAGTTCAGACGTTTTTCGACAATTAACTGAATAGATGCATTGTTTTACTATGGATTCCAATCACAGTTACGTTCATTAAAATCCCAAAATGGGTCGTAAATACAATTTGTTCGAATCATCTGCATTTTCAAGAATTTAATTATTTGCGTATACATAATATTGTCTCATCAACTTTCAGAAGATTCAACATCGACACAAAACAGTAAATGCTTATCTCGTCGACCGGTTAGTAAAACCTACATTATCGTGTGTTTGTTTACATTCGTTGACTGCCGATTTCCTGATTCAATCCGACAGATGCACATAAATCGGTCATGTCTCATCTTGTGACGGCAAGTTTAAATATGATACGTTCTTGTAGTTGCATTTAAGGTCATCCATGCTTGTGCTCTGATGAATATTTAAATTGCACACGGATAGAGGTGGAGGCACATCGGCAATTAACGGAAATCGCGACAAGGTCAAATATGACGTATTTTGTAATCAATAAATACTGTCTGCAATAGTTTTTTTCAAAGACTAAACAGGAATAACTGACAACCATCAACTAATTTAAAAATGCTTAATAATGTATGAAAGTATACATTGCATTTTGCATATTAAATATCTAGATAAAATGGCTCGCAATGCATTGAACCGGGTAACCAAAACATTACTCGAGAGTCTACTGCAAGAGTGATTTGTTCATCCATCCCAGGAATCACTGTCACATCAACATTCGCGTTATGTGTTAGAAATGTTCAATTACGACTTTCGTTGTGGCGCCAGTCATCAAAATGGGAGTATGATATTTCGTTTTTGTTTACTAGAGACATGTAAACACGAATTTTAAAAAATCGAAGAATGTAATGCTACACAAATATGTGTAGTTTAGTGTTGATCATATCAACATCGGAATTTCATGCCAATATCTATCGATGTGAAGGTTAATGTCAATAATATATTTCATACACAATAATTATTTTAATAAAAGTCAGGATACGTAAGGTTATTTTCGATATCAAATGATTAATTTTGGAACTGTTGTGGTCCCCAATCAAACGAACGATCATGCTCACTTTCAACATCCATTTTTGACAATAAGCACCATAATGGGAATTATATTGGAACATTTCACACATAACACGAATGTAGTGGTGGCAATCGTTACATGGTATTTCTCTGAAACTATATGTTAACAGAAGGTAATATTTTATAAACTCCATCTGTTAGATGAGTACCAACATTTCGGAATAGGACTGTATGAAAGTAATAACTGAGATTAACTTGTCCCATACCCTAAACCTAAGCTATGAAATGAAACTGTCAATATATTTAACTTTACGACCCCCTTTAGAGAGGTTCAGTGCTGCTCTTTGCACATGAACAACTTTTGTTTATCTTTTTCGGTTTCTTCATTCATTTAAAGTTCTAACAACATTTATGTGATATGAGTGTTTCGATTATCCTTATATCGCTTTAGCGATAATCGAAGCGTTAACTGGTTTGCATTAATGTCATCAATTTCTGTTACCATTAAAAATGTCTGTCTGTCGGAGATAAATTTATATCATGAAACGTTGTTCGTACCGGACCAGAAAACTGTTCCAACACTGCACCCTTATGTCCCGTTCATATGTCATCGTAATCCCATGCACGAACATATTTATTGTACACATGTTCAGTTATTTTTTTTGATTATTCATCAACTTCATCTTCATTTTTGTGGATTTCCTACGTTCATTCTATTTAATAGTATTACAAAATGCTTTAACTCAATGCTTACTCGTTTTATACCTTACGCGAACACAGAAAATTAGAACATTAGAAAATATTAAATCACTACAAACATAACTGGTAATCATTATTTTAAATATTTATAGCTGTCACTTTCCGAGTGTGGTAGTCTTTTAGAGATTTTCTTCATTGGCTCTTAAAAAACTCTATGCCGGATATACTTGTATGATTTCCTATGATAATCTGTCTTAATTCTCATCTAATTATTTCTTTAAAGTTCCCTGTTATGTCAGCAATTTTACCTCTCGCCCAGATTTTCAGACGCAGTTTTCGCAAATATAAATGAGTTATCATGTATTATTAATGGCATCTTCCTCACTCTCTAATGATTGATGTTTGTAGTAATACTCCATACATTAACAGTTGTAGAAGTGCCAGTTTAATGTAATTTGGAACTCTTTTGGTGAAAGGAACATTCAATCATATTGGAACGTGTTGCATGCGGGATATCACATGACGTACAGTTTATTTTTATGTTGAAAGATGCATTGAGTCGAGTTTGAATTCCCGTTATATATCATTATTTGGCATATTTTTCTCAGAGTTAGTTTTGACGTTTCTATGGTTCATGGAGTGGATTATCTGTAACAAAATCTGACTCATGGGACCCATTGGTCGGTTGGTAACTCTTGATGTTGTTACACTATACTATTGTTAAATGATAATTGCGAGAAAATTCTCTTAAAATGCATTATATCTCAAACAAAATATGAAAACATTAACCGGTCGAATAAATTTCTAGAAAGCTCAAATGAAAGTGGTGTCAAATAAAAAATTATAATACAACTTAATGTGGTTGTCACATAATCCTCCCTGGGCAAATGTTGACAGGGATAAAATTACTCTGACAATAAAATTCCAAGTAATACATCTTCGAAATGAGGTCGTGTACGTTCATAGCAGATTACACAACATTTGTCGATGCCGTTATATCAAAGCTTAACAATCACCGTATAAATATAGACCCACAACGACTCTTTATCACGGTTTTCCAACGATTTCGTAAAAATAAGTGTTGATTTAAAATGAATCATTCCACAATGTATATCTCCGAAAACCAGTAGCGTGTAATGTAATTGTTCCCATTGGTAGATTACAGTTCCCCACGCTATCAACTCGGTTGAACGCTAAGATTATCTTCGCACAATACAAGATCGTCGCTCTCCCCGAGGCGACCGCTCGCTTCGTCGTCCAGAGCGGTTTCGTATGCGGCCACTGCTTCAACTGAAAGCGTGCATACATTATAAGTCAATTGGTTGTTAGTTACGAACGTTGTCGAACGTTTCCGGCCGTTCGCAAGCAGTTTCCTTTCCTGAACGAGGCAATGTTTTTGAAAGTAAATACGGACGCACGACATTGTGGTAGATATTATCGTTTATTTCAGAATACGGAGTCAAACCATGCCATACCACCGAGGCCGTTGTGTTGCTAAGTGTCTTCCCGTGTTGCTCTTCATTTTCACGTAACTTCGTGTTTAACGTTTGAATTTTTCATCTCTGCACTTTGGCCAACTTCTTCCTTTTGACATATGTTGTACCCTCCATCAATTGCCTTAGTTTCTAATACTCCAGTGAGTGCATGACCTGTAGTCTGCCTGTGGCTTTTCAATCACCTCTCTTTCTCACATTTGAACAATATCATTCACGACTAGGACAGCCGTATACTGGTAGAGTAATCATGATGTCCTTATTTCACTCCTACACACCTTCTTGTGTTGTTCTTGTCGGAAATAAATTATTGATTATTCATGTGGTTCCATACATACGTACTTTGCACAGTAAGTATAAATATCGCAATGTTGGAAACGGCTTTTAGATGTTTTGGGGACCTGTCTACATGGGTACTGTTCAGAAATTGACATCCTACTTTTGCATGATTTTAAAGCAATTATTTTGATATATATTTGAAACATGCATTGTTTTGCAATGTTTCGTAGCTAACTGGACATGCACCTGCCTTTCTATTAAATGTTATGTATTTTTAATATCAAAATATCTCAAATAGAAATCTCAGCTGAATGAGATTTTGTAAAGATCAGAGTCTGAGTTTGAGACAATCTCAATTTGGATGTCAACAATTTGAGACAAAATTTCAGCTGAGATTTAGCTCAGATTGAGATGACAGTGCATAGGTCTGTTTTTTGACTGATGTTCTCGAGTAAAACCACCATATATTTTGATTATCACTATATGTCATGTCTACAGAAAGTCAAGAAGGGAAACATAAAGTAGTTTGAAGAAATGTAATTTCCAACCCGCAGTATTCCCCAGACAATGAAGACATTCACAATGCGCCCGTATTTCCAGATAAGCACCAAATTTGGATCGGTACATATTCTTGTTCTGGGGTTGCAAGATTTTAAGGAAAATAATATGATTACTCTAGAAATTGAATTGCATTTTATTAACTTGACGGAAAAAAACGAGACATCTTTATTGAACATGACATTTGCAGCAGACAAAGCAGTTGCATGCGAATACACTCGGCAGATGATGTAACATATCCAACAATATGTGCAACTTGGTCTTCAACCTCCAGAATATTCGTCTTAAATTATCTTCGATCGCCATTTACTTTTACGCATAAAACATTCCTGAGCACCAAGTGACTAAATTAACGTCTTGTCGTTCAAAACAAACAAAAATGTTATATTTTATCAATGAATTTTGCATCAACGTATCACACTCTCATTATAGTAGTTGGCAAGTTCCTCGTTATGGAAGAGACAGGGAACAACGTGGGTACCATGGAAACGAGTTATGCTGTACTGAACAACTCTTTGAACAAACCGCTTGATACATAAATATGGCCCATCAGTCTGCGGTATCATACATCCTCCTCATTTCTGTTTTGTGACCGTAGATAACAGCGAATAAATGATGACCTAACAATCCAAATGATGGCCAATTTTCCTGTCTTGGTGTCCCAGTTACGACGCCGCTGGGTATACACGTATGTCAGCCTTAATCTTTGTGATTATGCATACTTAACCCACAGTCTTTCAGTTCAGTGCGGCGATAGTACATTGACGTTATGATTAACAATATCGTGGAAACAAGTGCATATATCGACCAATAACACAGCTTCGTGCTCTGACTGATCAATTTGTCTCAACTTATAATTTACATCATGAGATGAAGTTATTTTATCCAGGGATCAAGCGTATGGTATGTAAATTTGATGTGTCCAACAGAATAAACACCAACATAGACATTATATCACGCAACGTATCTACAAATGTCTTACAAAATCCCAAGGGAGAAAATGATAAACTCCGTCAATTACACGGTCCATTACAACGGCAATGCTATGAAAGCATGTCACCGTAACTATTCAGAAGCTGTATTACCATCTTAAGCCTCAGTCACAACCTACTGTGGTCACCGCAGACCGCAGATCATCACACAGTTTTGGAGTCCGCGGGGGAAACTTACGAGTTTTAATCGTACGGTCGCCGCGCGGACTTCGGCAGTACCTACACGATTTTTCTTTCCATCAGACTGCAAGAGGTCGTACGTTTGCCGTACATGGCGGACGCACGATCACCTATCGTGCACCGTAAGATCGTATGACCACTGTGAGGTTCCCGTAAGGCACCTGTAAGGTGACATCAATGTGTCCATGCTGTCACCGCAAGACAACGTCGAGTCATTTGCGGGAAGATAAGGCGCTTCTCTTGCACACTAACTTTATTTTTAGCTCAAATGTTCACGAAACAAGTAAGAAAAGGTGTTAGTTAAATAGCAAAAGTTGCGGGGTATAATCGGCATATTGCACGTCAAAGTCACATACCACAACGAATGTGCCTTTGTGTCTCGTTTGTACGGTAATGGTACGGTAACATTTTGGCTGCCTCAAAGAAGCCGTGCGACACCCGAGTGTCGTGCGAATTTTCGGTTCTCTCGGGCGGCCAAACCGTCGCAAAGAATCATACGGAACGACGACTGACCGCCGCATCAATTTAAGCACTTACACTTATGTCTGTTGCGGTCGTTGCGTCACCTGCGGTCTTGAAAAAAAAGAACCGAAACTGCGCTAAATCTCGCCGTACGGCGATCATCTCCTGGTTGTGACCGTAGCTTTAATTAGAACTTTATCAAATTGCTGAGCATTGTTTATTTACGGCACGTCAGAAATCCAGACATCATGAAACAAACAAAGGACAAACTAATCCAATAAACCGAGATAATGTCTTGATAAATAAAACACAAATACCAAGCCGAGACACCACTTAGACAATTAAGTAGACGACTTTTTAATCACCAAGATCAAAGTTTACCGACCGTACAGACAAAAGCGCACATATATTGGTGCAAGATGTGCACCTTTTTCCCACTACTTATGTTTGCAGCCCGAAAAAATATATTTTAAGACGGGGCAACATTTCACGTTAAACCTGAACTTATAACTAGTTATTGCAGACAAGGACCGTGCTAGACATTGCAATACGATAGGCACATAGACATATAATTAATTCATCTACGCATGTCAGAATATCCACCATCCTTCTGTTTTAAGGTGACCTCTCCCCCGTTCCACTTTCTCTTACCTGGCAATTGAACAAGTGCAAAATGTCGATGAAACCCAAATTATACTTTCTACATTGATTTCGTATTACTGTTTTACCTGAACATGATCTCATTAGTACAGTAATTTTAGAATATCATTTACCCATTATGAGTTAGTCATATGTATACCAGGAATGCTAAATACGTTTAATTGAATGTGAATAGATACGGCTTGGATTACATGCGAGCATCGACTTTTACCATCGATTCATTGTTTTACATCAATCGCATTAGTGATATCAAATTAATTTATTCTTCCGGAGATAACGGTTTTTTCTAAATAATGTCTGTTAAACGATTGCCAACTGGTAGTATTCGGATGTGACTCCGTTTTATATGCAATTTGTATCTATAGCAATTTGCGAAAGACGATTAATCACCGATGTGTTGGCAATATTAATGTTCTTACTGCTAAAGGTATTGGCAACTATACAGCTGTTACTAATCTACAACTCAAAATGTGACGGTATTGTTTCTATTATTTCTTACAGTGTTTTTTAGAATTTACAAATGAACAGAAACCATTTAAGTTCGTTCATGTCATCTGTAATGCTGTTTTACTTTCGACATAGTATTTGACATTTTAGAAATGTTTACCATTTAGTATATGTTTCCAGATGGCTCAAGGAGCAATAATAGCGCTCTAACTGCAGACAGGAGTACACTGCTATTTAATAATATAACGGATAGTACCACTAGCTATGTTGGACAGATGTAGTACTACTTTTACTGCTACTAATGCTACTTCTACTAACTTCACATCGATCAGACATGTTTGTGTCGAGCGGTAAAGACACAGAGCCTTGTTCCCGCCAAAACAGTAACACTCGTGCCGGATATTTCTATCCGCACCTGAAGCCATTGAAAGATTCGTACAATCTGAAAACACCTATTGTGGTTTTCAAACGAAAACTTGTTATGATTGGGCTGTCACTGAAGAAACTGAATTTCCCTAAATGATTAACAAAAATAAGAGGAATTACGAGGGGTGTCTCAGAAATAGTCGTGGATATTTGCTATACCATTCTTATTTATATGTATTTCAATAAAATTACCCTGGAGCGATATTAAACGTTTCATCTTTCAAATCGTTACAATATTTCAATCCTTCTTTCTAAGATATTTTGTTTCTCTTCTCTCTATGATAACTAATATTCACTTTGATGGGGCACCTTATATTTTGCACGAATATCTACTGCGTTATCTACCCTTATTTTCTGTCGTGGCAGTAAATATGTTACTCTGGGAGATTATTGTAACATGGTAATTCTCTCCAAAGGCCCAGTGACAATTAGAGGTGTTTTGTTTTCATGTTTTGTTTTCAAGACAAATAATAAATGGTTGCAATGGTAACAAAAATGATTTTTTTTTTAATAAAACATATCAAAACTTGTGCAGAGGGTTTGGGGCCAAAACACTCCTTACAGTACCTGGTCCTTTAAACTTCAAATCCATAGAAAGGATATTTAATAATAAATATTACGAATACATCAAAATTTTGTTTAACTCGTCCCTCGTCATACACATAATATTCGTTATGGTAACCATTGCAAGTTCCGTAGACAGCAAAGGTTTTGAAATGGCGTGGATTTAATCGACATTCCCACCATACCTTCCATTTTGCCCAGACAGTATTATATCTTAAAAGTTCGCTGTCAAGATTTATTTCTTATCCGTACACTTTTCCTGTATAAATATTATATAATGCATTATTGATGGCAGACTGCAGTGGTAATTTTAGTCTCTAGTGATTAATATATGTCGTAATATTCTATTTATCGCCAGTTCTCTGGAGTTATGGAACTGTCATGGGTTGGAATATGTGTTTCGTACGAAAGAATCTCCTTTAATCAAAATATTTGCATATGGGTTCGTCAGTTTTAAATTGGTCTATTCAATCATGCCACAAGTTGATTTTGACTTTGCAGAGTAAAAAAAACTGTACTGGTTTTAATACATGTACTTTTAATGAAGGGTTTGATTTTTTCTAGGGCACAACGACAGAGTTTTCTATCAAAGTATCTACATGTATAAGACTATTATAGACGATATTAGTACATTTGTATCAGGATTGTCTGAATCCTGTAAAGTTCCATAAAATAAAGAGTATTGCTAAATCAATTAATTGTAGCAGCTCAGCCATAAAAGCTTCCCTTATTGTACGCCGTCTACATTGCTACTACTTGATTACATAAAACTTGTATTATATGACACAATTTCCTACATCTCATGGGGATTGTCACGTTTTTCTCTCTGGTCAAATACTGGCAGAGATTATATTACTTAGAAAATAGGGTTAGCGAACATTTATCATTGATATTAAGTCGCCTGAACACGTCCTCTCTACCATACAGGTGTTATAACTGTTGAAGTACAGTAAAACCATGATAATACGACCACCCTTGGGACACTAGAAAACTTGTATTTTTATTGAGGTGGTCTTAATATTGAGGTTGAATAAATAGCAAAATTGTGAAAATGGACTTGAAAATTGTGTTCTTAATTTCAAGGTGGTCTTATAATTGAGGTGGTCTTTAAGTCAGGTTTTACTGTTCGTTTACAACAGTTCTAATCTCGAACCGAGATGGATGCCGTTAGCGGTAGTTAAGAGCCGGTCATTTCACCCAGATGTTGTAGGTTCAAAACTCAATGACAAAAAGACGTTACTTCATACCAAACAGACTTTGATAATTCATTTATAACAATTGCAGTTTTGTTCACTATATATATAAATTCTATTGGTAGTACTAAGTCTGTGCTGTGAGACAAATATAGTAGTGAAAAGACAAAGAATTTGTAATCCGCGAGTTATATCTCTTCACACCTTTCTGTTACCTCGTGTGCCCAATATGTCTTTATCATTTTGGGGATATCATGACTTCTAGAGTATTTCTGGAAATATTTAGGGTCTGCTGACTGAATTTAGGTGTTAAACAAGTTTTAGTCTGTCATTTAACAAGCGTTCACAACACACTCGTAAACATTGAAGTTACTCACTTTACAATAAAAAAGAACTCAATCATGTTGTAACGCTTTGTCGTTCAATTTATACTTTTCACGGCTTCATATACAAACAATACATTCATGAACGATGGACGCATACAGGCGGCTTTGTACGATATTGTATGAAATATGATACAAATAAATATCTGAGTAAACTATCATTATTACCGCAATGAAAACCCGAGTGCATCTTTAGACTATGCTGAAAGTATCGTAGCGTATTTTGGATAACATTTTAACGATATTGTTCAACTGTTAGTTAAATCATGCAATTTTCAGTTGACAGCAGAAAAAAAATTATACCAAGCTTTCAACTGGAAATGAAATAACTGAATAGCTGTATGAGAATAAATGACAAGTGGAGAAAATATTGATCGGCCCATTAAACCATTCTTAACCTACGTCTCTTTGTTATGGTCATAAAATAACATATAACATTTCAAATTAATTTCCTGTTATTTTATTCTCTAAAACCTCATAAATGTTGATAGTTCAACGTAACACAATTTAACACTACTATAGTGGTATAACTCTTGCTCAAAAACAAGTAAACTAAGATGCGTTGAACACTGTGGAAAATAGTTAATATGTAATGTACATAATTACACGTAGGTACATTCACATTGGCCTCGTCGTTTCGCTGATCTTTGTTGTATTGGCTAATGGTCGCTAATTTCCGATGTTGTTGTCAATTAAGTGTGAGATTTTAAAATTTAAGAAAATCAAACTTTTTTTCTGGGTATGCTTTTTTTGAAATAGGAGTATGTGGGTGGAAGAAAATGTCCGTCATATCAACGTTAAAAAAGGCCAAGTTATTAATATACTATCAAACACTTGATCACTAATTTAAAGATTCCAATACAGATACTCCTGTAAAAAATGAACATTATAATCTTTTTATTCAGTTTATTTATCACTGAATAGGATATTTACATGTACATCGATTTGACTGGATTCTTTCAAATTTGAGATTTCATTCTATGAAATTGTGTCATATATCAAAGATGTATCTGGCTCATCGGAAACTATTTTTTTAATGGGACTTCATCCAGTATTGTTGTTACATAGTCTGAAACATCATTAATAAGAATCATTTTCATGTATAACCGTTTAAAACAATCTTGTTTAATTATATTACTAACAGACAAAACTAGTAAAAAACACCAGGATTTTTTTCAATTGTATTATAAATTTTTATTTCGACAAATACAGAGAAATACATGATATGTAAAGTGTAATGGGATGACGCGTTTACAGGCCGTATATTTTGAATTTGTGCGATAATAACAGCTCAGAAAGTACAATAGATAGAGCCTCGTTTATGTTATATTTGAATGAACGCTTTTTTATTCCCTGCAGTATACAATGCATGTTATACAAGCCTCAATTTTGCTATAAAAATAAGTGTCTCTCTTTTGAAAATGTCAACCGCTACATCGAACCCCAATTGTGCGCACACTTCAAAAAGGCCAAGTTACGCCCATGACAACAGAATGCACAGACTGGCATCTGTATCCACCTGTAATGCTCATGTTTAAGTTTGTCCTTTCAGAATTGTGTGACAGATCAACACCTATATTTCTGTTTACTTGTGTATTAGATTAGAGTTATTTTCTTCAAAAGATAATCATCATATGTTATGTTATACGTTGATATGGTAACTATTTGGAAATGTAAATCCTGATCTTCAGTATGATTCTTATTTACTTTCAGGCTTTCGGAAAGACAAAATGCATCTTCATCCAAAACAATTCCAAGAAATGTCAGTAGAAACATAAAGGACGCCAAGATAAATCCAGACATCACAGAACGGTTACTGAAGGTGGAAATATAACAACTCCATTATTTTGTGAAAGAAATGGAACAGATAATGAAGATGTTAATGTCAATGAACAGGTCGGTAATGATGATCCAGGAACATCTTAAATATATTCAACCAGGACTAATGAATGTTGACACAGCAAATAATGATGATCCTAAAATTTCCACAAGTGAAGGACACAAATTATCAAGTAATGTTACTAAATGTAGTGTGCTAAGTGAATCTTCAGAGAAAGGTAATGATCTTGTGAAGGACAGTTGCTTTGATGAAGGAACTGAAAATGTTACTGACAATTCCAAGATGGATCAAGTGAATCTTGTTTTATAAACAATTTTATCCTATGAAAGAAATTAAACCATCAACAAAAAGACACAATTCTGTGAAAATTACCAACAAACAAAGTATTTACAATGACTAAACGTCAACCAAGTCTAGACTCGGCTCTAGAGGAGTGTTATCACATATGCATATTTATTGAAGTTTTAACTAGATAAAGTATATTTTTCATGTTTGGTTTAGGTAAACAAATGAACAAAACATGAGCATAATATATAATATATCTGCTGCTGTAGTGAGATTATTTACACGTATTATGCAAACTTATATATTGCGTAAAGATTAATTGGTGACGGATTAATGGAATAATTAAGTTTCCAGTGATTAATGTCAGTCGTAATAATCTATCTATAGCAAGTTCACCAATGTTAATGGGTTGTCTGTTCACTATAATTGGCTACTGATGTGATGACTCGCATTGAATAAAGTCCAACAGCATACGAGATTTAGTTCATCTGGAGACGTACGTTCACTGTGAGTTGTCGATCCTTGCTCTAACATAACATCTATACGATGTATTTTAGTATACTTTCAATGGTCGAGCTACGATTTACGACTAAGATCGATCATACGGTAATGTATTCTCATTGGCCGTGCTCCAATTTACGACCTGTATCACCCATATGGTAATGTATTCTCATTGGTTGAGCTCCAATTTACGACCCGGATCACCCAAATAGTAATGTATCCTTATTGGTTCAGCTCCAATTTACGACCCGAGTCACCAATATGATAATGTATCCTCATTGGTTGAGCTCCAATTTACGACCCGGATCACGCACATGGTAATGTATATGGATCAACCATATTTGAATGTATTATCAATGTTCACGCTACGCTACGACCTAGAACAACCATATCTTTGTATTTGTTTCATCTTGTCTAGAGCTCGAAGGACAAAACAACAAGTCAGATAAGCGTTAAATGATGTAATCGAACTCGGCTTTAAAATAACGGATACAACTAAACTAAGTATGGAGAAACAATGTTTATCCTTAATGTGTAAGTCTAAGACAAGCCTACTGACAAGATGAAACAGTGAACAAGGTATTTAAGAATTATTTCCCGACAGACCATCATGAATCTCATGCGACCAATATATCTTACGGATCCCTTTGGTTTGCAAGACGAAGCAATTGTGTCGTAAATTGTACTCGTAGTCTGTTTGGCAGTTTGCTGCTTACGGAGCCAGCAACGAATCTTAAGAAAAGCATACATTAAGTTTCACGAATAAACTTATTGTGAGCATGGTTTTATTTGGAATAACTGATAATACAGAAATAATACGTCCACATTTAACAGACTACCTTTATACATAGTACCTACCTATCAACTTTTTCCCACCGATTAAAATGTGTCAATATAATTTCTGTAGAACACGTAAGTACTGATCAAAAGTGAATTTGCGCATATTAAAATAAGTGCTGTATGCTGTTATTTGAAATTCAATTATCAAATTTTAAAAAAAAATCAAAATAAGCTAAATGCTGTATGCTGTTATTTGAAATTCAATTATCAAATTTAAAAAAAAATCAAAATAAGCTAAATGCTTATAAATTAGATAAACTGGTTTGCAACTCCCGTTTAGGAAATGTAACTTGCTTGTAAAAGAGGGAGCAAGTTGTTACAAGGAACACCGCATACGTAATATCATATTTTGAGGAACACAAAACAATCGGTCAATGGCGCTACCGGGATTCGAACCCGGGTCTCCGGATTGCTAACCATGATAACCGCTACATCACAGCGAGCTAACGTCCTTTTCGTGTAATTTTAACTTATAAAGTGGATTAAGGTTAGCTACATTATGGTCGAAGTACGGGGCGAATTTTTACATCCGCCAAACAGCACTTAACGCCAGCTGTAGTAATGTTGATATACGAAAGACAATGCTGTTGTGTTGTTTAGGTGTTTAATGAATTTCGCACCGTTGATGTTGCTGTAGTTTGTTCTTCTACACACAATTACCTTGTTTCATTGTAAGCGTTTACTGACACGCAAAGCTGATTCAGACAACAGTATTAACTACAACTATCAAAGACAAGTGCAGGTATATTAATCAGTATGTCCGTTTTAACATCTACACAATTGCTCAAGTTGCACTTGTTAGTTATAAATAATTAATTAACCAAATGGTTAGTGTTGCTTAATTGGTGTCGATTATAATCACAACTATGTTGATGAAGTCTTTGAATTTTTAAAAGAAACAAGCTCGGGTGTATCGCAAAGGAATACTGTTTATCAATAACTAATGTTACCTTGCACCCGTTTGAGAAATATGAGGTTACAAATGTGGAAAGTGCTTCGAAATACAGTTTAGTCGTGGCATTAAGTGTAGCATTAGTGCAGTAACGAAATAATGCATATTACGCAAACCGGAAATATATAAATTTAAAGCCTACAGTGTTGTTCTACTACAGACATGCTGACTCTCCAAATCGAATTTAAAACATATCAAAAAATAATACTGCACTCATACAGACAAGGAAGTTATGGTTGCCTGGTGTATATTCATAAAATTATTAACAAAAGAGTTTATACCTCTTAACATTTGAACTGATATATCATATTTTAATGTTTTATTGTCTGTGAGAAGCGGATTTTTACAGCAAGAAAGAGATCGTGACTAGATTTTTTCTAAGTGTTCAATAATTTGTCAGTAACCAATAAATATACATGAAAACAACTTTGCTATTGTTGGATTACCAAACAGTTGCATCAATTACTTAATTTATCAAGATGCATGTCTAAGATTTTTATTTGTACCATTGTATCTTCACAAGCACCGAGTGGGGTAGGTACTAACGGCAGTAAATTCTTATAGCTGAGTACAACGATGTATCAATAAAAATACCCAAAGCGAATCATGAAGATAAAATATCAACGACATTAGGTTGTGTGTAAAGGATTTCGATTCTTTTTAACAGAATTCCGGTTTTCTTGATAAATACGGGGGTAAAAAATATAAAATTGTGACTTATTCTATCGATTCCGTTGCCCAATTTAAATTTCGAGGAGCATTGAGATTGTTCAGAATGCAGGTAGGAATGATCTAAATTGAATTGCGAAGAACGAAGTTTAGGGTATGCGTAACATAATTCAGTAAAAATGAAAAGAAAGCCGCAATAAGGCAAAGGTTCATAAATTTAAAAAAATGGCAATACACTCTATTTTAAATAAAAGTACCCCCTCTCCTTTGTGCTATTATTGTATTCAAAATGATGTATTTTGGAAGTAAACTTTAAAAAAGTAACCAATGCAATCAAATAATGTGTATGTATAGAAATATGTACCGTTTTTTGTAAACACTATTTTGTATCTCTGGGTATAGTATTCTTTTCTTAATAGTAAAATATGATATTCGTTTAAATTAAATCATCCTCATTTCATGTCAAAATAATTCTAGGTTTGCAGGATCGTGTCTTTTTTTTTTAATGCAAACCCTATACATGTACAGGTAATTTCAAATATGCAATATGAAACAGCGGTTGGTTACATTTGTATTTAAGATCTCACCTATATTCTTAACATGATTCCGACAAAATGGTAAGACATTTACGTCAGGTTAAGTGTTATCCGAACCAAGTAATTAAAACTACAATGAACGTTCATAAAATGGGAATGAGGGATCCGCTAAAGCCGTATAATTCCCCACGTCGACATCCGTAGAATGATAGCAACGCTTTGATCATACAGCGATAAGACTTGCGGGAATCACGAATTAATGCCATTTTTACTCCTTGCATTATAACTGTTCGTGAATAAATAAAACCATATCATGTTGGTGTGTATAGTTCGATTTCTGTATCAGGAATGTTTTTGCACTTTTAAACATAAATACACATCAATTAACAGCACTGCCATTCCATACAGCTGGTTGTACGGGGTGACAAGACCACCTCAAAATTAAGAACACAATTTTCAAGTCCATTTTTACCATTTTGCCTTTTATTCAACCTCAATATTAAGACCATCTCAATAAGAAGACCAGTTTTCAAGGTTATAGGTTAGAGTTTATACTGTACACAGTCATTACGGACGAGTATATAGGTATACACAATATTATTAATATTTAACATCCTGATTTTGACGTGAAACGATATATGAAAGCAATTTCTGATTCAGTTATTCAGAACAAATGTCCTGTCAGGTTTCGGTACTATACATCTAAGTGAGCAAACTTGTACGAATTTCATTGTTCTTTATCGTGTTCCAAACGAAATCAAGACATAACGGACACTTAGTATACTGGAAGTGAAATTAGTAGGAGCAAAAGCAAGTGAACTCCCTTACAAAAGCATTTTGCTTTTGGACATACACGTAGTTATACATATGTGCATCCATATGTGTACATCTTGAACGTCAAAATGTTCTTTATTTTCATCAAAGTAAAGTCATGTCTATGTTGGTATAGGACTATTGTTGTCCACTGAATTTCGGTTAATTAACCAAACAAACCACAGTTGGACAATTATAGACCAACATTCTGTCTTTCGAGAAATATCATACCATTAACTCGTTCACTAAACTTACTTAGTGGCGAACACTAAATATGACAGAGTGTTCCAAATTTGTTAGCTGTAAATGACGTCCATACAAACAGCATAATACTGACAAAGCGTGTTGTACGACGTAGTTGATGAATGAATCTGCAAATACCCTAAACGTTAGCCTTTCTGTTAATTATTAATGTCCACGTTTCAAAAATGGTTGAATCAACTTCACATGCAATCATTTCTATGTTTGTCATAACAACGTATCTCATTCCGTATGAGTGGCGAAAATAGACAGTTGAATGTCTTCCTCCTTGTCGCATACAATTACTATTTGCTGATGTGTAATGCGTTTGTCACAGATGTTTATGTACTTTTAATAAAACATTGCATTCAGAGACCGTAAGGGCGTTTTATGATGACAATCATTCACTTGCTGAGAGTGAATTTAACATTATGTAAAATCATGAAAAAAGAAACAAGATGGAACAAAGTGTTGTGTTATACGCTACGTTTTTTAATTCAGTTGACATTTTATTTGACAGTGAAAAGTTTACAGAATTATGTAACCAGAAATTGTTCGCATTGCTCGTATTTTGTGTCAAGATGAAATATAATATACGTTTATCACATTACAGGAAAACCTCACGTTAAGACGACCTTATTAACAAGATCACCTCAATATTAAGAAGACAATGTTCAAGGCCAAGTTCACTGTTAAGCTCTTTATTCAACCTTAATATTAAGACCACCTCAGTATTAAGACCATTTTTCAAGGGTTCTAAGGGTGGTCGCATTATTGAGGTATGACTGTATATGAAAACATTTCGGTGGAACATTTGTCAGGCAAAGTCCATTAATCACATGAAAATAACAATCCCGGAAAGATGTTATTTGTCTCTGGATGAGAACTATACTCAGTTTACGCCCGTTAAACTAGGTTCTCTTTATCCCCGAGTCATTATTAGTCAAACGGTCCATGATGTGACAAACCTAATAATTCAATCTTCAGCGGAATGAAGTACGAATTTGCGCAACTATTTTCTCTCGTTGACAAAAACCTGTCGTAATATTTTAGATAGACGTCGTTTTTTACTTTGTAGATAAAGTCTTTTTAAAAGTATGTACAGGATTTTTTTTTTTCAACAACTTACTTTTCTTAGCATTCATACCTTTAAACTTGTATAGTAAGTATAATTTTACTTAAATGATACTGGAGCATTATGCTCAGATTATGCTAAATGTTCTTTTTTAAATATGTTATTGTCCATCTCTTATAATTCCGTATGGAATGGCATTGTGCTGTTTTAAATGTTATTTTTATATAGTATGTGATAGTGTGTATGTGCAATGATGAGATGAAAATAAAGATACTACCTTCTTGAAAAGTTTATTTTAGCTATTGGCTTAATATAAATATAGAATGTTTTTAGATCTTGTGCAAGTAGCTTCCAAATTCCTTAGTCTTATTGCCTATTTTTATTTAGTGATTTTCTTTTCCTTTCTTTTTATTTACTGTCTACGTATCACACTAGTTGTCATTTACGGACTCCATATGGAAATAAGCTTTCTGGCTTTTATTAGCTATTCTTGGTAATATATATCCAACACATAAATCCATCATTTTTCAAGTAATTTAACGAGTACTAAACTTTCTATAAAAGTTCTATATTTAATAATACATCATAATAATTATAGAAATTATAAAACATCGACTGAACTGACTAATTTTTACGTACAACAGCGCACGGTTACTGGGACAATTAGTGTTTAGAGATCAATCACTTGCATCTGCATCCTGACTGTTATTTTACCATGTGTATGTTATTTGCCACCAGAAAACTCTTCTAGGAATAGTGATGCTAATTCTTTCTTCGAGCAATTAATGTTAAATATTTATCAATTATGTGGTGATTTCAACAGCAGATGTGGTAATCTGGACGATTACATACGTGGTATAGAACAATTACATGACCGGGAAGTGTTGGATCATACTCTGAACCGATATGGAGAAATGTTTACAATTTTTTCTATTAATACAAATGTGTGTATGTTAAATGGTAGAGCCAATGTTTCGAACGATTTTACTTCGGTTTCGACAAAAGGTGTGTCGGTGGTTGACTATGTTTATGTGAGCTGTCACTCGTTAGATCGATTTACAGATTTCACAGTGAAGCGTGTGTCTAAATTGGTCGAGGATTTGAACGATATAAGTGTTTTACCAACTCGCAATATCCCAGACCATTCTTGTCTGACGTGGAGCATTAATGTAGATGATTAAAGTTTTGATAATGACACCTTGTTGTATTGTAATCTACCATTGTCTTGTGAAACAAGCTTTGATAAATTTGATGTTTGCAATATACCTTCAGATTTTATGACTGATTCAACAACATTTGTTAAAATTAATGAAGCCATTACTAATATTGAATGTAGTTAAAGACGTAGATATAGACGGTGTATATGATAATTGGTGTAAAATCATGAAGGATAGTATGTACATAACTTTGTCTTATAAAACGATTCAAATCGGTCAATGTAATAAAAAATGTCGTACGGCTAAGCCTTGGTGGACAGACAAGTGGACACAATTATGGAAATTGATCAGCTCGGCTGAACCATCATGATTGCATTGTAGTAACCTATCGGAAAAGGTTATGCTAAAGGCTAAATATATCAAACATCGTAAATGTTTTATTGGTTCTCATTGCAAACGCAACTTTTGAATGGTAGTAATGCTGATCAAACAATTTTTGGGAAATCTGTTGGTAAGATAGGTATTAATTCTTCAAGGTCAAAGCCAATTCCTCTGGAGGTATTTTTACCAGATGGATCTACCACATATAATATACGGGATGTACTGGATAAATGGAAATGTGATTTTAGTTCTTTGTTTAACGACAGAAATTCTATAAATGAATCATTGCAGTTAAGTAATGATAGCGAAAATATTGATAATAGTTTGCCTTACAATGATTATATATCTATGTTGAGGCCAAAAAGGCTGTTGATTACGCAAAAACAAATAAAGCCTGTGGTTTTGATAGGATTCCTGCAGAAGTTCTGAAAATCGATTGTGCCATATCTTTTCTCCATGTGCTTTTTAACGTTTGTTTTCAAAATGGCATTGTTCCAACAGACTGGGGTAGAGGTGTGATCAATCCTATCCTTATGTCATCATCAAAAGACCCAATGTCTTATCGGGGTATTTGTATAGCACCATCTATGTACAAACTATATTGTTTTATATTAAATAAACGTTTATCAATATGGACTGAAGAAAATGCCAAGATATAGAAGACGGACATAACGGTTTTCGATAGGGCAGGAGTACTACAGATCATATTGCGACGTTTACTAACATTATAGAGAACAGAAAGAGATTAAGACAATCAACGTTTTGTGCCTTTATCGACTTCTAAAAGGCATACGATTCAATAGATCGTCAGTTATTATGGAATCGCTTGTCAGATATTGGGATAAAAGGCGAGATGTTTGATGCCATAAAATCTTTGTATAAATCAGTTGTATCATGTGTTAAAGTAAATAATTATACAACAGACTGGTTTAATGTTAAATGCGGTTTAAGACAAGGGTGTATAATGCCACCTCTTCTTTTTAATCTTTTCCTGAATGATCTTACTGTATATTTGAAATCATTTGATATTGGTATTGATATTGGTCATGAAAAAATCTGTATATTATTGTACGCTGATGATATTGTAATTTTAGATGAAACGAAAAGTGGTCTTCAGCTATTGTTAAATGCTTTGAATGACTGGTGCGACAGAAAGCATATGACTATAAATGCTGATAAAAGCATGGTTATGCACTTCCGACCTAAGTCTCTCGATAAAACGGATTTTGTTTTTAAATGTGGCGAGAAAATCCTGAAAACAGTTTGCATGTATACTAACCTTGGGGTAGTATTATCGGAATTTTTAGATTACTCCATTATGGCTAATACGGTTGCTAAAAGTGCAGGCTGGGCTCTAGGGCTCTTAATTGCATAATGTAAAGATATTGGCGGAGTTACATATGATGTTTTACAAAGCTATATGATTCTGTTGTTTGGCCTGTAATAAACTATAGCGCTCCAATCTCGGGTTTTAAAGCCTATTCATGTATTGAGGCTGTACATAACAGAGCCATGCGTTTTTACTTAGGGGTAGGCAAATATACTTCTAATGCCGCTATCGTCGGTGAAATGGGATGGGTTCCTCCTATTGTGCGTCAATGGAAAAGTATTGGCCTGTTTTGGAATAGATTATGTAATCTGAATACTTCTCGTTTGAATATATGGGCGTATAGCTATATGGGCGTATGATTGTATCAATCCAAGAAAGAAAAACTGGTATTACCATGTTAAATCAAGTTTTACTGAGAATGGGTTACATGAATAAACAGATATGCTTGGATTAATTTTATATAAACACGTATGTTTAATACTTTTATAGAAAAATGGTACAATTCTGTAAATTGTGATGTAAGTAGTAAAGGCAAGGGCGGAAACAAACTGAGATTATATAAAGAACTTAAATCTGTCTTCCATGTGGAACAATATTGCCAAATGATTTTACCATTTCTTCACAGAGCCGATTTTAGTAAATTTAGGTGTGGAGTTGCACCCCTAAGAATAGAAACAGGGAGATACGAAAATCTTGCAGAAAATATGCGGAAATGCCCATTTTGTTCAAGTATAGAAACTGAAATTCATGTTATTTTACACTGTGATAGATATGAATATTTAAGAACCCGGTTATTTTTTAAAGCAAGATCTTTCTGTAATGATTTTGATTCTGTATGTGATTTAAATAAAATGAAATTTTCATTTTCCAGTCAATGTATGATACGTTCATGTGCCAAATTCTGCTGTGATATTTTTAAACACAAGACGATATCTTTTAAATAAGTGAATATCCTTATCACATTTTAATTGTGAATTGTTTTACATATCTTATCATAAATGTATGTACATTTAAATGTGTAGTATTGTTTTAATATGTTGTATGAATGTTCATGTATGTTTTATTTTGTTTTACAGTCTCTTATAAATATGAATTGTATTGTGCAACACTGTAAATGGTTCTTTGTAAATATGTATATGTATTGTTGATAACAATAATGAGACAAAATAAAGAAATATGTAATTCGCTCTTAAGACAAGATAATAGTGTACGATAATCCTGAATTAATGACTTGAAGTTATTGCAGACCATGCAATACGGTAGCAAGTCGAATGTGTCAATAGGAGTAGTAAAGTGAAGGCTATGGTCACAAAAACAGGCTACATTCACACCACATGACCTCTCCACACCACATGACCTCTCCACACTGATCCATGGGGTATAAACAGAGACAATCAAGAGGGTACCAACATTGAAAACTGTAACCTAGACGATGCAATCAGTATAAATTCCGTAGAGAATTAATCCATTTGCAAATAGTTTCACAATTTGAAACTCAATTCTAACAAAAGTTTTAACGTGACTCTCCAGTGCAACACAATACGTAACGTGATAATTGAATAAAACGCGAAATGTTGATGAATTTTAATCAACATTTTTATACATTTTCCGATTACATTTTGATCTTGACATTGTCACACCATACAGTGCTTTTATGATATCATCTAACCATTCTGGCTCTTTGTTTTACATCAATCGCTTTAGTGACATAAAATTAATTTTATTTCCGCAAGTATCGTTTTCCTATCTAAATAATGTGTGATAAACGATTGTCATGTGGCATTTATTTGGAATTGACTCCGCTTTGCAAGCAAACACATTTGTACATGAAATAATCCACGATAAAACCCGTATTAGTACATTTTCTAACAGATACATTTTCAACGTTTACTTCATACCAAGCATATAAAAATCGAACATCTACTTTTCTTTTTTTAGTGATTCCAATATTAAAAACAAAATGTAAAAGTAGAATACGAAATGACGTCGCATCAAAAAAGCTTTACGAAAATGTACATTATTTCTTAAAATAGTTCTGTTGTTTTTTTTACACGAAAAACAAATTATTATTAACCATTACAACATTTTTACTTTCACATAATTCTATAAATCGAAATTAAGCCTCAAAAATACTTCCGAGAAGGAGCTTGGTTGGAGACATCAAAACTTTCATTGAGACATACTCGACGTCATAACCACTGTCACTTATATGGGTTTTGCCATGAAAACGCTGAATTATGGACAACTTTACAATTTGTCTTTGTAACAATTGTCCTATGACGAATTAAGTATCGATGTGAAGCCGACAGTTGCATCCGTAACAGCAATAGCAGTATTGCTGATTTTACTATATTTATGGTATATATTGAAACAATCAGAGAAAGTTAAGATTAACCTTCGTCCATGCCATCTGTCATGCTTTTTTTGCTTTCAATATTTGAAATATTAGAAATTTATACAATAAGCAATTGTGCACAGACGTCACAAGGAGCGAGATTACGGCTCTAACTGTGGGAGTAGCATACAGCATTTTACATTTAAACTTTCATCGAGTTTCCTGAACATATTTCTTTATGTTACATAAGGTGGTCTGTATCATGTTACAAGGACATTCTCTCTAAATTTAAATTCTAGGTCACGTTTTCAGACTGAATCTCAGACTTAGACTTTAAAATAGTAAATTTTCATTTTGTTCCTACGTTTTTGTTTCACAATATATTTTGATAAAACATGGCAAAAGTGTAGAGTGAGTAACAAGAAATCTTCAGGCAAAAATGTACTCGTTTAAATATAATGAAAACGAAATGCTTGTAAATTTAAATTTTGCAATTTAAAGTCTGAGATTCAGTCTTAAAACGTTTGTGAATACGGGCCCTGGATATAATTGCCATTTCCCAAATTACTTTCAATATCTTGCAGTGTTTGTTATTTCTTTAAAGTTCGCTGTCAGGAAGTTATTTCTTATCCGTACAACTTTCCTGTAAACATGCATCATAATGGCAGACTGCAGCGGTAATTTATCCTCCAGGGATTAAAATAAGTCGTTATATTATATCTAATGACAGTACTGAGTTATGGAACTGTCAGTTGTATGGAATATGTGCCTCGTACTGAAAAAATGTCTTAAATCAAAAATATCTCGATGCATTTTAAAGGTCGTCTATTCAATCATACAACAAGTCGATGACTTGTACTTCTCTCTCTTATTGAATTAAGAATTTCAAGTGTTCGAAGATAGAGCTTCCAATTAAAATCTGAGAGACTGTAGAAGACGAGATTAGTGAAAAGTATTGCCCGGATACTGTAAAGCTTCATTAAGGTAACAGGGATTGCCAAGACGTGTGCTTTTAAATGCGATGCAATAAACCCTTCGTCTATTAATACGCACTGTCTACGTTCTTGGTTGATTACATAAAAGTGTTGTTGTGTGACACAATCTCCTACAACTTAATGTGATTGTCACGAAGTTCTCTCTGGTCAAAAAATGACAGCAATTAAATAACTTGGCAAATAGGATTGACAGAAATTTATCATAGGATTCAATCGAGTGAACACTTGCGTATATACCACACAATTGATATGATCATAAATGTGCTATTATATATTTTTTTATCTCTGAATTAGATGGAGGATCGGAAGTGTAGCGTGTTTAGTGCTGGTCATGTTCTAAACTCAAAGTGCAGTAATATCTAAATGATACGACCCCCCCCCCTTGGATCCATGCAAACTGGTCTTATTATTGATGTGGTCTTAATATTGAGGTAGAATAAAGAGCTAAATAGGAAACATGGACTTGAAACTTGTTTTCTTAATCTTGATTTGGTCTAAATGAGGTGGTTGTAAGTGAGGTTTTACTGTATTCCAATAAAAAATACAGGTTTTTTTTCTAAATAAAGCTTAATGAAATTGAAATATATTTCTATGGACCGAAATTCTGTTTGAAACTTAAATGTTGTGTTACTTGACAAATGTAGTGAACAGAGAAATAATTTAGAAATCAAAGAGGTATATCTCGTCACACCTACCGATTGTCTCATAGGCATTAACGTCTTACCCATCTGTTTGTGGATTTCAAAAGAAAAATATGGTCTATCATAAATGTGGAAATATTGAAAGTCGACTTAATCAATTATTGTGATACAGACATTTTGGTCGGAGATTTGACTCGCGTTCACAGAAGATTCGATTTTAAAAACAAAGAAGCGCACAGATCAGTGAAGACAGAACCCTTTGTCGCATCGACCCACCTTCCTATTTTATAGTTTTGATCTTGTTATTAAGGTTGTCTTAACGTGAGGTTTTACTGTAATGTGATAAACGTATATTATATTTCATCTTGACACAGAATACAAGCAACGCAAACACTTCCTTGTTACATAATTCTGTAAACTTTTCACTGCCAAATAAAATGTCAACTGAATTAAAAAACGTAGCATATAACACAACACTTTGTTCCATCTTGTTCCGGTTGTTTCACATGTTATAATACCTGCCCTCAGTTATATAGGGAACAATTTCGAAAATTGTCTTGTCCACAAAACAATGCTTATCAAAGGTACATGTGGACAATGTAACTAGTAGAGCGTCAGGACCTCAGGGGTATCTTGTTCTTAAATTATTTTGGATAAAACAGAAAATTAATAGTGGATTGGCTTCTTGTAGACAGCCAGTGTTCAGTTTTCTTGCTTCCTGTGAGTCGTTCAGTATATATGGGCGCCATTGCGAATCTCTGAATGTTTATTTATTATAGAGTCACCTCTATTTAAAAGGCTGACTTTTGAGACACCTACTTTCTGAGCACATTTACTTCCAGGTGCCTATCTTGTAATGCCAGGTAGGCACACGGTAACCATTATAACTAGCTGGCGGCACACCCAACATGCTATATCAGAACGGGATCGACTTCCCGCTCCCAAGAGGGATGCCTTAACCACTCCGTCACGGTATATTTGGCGATTTTAAATAACACATTTCGGTTGAATCAATTTCAAGAAAATGTCATCATTCAATAAATATTTGACTACTATTGACTAGATTTAGGATTTGAATGTATATCCGGGTTTATTTCTTTAAATTTGAAAATTTATATATTGTCTTATTGAAATAACACTTCAGTCCCAATGTCCGATAATAATCGATTATTGTAGTTCATAATCGATTATCGCCGACATCGGATGTCTAGCTACGATTTTTCGAATATTTTCGATAATCGCGCCATCACTTATGCTTTATACGATATTTTATTGACGACAGCTCAGAGAAATAGTTCAGTATCTTGTGATTAATGTCAGTCGTAATAATCTATATATAGCAATTTCACTATGTTAATGTGCTGTCTGTAATTGGCATCTGATGTGATGAAACAAATTAATTATTGCCTAGCAGCATACGAGATTTAGCTCGTCTGAAAACGTTCATTTTGCGCTACATCCTCCGTACCAGAGTTGTCGTTCCTTGCTCTCACATATCGCTACGATAAAATGAATCTTAAGAATTTAAATGTTGTTTTAAATGTGCTTTTTACCTTATTGATTTGAATGTCAAGTTTCTGTAGTGTACGCAACTATTAAATGCATATGCATGTATATTAAAACATAAATATGCTATACAAAAATGTACTTTGATACCAACATGTCGGACTCAGAACAATTTTATGCAAGTTTTAAATTCGAATACCTGGCTTACATTTCCTATTTGGTATGTAACGTGCTTCCAAAGACAATATTGTGTAGTTTTGGAGTACAGTGAACTTTCGCACAGTTAAATAATGTTGTAATTTGTTTTTGCACAAACGCTGCGTTTCTCATTACAATAGTGTTTGAGTTATACCGTTTACTAGCACGAGTAGAAGATTTAGAACATAGTATTACCTACAACTATCAGAGACAATGGAAGGTATATTAATCAGAATGTCCGTTTTAACGCCTACACGATTTCTCAAGTTGCACTTGTCAGAAATAAATAATTGATTAACCAAATGGCTATTGTTGCTTAATTAGTATCGATTATAGTTACAACCATGTTGATGAATTCTTCTGAATATTTTTAAGAAACTTTCGCACAAGAATACTGTTTATTAATTACTATTGTTGTAACTTTGCATCAGCTGAGAAATCTAAATCATGATGACTAAGGAATGGTGCATCTTTGTTTCATATTAATAACATTGTTTAGTCATGGACCCTAATTGTTTAATTCGTGCATAACGAAATAGTGTTATCATTACAAAACGGCATAAATGTTATTCAAACTTACAAATCGGTTACGCCTGAAGATAACACAAGACATACGTCCGCACTCAGACATAATGATTCGTCAAATGAAGTTTAAACAAGTATTATATTTATAAAAGATGAACGGCGTAGATAGAATGATGTCTTCCGGTATGTTAAATGAAATAATGTTTTTTGCAACATGTTGATAATAAATCCTTACAAATAACTAACTCGGATCTATATATACATACTATAATCATGGACCTGTCTTATCGGGGTCATTTTATAAATACATGCATGCTTAAACATATTAATTACTTCCGGCAAAAGTCTTACGAATATCTCGTTTGGTGCCTCTTGGTTGAAAATATAATTGGTCAGATTTTAAAAAGCCCGCTTCGAGGACAACATTTGGTTGGTCAAAAATGTAGGTCAAAATCAATGTTATACAGCTACGCCGAGAAAATAAAATTCTAAAACTGAACTCAAAACGACAAGAAGGTTATGGTCGATGGCTGTCTTATACATGACATATATCAATAGAATCGTCTATAAATGAGATAACACTTAACATTAACCACGGATGTTACTTAAAATAATGTATTATTGCCTGTGAGAATCGGGTCTTTACAGGTATAAGTAAACGGCATAAAGATACAGATATTAAAGTGTTTCTCAGCTCTGGACAATTTCTTCTATGTCAGTTACCTATTAATTGTAACTGAACAAAATATCATATATACTATACAAGCTTACCAAACAGTTGCACAAAAGTCGTTATTATCATGGTACATGTGTTACTTTTGAGCGCCGCTGTACGACTTCCAGCCTCTTCTGTAAGTGACGTCATTTCCAGAAAACGTCATATGTGACGTCACCATGTACTGACAGTAAGCAAGATTTGCCCCATATGGCAATATAAACGAAGTGACCATATGGAGTAGGCCTAATGTGCTTCCTGCTTGCAAATAGTGACATCACATGATGTGTTTCTTGAAATGACGTCACTTACAGAAGAGGTTGCAAATCCCATAGAAGCGCTTTTTTCATGTTTTTTTAACCTTATGTCCTTAGAAGTGCCGAATGGGGAACACATTAACGGAATTGAATGTTTATAGTTTACTGATACAATGATAGGTCAATAAATCATTCCTGCAGGGAATCATAAAGATGATATCCGCACTTTTAGATGAAGGAAATGATTTTGTATTATTCAGATAGAATTCTTGTTTTCTAGGTGAACGCTGACGTCGAATAATTATAAAAAATAGTGATTGATTCAGTCGTTTTAGGAGGACCTTAACTTGTGGGGCAATCAGGAATACAATTATACAATTAAGAAATCGAAATCATCTAATGGAGGTTGTACGATGTTTAGCGTAAGTATGAAGGTCTACAAAAAGCATAATTCATAATGGCACAAAATGTGGAAAATGGTCGTGAATTAAGGATTACTGTATGACTGCAAGTATTTTAACATATATTATGTAATACCGAAAGTAGCCTTTAATTGTGCATGACCAAAGTGTATGTTCTTCAATTAACACATGTTCTGTCAACAACATAGTGAAGAATACAACAGGACAGATGGTTTATAAAAAGTATTTTAATGCTATAACTAGCCTTAATACTGTCTTCGATGAACTTATGTTACTGATTTTAAATAAGTCTTTCTTTTTCACTGCAAAATAGTTCATGGTTAACTATTTCATAGCTGTTTCATTAAAGCCTAGTACATGTAATTACAATATTGTAGTATGAACTGCGGTTGATTACAGTCGTATATAAGATCTTATCTATCCTCTTTAGATTGATGGGAAATTACGCGTGGTTAGGTATAATCCGAACCAAGTAATTAATGTTACCACATTGACACAATAATGTACTTCTACAATATAGAAATAAGGGATTAACATTAGCCATATAAATACCAATGTAAAAAAAAACTCGACAAATAGGAATACTTTGATCATGTAAAGATAGGATACTGATTACATTATATATATCCATTGACGAATAAAACCATATCCTGTTAGTGTGAAAGTTCGATTTCTGTGTCAGGAAGGTTTTTGCACTTTTAAAACGACTCAAAATGAATGAATAACTAGAAAAGGCAATGCCACATACATGTACACGGCCACAACAGAATCACAAGCGATCAAGGAAAATATACATAATTATATCTCACAATTATTACAAAAGCAGAAGAGACACAAAGCACAAATGTGAATGATGGTAATCATTTAAACATACAATGTTTGCACAACATAATACCGCTCGCATGTGAGCATTTTGTTAAGAAAACACCACGATTGACATAATTTATTGATGAGTTCCTGGGCTACACATACGAGGGTCAAATCTGAACAATACCGTTATACTCAAACTGAAACATCGTCTTTATTCAAGGTACAATATGTATATACGATTATTCAGTGACTGATTTCTGTTAGTATAACTTCACACCGCTTCGTTCAACTTACATTCATGTATATCTAGTTTCCAACCCTATAGGCAAAACAGATTAAGAAAATCAAAAAGCCAAGTGGAGCACAGGCTTATCAATTCCAAGTAACTTTTTTTTAAATTGTTAAAAATCTATTGTTCAGTACCTTGCCGTCTCTGCTTTTGAACAAACTACCCTTATTTCATGTGTGTCCACATGGTATTAAACAAGTAACTACAACAAGAAAGTTAATATAAACTCTGTGATAAGGGAAATATCATATTATTACCTCGTTCCTTTATATTAAACCGCAATATACCACTGAAAGGATTATTGTGTTTGTGTTCGCCAAAAAGGACGTCTATACAAACAGTATTAGATGGACAATGGAAATATATGATGGACGATTCTGCAAATTGCTGCTAATTATTGTTATATACATTATTTCTAAAACGGTGCTTTCAATTCCACATGCAATCATGTCTGTCATTGTTACGAGAACGTTGCCTTTTGTGTACGGACGATAGATATAGCAAGTTAAATACCACCCTTATTGTTGCATGGAATTATTATTTCCCAATTTGTTCATGCGTGTATCATATATATGTTGTAATAGTGATCATTCATTGTATTCTATGATTGTAAGGGCGTTTTATGGTTGCAATCATTTACTTGCTGTGGGTGAGTTTATCATATAGTGAATCACGAAATAAAGATGGTTACAACATCAAACAAGACGGCACCAAGTGTTGCCTTATACGCTAAGCTTCTATAAATCGACAAATAAATTTGAGAATGAAAGCGTTTCATAAACAAAAATGAATACGTATTGATTTCGGTGCAGCCGTATTTACATGGTTTTGCTATTTGCATATCAGTGTTGTGTAAATCAATCAAATATTACGTAAACCACCAAGGCAATTTCTCTTCAACCGAACCACGTTTGTAACTTTGGCGCGGATTGGTTAACCTTTTGATAAAGGGTACGGTACCTCACCCAAACCACTCGGAATTTCGGTTAATTAACCGAAATCCATTTTAGATCTGGAGTGACCAGCAGTCGTAACATCTCGGCATTTTTTTATGTTGCACAACAAATCTTAACCTTCATATGCGCCGACCATCTTTATTCAAGATATTTCTTGGTATTTTTGTCGAGATATGCAAATTAGTAGAGTAGCTAAATGTTACAATAAATGTAATATACCAAAATGTTCGGGATAGTCGAGATATTACCAGACTGTTGGTATAAATTGCAATATTTGAGTTCGGTCCTGTATTCCAAGATGGTGTCCAAGATGGCCACCGATTTATTAAACGGGATTGAGTTTTAAAGTAAAACACTAATGGTTTACAAAAAATAAACATTGAAAAAAATCAATTAAGATTAAAAAATGGACATATACGTACGTTAATAACATCATATGAAAAATATTTTGTTAGACGAATGGGTCTTGTTTTTCAAAGTTCTGTCAATGCAAATATTTAACAATGTCAACAGATAAATAAGACCAGAACGACCCTTAAGCACAAAGTAATTACGTGGTAATAGCGAGGCCGGGAATCTGTACTGTTGTCGCTGGATAGGGTTTAAATTTGTAACGCCAGAAAATCAGCGGTACCATATCCTCGAGTCATCATTAGACAAGCGATCCGAGATCCGACCCACATTCTCAGACTTTTTATATCATTTAGTCATACAATACAATGAAATGGCTTCTGATTTTGTGTAATCATGGTCTCAGTTTTCTTATCAGCTACTTTAGTTTTATGGTTTCACGGGGTTCCAAACAAGGAATAAAGAAAGCAAAATTATCAATGAAATAGCTTGTCCTAAATTATCATTGACTTATAATATAAAGTGACACGTGACGCCTTGTTGGGTTCCGATGCAGTTAAATTCCACCTCGTCCGGAAAATTAATAATTTTAAACCGGTTCATGAAATCTTACATGCTGCACACCAATTCGTATAACACTTCTACGGAAGGAAAATGAACGCCTATTTGACAGGCCATAGAGTTATCATGATATAAGAGTCTGATATGTTAAGTGTTGAATATCTTGCATTAATGATAATGAATTACATAACGGGATACTCTTTATAACACTACTAATTACTTTCAACATTTCTCGCAAATCATTCAAAAACAGCACAACCGCTTCAAAGCAACGCCCTTTGGTAGGCGTTGTTGTTGCGAGGTTGCAGAAATGATGTGTCTAAAGAGAGGGCTGCTTTGGAGGGGTTGAACTAAAAAATCATTTTCAAACAACTAAAACACTTCTTGTCATTGCCTCAACAGTACATGCAAACACCAACTTACGTCAAGAATCATTAAAGCACCAAAGTCTTAGTTTAAACAGAGACCAACAGATTCAGAAGACCCTTTACATATCGAAAACAGGCACAATAAGCTGTATAATCATTTTATGTAAATATGAGTAAATTGCCATGTCATCACATTTTGCATACAGTAATAACGTAACATTCGCAATATCTGTGATCGTCATTTCCATTTAGCGCGCAATGAGCCGGCGCACATTTCAGTATGCAGACGTAAACTAAACGTAAGACAATAACACATACTCGTACACTGTAAACAAATAACTCACAAACGAACTACTAACTTCCAGTCCACTAACACATTATTTTGTATTGTTCGTGTTTGTGTGAGTTGTTTATCCATTTTTTATGTTTGTCTTTCCTTTCGTCTGACTGTTTTTCTCATCATAATTTCTAGCATTTGACACTTGAAGTATATCATACGTATATTGCTGATTTGATGCGTTGGCAAATTGTCTGCAAAATAAGGGTAATTAGCTTCTCACATGTAACTTGGATCATCGAGGTTACCTTAGGAAAGTCTCGCAGATTCTGTCATAAAATATGTTACGCGGCGGAAAAGTGCTTCGTGAGAAAAATGTAGTGTAGGTAACAAAAGTAAACAAGTGTTTGAATAAGAAAATACTAGAATTTTTACTTTATTAAGCTGGTCACTTGATACATGTTATATCACGTGTCTTTTCAATAAGTTTTTACAATTTCATTTCAACTGAACTACTTCAAATTAATAGCAGTCGCGTGACAACTGACCTACGTCACATTGATACGTCAGTAGCTCTGTGAGTGATTGGATAAGTACATGTTTGTTTATTTTAATTAATTATTAAATTAAACTAAACACGTATTGTTTTGTTGTCACTGTGACATAGATTTAACAAAACAGAGGTTTTCCTGTGCAACATTACGATGCATTGTATTCAAGATCAAAACGCCTCCAAATTCACTTGGCAAATACATCTACTTCGCTATGTCGAAAAGAAATTCTACAAATATGTGAAAACAACACTGAACTTATATGAATATTTGTGTTAAATATTTGTCTGACTTTTTGTAACTACCATCATATTTCATTTTAAATCTTCACTATGCTCTAATGACTATTTCACTCTCACCTATAATATATGTGGCAAAAAAACTTTGTAAAATGTTTAAATGCCGAAATAAAATGTATTGCATTGTAAAAATACGCCCGGGCGAGAATTTAAGAGGTCGTTTAATGCGAAAAGGTTCAATACAGGTGGTCGCTTGTACAATGTCTACTGTAATAAAAATATACTGTATTTAATAATGTGAGTATCATGTTTCATCCTATACGTTAGTTTGAATTGTCCGGGAAACATATTCACCACCAACACACGCTTTATTATACTGCCCACTTGATCCGTTACCGGAATATCTATTGAGATCTCTTAAGACGCGGAGTGTCCTCTTATGAAGAAATCAAATTAATTGACTTTAAAGGATTAATAATACAATGGTTTCCATTATTAAGGTCAACAACATTTTGGTTTATATAATATGAATCTTAATGTAGTATTTGGGTCAGAATTTAAACCTAGTGCATTGGACAAAACTAAGACAAGGCTGCGTGAATGTATAGTATAGATCTAGATACATATACAATACCCTTGATGGGTATATTTTAGGTGTTTATCATATGGTATCGAAAACTGTCCATATTATCCCACGCACTCTTTCTTTTTTTACTCAACATAGTGTACCATATAAATGTTCAGTTTTCTAATAATGAACGCCATTCATTTCTTGAAATGGACGATAATGATACTTTTATTGTTAATTCAATCCAATTCTCAAGTCAGTTTTTGAGTGAATTAAACACTTGTATATACATTCCAAGGACAATATCCTCACATTTATAGACTACTATTAGACAATGTAAATTAAAAGATTTTATTCATGCAGATGTATGAATCATTCACACGAAACTCTATATATGGTGACACTTATTCTCATTATCAAACATTCAAAATACATTTGATATGTCGTACATGTGTTGCCATAGTAACAGTCTAACCAACGAGCGTAACGAGGAAGTTAACGGAACAGAACAGAACTTATTTACGCAGGTATATCATATATGCAATATATTATGGTATGATACATGTAGTTTTACAACAGAAAAAAACGACTTCGTTTTAGTCAAATATGGTACATTCTTAGAGAAAAGTTTAAAGGGGACAGGGAAGAATGAAAAGGGGCCTCTTACACTTCCTCTTGTAACAAAATGGGAGGATTTCAGTACAACATGGTTAACTTACGTGACAATAATATTCATAGGGTGTGTGCGCTAGTTATTTATGATATTGGTTCCGAGAGTTTTCTTGTTGACTGCGTTTACCAAATTACTCGAATATAGACTTTTTTCTCACATTTTGTGGGGTAAAAATCTATTTCATTAAACTCTGTATCTGGAATTATAACTAATACTCACTATTAAGCATTTACTCTGCCGAGTTCTAAATATTTTTAGTGATCCACCTGTGTCCAAAATTATAACCGTTACCCAGAGTGGAGTATTCTTATCACTGCTATAATCAATACTCTGATATAAACACTTACACCCAATCTCAGATCCACTCCCAGCTCTCAAAGATAGTCTATCATAAAGAGTGGTCAGCACTTCATTCATGCGCTTCGCTCGTACATCTACGTACAACAACGGACCGAATTGTATAATATTTTGAAAACAATATCAATTAGATTTAGTCAGTGGAGATTGAATTACTTATACGAATTAGACCTCGTTTATTCGACAACCTTCTATCCGAATACTCGGCATATCCGAAATAAACATCAGGGCCCTATGAATCTTCTTATGTACGTCGAATTGAAATGTGCTATTCGAAACCATGTATTATTCGAAATAAAATTTCGGACCAGATAAATTTGAATTAATATGGTCCGACTTTATAATAAAATCTGAAATTAAAAAAGACAATACGACTAAAAAGTGTACTCACCACGTATTTCACTATCCTTATCTGTCAACGATATGGTCACAAACATGTAATGATATCCTGATTTAACATATTACTAAATGGATAACAATTTTACACCACAGTAAAACTGATTTTTTTCATGCCGTCATTTACGTACATTTTACCTGTACTTACGCATGAAGTGTTGAAAATTATACACCTCATATCACATAAAATACTAGAAACGACAATATGCTAACCACAAGTAAATTATCGTCAACTTGTTTATTATGAAAGTATGCATCGTGACTATGATAATAATCTTACCATGTTTATCAGAAATGGTGATAATTTATAAGGGTGTAAATGGAAACATCGTAAAAGAACCCTCGTAATAATAAAATTAATGACACTTCAAGAACATAACAATATGTTTATGGTTTGTTAGTTTACACACACTCACTCATTTTCAAACAGGCAAACATGCATTAAAAAGTTCATAATTTATAAACAGGACTTCGTGTAGCTGTTGAATATCACTGACGACATTTCCACCAGCTGTTAGTTTTTCGAATACATGACGGTGGTTTAAGAAAACCTGGACGCCTATTTTGTAATAAACTAGAGAGTGCGTAATTGATGAGGACACTTTTTGATTCACCGACGAAGTAATATTAAATATTAAAGGTCTCGTCTATGTATGAACTTACATCCACATGGTCTTCCTCTAGAGCTAGCCGTGTTTCATTGTGTGACTGTAAACCAATGAAACATCGGACGCACAGAGTTACACCTAAACTAGAAGAATATGGGTTCCCTACAAATTTACGAGATATATTATCCCATATAACAATTACCTCAATTGTTTAACCTTATTTAACGATGTGCTCAATGTGAGTTATTGTGATTCCCCTCTGTCCGTCGTCGTTGTTAGTTATTCGATGTGCGACGTTAACAATTTATTAAAATGTCATCTTCTCCTTAACCACCTGGCCAATTTCAACCAAACTTCACACGACGCTTCCTTGAGTGGTCCCCTTCCATGTTTTTTATATCAAATAAGATGGCTCCATGCAGAACTCTGGTTGCCATGAACATTTTCTTCTCAGATACCGTAGGTCCGATTTCAGAATAATTTCACAGAAAAGGTTTCTTAATTTACCCTCTACCAAATTCCTTCCAGTCAAGATTGTTCGTAAAAAACCTGGCCGCCAATGGCAAAGTGTTAATTTTCTCTATATGGCTATATCTGGGAAACTTTTAATATCTTCTCATCAGAAACCGCTGGCTAGATTTCAAAATAATTTTACAGAAATCTCTTCTAAATTATTTCAAGCCATGTCAATTGTTAAAATAACTAGACTGCCACGGGATGTGATCTCATGTGAGCGGTATAGGGCGATCATGGTCCTCTTGTAAATGGCTTTATATCCGTAAGAAAAACAACAAATAGCATTAACCTATCAAAAACCATATTGTAGCAAACGAATCGTCAAAACACAAATTTAAATTGATTCTCTAATTTGTAGACATGAGATTACTGTTCATATTGCACATATTGCACATGTTGCTATGGGGCTTAAGCTGATTGATAATGTAACGCAACTTGCAATTGAATAGCGCACAAAAAACGGTTCAACTTGTAACCAAATGTTAGATCTCGATTACCTTCCTATAGATGTGTGACATTCAGAAACAACAAAGATCATAGTGATTAAAATGCTCGAGGGGGCGACTTACGAAATTCGATTATACGATCGCAATGTATTTACGATGGTGTCTCCGGTTCAATTTATTAAATAAGTAAAACGATGTTATCTATGACTTAAATTGTCTAATTATTAGTATCACAGTATACGGTTTGGTGATATCATTGGTATCACATGCATGATTGTTGGTGTTATTACAGGTAGCGCATACATGTACAGGAGTTGGTGTTATTACAGGTATCACATGCATGATTGTTGGTGTTATTACAGGTAGCGCATACATGATTGTTGGTGTTATTACAGGTACCACATGCATGATTGTTGGTGTTATTACAGGTAGCGCATACATGACGTACATGATTTGGCGTTATTACAGGTACCGCATGCATGATTGTTGGTGTTATTATAGGTAGCGCATACATGTACATGATTTGGCGTTATTACAGGTACCACATGCATGATTTTTGGTGTTATTACAGGTAGCGCATGCATGATTTTTGGCGTTATTACAGGTACCACATGCATGATTTTTGGTGTTATTACAGGTAGCGCATACATGTACATGATTTGGCGTTATTACAGGTACCACATGCATGATTTTTGGTGTTATTACAGGTAGCGCATACATGTACATGATTTGGCGTTATTACAGGTACCACATGCATGATTTTTGGTGTTATTACAGGTAGCGCATGCATGATTTTTGGCGTTATTACAGGTACCACATGCATGATTTTTGGTGTTATTACAGGTACCACATGCATGATTTTTGGCGTTATTACAGGTAGCGCATACATGTACATGATTTGGCGTTATTACAGGTACCACATGCATGATTTTTGGTGTTATTATAGGTAGCGCATACATGTCAGACGCGTAGCGTCCTGTACGCAGAGTACGCAGCTGCGTACACATTGTCTCGAAAAATCGAAAAAATAAAAAGTTCAAATCTGCATTAAAAAAACTTCGTTCAATTCAGGGATAAGAATGCGCCCAGAAGTCACTACAGACAATCTAGAAACCATTTTTTTGTTCCGGGGGAGTACCCCCGGAACCCCCGCAAAAAGGATCTTGCGTACACATCACAAACCTCCTAGCTACGCCCATGCATGTACATGATTTGGCGTTATTACAGGTACCACGTGCATGATTTTTGGTGTTATTACAGTTAGCGCATACATGTACATGAGTTGGCGTTATTACAGGTAGCGCATACATGTACATGGTTTGGCGTTATTACAGATAGCATATGCATTTACATGGTTTGGCGTTATTACAGATAGCACATGCATGTACATGGTTTGGCGTTATTACATATAGCACATGCATGTACATGGTTTGGCGTTATTACAGATAGCACATGCATGTACATGGTTTGGCGTTATTACAGGTATCTAATACATGTACACGGTTTGGCGTTAATACAGATAGCACATGCATGTACATGGTTTGGCGTTATAACAGGTAGCACATGCATGTACATGGTTTGGCGTTATTACAGATATCATATGCATGTTTTGGCGTTATTACAGGTAGCATATGCATGTTTTGGCGTAGTTATAGGTATCACATGCATGTTTTGACATTATTACAGATAACACATGCATGATTTGGCGTTATTACATGTATCACATGCATGTTTTGGCGTTATAACAGGTATCAAATGCATGGTTTGGCGTTATTACAGGTATCACATGCATGGTTTGGCGTTATTACAGGGATCACATGCATGGTTTGGCGTTATTACAGGTATTACATGCATGGTTTGGCGTTATTACAGGTATCACATACATGGTTTGTCGTTATTACAGGTATTACATGCATGGGTTGGCGTTATTACAGGTATCACATACATGGTTTGGCGTTATTACATGTATCACATACATGGTTTGGTGTTATAACAGGTATCGCATGCATGGTTTGGTGTTATTACATGTATCACATACATGGTTTGGTGTTGTTACAGGTATCACATGCATGGTTTGGCGTTATTACAGGTATCACATGCGTGGTTTAGCGTTATTACAGGTATCACATGCATGGTTTGGCGTTATTACAGGTATCACATGCATGGTTTGGCGTTATTACAGGTATCACATGCATGGTTTGGCGTTATTACAGGTATCACATGCGTGGTTTAGCGTTATTACAGGTATCACATGCATGGTTTGGCGTTATTACAGGTATCACATGCATGGTTTGGCGTTATTACAGGTATCACATGCATGGTTTGGCGTTATTACAGGTATCACATGCGTGGTTTAGCGTTATTACAGGTATCACATGCATGGTTTGGCGTTATTACAGGTATCACATGCATGGTTTGGCGTTATTACAGGTATCACATGCGTGGTTTAGCGTTATTACAGGTATCACATGCATGGTTTGGCGTTATTACAGGTATCACATGCATGGTTTGGCGTTATTACAGGTATCACATGCATGGTTTGGCGTTATTACAGGTATCACATGCGTGGTTTAGCGTTATTACAGGTATCACATGCATGGTTTGGTGTTATTACAGGTATCACATGCGTGGTTTGGCGTTATTACAGGTATCACATGCGTGGTTTAGCGTTATTACAGGTATCACATGCATGGTTTGGCGTTATTACAGGTATCACATGCGTGGTTTAGCGTTATTAACTTATTACAGGTATCACATGCATGGTTTGGCGTTATTACAGGTATCACATGCATGGTTTGGCGTTATTACAGGTATCACATGCATGGTTTAGCGTTATTATAGGTATCACATACATGGTTTGGTATTATTACAGGTATCACACACGTTGTTTGGTGTTACTATTGGTGTCTTACGTAGTGTGGCGTTATTATTGGTATCACTCGTGGTATGGTGTTATTATTGGTGTCACACGTTGTTTGATGTTATTACAGGTATCACATGCATGGTTTGGTGTTATTACATGTATCACATACATGGTTTGGTGTTATCACAGGTATCACATGCGTGGTTTGGTGTTACTATTGGTGTCTTACGTAGTTTGGCGTTATTATTGGTATCACTCGTGGTATGGTGTTATTATTGGTGTCACACGTTGTTTGATGTTATTATTGGTGTCACACGTGGGTTGGTGTTATTATTGGTGTCGCAAGTGGTTTGGTGTTATTATTGGTGTCGCACGTGGTTTGGTGTTATTATTGGTGTCACAAGTGGTTTGGTGTTATTATTGGTGTCGCACGTGGTTTGGTGTTATTATTGGTGTCACAAGTGGTTTGGTGTTATTATTGGTGTCGCACGTGGTTTGGTGTTATTATTGATGTCACAAGTGGTTTGGTGTTATTATTGGTGTCGCACGTGGTTTGGTGTTATTATTGGTATCACGTGCATGGTTTAGTGTTATTAATAGAATAACATGCATGTAAATTCTGCCTCATACGGACAACGCAGTATGATGGTAACAATGTCTGAGATAAAAGTCAGTGAACTGCATAGTATTATATCTTGCAAATATAATACATCGTGTTTGTTCGTTGCGAATATATTCCATTATAAGTCTACATGTAGTCTATAAAACAGTCTCATGACGTACTGGTCATCACATAGCCAATTAAAAGGTTTCGTGTATCAATGTTGTTTTTTCCAGAGTCTGACGCACAAAACCAATTAACGACTTGTTTAACGTCCAATAACAGATAAAATAAGTAAGCAAACTTAACGAATACCTTCATTTTAACGTATGCTGAGTATCATAGAATACTTTAGATTGGCTTATTTACACAGATGCTCCATTTATAAATATAATTATCTTGATAAGATACGGCTCAGTACCTTGGTTCAATTTGGTCTGTGGTCCTATCGACATTTCATTGGCAGGAATTGCTGGCTATCGCTACAAACTTCCGTAGATCATTTATTCAGAACAGCTATTAGTCTAGCGCGAAATTCGGGGTGTGAATTAAGTCTTAGATCTCTACATGCGTACTTCCTTGAATTTAATTAAGTTTTCTTCGAGTATATAGAGATACGTTTCGTAGAGAGCCAGATGATTCACTGTCCAAGTGTTCTATCTCAAGTCAAGTATCCTCGCTCCTGTATAAATTGACTTTAACATCCTTTTAGCATAAAGCGTTGGCACACGATGGACTCCAGATGTATTGTTACCTGATATACAGAGTAACCTCTACTGAGCGGCCATCTCGGAGACAACTGTCGCTTATCAACAACAGTATCAGTTGATCCATAGTGAATATTTACAACCAGTTTCGCCTCTCTAGAGTAACAGCCCCTCAACAACAGATGAAAGTGTTATCACCCAGAAGATATTGCTATGGATACATTGCACTGTGCTGTAAAGTTAAATTAAATTAATAAAACCTATTTCTCGTCGTGAATAAACTTTACTGTGAATTTAGACTCTCATACCTTGAGTTTTAACGATGAATGTTCTCAATGCTTGATCACACGCTTTGGATCGCATTCATGTAACAACAGAATTGTCATATAATTAATTGGTATTTGCTATATTTGTTTTATCATTAACTTATAATTATGTAACTTCGCCTCTTAATTCATTCTGCTGATATTATTCCACTTAATTAATCTGAAATTCGAGTTTCAAAAAATTAACACTAATCAACTGAATGCATATTGGAAGATTAATACTTTATCACGTGGTTTTATAGGAAGGATATACAGTAAAACTTCGAAACCTCGAACAGTTTTGGCTCGAACACAGTAGATACCTCGAACAGGTTCTTAAGTCCCGGCGAAACCCTTTCTTATTTCATATTATCTAACAGTAGATCACTCGAACAGAGATAGGTCGAACACTCGAACATGATTTGTGGTCCCTAGCTACCATTTCATTCATTGTTCACCATAGATAGGTCGAACAACACAATAATTCACACCTTTCATTGACCGCTTAATATACTAATATTTTTGTTGACGGGTAAAATTGGTGACGCATGTTATTCGCACTTCGTGATAATTACTTGCCAGTTGTACATGTGGAAACTCCCTAATCCGATCACCCCTCGGACAAACTATAAAGTTCGGATTAGAGGAGATTCCGGACTGGAGAGAATTCCTCCATTGCATTTCCGTAGGAAAGACATTCTTTCAGTAATTTGAATAAGTTCGCTAGAGGTTGTTTGCGTTATCGCGATGTAATGTCTGAATGCATTCTTTTATTCGACTTTGCCGACTAATTTAAGATACAATATTTATGTAAACTTGAAAATTCAATTTATAGCCCAAAATCATAAGTTGTAAGAGACCAACATATTTATGCTCCTTTCATAAAAGGAATATGTGCAATGCGATATGCATAACATGACGTGTGAAATATTGGTTGATATTTGAATTCTTCCATAAATTATGTAAATTATCATTATAATGTGTTTATTCGTTATAGAAATGTAGGAAATTCGATTCTTCAGAACATGAACCGCTATAGACGCCTCTCGTTTAATAAAACTGTATGAAAGCATTGAATATAACATTAGCTTAATATTTTGACATACAGTTCATTCTTAAATAGATGTAGAAATTACAAGAAAATTACACTGTGCAGAAAATGTATAAGATATTTTATTTTTTAGAATTTTATGTATATTTTGATAATTTCACTGCATAAAGTAGATATATCAATCTCAAGCAAGTATTTCAATCAATTAGTCAACATGTTAAATGATTTCAAACATAGCTGAAATTAAGTATGGGTGTTTTGCGACGTTTTACCGTCCATAAAACCTGACAAGCTATACACTTTATACGATGTATTATCAAAATACTATATCTGAAAACTATGCACCATAGCTTCATTTCAAAAGTTTTTTTTGTATAGGAAAATAATAATCTAGGGTAAACATTTTGAATTGTGATTTGTGTGCCTAATGGACCATTTTCTGCGCTCACATCCAATGTTTTTCAATTGTTTACATAATAAGTACATCTCGTACCCGGTCTTACCTTGCTTCCATCAAAACTTAATGCATACAATGATAACGTCTAATGGTCTATATCAATAGAGACAATAACATTATTACGCCTTCTCTCAATTCTCAGTCATTATACGATCTGACATATTTTTTGCGGAAAATTATCGTCCGGTTTTGTGAGATTTATTTTACCTGTAAAATAACAATCCGGACAGAAAAATAAGTAGGGAGGATCTGGACTGTTGGGGATTTTTTATATGTTGTATTGGAGGAACTAAACCGAGAATATTGTCCGGTTGCAGGAAGTTTCCGGACCGGAGAGTTTCCGGATTAGGGAGTTTCCATTGTACATGTACTATGTGACAGACATTTCATGCGTATAAGAATAAACGAGAGAGAATAAGGTGCCACAGGGAATCATTTTTGTTTTCCTTTCATTTCTTTTTTTAATTATTATTATTATGAATAATGCTGCGACTATTGATCGACGTGCATTCAGTATGAAAACAAATGCCGTGTATTCAACATACTTAGTACACTTGCACCGGCGACTGTCATTTAGGAAATATACGCGTATACCGTAGATGCCTCGAACAGTAGATGGCTCGAACTAATTGCTAGGACCGACGGCAGTTCGAGGTTTCGAAGTTTTACTGTATCACTTACAAAAAAACAACAGCGTATTGCAGAAACGGTTACAGAAAAAAGACGTACAATTGTGTAACTAAGTTTGGCAGTGGTCTCCAGTGGTCACTAATTTTCCTGCAACCGATTAGTTAATCGTTTCGAATCCGTTTGTGGCATTTCGAAACACAATACATTAATTAAAGTTGATCATAAAATGCACTTCTGGTATTGCATGCGGTCTCATTATTGTAGCGTAATACAAACAAGGGAAGATAGAGATAGATTTGGAGGTTCCTCAGGGAATGGATCTGATATGAGGGGATCCCCGCGGGGAATGTTCTAGAAGTAGCCGTACAAACGTGGGCTACTGCATGGTTAAGCATTGTGTAGAATCAAAGTACTGGGAGTATTTCTGATATATTTTATAAAATCAAATTAATAGGATCACGAGTTTATTATTCCCATTGATCTGGCTATGAAGAGTCATGACATTCACATATTAGAAAAGATGGTTTGGGGAAAAGCCGAATAGTGTTCATTGTGTTGACTTTGTAGAATCACATTGCTATCTTGAATTGTTTGATAGCTAAGGGATAAGTATAAGCTAATGCAATTACTATCTCCAATCTAAAATGAACAGTATATGTGTAAGACAATCCCCGCTGTTCAACTCCCCAATACAAGATACCACTATCATTCTGAATAACAACTAATTCAACAATTCGTAACACAGATTTCGTTAAATTAATATTTGTTTTACCAACTCTGCTGTTTTACGACTTTATAGAATACGTACATGTTATGTATAAACTTACGACAGAAACACACCGCCTTATTTTCCATCAACAAGAATGTTCGGCCATATCAAGTCTCGATAAAAACAAAATCTACAACGTCTTTCTTCCCAAAAACGATGTCATTATACATAAACTTCATAAATCCAAACTGCTATTCAACAAAAACACTTAGTACCAAGTAAACGACTACATGTAATGAGTTTTCAGCCTTTTCAACATGGTCATTGATTTCCTGACACATTGTTATCGGCTAAAATTGGTCAGTGTTGTTGTTTTAATATCATCATTGTTGGGGATTTTTGACATCGTCAGATTTTTTTTCTTCGATCAGACTGCCGATAACCTACCCGGCAGAAGACGCTTAGCAAAGATCCATATATATTGATATGGCCTTTTTAAGCTTTGATAGTCAAGTGTTTCCAAAGCAGGGTACCTGTGTATACCACGCAAAGCGCCTGCTGTACGCCATGTACAGACCTACCGTTGTTTTGGCGTTGTAATGGTAGAAGTTGTATAATGATGATATCTATTCTTCACCTGACTGCCACCAGTATTCCCAAACCAGGTTATAAAGTATTACGTATGCCAGGTAACTCTGGTAAGGTTAAACTAAAATCGTAATCTCCACGCAGAAAATTTAATTGGTTACGTCTGCGCAGCTCGATTACATGTGCATCATTCTGATAAGGGAGATAACCACTGTGAAAACTTTGTCAGTAATCATGTATGACTTGTCTCTCATAAAGTGGAAACAGGAACAGTTTCTGTAAATATGCCATAATTAAACGCCCTTTTCGTGTCAAAAAAGTGTTGTCTCATATTTTTTGAAACACCACCACGTTTATTTTCAAGCCGTTGAGACAGAATATTCAGTGGAAGAAGTATTCTAGCATAGACATACTGCAGTATCAGTACGACCACTCATGAAGATGTTCAGTTTGGCAGTTTTCATTTGAACAATTAAGCAAGTACCAATGGTTTACCAGTTCCTGAAATTTCCGCCAGTAGAACTTGTTTTCTGAACCTACATATACATGTAGCAGCTACTTGATTATTTGAAAGATGTCCCATACAGCCTTCCATATAAATGATGTCCAACATATATTTCCATATACTAGTAAATGATTTCCCATACAGCCTTCCATAGGCCTATAAGTGATGTCCAATATATATTTCAATATAAATGATGTCCCATATAGCCTTCCATATAAATGATGTTCAATATATTGTTGCATAAAAAATGATGTCCCATACAGCCTTTCACAAAAATGGTGTCCAGTATATATCCGTCCATAAAAATGATGTCCCACATATCCGTCCATAAAAATGATGTCCCACATAGCCTTCTATAAAAATGATGTCCCATATACCCTTCCATAAAAATGATTTCGTCATCATCGTAAAAAAATTTCCACAAACACCCATTACAGTGAGTCCACTGTAACTAAGGTTTATAATAGAAGAGAATAAACAGCGTAAAACACAATATTGTATATTTTTTTAAAAAGTCATGTAAAATTATGTGGAAGTTTGTGTTGCCTGTACCGTCAAAATGCTGTCGATAATTGTACGTGTGACGTAACATAGTTACTTCCCTTTATTGAACGACTAATTGCGGGAAATGGAGTCCGGACAAAACGATGTTCTCGCGAAATTACCCAGAAAATTAGTTGATAGATTGATGCCTTTTCAAAAGGAAGGTGTCAAGTTTGCTGTTAAAAAGAATGGGAGGTATCACCAGTTTTATTCAAAATGTTCGTCGAATTCATCGCGATGGTTCATTATAACATATTTTCGCGACTGTTCGTGACAATCGGGATTTGTAGGCCAATGTAGCTCTAGAAGCAAACTAGATCTATACTATTTCGCTATCTTCTTACGTCCTCATTCATTTACAATTAAATTTAACTTTTATTTACTTATTTCCTACGTTTGTTTGTTACTAAAGTTATATTAAATCAATAACATTGTACTGTGTTAATAACGTATTACACTGACATATCATGTGTCCGTGGTTATTACTACTGGACACTATAGTCAAATATAAACTTAGTCAACATTCCGTGTACCATGGTATTTAGGTCTTTGGTGTATCCATCAATGTTCTGCTTGTTATTTTAAATGATGTCTTGGTAATTATTTACCTGTGTTGGCAGCTTAATCTGGGAAATTGAAATATTGCTTTTAAAATTGACATTATTCTTTAGTTCATTGTTACAAATATATATCTACTTAAACCACTAGATGTAATTTTTATAAAAGGGATAAAGGGAGAGAACTCATGACACACCCCTGTGACTTAAACATTCATATCGCCCATAATGCTTTTATGAGTGTGATGCAGTGTTAGTAGATAGAGAGATAGCATCTGAAATGCTATATCGATTCATGTAGGGCTGATCAGTATTTTAAATAGTATGGTTAGCATGTTTATGTATTTAGGTCTTACTCTTATACAAGCCGTCCGAATAAGACAATTGAGTATGGCTGTCTGTAACACATTACTATGCTTTTTTATTAACTATAATTCATTTAGTTCTGTGTATTTTTGCACTGTCACTTTATGGTTAGTAAATATAAGTGATAAGCATAATTATGCCTTGTCAGCCAAAATGCTCTAATTAATAGAATTCTATACACTAATACAGAAACCACCTGAAGTCATTTAAGTGATTATCATTTTTTCTTAACTGTCATAAATGCATGTCACTATCTCATCATTTTATCATTATCTTTTGCAGGTGTTTAATTGCAGATGAGGTAAGAATAATGAATTATTTTATAGCTTTGTATTCATGGACAAAATGTCTGTTCTGTAGGGGCTTTTTTCGTGTTTTTTTCAAAATGTGTAAATATACATGTATTTGTGTTAGCTTAAGCCTTTGAATCACATACTTGATGGGACTTGACCATTATGACTTAACATTGAAAATGATGCTTTTCTACATGATGGTCTAAAATGTAATATTTCATTGAAATATATTTTAAAACTACTGTCTGTTGAAACTAAATCTGTGAGGAATCACCATTGACTTGTTAATAAAATTTGAAAGTGTATTGAAATTGCAAATACCTGTTTTATTTCTGTTACTTTTGTAAAAAAACTTTATATTATGAGATGACTTTGCTGATATCAAGGTATGGAAGAAAAACAAATCTTATCTTCCGCTTCATCTATATGCAGATACATTTGTTGTCCTTCCATCCTTGATATACAATTCTTACACTTACAGGCCTTTTTCTGTCAATTTTGGGGAAAAGATCCGAGATGAATTGGGAAAATTTGCATCGTAAAATTTGTCAATTTGGGAAAACTTTAATCACTTAAACTCCAATTTTGGGAATTTTCATAGTTAGAAGAACAGGCTTTTCATATCAAAATTTAATATAAACTAGTATTCTAAAAAAAGACATGCAATATATCCACAAACATGTATGACACAAGGGACAATAATGACCAGAGTTAATAAAGAGTTGCAAGATATACCAGGTCGCTCCAGTAGACAATTTTTCGTTGGTGCTTCTAATTGCGAATTTTTTTTCTGATTGGGAAAAAACATATATTTGGCTTTAGGAATGGGTCAGATAGTCTGCCCCCTGGGAATTATAGAAAAGGGCGTGAAGGCTTACACTCTATTACAGATGGGTCTAGGCAAGACCATACAGGCTATATCTGTTGCCTACTACTATAGACAAGAATGGCCATTGTTGATCATTGTGCCGTCCTCTTTGCGATATTCATGGATTGAGGAGTTTGAGAAATGGCTTCCAGACATCACTCCAGGGGAGATAAATCTGGTACAGTCTGGAAATGATATCAGGTACGAAGTCAAGTGACTTGTTATGGTTTGGGAATACTATTTAGGTCCAAGACTTGGCAGAAAGTCATAACATATGAAGGTAAACATTTTACCAGGGGATAGATATTTATGCAACTGACAATATGCCACTGATTTATATCATTCCATATCTAGTATGTGTTCTTAGGCCTAAAAATATAACCATTTCCTGTAGCATGCTGAAAAAAGCTGAGTCAGCAGGTAGGGATCTTATTCCTTATATTCTCATCATACGGTAATTATTTTTGTATATGTACAGAGATTGCTATTTCTGAGTTTTAGCGAAATCAATTGCATAGGGAATAATCATAACATTCATGAGAGTGAGTAATGTGGTAAACTGTTGGACTCAAACATCAATTACTATTCTTATACCCTGCTAAATGCCTTACACTCAGTGCCTTCCAATGGTCTGGAAGATTGTTTGTCATAGTCTAATTTTTGCTAAAATTATGGCTTGGGTAAATATTCAGTTGATGTCTTTCCCAAAAATGAAGTCTGTTTGAATGGTTCAATGGTCTAACAAGTCTGTTTGAATGGTTCAATGGTCTAATTTCGTTATTTTGTAATCTATCTTTATCAAATATTTTCTCCTAACACTCCTTGAAAATGTACGTGAATTTATCATCATAGTACAGTGCAAACTCTCAAGAGTGGCCCTCCCTCTCTTGAGCAATGACCACTCTTCAACAACATTATCAACTTTTCCAGTAGGAAACATCTACTATTACTTTAACCTCTCTAGAGCAACAGCTTAAATCAGCATCTCACAATGGATATTGCTCTTGTGAGATTAAACTCTCTATCACTTTGTTTGTTTCCAGCGATATAGACAAATCACAAATCACAGTTACAACATTTGGTCTATTGAGCAAAAGTACAAGTCGTATTCTACGGGAAGCATTAATGTCTCAGGATTTCAAAGTCGTTATTGTTGATGAGTCTCACTACATACGAAACAATAAAACTGTTTCTGCTAAAACTGTTGTACCGCTCATCAAGAAGGCAAACAGGAGAATTTTACTGTCAGGGACTCCAGCATTAGCTAGACCAGTGGAAGTAAGATTGTTGTTTAAATGCAATTTTTTCTATTTTCTGCATGCGAAAATATCGTTCACCGTCTTTGAATTAATTTAAGTATTATTTTTGTCGTGCCCGCTTGCGTTGAGCTCAACATATTCGCCACAATGGCGGTCCGGTGTATGTGCATGCGTGCGTCCGGATTTTCATTGACCGGACCATTACTCACTTACTGGAGGATTTTCAAATTCCTTAGCACATATGTTCACCATGATAAGACGGCGTGTTGCGCGCAAGATTCATTCTGTAGGTCAAATTTCAAGGTCACACTTGGAGGTCAAATGTCAAAAATGGATCTAAAAAATCTTGACCAGACTATAAAACTGTCATTTATTGGGGGATTTTTAAATTAATTGGCACAAATGTTCACCATGATGAGATGGCATGTTGCGCATAGGACCCATGTTTGTAGTTCAAAGGTCACACTTGGAGGTCAAACGTCAAAAAATTTAGTCAAAAACATCTTTTCCGGAATATTACACTGTCATCTATCGAGGGATTTTCAAATAACTTGGAACAAATGTTCACCATGGTTTGCTAGACCTGTACCTTACTAGTACCTTACTAGTACAAAAAGGTCAAAATCACGCTTATAAATCAAAAGTAAAAAATGAGTATAATAGATATGCACTGTATAGCATTATATAACTGTATTCTCTTAATCTTTTGTCAATTGGCCGGCTCGACATGTTGCCCTTGGGCATCTAGTAAGTAATTTCATCTGTTTTGTGCGTATTCAGATTTTATGCAAATTTATTTTTTAATTAAATTTGTTAAAATTGCATCAGCTTATTCCACTAACCAGTGATTCAATTAATTAAAATTAGAATTAAGATTCCATTTCTAATTCAGAGATTGTGAAGTTTATGATTAAACCCCATTCAGTGTGGGACTGTAGTTCCAGTCTGACGCTATACAACTAGCTGTATTCAAAACAAGACTAGCTTTATTTTGACTAACAAGAATATATACATTCTTTTTATCAACAATTAGCAGTCTTTACAATTTATAATGAAGCATCAACTTTCAATAAGTACATTAAAAAGTTTACCTTTTAATGTATTTGGACTTCGTTTATAAAGGAATATGATTTGTGAGTACTAATCATGTGTTTATATTTCAGTTATATCCACAAATTGATGCTATATGTCCAAACGAATTTGGTTCCTGGTGGAAGTATACTGAACAATTCTGTGATGCTAAAACAGAGTGGATTGGTAAATTCAGGAAGAGAAATGTCAAGTAAGAGAGATGGGTTATATTTACATTGTTGTGCTGAGTCTTAGGTATCAAACAAATGATCTTTTAATAGATTGGCACTTTAATGTTCTATTGAATGAGCTAAGGGGTTTCAATTATGTACATGTGCTACTATTGTACAAGGCCCGGTCTCTGCCTTGGCATCTATGTCTGCTTGGTTAAAGTATTTTGTTAAATATCTTTGCTACTACTGTAGTATTAGATTTAAAGTTTATGCAAATGTTCAGGGCCCTAAGAAAAAGCTATGGAACCATGTCCTATAACTCTGACCCAAATATTAAAAGAATTATTCTCCTTTTTGTACTTAGAAAAGTTATTCACAGTTCTTCATTTGGTGTTAAATGTCTGCAACTATGACAGACAGTTCAATAGTCAATTATGCTGTCTTACGGATTTTTTTCTTGTATTCGTAAATTGTTTGTTGTTAAATAATGATGAATTATTAAATTAATACATGTAGTACACAGTCTGTTACACCTTGGAAACTTTCAAACACCAATAATTTTACTGATACAGTTGTTTATATACACTACAGTGGTGCCAGTAACCTGGTGGAATTACAACAGAAGTTATCTACCTTGTTGATGATACGACGAGAGAAGAGTGAAGTACTTACACAGTTACCTCCCAAACAGAGACAGAGAGTATTGTTTGAACTGAAAGACTCGGATCTCAAAAAGGTGGGTAATCTGATAAATAGTGTACACTCCATTAGTTTGATATAATATTTTTTAATTTACTTATTGTTGATTTTATTTGTATTGTGTATGTATTGTATATGTGCATGACTTGTATGATTGTGCTGTTTATGTTACTTGATAGATGGCCTCGAGTGAGATATGCATTATAGGTTTATCGAGTGTCCGTCTTTGAATAAAGAATTATTATTGTTATTACTTTGATAGTGAAACAAGTTATTACAATGTACACTGATCACTCTCAATGACTGCTTTTTTACTGTGTTACCTACTAGTACAGACACAGAATACAGGGATTGTTAAGATCACAATTTAACCTCGCCCGAGGCAGAATTTGAACTCTTAACCTTCAGATCAGGGGTCAGGCACTCTTCTTGTCAAGCATGTGAAATTGACTTTTATTTTTTTTGAAGTTTTTGCTATTTCTCATCAGTAATAATGAATTAGGGGTAAATGAATTTTGAGGCGGAAAAGGTAAAAAATGGTCACCCATTTTACCCATAGAAAGTAATACAATGTACATTAGTTATTGCTTAGTTCTGTTGCTTTAAGGAAAATATTACTTCTTGAATTTTCATTTTAAAATAACCTAGTTTTTTACTAACCAGAAACACATTATTAGGTTTATTTTATATTTTCAGGAAATACGACAAACCTTCGATGAATTAAGACCTTTGTTGAAACGTTCAACAGGAGAACAGTTTGAGGTTCTGACAGGAGCTGGTGACCATGACACGAAAGATACCAACACTCTGTCATTGATACAGAGACTGTACAGACTTAGCGGGGAGGCAAAGGTGAGCTGATGCTGTTCTAAAACTTTGTAGTGTTGTTTATTATTTTATTGTAAGTAAAGGTCAAAATTGTATCTATTTTGCCTGTTTCATATACCGATTTAGGCTCAGTTGTGATGGAAGCATAGTGCTTCATTGAAGCGTTCTTCAGTCTAGTTCCTCAAAATATCAATACTGGTGCCTTATGAGAATATATGGTTGTGACCTTTGAGGGTTTGCCCCTACAACCTAAGTGTTGAGTCTCTGACACCTTCACCACTACACTACTTTTTTGTTTGGAGTATTATCACTATGCAAGAATCACAGTTATATATCTAATCAGTTTTCATTGATTTTCGATCATCAGATGTATTTGTTCTTCATAATGCAACTGACAATATTCTGAAGCATGAGTCAGAGGTGAAGGATTAAAATATACTCATTACATTTAAAAACGCACGATGTAGGATTTCTAAATTTTCATTGACTAATTTTTAAGGATACAAGACAAAAATTGACCCGATATTGCATGCGTATGCAACTTGTTGGCTAAATTTCATGACAATCAACACCTAATTTTCGTAAAAAAAGAGTTTCAAAACTTATAAAATGGAATTTAAAGAAGCGTGGTTGGTATAAAAGTGTGCGTTTTTAAATGTACTGAGTATATATAGATGTTCCAGCTTCCATCAAATCACCATGGTGAACATACCAAGTCACTCTGGTTCCTAGGTGATACACGAAAAAAGTTCCTTCATTGATTTTGCTCACTGAAATATTGGATTGTCTGTGGCAAGTGTAATACTTGAGAATAGAATACTTCTTCGATATAGTGCTTGTATTTGTGAAAACTTTGCTGATTTGAGTTTGAGGGAATCCCCAGAATATTTTTTGTGAGTTTGGTGCAGTACACTTCGGCTGTGATCAAGTTTCATGAATTGAACTTCATTTATTTCTGCGAGTCCATTACACTAAAGAGGGATAACTCATGTAATTGACAATTTCATGCAGTATTGTCTTCTCTTGTCATCAGATTGGACCTGCGAAGGAATATGTGGAGATGTTATGTGAGAACCCAAACCTCAAGTTTCTAGTGTTTGCATACCATCACAATATGATGAATGGTCTCAGTGAATCCTTGCATGATAAGAAAGTGAAGTTTATAAGGATTGATGGTCAGACCCCGCCTTCCGAGAGACCAGTAAGTATATATAGTGTGACCGTTCCAGAGCAGCCCTCTTTTGAGCAACCACCTGTCTTCAACAATATCATCAATTTTCTGATGTAATAATATTTAGTACCTACAAGGTTCGCACAGGTCTTGAAAAGTCCTTGAATTTGATGCCTACTCCTTGAAAACAACTTGAATTTGTACCAGCTAAAAAGTACTTGAACTTTGAAAAAAACATACCAACAATGATGAAAAAATGACAACTATTTTCGACAGGGCCTACTGCTGAGCAGACGAAAGTATGGATATACAGTATGGTATGGTAGTCAACAGGTTATATGCCCTATTAAAGTAATTCTCACACTGTGTAATTTTGTCCGTGCTGCAGGGATGGTCATCTGGGGGGGGATAAACTTTAAAAATAGATTGAATTAGTTCTTCTCTATACTGAAAATAACAACATTTTTAGTAGTTCAAAATGGATTCAAGTACTTGAATTTTTTTCAGGAAGTTCTGTATGAACCATGTACCTATTTAACCCTCCTTCTCAATCCCAGCCAAACTTTGGCATATCAGCAGGCTTTGACTCTAGAGAGTCAGGTATACACAGGAACTAACTTCAAGTTCGAGCAATAAATAAACTGGCCTGCAGATTGATGTCAGAATACAAAAAATTTATGGCAGTTTAGTTCATTAAAATCATAACTAAGTTGATTGTCATACTGTATGCAGCAAAGAACTGATTCATTCACTGTTACCTCAATCAAGCTGTCCTTATTTTTCCTACTTTCTCCTTATTTTCCTTATTTTTTTATTTCTTCCTACTTTTTGGTCCAAAATTCCTGAAATTTCCTATTTTTTGGGTTCAAATTGTAAACTTCACAGAGACCTTATATAATAGTTAGAAAATGGTAGTATATTTGTAATGATCTTTTCAATTGGGAGTGCATAGAAGACTGGAATCATCTTGATGAGACTGTACAGACTGGAGGTGCTGACTGTGGGTCTGTGGTTACTTAATGATCATGCCAAGGTGAAAGATGTATAATTGTCAAAAGACCTGTCTTTGCAGTCTCGTCAAGATGTATTATAGTTAGCAATTTATGTCTGTGTAATGCAAAGTTCTGCACAAAGTTATGTAAAAACTCTTACTTTTTATTACAAATTCCTTATTTTTCCTACTTTTTGGTAAATTTTATTCCTACTTTTCTCCTGCTTTTTGAAAGAAGTTCATTTGACAGCCTGCTCAATATCAGAATTAGGTGTGCACACTATTTCAACAATTTCTGTCGTTTGAGGGTTTTATAGATAACTTTCGGCCGGTCTTTTTTCTGCGCAGCCGTACTAACATGGTTTTGTTATTTGCATATCAGTGTTGTGTAAACAAATCAAATCTTACGTAAACCACAGAGGCAATTTCTCTTTGACCGAACAACATTTGTAACCTTGACACAGATTGGTTAACCTTTCAATAAAGGGTACGTTACCTTACCCAAATCCAATGAATTTCAGTGAATTTGCTGAAATCTATTTTGGATCTTGAATGACCAGCAATCGTAACATCTCGCCATTATTATGTTGCAAATCTTAACCTTCAAATTGCAACGACCATCTTTTTTCAAGAAATTTCTTGTTAAGACATGCAATGTATATTCACAGAAGGTTGAAGAGTTTTTCAATGTAATTCTACTATTATATTCCATTGTGGTGATCATAAGGTATATTCTGCCAAATACTTAATTTATTGCAATTTTTATATTCATTCTTATTAATGAAATAAATTGGATTCTTGCAATTTCTTAAATCTTGAGAGTCTGCAGTTCCAAAGATATTTTAATATTTGATAGTGTTTCCAGTGTATGTAAGCATGGTATAAAAGTGATTAAGCATTCTTCCCTCTTTGAAATATAACAGTCTGACCTCATTCATTCAAATTCATTGGGTTTGAAATTAGATTTTGAGTAATACATTAATTCTCATCTAAATTTATTAAGTATATCAATATGGAGAAGGTATGATACATGATATTTGTTTCGGATGATACCGCGTATTCAGATAAAAGGTTGTCGAATTAACGAGGTCCGACTGTAGTTGTAGGGATCGGTTCTCTTTGATATGTTGGTACCTTTGTTTATATTTATAATGTCATTTGTTGTTTTATTTACAGCACCTTGTACACAAATTTCAATCGGATCCGGATACCAGAGTTGCTGTACTGAGTATTCTAGCTGCTGGTGTGGTGAGTATACCAACATCGTAAGGTTCTTATGGTTCTTCAGTTAGGAGTCTCTGTATGGTTTCTTATTTAAGATTCAAGTATTCTGGTTTACATGTATAGCATTCATATAAAAAAATATTTGGATTCTCAGAGCTTGCCCTGTAGATCCAGTTGTTACCTGATCAAAACCATTTCTTCTTTGTTTTCAAAAATTGCCATTTTTTTACCTATCCAAATGAATATTTATCAAGCATATCAGGTTGTTGGACGCATTTTGCTGACTATGGTTGCTATTGTACTACATGTAATGTGAAATGGTTAATCCTAGAATTAACTGTTGGATTATATTTCAGGGTCTGACATTGACTGCTGCTATGGCACTAATGTGAAATGGCTAATCCTAGAATTAACAGTTGGATTATATTTCAGGGTCTGACATTGACTGCTGCTATGGCACTAATGTGAAATGGTTAATCCTAGAATGAACAGTTGGATTATATTACAGGGTCTGACATTGACTGCTGCTATGGCACTAATGTGAAATGGTTAATCCTAGAATTAACAGTTGGATTATATTTCAGGGTCTGACATTGACTGCTGCTATGGCACTAATGTGAAATGGTTAATCCTAGAATTAACAGTGGATTATATTTCAGGGTCTGACATTGACTGCTGCTATGGTACTAATGTGAAATGGTTAATCCTAGAATTAACTATTGGATAATATTTCAGGGTCTGACATTGACTGCTGCTATGGTACTTATGTGAAATGGTTAATCCTAGAATTAACAGTTGAATTATATTTCAGGGTCTGTCATTGACTGCTGCTATGGTACTTATGTGAAATGGTTAATCCTAGAATTAACTATTGGATTATATTTCAGGGTCTGACATTGACTACTGCTATGGTACTTATGTGAAATGGTTAATCCTAGAATTAACAGTTGAATTATATTTCAGGGTTTGACATTGACTGCTGCTATGGTACTTATGTGAAATGGTTAATCCTAGAATTAACTATTGGATTATATTTCAGGGTCTGACATTGACTGCTGCTATGGTACTTATGTGAAATGGTTAATCCTAGAATTAACAGTTGAATTATTTTTCAGGGTCTGACATTGACTGCTGCTATGGTACTTATGTGAAATGGTTAATCCTAGAATTAACTATTGGATTATATTTCAGGGTCTGACATTGACTACTGCTATGGTACTTATGTGAAATGGTTAATCCTAGAATTAACAGTTGAATTATATTTCAGGGTTTGACATTGACTGCTGCTATGGTACTTATGTGAAATGGTTAATCCTAGAATTAACAGTTGAATTATATTTCAGGGTCTGACATTGACTACTGCTATGGTACTTATGTGAAATGGTTAATCCTAGAATTAACAGTTGAATTATATTTCAGGGTCTGACATTGACTGCTGCTATGGTACTTATGTGAAATGGTTAATCCTAGAATTAACTATTGGATTATATTTCAGGGTCTGACATTGACTGCTGCTATGGTACTTATGTGAAATGGTTAATCCTAGAATTAACAGTTGAATTATTTTTCAGGGTCTGACATTGACTGCTGCTATGGTACTTATGTGAAATGGTTAATCCTAGAATTAACAGTTGAATTATATTTCAGGGTCTGACATTGACTGCTGCTATGGTACTTATGTGAAATGGTTAATCCTAGAATTAACTATTGGATTATATTTCAGGGTCTGACATTGACTGCTGCTATGGTACTTATGTGAAATGGTTAATCCTAGAATTAACTATTGGATTATTTTTCAGTGTCTGACATTGACTGCTGCTATGGTACTTATGTGAAATGGTTAATCCTAGAATTAACTATTGGATTATATTTCAGGGTCTGACATTGACTGCGGCTACTGTTGTGGTGTTTGCTGAGATGTACTGGACGCCTGGTACAATGATTCAATGTGAGGACAGAGCTCACAGGATTGGTCAGACAAGTAGTGTTGCTATACATTATCTGGTTGCTAGGGATACTATGGATGAATGGGTGTGGTCTGCTGTCTGTAAGAAGGTAGCCTACTCAACATTTGTATTAACTATCATTTTAAAGTGTGTTTTTTATTTGTTAGGTATATTGCCATGGTTACTTGTTTGCAAATTTTGAATTATAATATTTCTGTTTTTTATTAACCAAACAAACAAAATATTAAGACAATCAATCATAGTTTGCAAACTTTGTGGTCTTCTGACTTCAAAGCTGAAAATGAGATGCCTATGTTGGTAAACATCTCTGAATGGGTTATATAATTTGCAAGACTTTGAAGAAATGGACTTCTGTAAGTGCAATTTGCCTACTTCTACTTAGTATTAATTTCTCATCTAAATTTATTAAGTATGGAGCTATGATTTTGTTAATGTTAAATTACATTTATTGTTTAAGATGATTATGAAAATAGAAGTAACTGAAGAGTATCTCAGCATCCTGGTGCTTTCCAAATGCCTAAGTTATTAACCATTCTCTGTAAAGTAATATTTGATCTATTTAGACCCTAGTGACTTCAACAACACTGACAGGAAAGAAGAGAAAACTTGAAGCATCAGATGGTGATAAATATCAGGTTGATGTACTGTCTAATGCTGAAGCCTGGGTACCGACGTCTGCACCCGAAAATTCCAGTCTTGCAGAATACTTTGAAACATCTTTGGTATGTTCTAGAAGTGTTTGTACAAAGATGTACATATTGTGTTTGAAAAGTTTAATAAAATAAATTCTTAAAGATGTACATATTGTGTTCTCAGGAGTTTAATAATATACATTCTTGAAGTTTAATGGGCAAACTTAAGCTCAAGTTCAACAATGTTAAGAGTTATTTGATGAACCTTCGGGTAAAACACAATAAAGGGAACAGTAAGGTTGCACTTGAGGTCAAAAATAAAAGTCAACACAATAGAAAAAAAATTTGTGATCCTGAATAAGTAATGCTTGAAATTTGTAAAACTCATTCGGTTAGTGGAAAAAACAATGAGAAATGTTTTATATTCTACTTTGTATGGGGTTAGGTAAGTGCTGGTTACGGACACTACTTGTAAAATTAACCTCTGGAAATTTATGCCTTTAATGAACTATACCAAGTGTTTTGCAAAATTATAATTCCAATACAATTAATTAACAAAATACCAACCAAAAAATCATAGGAAAAAAGTTATAACTTTTACATTCTGCAAAATTATACCCCCATTCTTGATGAGTGAAAAAAAGGATTATTGTAAGAACAGCACAACTCTTAAAATGAAAGACTTTATACATGTAGCCCATCAAAATCATCAAGTATTGACCTATTATTCATGGGAATATAATCAATATATAAATCACAGAAGAAAATGTATTTCTTACGTAAATGGTATTTAAAATGAACTCGGTAAGTTATTTGAGTTACGGACACTACATTGATCTTATGTTTTATAATTTACTCAATATGAGTAACTTTTCATAGGTAACATATTAAATTTATGTATTTTCTTTTTAATGTTTACATTTTTGAACAACAGAATGCCGCTTGATTGTAAATAAATATATGTAATTAAAGGTAATTCCAATGTAAACATACATGACATGTTGACATGGATGGGACCAAGTTTTTCATTTCATCTCTGAAGTAAAACCTTAAACATATCTTAACAAAGTAGGTGCTATGCACTTAAAGGAATGATAAAAAAATATATTTATGAAACAAAAATCCTTAGAATTACATTAGTTAATTAGAAAAAAAGAAATATTGATGGTTACGGACACTACACTCGGGCTTCTTTTTCCAACAATTTTCTAAAAATAACATTCTTTTTGTGGATAAAAGGATAGTCATTTCTACAGAATTTCATGAAAAGTATGTTTTCCTATCATAACACACTACCTGAATTGTAGATAAAACAAAAATAAAGCATAATTTACCTTCAAACATACTTGAGTTCATAAAATTAACTTTTAAGTCTATTTCATAAAATGTCATAAACTAATGTCAAGTACAGATCTTTTACAAATATACATGCTAGTATACATGGTATAAATTAATTGGAGGGAGGAAAAACATGAAATTTTGACAAATGAAAAAGATATTTAATTTTTTTGCCCTAGAAATAAAAAATTCCCTGGGTTACGGACTCTACAAAAATAATCTGAAGATAAAAACATCATAAAAATAATTTTGAAGATGAATTTTCTTAACCTAACATTACAAAAGAACTCATCTTTTCAGTTTATTACAAACTGATACCAAAATGGGGGTTTTACAATAAGATTTCCGGTTTCAAATTAGTACTTCAAGGTTTACTATCAGCTCAAATATTTTAAGCAGTTAACTGTTTTCATTATTTTTTTAAAATTTTAATCAAACAATAATGATGATACAGCAAAGCAGTCATCATATAATCTAGAAATTCAGCCGTTTTTGATGAAAAACTTGATGTAAAGATATTTATAATATCATGGTTACGGACACTACATCATTTTTGTAGTGTCCGTAACCACATTTTCATTTATACTGACTAAATTCTGATAAGAAGGTGCAAAATTTTGTTATTATGTTAGTGTTAAGTGTCAAATCTATAAGGAAAAATAGGTTATTGTTTACTGTAGCTATTCTTTCTAGGAGAATAATTAGCTGGTTACGGACACTACACTTTTTTGAAAAATATTTTTTTCTACTTTGAAAATTTCTAAATTATTCTATATGAATCATAACCTTTATATAACTGTATTTTATTTTAGTATTGTTATATTTGAGTATGTTGAAATACATTTTTAAGGAAAAATCATGCAATTAATTTTATTTTCAGGGCCATAAATGATCAACACTTAATAAATTGAAAAATGTATAACGAAACACCACTTTTACAATTCTGCATGTTAAATTGCTAAATTAGCTCTGATTTTCGTAAAGTTGGAATCGATTTAATCATCATTAAATAATCTATAAATGATTACATGGGAAAAGAACATTACACTTACAGTTTAGAAGATTTTTAAGGTAAAAATAATGTAAATTTTGAAGCGCAACCGCATAACGTCTGAAAATGACCATTTTTGGATCACTTATCTCACTGGTGTTCAAAAACTATTCAAGATAGAATCTTAAAATTTTGCGTGAGGCTAAAGGATTCAATGTCAAATATTAAAAACAGAAAACTGGCTTCCTTCTGTACTTAAGTTAGCTGTAGAGCTTATATAACAAAGACAAATTGTAAATGTCCCGTTATTGTGTTTCATCCGCTTAGATAATACATGCTGTCAAAGAGTTTAAATTAATTTTTACCCCTTTGAAGAAAAAAATACTCCATGTGATAATATTTGATACAATATATTACCTTTAAATTAAAGATTATTATTGCTCAGTCGTGTATGGGATATTAATGAAATCAATGGCATGACACAATTGTTCTGTGTGTAGTGCTGTGTGTTTCTAGTAAGTTATCGTTCCATTGTATTGTCAGTTTGCTTTTACAGGATACCGGACAAAAGTCTATTCTCTCTTTCTTCTCTTCATCTACAAAATCTGCAAAAAGTCGTGATTCTGTCGGTAATACAAGCACATCAAGTCAAAGGACTAGATTTGATGAAAAATTGAAGAATGTCAACAATTCAAACTCGCCGTCCATGTCATTCTTTGCAAAGTCTGAAAATTGTTCAACTCCTCCTAGTAAGAGAATCAAACTGGATTCACTGCCTCAAAGTGAGGGTAGTGACATACCTCTATCTCAAAGTAAAAAGATGAAAGCAAGTAAGGTGATTGTAATTGATAGTGATGGTGAAGATTTTGTGGATGAAAAAATAGTGAAGTCAAGTAGCAAGAAACTTGTAAGAAGCTCACTAAAGAAGCAAAGTGGATCTAACAGCTTGAAGAAATCACCTAAAAACAGTCTTCAGGCTTTGTTTGAAAATTCTAAAAAGTCAGAATATCAAAAACAGAGTAATAGTCAGCAAGGCAAGAAGTTGCAGACATCACAAGATCACTCAAAGAGTAGAGACAGTAGCAAATGTGCAGAAAATGTTAAGGAAAAGTCACATTCATGGAGTTGTGAATCCTGCACTTATTTAAACCACTCCAGACTTGTTTATTGCGAGATTTGTGAAACACCAAAGAAAGATGATGACAGCACTAAATCAAGACCCAAGACTTCAAAACTTTCATCCAAAATATCTGATACTGATGAAGCAGATTGTGTTGCCAGTAAAAAGAAAATAAACAGAGAGGATCTGAAAGTTTCAAATCTTGTTAAAGATAACGTTCTTTCGAAAGAAAACAAGATTATCAATGAGGATAGCGTCAACATGGATTCAGAGGAAGAAGACCCATTAGCTGATTTAGAATCATTTGAAGGTGAAATTAAAAATAAAGTATGTTTAGAAGGACTTGATGGTTACAGTGACAATGGGAACAACTTTGATGATTTTGTGCAGATGTCTAGTGATGCTGAGGAGTGTAATCATATGGAAAATATTGATGAAAACCAAGAAACTGATAAAGATGAAGGCAATAGAACTAACTGTAGAAAGAAACATGTGGGTATTGAGAGCAAGTATTTCTGTGACAGTGTGGAAACAGATTTTCCTGTCATGCAAATTACGGAGCTTAAAACTCGAATTGGAGATCCTTGCACAACAGATGTTGCATTAAATGCTAGTGACAATATATCTGTTGTCGAAAATAGAAACAACAATGCAAATAATATCTGTGCCAAAGTTGAGTGCAATAGTCAATCAGAAAAATCACAGTCTAGTAATGGTACACCTGTCAGTGCCAGGAAATACCGTTTTAAGTCTTTGAAAAAGGATGGAAACAATGAATCCTGTAGAAACAGTAATGAAAAACTTAAATTGGAATATGGGGAAACAAAAAATATCGACTTGAATTCTGATAAAGTAATACCTGACCTGCCTAATGGAGAATCGGGAGAATCGGGAGAAAAGTCTGGCAGTAATGCTGAACATACTATAGGTGTTACTGTTGATCATGGACAGGGTGACGACAAGGTGTCACACGACCATTCATTCAGTTCATCGGATATGGATGATGTGGTCGCAAGTAAATCGGATTCTGGTAAGTACAAGAAACTGCTATGTAACATGCCACATTACCATTCCTTGAGCTAGATAAGTTTTGTTTTGAGTTGGCAAGATATTTAACAAATAACATTACAAGGGTTGAAAGTGGTCTTGCAATGAAATGGTCACAGTTTGGTTTTGATGTAAAACTCAAGTTTGTTTACATTAGCTGATAGAGGCCACACTGTTTACTTTCCAATGATGGTCTTTATTTAGGAGTTTGACTGGAGAATTTTTTTTAATAAATCAGAAAGTTTACATGTCTTCAGATATTGTGTTCTTATAACATGCTGAAGAACATTTTGGTTGGCAATTAGGGATGTGATTTTTGATGTATTTTATACATTCACACAGCGACAGAGATCATTAAATCTGACTTCAAGAATTTTAAGCTGTAAAACAATGTTGTCTGAGTTAAAACCTAGTGTCAGCTGGTTTACAGAAAGCAGACAAATGTATTGAAGGGCCAATAGATTTCAAACTTTCTGTCATTAGACCATCCTTAGAATGTGTTTCTTCGGCGTAACTGTACCCTGCAAAATTTAGATGGGTAGGTAGATGGGTAAATGATGATGTTTTATTATTTTTTCTGGTCTTACTAGTGTTAAGTATTAATATGCTGCTAAAAAATTCCAACTCAAACCCCAATTTTTGAGCTGGGGGCCATTTTCATGGGTAGGTAGGGTTTTGCTTACCAAACTTTTTTTGGATTATGTCCTTAGCTCAAATGGATGCTTTTTTATTTTGTGAAAGCAGTATTCTGTAATACAACTTTTATGTATTATCTATATATTTGTTGATTATCCAGGATGTAATAGTGTATTCATTTACCACTTGTTGTCAACATAATATGTAAAGATGTCACTCCTCTGTTTCAGTTGCTATGGAAACCAGTGATGATGTGAAAGTCATAGATTTAGATTCCCTGCCAGTATTTCCTATGTTCAAGTATCAGTGTAGTAAATATACAGATAGAATCTACTTGCTTACTAAGGTTGGTTGTACTTAATATGAATCATAAATTAGTCAGGGGCATGGCCAGAGCTTGTGGAATGTGTACGCAAGCAATTTAAGGGTCTAAGGGCATGATAATTTGGAAAAATACTGGTGACAGACATTTTCACAAGCAATTGAGTGAATTTGAAGCGTTTCATATTTAAGATATTTATACCCCAATGTGCATCCAAATGCTCTACTGTTAATTATTACATTCTGTGTTTTTATTTTTTTCTATTTTTGAATATCAAATGTACGCAACAGTGTATTTTGCATACAGGTCTGCATACGCGCCTGTTCGTTATCAATTTGTCCGCTCACCTATATTTGCAACAGATTTTCAGGCTTCCTGAAAGTGATTCACAGATTGCCGGACATTTTGTCAAAGAATTTAACAATTACAGTGAAATCTTCAATTATAAAACCACCCTGGGTTCTGAAGAAAGTCAGCTTTACGTATCAGAGAGGTTTTGATGTATTGTCCAACCAAAATTTAAAAAATCTGACATTCACAGTTTTTGAATGCATGGTAGCTTCAGAACTTGCTTGACATTTGGTCAGGGATCTGGCAGAAAGGTGTAGGACCTGATTGAAATTTGTCCGATGTATCAGACTGTCCAGTCATGAAGCCTGTTTATTGAAATTTGACTTAACATGGATAATGAACATCACAAACAGAGTAACCGAATGCATCATAATGGCTTGGTAAACTGAATTTTAGCTATAAAGATTAGGAAATTTACCATCTATTCAGAGTATGAAATCAGTTTTAGATACTGTGTTTTAAAATCTGACAATCTCCACTACAGCGTTTCCTGAAGAGATTAACAAAGAATAGTTGCATAGTTTAGGATGCTATTGTGATGTATAAACTTATTTACATTAATTGTAAAAAACTTATTACAACTGTCATTATTCACTCTCTCTCTCTCACTAATGGCTTTCTGGGTTACTAACTTGTACTAGCGCCCAGTTCAGGGATTGTTCAACTTTGCTGTAGGCGGTATTTGAACCCACGACTGTTGGACTTTTGCTCTACCCCCCTTAACCATTTTACCTACCAGAAAGATATTTAATATCATAAACTCGGTAACTTTTGGTATATTTGTTATTTTAAACAGTTATTAAAGGTCTAGATGTATTAATAGCTTTACTTGATGGTAATATTTTGCTGCATAATACTGGATTCATTTAACTTGTAAACCATTACATTGGTGCCAATTTTACTTTTAATGATGTTATATTTCAGGAAGAAGAGCCTTTGAATATGAACTTTATTCCGTCTGATGTACAGTTCGGAAACGATGATGCGTTACCAGATATTCTGTATCATCCTGACAACCTTAGACTGGTACAGAGGTTTGTCAGGGAATGGACGAGGTAATTTAAACATCTGTCTCTCCTTTACCAGATATTCTGTATCATCCTGACAACCTTAGACTGGTACAGAGGTTTGTCAGGGAATGGACGAGGTAATTTATACATCTGTCTCTACTTTACCAGATATTCTGTATCATCCTGACAACCTTAGACTGGTACAGAGGTTTGTCAGGGAATGGACGAGGTAATTTATACATCTGTCTCTCCTTTACCAGATATTCTGTATCATCCTGACAACCTTAGTCTGGTACAGAGGTTTGTCAGGGAATGGACGAGGTAATTTATACATCTGTCTCTCCTTTACCAGATATTCTGTATCATCCTGACAACCTTAGACTGGTACAGAGGTTTGTCAGGGAATGGACGAGGTAATTTATACATCTGTCTCTACTTTTAATGTCAGAGAAGGGGAGAGTACAGTACTACTGAATATACTCAGTGATGTTAGTAATATGTTTTGCAATGTGTATTGGCTTATATTGACATTTTATGGAATAGTTGCTTCCATTTGTTTGTTACATTGTTACAAATTAAAAGACTAACCCTGACTCAAAATTTTATCTTTTTTTACCAGTAATGAATAGAATTCTATATTAGCAAATTGAAGAATAGCATGAGCTCAAATATCAGACTCATATATCCTAAAGCAATTGCTTAAAGCTTTTGCCCTGAGAACAATTTCTGGTGTTGCAAAATAAAGCACAGATTGATCAGTTTTGTTAGCCTGAAGGATATTCTAATGTAAGAGTAGACAGTCAAGCATACCTTGTCAAGGCATAATTTAAAGGCATCCTAAGCCATCTAAAATCCAAGGAGCTTAAGGGGGCTTCACCCCCTGTGACCCCACCAGGGCTTTGCCCTGGACCCACAAGGAGGTTTTACTGTATTCCAAATTATAACTATGTATGTCTGTGTCATTTATTAATAGGCTTAGTTATGAGACCAGTCTCAATACGCAGTCTTGCCATTCGTCAACTTTAAGGCTGTGTTCAGAACCAATCATGATGCTCGAATTTATAACCTGAGACTGATTTTTTGTCATAAATATTTTATTATCCTATATCATTTTATATTTTTACAGTTTGACAGAAACAAAGAAAAGATTGATCATCAAGGCTGGTCAGCCATTTATCAGTCCATTACTTGAATATGAAAAAGTTCGAAGTTGTAAGACATTGAACACTCAGAGACACAAATCTAAGGTAATGGATTCATTATGGTACAAAGTACGATATCACAATTATGCTTAGAAATTACAAACTTGCAATGAACCAACAGTTAACATTGACAAAAATACAAGACAAAAAAAAATCTTGCTAAAGCCTTGTAATCGTAGAGGCAATGAAGACATAATTACCCAAATGAGTGATACAAATTTTACCATGTATTAACTTTGGATTAAGTCCCTTTGACCTAGATAGTCACATGATTAGTAATTTACAGTTGCTTAATGCAACATCCCAGTGATTTATTTCCTGTGTTCAAACATCCTGGGACATGAGATTTCCTTGAAACATGTTTAGAATAATTTTCTTGTATATTCAGAATGACACAATGGACAGGGCGTACCAGAAAGCTGCTGAAATCAACGGTACTGTTAGAACCATATCAAAACAGTCAGGATCTACGACTGCTGATAGTAGCGGTGGTATCACTCAGGTAAGTGGGGATTGTGTCACCCGGCAGAATACATTACAATATTATGTCCAACATTTGGACAACTGCCCCAAGCTTCAAAGCATGCAAATTTCTCCAGCTTGTGATTGTGTACAGTTAAACTTATTATGTCGATGAGTCATCAAACAAGGATAATGCTCAATATGGACGTGTTCAATTTATTGATCCATCAGGATTTAAAAAAACTTTTAATCCAGAAACCCCTTTAAACCAGGCATTTTTCTTGGTCTCAAACGTGTCCTATTAAAAGGTGTACCAGTGTACGTTAATCTATGGAGAGTAGTAAACTGATGTATTTTGTGGCTTAGACTTTCATCTTTGCCGGAATAAGTTACTACTTTAGTTATTTATACCAGTCATTAATATGTCAATAGAGATGATTGGCTCATTCTGGATAATAGATGTTTGGCTATATGCGTCTCTGTACTGTTTTACATGCGTCTTAGTAACAGCATACAGTATAGAGATGTGACGTCCGTGGCTGGACTAGGCTATATGCTTGAAAGAAAATTTGAGAATGAGATAATAATTTTTGGTAATAATTGTTGCCCTGTAATACAAAGATGTAGATAGACAGATGTTGTCTAATGTACCTATCTTTTCTGGATTAAGACTAGCCTAACTAAGCATCTAGACATCTTAAAACATAGTTCTTGCTTTTAGTATAAGTATTGTTTCCCTATTCATCTGCTTTGATGTTTTATATAGTTTCTATTTCTGTGAAGAGAATGGTAAAACAAGTACCGTTATGTTTTAGGCTGTGGCTGATGATGGTACGCCACTTTGTCTTCAATGTTTTCAACCATACACCAGTCAGCTAGTGACGAAGTCATCTATAGTGGATGAAGAGAATGCTTGGAATACAAGATTCTGTTCCAGGAAATGTTCTCAGGAATATTGGGTAAATTATGCTCATATTATTTTGTATTGTTGACTCGTTCTTTAGGTTAACTGATGGTTATTGAAGGCATTCATGTCAGATAGAGTGCTGGTAGTTTTTTACTTTAGGTAAAGATATTGAGCCTTTTTGCCATCTATCTGAAATGAAAGTGCATTTGGACTGTCTGTGATCTCTGTGACGGAGCCAAAAACCCAGGTTCTGTTCCTGTTTCATTGCTGTAACTTAGGTATTATAAATGACCCAAGGTTGGCAAAGGTCAAACTGTTAGGTCGGTCAGGTGTTAATATGCCTTATGTATTTTAGCTGTATATTGTAGAATTGTATTAACTATGACACTGTCGGGCTCATGCTATTTGTCTCCATCTGCGATAATTTAAGGATTAATGCTTAGTTACAAGGTGCTCAGTTATCTTTGTTATATTTTTTATAAGAAGCTAGTTGCTGCATAATGGCAAAATGTGCATTCAGACATGTGCATTCATTTTGTCAGTAACGTGCAATTTTACACATTTATCCGTTATCCAGGTGTGACGACATGCTGGCATTACGGTACTATACAATCTATACAATACATACCGGTTGTTAACTTTAAATACTGTATGTTGTGTGTAAATAATGTATGTTTTATATAAGTATGCTGTATTCAAAGTAACACATTATGTCTGTATCTACTGATTTACAGTATAAATAATTGTAAAGTAAACCAATAGTTCTAGATCTTCAACGGTGCTGATTATGATTTCGCTTCAAACTTCAGTGTCTTGGGGTGCCATGCTAAATTTGATTTTAAAATGTAGTACAGTGCTGTACAGGAGATTGGAATGGATTATACCATAAACTGAACCTTGCTTGTTGGACCGTGATAAACAATGGCCCGATACCATGAACTGAACCTTCTTGTTGGACCATATAAACAATGGCAAGATACCATGAACTGAACCTTCTTGTTGGACTGTGATAAACAATGGCACAATACCATAAACTGAACCTTCTTGTTGGACTGTGATAAACAATGGCACAATACCATGAACTGAACCTTCTTGTTGGACTGTGATAAACAATGGCCTGATACCATAAACTGAACCTTCTTGTTGGACTGTGATAAACAATGGCACAATACCATGAACTGAACCTTCTTGTTGGACCATATAAACAATGGCACAATACCATGAACTGAACCTTCTTGTTGGACCATATAAACAATGGCACAATACCATGAACTGAACCTTCTTGTTGGACTGTGATAAACAATGGCCTGATACCATAAACTGAACCTTCTTGTTGGACTGTGATAAACAATGGCACAATACCATGAACTGAACCTTCTTGTTGGACCATATGAACAATGGCACAATACCATGAACTGAGCCTTACTTGTTGGACTGTGATTAACAATGGCACAATACCATGAACTGAACCTTACTTGTTGGACTGTGATTAACAATGGCAAGATACCATGAACTGAACCTTGCTTTGTGGACCGTGATAAACAATGGCAAGATACCATGAACTGAACCTTACTTGTTGGACCGTGATAAACAATGGCAAGATACCATGAACTGAACCTTGCTTTGTGGACCGTGATAAACAATGGCAAGATACCATGAACTGAACCTTACTTATTGGACCTTGATAAACAATGGCAAGATACCATGAACTGAACCTTGCTTTGTGGACCGTGATTAACAATGGCAGATATTTCATTCCACCTTTTATCCAGTCACAGTTACTGAATCTATAAAAATTAATTTCGTTAAAGAACTTCTAGCAAAATTGTTGGTATCATCACTTACAAGTAGTAAATTTTTACATGGGTTTGGCATATCACTCATGTTGCGGATGTCAGTGATTTTTGTTTAAATTATTTTACTGCCTGTGCTTTTTCAATTGGGGAAGTAAGTGCAATAAATCCCTTTGGAAAAATAAGGTAATGGTTGTGTCACTTATAAAAATAACTTTTCAGCTGTGGCTGGTGTTTTTTTATACATAGGAGGTGATGTTAGAGCAAAGATTCTTTTATAATAGGTTAAATACACAAAAACCTGACTTAATAAAAGAATTCAAGAGGGGCAAAAATTAAGAAAGAATTTGGAAAAAAATAAGATTTTTTAGGATCCTTGGATATCCGTCGTCGTGAATCGTGCGTAGTGCGTCAACATTTTCTTTAAACAACGTCTCCTAAACCATTCAATGGATTTTGACCAAACTTCACAGGAATGATCCTTAGGTGGTCCTCTTTCAAAGATATATAAATGGTTCCGGTCTGTTGCATAAGTAGGTCACAGGAGCTAAAAATAGATTTTAAAAGTGTAAACTTTGAAAATCTTCTTGTCCCAAACCATATTGATATTTGATGTTTAGCATTGTCTAGTGGTCCTCTTACAAGATTGCATAAATAAATTAGTTCCGTCAAAAATTATGGCCGCTAGGGGCGGGGCCGTGTTCCCTATATGTATATATTGGAAACTATAAACGTCATCTCCTCTTAAACCCTGTATGGATTTTGATAAAATTTTACAGGAATGATCCTTGGGTGGTCCTCTTCCAAAGTTACATAAATAATTTTGGTCTGTTCATAAGTAGGTCACATGAGCTAAAAATAGATCATAGAAGTGAAAACTTTGAAAATCTTCTTGTGCAAAAACTATAAGGTCTATGGCTTTGATATTTGGTGTTTAGCATTGTCTAGTGGTCCTCTTAAGATTGCATAAATTATTAAGTTTGATAAAAAACAAGGCAGTGTACTCAGTTGAGTGATATAGGGCAATCATGGCCCTCTTGTTTTAGGAAAATGGACCCTTTTTGATAAGGGGAAACTGCCTATATTTGGCAGTAAAATTAACCATAAATCACTGGATGTAAACTGTCTGATTTTACACTTTTCTTTATATTAAACTGGATGAAAATTGCATTTATCAAGCATGCAATATAAATCTTGGAATTAAAGCGTTAAACTGAAGGTAGGCTGACAAAGTAACAAGTAGAGTTACTTCCCATTTACCATACAATAAGTATGGTGAATATCAGTATGAGTCAGTTATTGACTCTGTTTTTATTCTGCATTAAAAACAGTCAATTTTCTAGGAAAATACACATGAATGCATGTTATTCTCACCACTCATACTGACTGCGTTGAATTGTATATGATGCAAGATCAATACTGATAAATTGTAAAAAATGCACATAACATTGTTGCTGTTAATTGTTGCAAATGATTTTGATGAATTTTACACTGAGGTCTATCTGTATGAACAGTATAGATGTGTAGTACAGTAAAACCTCAATAATAAGACCACAATAGGACCCTTGATAACTGGTATCCTAATTAAGGTGGTCTGAATATTGAGGTTGAATGAAGAGCGAAATAGTGAAAATGGACTAGAAAATTGTGTTCTTAATTTTGCGGTGGTCTTAATATTGAGGTGGTTTTAAGTAAAGTTTTACTGTATGTTCTTCAGTGTTGTCCTTGTACTGAGATGTTTATTGAACAAGATGAAAATAAATAAAAATGTATTCAGTAAAACCCCATCTGCTATGTAGTGTACTCCCTCTCAAGAACGGACCTCTCTAGAGCAACAAACTCTCAACAAAAGCCAAATTCATTTCTCTCATTTCTCTCAGTATGTTGCTCTTGAGAGGTTGCACTGTATTCAGGGTCCTCTTGAATAATGAGGAATTTGCACTTCTATATGATTACATGTGGTCAGTTCATGGACTTCCCTCATTACATGTGGTCAGTTCATGGACTTCCCTCATTACATGTGGTCAGTTCATGGATGTCACTGATTACATGTGGTCAGTTCATGGACTTCCCTCATTACATGTGGTCAGTTCATGGATGTCACTGATTACATGTGGTCAGTTCATGGACTTCCCTCATTACATGTTGTCAGTTCATGGAAGTGTGGTCAGTTCATGGACTTCCCTCATTACATGTGGACAGTCCATGGACTTCCTTGATTACAAGTGGACAGCCTGTGGACTTCCCTAATAACATGTGGACAGTTCATGGACTTCCTTGATTACACATGGTCAGTTCATGGACTTCTTTAATTACACATGGTCAATTCATGGACTTCCTTGATTACATGTGCTCATTCCATGGACTGCCTTGATTACACGTTGATAGTCCATGGACTGCCTTGATTACATGTGCTCATTCCATGGACTGTCTTGATTACACGTTGTCAGTCCATGGACTGCCTTGATTAAATGTGGTCAGTCCATGGACTTCCTTGATAACACATGGTCAGTTCATGGACTTTCCTGATTACTTCGTTCATGGACTGCCTAGTGTTCAGACACTGAGATTCTTGTTCCAGGAGATAGCTTTATGCTGAAAACAGAAATAATGATAATTATATTTTTTTTGTAAATTATAATTGAAAATGTTTAACATGGTTGTCTTCTGTAAGAAAATTTCCATTTTAAATACCAACAAGAACCATATTGAAGGGCCCAGCTTCACATTTATGTTGAAATGTTGATCTTTTAAAAAACATTTTATATGTCTGTAGTATACTGAATAATGAAATTAATAAATGAAAAGATATAATATTTAATATATTCTAGCAATAAAGAATAAACAAATTGGACTGATTTTCCTTGACTATTTTTGCTGTTGCTTCCTAGAAAGAGAGGATTTTCTATATAATATGTAACATATAAGTTCTTAAACTCAAAAATTTCCCCCTTGATAGGACTGTAATGTTGCTAAAATAAAGTGACTTTCTTTATTTAAAAACTAATTGTTATAAATACTTGGTATTGAGTTGATTTAATCAAATTGTTCACGAACATGTAAATGTGGCAGTGATTTTTTTTCTGCCAAATATAGGCTGCCCTTATCAATAAGTGTCCATTTTTTCCAAAAAATCATAATTTTCTCCCAATTATTTTTCCCCTCTGACTGAATTTCTTTTATTAAGTCAGGTTTATGTGTATTTAACCTTTTATAAAAGAATCTTTGCTCTTACATCACCTCAATTGTATAACAAACGCCAGCCACAGCTAAATAGTAATTTTTATAAACAAAACAACCATTACCTTATTTTCCCAAATTTTGGATTTATCGCGCCTGTTTTCCCAATTGAAAAGGCACAGGCAGTAAAATTATTCTTAAAAAAAATAACTGTGATATCAGTGAATTACACGATTCATTTCTGAGGCCATTGTTTGCTGTCTGAGTTTTTGTTAACAAATATGTGAATAGCATTATTGTTCTTTTCAACCTCAGACTGACAAAGGCATTTGTTCAGTTGAATTACAAATCTCTTGTGAGTAACTGTTTTAAATACATGCATACCTGTTTAACTTTACCATAATATTATTCTAGCATAGACTGAGTATATCCTCCTGCTGTTATGTTGGTAACTCTTCTAGTCCAGGTGGGGCCAGCCTTAAAATATGCTTATTATTACCACTCAACAAAAATGATCCAGAAACAGTTGTTTTTTCCTGTTTTTGTTTCTTATTTTGTGTCTATAAAAATGAAGAAAAAAATGGACCGACAAACTCACTTCAAATACATGTACATGTAGTATGGGTTGGGTTATAGTATGGGTTGGGTTATAGTATGGGTTGGGGTACATTGAACAGACATTGTTTAAGGATGGCCTTAGATGTGTATTTTACATTTATTTGTACTCATGAACTTAATGAACTCCTGTTCATTCTTTGTTAATGAAGTGTATCATCAAGTCCAATAATGATATCTTTTGAGGGTATTGAGTCCAATGTATGAAGTAGCAAACATGGTTTAATACAGTGCGTCCTTGAGATGTACATGTCATTGCTACATTCCTTGGCTATATCACTTTACTCACTAATAATTATGTATTGTCAGTCTTCATGAGGTATTGTAGTACAAGCTGTCAAGTGAGCCCTACTTTTCATACATTTCCTACTTCTCCCTACTTTGTAACTTGCTCCCTACTTTTTCCCTACTTTTTTCTTGAAAGAGCTCTACTAACCCTACTTTTTCTTGAAAGAGCCCTACTAACCCTACTTTTTTCTTGAAAGAGCCCTACTAACCCTACTTTTTTCTTGAAAGAGCCCTACTAACCCTACTTTTTTCGTATTTTACCTGCATGAAGCAGGGCGGTCTAATCATGGAGAATGTACAGTGTGGTGAGTTTTTTGATATTCTAATAGTAAGGAATCATCCCTACTATCCCGAATTGTCCCTACTTTTGCCCTATCTTTTTAAAAAAATAGCCCTTCTTTATCACTACTTTTTTGTAAAGAGGTAAAATTTTTAGACCCACATGTACAGTACCACAGCAGTAAGAAATGGCCAACAAGGTTACATCTAAGCATTTACCTTCTTGAATTTAATGAAATGACACAAAGTATCATATACACAACAATGTTCACTATAAGTACAATAAAACCTCAATAATATGACCACCCTTGGGACCCTGGAGAACTGGTCTTCTTATTTAGGTGGTCTTAATATTGAGGTTGAATAAAGAGAAAAAACGTGAGAATGGACTTGAAAATTGTGTTTTTAATTTTGAGGTGGTCTTCTTATTGAGATGGTTTTGTAGTGAGGTCTTATTGTATGTTATAGGAGTGTAAATAAAAAATATCAATTTAATGGCTGGAAAGGACTGGAGTATGGGTACAATCTTAAAATGAGTCAAAATAGGGTAACGTCAGTCAGTGGTCAGCTGCTTGTTGAACAGTGCTCTAGTGGATAGTGCATTCCAAATGCTGGCAACATAATGCAGTATAAAAGTTAAAAATATGGATTAATTATTAAATGATATCTTGTTATCATAAAATAATAGTTGAACATTTGGTTATATATGACAAACACATGAACATACAGAAATATAGGAGTTAATAGTCTATTAAAGGAATTTTAAAATACAATTGATATATCATCGATATTTGTCACTACATATAACAATATTGTTAATAAGCAACAATTTGAAACAAGGACAGTCCTAAGTTACACCAAGTTATGAAATTGTATTAAAAACTGTGTGTCTATAAATGAATGCTTTATGTATCACTCCCTTCCTAAGTTCACATACAGGTAGATGAATGTAAGTGTCTGACTTTAGATTTGGCATTCAGGGTGACCTATGACTTCTGATCTGACCAATTTTCTACTCATTATGATATACAGATGTAAATAAATACAGTAAAACCTCAATAATGCGGCCACCCTTGATACCTTCAAAAATGGGTCTTATTATTGAGGTGGTCTTATTATTGAGGTGGTCTTATTATTGAGGTGGTCTTATTATTGAGGTGGTCTTATTATTGAGGTGGTCTTATTATTGAGGTGGTCTTATTATTGAGGTGGTCTTATTATTGAGGTGGTCTTATTATTGAGGTGGTCATAGTATTGAGATTGAATATAGAGAAACATTGTGAAAATGGACTTGAAAATTGTATTCCTAATTCTGAGGTGGTCTTTAAGTGAGGTTTTACTGTATTATGATAATGAGAAACTCTACTATAAAAATAATCGATGGTATAATATACATTTTAATTTCATACAAATGTTGTGGTAAAACTTCACACTTGAAGTAAGCAAATGTTAGAAATAAAAAAATATTCTAAATACAGTAAAATACCACTTACAGACCACCTCAATAATAAGACCACCTCAAAATTAGGAATACAATTTTTAAGTCCATTTCCACAATGTTGCTCTATATTCAATCTCAATATTACGACCACCTCAATAATAGAACCCATTTTCAAATTAAGAACGCAATTTTCAAGTTCATTTTCTCTGTTTTGTTGTTTATTCTACCTCAATATTAAGACCACCTCAATAAGAAGACCAGTTTTCAAGGGTCCAAAGAGGGGTAATATTTTTTAGGTTTAACTGTATTTAAAAAGAAAATGATTTAGGGAGAAAAAAACTGAAATAAAAAGTTGTCATTAATGCAATGTAAAGGTGTTGTTAAAGTACATGTAGTAGACTTGGAAGTAACAACAACTGCTAATCCAAGTGAATGCTGTTGTAGGTTTTTATAAAGTTTTGATCCATATAAACCTTATCAATCATTTCCATGAATGATGTTTATGCATTCTTCTGTACAAAGCATTATCTTGCTACCTGATAGGTGTAGCATGTACGTCTGGAATGTGTAAGCTAGCATAATAAGGCCTTTATGGATAAATCACTGGATTAACGTCTTTACCTGCCCCCTATTTTTCATGCAGCCCCCAGCATTTTTCATTTCCTTATAGAACAAAAAGGGCCTCTATACAAAGTGGATAGCAATAATAGGGAAATAAAAATTCTAAAATCTTTCTTGATTCTTTGGTGGTAAAAAATGTATGATATTCCAGTAATGAATTGGTAATGGCTTAATACATAAGTTGGTAATTATATTATTATATATAAGCATTCCAGAAATAACTTGTTGTATTCTTGAAACCATCAAGAGATTGTTTTAATCTCTTCGTTGTCGGTTAAAGTTTTGTGGAAAATTTTAGAATCACAGCAGGTTTAGTCTTGTATTACATGGTTTGAATGGCAAACTGTATGCCTTTCCATGGTTGTATGCCTTTCCATGGTTGTATGCCTTTCCATGGTTGTATTTTGAAAGATTTTTTTTTATTTATTTTAGATGGTTAGCAACAATGACTACATTAGAGACCGTGTGTTTGAAGCTGAGCACGGTGTATGTCAACTGTGTCAGTATGATGCACATTCATTGTTTCGGCGTGTTAGGTGAGCATGTAACCTCTTAAATCAGTCACTTGTATGAGTGCATTGTTTTCAGCCAATATCTTCATATTAAATGGTCTTCATGATGTTTACTGTAATGTCAAAACAAATACTCATTTCTGTTGAATTTTATTCATGGAATGGATCTAGCTGTCTGTTGAGATTATCATTTTTAATCGGGAGAGCTTTTCTCGCTAGACTATGCCCGTAATCCATTTTGACAAGCACTGTGCAGACCTAAATATTGCCTGACCTTTCTATCTAGGACTACAATCAAATTTTGTACCATGATTTGTGAAGCTTGCAAAACAAATGAACTCTCTATTTCTCTACATAGGAGATGAAATTAACTCTCAAGTCACTTGGTTAGTATGCTTCTCCCACTTCCGTCAGATAGACTATCATGGAGACCTATAATTATGTATTTTACAAAACTGTTATTGTTATTATTGTACCGACTGTTACTCATGTAGATAATGTAAGTTGCTATAAATATATGCCGTCTGCTATAAAACATGGGCATGTTGGAGTAATCTCGAATATTGTTGATTACAAAAATAAATTTTGGAAGAATAATCTATTATACTTATAACACACCTTTAAGATTGTGTTGATTTTTCATTTTGTTTCTAAAGCAAATATTTCTGTGGCAACCATTTTGTTATTAGCAGATAACCAGGTCAATATCTTGAGTAGTTTTAATACAGTTACACAGTACATGTATTGGTTCATTGGATTAATGTATTTGTTACTTACTGTCATAAAGATCACTGGGTCAATGACATAAGAATGTTTAGAATATTGATTTAATCTTGTGTTAAATACAAAAACTTGATCAAGTGGACGATCTACTTGTCCATCAAAATTTGATCGGTTAACAGATTTTAGAGAGCTGACCACCTCAGAGTGGCATTATGGTCTAGGGGCTGGATGCCTGGGCCATGGGATATAACGGAAACCTAGTTACACTCAGCACTCGGGGAGCAATTATTAGTCTGAGTATGGTGTGGGACACTATAACCCAATAATTCCTCCCATATCTTATAATCACTTAAATCTCAAAGAAAGTGCACCACAAAGGACTAACATTTATATGCATTTTCCACCCTCATTTTCCACCCTCAGTCTAATAAGAGAATATTTTTGAGACTTGAGTGCCGGGTGTAAGTATCCGTTATAATCCTGGGCCCAGATTTCACAATCCTTAAATTAAGTACTGATCTAGTAACTTAGAGGCTGTCATTGAGAGGGATTGATACATAATACGTAGGAACATGTTACGCAATAGATATATAAAACTTAAAAAATAACTACATTACTGACAAAAATCTTGGCCTCCCCCAACCCCCCCCCACTCCCCCCTGCCCACTCGGTGTAATAGATATGATGCATCTAGCTCATAGAACAAGAAAATAGTGTAATTGACAAAGATTTGCATATTTCAGGGATTGCCAGGATCATATGAAGAGGGCGGAGATGATTTCAGGCTCCAAGTTTCGGTCACTCACTGTAAAGGTCAAACAACAAATGGTCAGAAAACCAGCTGCTGGACAGGTAATGTTTTGAAACGCAGCCCAACAAGCTTATAGGGAGTTGCAACTTATAGCTATTGTAGATTGTTGCTTTGGTGAGGTTAAATTGATCATACATTCTTACTACAGTCAACTCTCGGTATGACAACCATGTTTATTCACTGGATTTTGTTGTTGTATTGCGTATGTCGTTACTTTTCATTTGATAATTGGCTGAATAAACACATGCGTTCTTACCAAATGTGTGTTGTTAAATAAACATTCTGTTGTAATGAAAGAGTTGACTGTACTAGAAAAATTTATGGAGTTGTTGAAGGGAGGTTGTTGCTCCAGGGATGGCAGCTTTGGTGAGGGTACACTGTACCGAATCCATCAGGTGTTGTGTTCTAGTTTTCATAGGAAATCTAATGGTATTTATTTTGATCTTAAGTTTTCTTGATACTGTAAAATAATGATTGTACTAATGGATCTAAAATCCATTCAAGATGGTTGATAACTTGTTAATGCATATTATAAATGTTATTTCATATACAGATATATGAAACAATTTGTGTAGTGGAATGAATAAAACTGTTTTTTTGGTGGCTTCACTAACACCTAACATCTCCTGTCCTGACTATATAAAATCTATAAATGATAAAAGAAATACATGTAGTGTAAATATGTGAACAATTTCACACTTTCTGTGCACGCCAGTTTTGAGTATGTACATTATGTTATTAATATTATATTGATCTGATAGTTATGTAAAAGCATAACAGTGATATAATGATTATCAAACTCCTACATTTAGTACTTAAGTAATCATGTTATTGATGAAAACCTCATTTTGTACAGAACTGCCGCATATTGTCTTGCATTGACATTTTCACCGGGAGTAGAATGATATTATAGAATATAATGGTATATAAATGGTTATGTTTTTGTAGACAGAATCATTATATATGAGGCCAACATTCAGTATACAGTAAAACCTCAATAATAAGACCATCCTTGGTACCCTTGAAAACTGGTCTCAATAATGAGATGGTCTTAATATTGAGGTTAGATAGAGAGCTAAACAGTAAATTGGTCTTGAACATTGTGTACTTAATTTTGACATGGTCTTTAAGTGAGGTTTTACTGCGGATTGTTTCTCCGACCAAGACACATGTCAGTAAAGGTTTTGTGGTTATGTAGGGACTTTGTTTTGATGTAATTCTATGTGGCTAATACATTTCCCAGATATAAATACTATATAGGTGTACATCCTATATATATATATTTATAGAACAATGTTTGATAAATATCAGATTACGACTCCTGAATGTTTTTACTAGAATAATTGTTTCTAGCTACTCAATTAGTGGTGGGTGTCATAGATTAAAGATGGAGCCATTTTTGTGGGTACCAGAACTTGGTGGCTATTGAAACATTAAACATCAGATATTTTATTGTTGAACTCAGTAGTATTAAGACTTGTTTCCTTTGATGGAATGCGTTGATAAATTATTATTTGTTTGAAGCATTCAACATGTCTTGCATGTAATAATTCTATTTTCAATGTCTGTTCTACAGATTTACATAAAAAAAAAAAATTTACAGTCTAGCTCAAAATGTGCAAAGAATTCCCAGGATTATCTTTTACACATGAGTCGGTTGAGAATGGATCGTGAAACGTCGATAGCATGACCACCCTGGATTCTGAAGTTGGTCGAAATTGGTCCATGAAAAGAAGGTCGTATTAATGAGATGGTATTTTTTAAGATGGTGACTTTAAGTGAAGTTTTATTATATTCAATGTTATATTTCAGTTCTGGCATGCAGATCACATCAAACCTGTATGGGAGGGCGGAGGTCAATGTGATATAGATAACTTACGGACATTATGTGTAATATGTCATCAGAAAGTGACTGCTGGTCAAGCAACGAAACGAGCTACAGTGAAAAAACTTGGAGCTGCTGTGAATGCTGGAGATATATCTGCATTTTTTCAGAGGAATTGATTGAACTGACTTCAGTATTTCTTTTACTGTGCATCACACTTCAGCGGTGAATGTCTCATTTTCACAAGTTTGTGTCATTGTGAATTCGAAATTGTTTTGAATAGTAACTTCTTGGTGGTGTCCGAAATACCTGATATATGTGAACATATGATTGTGCTTTTTGTTGTCATGACAATTAAAATCTTGGCGAAATGAAATGTAAAAATCAGCTTATATCACAAATTGGTAACTTTGCAAATTCAAAGTGTGGTCTTAACAGATTATACCATATGCTAATTGAACAATAAAAATTTTACTTTGCCGAAGTTGATTTTGTTTGTCAAAATTTGTCAGGTTTGAGAATAAATTTATTCAAGGTTATGAATTATAATTTTTATAATGTACTGAATCAGACTTTTTGCGGGATATTTCAATAAATCTCAATGTTCTTTTATGTGTCCCGAGTCTTCCAATATTTTATGTCATTATATTAATATTTTGACAAGTAACTGGAAAATGATCTTTTAGTCGCTAAGAAATGTTTTATCTAACCCAAAACATGACAGGGGAGGCACATTAGTGGAGGAGTAGAGGCCTAAACAATGATCTGAAGGTCAGGAGTGTGAATCCAGCCTTGGACCAGGTTGTAATCTGCACTTCACAATCCCTGAATTAGGCATGAGTACTGTTTACTAACCAAGGAAGCGGTCATCATAAGTGACTGATATACAGTCCGACCTCATTCATTCAGGTCAAACATTTTATTACAAATAATACAATCATGGTTTTGAATAGCCTTATTCGAAGTGCATAAGAAGATACATTGGGACATGATATTTATTTCAGATGATACCTAGTATTTGGATAGAATGTTGTTGAATATACGAGGTCCAACTGTATGTTGTAAACTTGTTTCACAATAAATGTGAACTAAACTAATGGCCTTGGAAAAGGTTTTAAATAATCAAGATGGTTGTTTCCCTTTAACCTTACAATACTTCCTTGTGATGTTTTGTCTTTTCATGTCATGCCCTGTCTATCTGATAAGCCATATCAAAATACTGTGTATGACTAATGCTTATATTATTATGTCTCCACGAGGGGACATTGTTTTTGTCATCGGTGTCTGTCTGTCCGTCCGTCAGTCCACTTTTAGCTTGTCCGCGCTTCATCTCCAATACTGCTGGTTGGATTTTAACCAAACTTCATATGATTGATCAGAATCAAATGTAGTAACTGTTGTGCTCTGATAATTTTTCACTGAGTTATGGCGCTTTGATGTTTTTATACATATACAGTGCATGGTGACCTGATCAAAGAAAGGTCATATGGCTATATTACTTGTTTGATAGATATTTTATTCTAACATCCTGTATCAGTATTACAATTACTGACAAACTGCCATCGGGGAGACATACCATATATGGGTGTTTTTTAAAAACAACCATCTAGTTTTCATTGCAAAACATGCGTATATCTAAACAATCAACATACTAAGATTTGTTTTTATCAAATTTGAACAAATCATATTCTAGCATCCATTTAATACCTGGTACTAACTATATTTATATATATATTTCAATTCCCTTTTATACAGTTGATCATGGTTTTTCCTCATACAAAACAGAAATGTTGAACTGTCTTGTCAGTGAAAGTAAAATAATAAAGTTTTTTTTATTATAGAATCAGCCCTACTTGAAGGGCCGGCCATATCTGGCTTATGAGGCACTTTCTGCGCACATTTTTATTTCTCGTTTCCTATCATTTTAATACCTGGCAGACTGGCAAACTGTTACCATTATCTAACTAGCTGGTGATTCTCCAACGAGTCTGGAACGGGATTATATTGTTGACCCATCTTAATGTGGATGCATGGTTCAACCACCTGTCTCAACTAGTAAAGAACATATTAACAAATTGTATTAGTATGTTGTACTTTCATCCGATGTGGTAGTAATAGGCTTGAACCCCAGGAGAGGTGTCTAGGACAATTTGATTGAAGATAATAAACTGAAACTGATGTTTTTTATAGGGGTTTATAATAAAGAAATTTAAATCAATGATTATAGATCCAGGGCCATTTGTCCTCCACCTTTGATTCATGTGGTAAAGTTGTCAAGTGTTTGCGGGTGAACGGATTAGTACTGTTTGCTAAGCCTGGAACACTGTGTTGGTCAGCTGACCTCTGTACTTCACTGAAATACTGTTTGAGTAGTAGATGTAAAATATCAACACTACTTGGTACACCCATATTGCAGTCTTGAATGGTTAATGTACATTTGGTACTGACTCTAGTTTCTATCAGAGAAGTTACCTTGGGTGAGATTGAACTGCTAACAATTCCTGAATTTGGCACAGCTATTGGTCAGTAACCCAGCATTAAGGAGTCGTCAAGACTGGTCAATTTATTATCAGTTAAGTTGTGTCTGTGTGGGGAGGCATTGTATTGTGTATGTGACATTCCCTGTACAACTTAATCTCTCTTGTTACACAATCTATGTATAATAAATAAAACATTACCTAAACTATATTACTGTTTCAACGGTCACTACATGCTATATTTAAAATCTCGTGACTTGTCATATAAAGTGAATGGCTTGAAAATATTCATTAACTTACTGTGTGTACTACAATGGATTAATTTTTACCTAAAGCAGCATTATCACTTTGTTTTGGGCATAAAGTCCGAGTTTACAACCCATGTCCCTAAGTATATACTGTTTGTATCTTGTGCATTAAATTCTTAAATTCCAACATACTATTCTATTGGATTTGACATGCCAAGGTTAGGGATATTAGAAAATGGACATTTTTTTGTACAATAGAATACAATACAACAAAATTAATTTTATTTTAAGTTGGCAAGACATTATAGCAAATCACATAACATGTATATAGAGCTTTTACAACCGGCTGTAACAATATGTTTGATGGAGTTAACATCCTGTTCTTAATCAATATCATATAATATACAACTGAAAACTATTACAATGTATAATTTTGTGCATAGAATTTCAAACATTTTGCTCATTATATAGGCCTAAGGTAATCTTAGTTTTCCGAATGACCTGATTTTGCGTGACCTTGGAGGATATAAAATCCTGTCATTATTATCTGGGGTCCATTTGGGTATTTTGTACTTGTAGGATGCACGGTCTTTGTTAAATCAGTATTTTATCATGTAGATTATGTCTGTATTTATCGCCATGTGATTTCACTGTTTTTATGTACTCCTATAATGAATGTATTGTATTTGTTGTTTAAAAATAATCAGATACTCTAATCTATTACATTGTGATGTAATGTCCTACTTTCATACATAGTTTACAAACTCTAATCTTAACTACATGTAATAATAAACTTATTTATTAATACTGTTTGCAAATACAGTGAGATCTCAATGATAAGGCCTCCATTGGTTCTGAAAAAGTTGGTCTTGGTGAACGGTCTGATTATCAAGATGAATTATAAACGAAAATTTAAAAACGAGGACCTCGTTTATAAACATTATAAAACTGAAACTTAGACTTGGACTTGAAAATGTAAAATAGTATCTTTTTACTCTTATGTTGTTATATCAATACAGATTTTAATAAAATATTGCCAAAGTGTACTAGGGATAAAAACAATTATTGAGACATAAGCCCATTAGTGTAGATTCAATGAAAATGAAAAGTTGGTAAAAAAATTGCAGATTTAAAGTCTATGTCCGAGTTCTGGGCTATATTCACAAACGTTTTAAGACTGAATCTCAGACTTAAGACTTTAAAATGGTAAATTTTCATTTTGTTCCTACGTTTTTGTTTCACAATATATTTTGATAAAACGTGGCAAAAGTGTAGAGTGAGAAACAAGAAATATTCAGGCAAAAATGTATCCGTTTAAATATAATGAAAATAAAATGCTTGTAAATTTAATTTTTGCAATTTTAAAGTCTGAGTCTGAGATTCTGTCTTAAAACGTTTGTTTATACGGGCCCTGGTCTTCAAAATCTATAGATTAGCTGGTTTTTATGTTTGGATGGTCTTTAAGTGAGGTTTTACTGTACATGCAGTATGAAATAACATTAAATGACTCTGTTGTCTTAATTTTGACAGCAACATAAAAATGGCTATACTTGCATCTATGTGATTTTTATATTTTTACACAGTATGTTAAAGTTGCTTATGTCACTCACAATGAACTTGATTTGAACTGGAGGTACTTAGGATTTAATCACACAGTAATGGTATTACCACCTGCATATTTACATAGAATACTGGTTGTCCTGTTGTCCGAATGAATTACTGTATACATGTAGGAATTATGTGACAGTATGTATATACGGATAGTCATTTGTATAACTGACCCAACTTAAAGGTTTCGACAAAGAAATACGATTATGTCATCTATCAGTTATTGAGAATTTTATGTATTTCATATCTTGATTTAACCGAATGGATTAACTAAATATGAAAAGGGTTGTAATCGAAACCAATCTGAACTCAGAGACACATGTATTGTTGCAGCCCTACTTGGTCTGAGGTCAAAAATCTCATTCTGTAGACAAGTCTCCAAGCTCTAATTGATGATTGGTTGGTTTTGAGCTCAGTCTTAAACTTGACCAATGGCAAGGCTGCATTCTGAGACTGGTTTCAAAATTCAGACTTATAACCTTGAGTCTAGACTACAGTTTCACAAAATGTCTCAAAATGCAATTAATAGGTTTTATTCTGCTGGTATGCTGTGAACTGTATATTGAATGACTTTGGTTTATGTGCTACATGTATTATACATGGGTGGGCCCTTGGCTGTGTGGTTAAAGCTGCCGACTACAAATCCCCAGTCTGGTTGGATAAAACAGAAATGCTTTGCGGTATTTTGCACCTAACAGTAATGGGTAGAACTACCAAAATGCAGTCTATGATTAGAAATTTCATCCTTTTATTTGAGATCTGAGATTATGAAACTTGAGATTGACCTCTAAGCTAAAATATAATTTTTATGTTTATATGTGAAGATTTTCATCCCAATGGAGTATGAATGTAATCATACAGTATTACGTATGCAACTTCAATCATTATATGGCGGTCAGTCCACCTAACCAGTGCTCCTGGATTTCCAGCCAGTACTAACCTGCTCATCCCCAACCCAATGACAACATCTGTACAGAGTTCTGAGGTGGATGACAAATGACTTCAGATGAATTATTCGTCAGTCAATTTGTCACAGAGGAACATATGCCTCTTCCAGGTTTTGAACTCACAACCTGTAAATGAGCTGAGTCGAGCGCTCTACCAACAGAGCTAACGGGTGGGCTACTGTTTACTAAATCAGTAAAACAAACAAGATGGGAATATCTATGAGATAATATTGGACATGGAGACTGTTTTGGAGTCTTGACCTCAAATTCTTACAAATTTGAACGAGAACAATGGTTAGATCTATATCTGAATGATACAGCTATAATATTTATTTGAAATCTTCAAATATATAAAAACAGGAACATATTGTTACCAACACAAAAAACAATGAAAGTTGTGTTATCTTACATAAATATAAACAATTTAAGTAGTTTAGACTGTTAATGTTGTACAAATATGTGTTCATGTATTCAGAAGCCTCTATATTTTTCTGTGTAATTGTGACTGCAAAACTAAACTTCCAAATACATGTACGTGTATTCATACTTTTTGATATAATTTATCCTGTAGACTTGCCATGTAAGTCAAATGTGTATCTAAATCAGAAGCAATTACAAGACGGCTACTAAATTACTTTTATGAGTTCTGTGACTTAAAATATGTTCGGGCATTTCATGAAATTCAACTTTTTGAAAAGGGCCATTTCTACATTTAATCAAATATGAACTAGATTTTTAGGTGGCTAGCTTCAAAATATTTTCAAATGATGAAGAATCAAATATAAAACTATTTGCATGGTATTCCATAGCAAAGGTTGTATTTCAGTAACTGTGACACAAGAGTCCAGATGTCAAAAAATGGCCCCTTTTGACATGATTTATTGACTTGAATTCAAGATCAGATGACCCAGTGTTTAGTGTGATTAAACTTAAACTTGATTCGGATTTTACCATCTGTTGTTTTTTTGTACGGCTAACATTCAACATTTAAGTGTTGTATTTATCTTGATATGTTTCACCTATTTTATGTTACTAAGACATAAATGAGTGATGAATTTTGACACAAGTTATGTATTTAAGATTTATGTGAAGTATTGTGTAAGATTATACTGGCGTACAAAATCTGTCATTCTTCAATGAACATATAATCTGTTATATCATAGACTGGCTACAATGGATATATATATACACACATGTACAATGCTGTTATATCATAGACTGGCTACAATGGATATATATATACACACACATGTACAATGCTGTTATATCATAGACTGGCTACAATGGATATATATATACACACACATGTACAATGCTGTTATATCATAGACTGGCTACAATGGATATATATATACACACACATGTACAATGCTGTTATATCATAGACTGGCTACAATGGATATATATATACACACACATGTACAATGCTGTTATATCATAGACTGGCTACAATGGATATATATATACACACACATGTACAATGCTGTTATATCATAGACTGGCTACAATGGATATATATATATACACACACATGTACAATGCTGTTATATCATAGACTGGCTACAATGGATATATATATACACACATGTACAATGCTGTTATATCATAGACTGGCTACAATGGATATATATATATACACACACATGTACAATGCATTCATAGTCTTACCCCCATGTACATAGAAACTGGGTGAGAAAGGAGATGTATATTTCTTATTCAGATGGAAAGCAGACTTCGGCTTAAACTAATTTTATGGATAATTAAACCCAATGATATATATCAGCTTGTACAGTTAAGTAAGTCATAACCATAATTTGCAAAGAAGTAAAACTAGTATTTATCTTTGCCTTCAAATACTTATTTATTTCATTTTGTACATTTTTGCATCAATCTTTGAACAAATCTGATCCCTCTCAAATGACTGTTTCCAGGGTACCCTACCAGTACTGACATCTAATTCAGGGATTTTCTTGATTGAATCTCATCCATAGTGAGACTCTAATTCCCAACCCTTTAACCAGCAGGGCCCGTAATCACAAACGTTTTAAGACTGAATCTCAGACTTAGACTTTAAAATTGCAAACAAATAAATTTACAAGCAGTTCGTTTTCATTATATTTAAACGGATAAATTTTTGCCTGAATATTGCTTGTTACTCACTCTTCACTTTTGCCATGTTTTATCAAAATATATTGTGAAACAAAAACGTAGGAACAAAATGAAAATTTACCATTTTAAAGTCTAAGTCTGAGATTCAGTCTTAAAACGTTTGTGAATATGGGTCCAGTACGGACATCTAATTCAGGGATTGTTAAGTTCTTGAATGAATCTCGCCCATGGTGAGTCTCGAATTCCCAACCCTGTAATCAGGAGTCGGTCACTCTACCCCTCAATCCTGCCCCCCCCCCATGTCTACTGTATCTGTATTCATCATGTTTTGAAACTGTGTCTACTGGTCTGTAAATGGAGCAGATGTTGCTATAGTAACACAATGTAGAACATATATAAATATTTTTTTGTTGATTTTAAGTACATGATTGTAGTCTGGAGAACTTTAAGCTTGATTTTGTGTTGTTGTTCATTTTAGATACGGTAATTATAAATGCATTCCTTTTTAAAGTGTTGATTCAAAGTGGTGTGTGTATGTAGATATTTATAAATGGCTGCACAGAAACAAATGAAGAACTTTCTAATGGCTGAAGTCTATTACTCATAATATTCTCATTATTACTGCGTTAAACATTGAACCATAATTTGTTACGGATTTTTGGCCATTGTTTCCAATTAGTGCATAATTAGGGAGACATAGTTGTGGGGAGAGCCTGACTCCTGGTTCAAAGGTCGGGAGCTCAAGCTGAGCAGGGTTTTTGCTGGTACTAGTCAGTAACCCAGGAAACAATCGCAGAAAGTTTAATATGAGTTGCAAGAACTTGTTTCATAATTGTGTAAAATAATAAGTTTAAACTAAGTTTATGATTACGTTTTCTACAGTTTTGTTAAATTATTTTCTTTATTGTTTCTTCTATAGTTGACTGACAGCTGGCATGTACATGTGTATTACGTTATTTGCAATTGCACGCATTTGAGAATAAATTATCATTGTTCTATGCTTAATATACATGAGATTTATTATGTAAAACTAATGGTTATTGCAAATATTGAGTCCATTTTGTGCACATGTGATGTATATTGATCAATAATTTGCATGCAATTAAACTTATCTTATATATCTTACTAATTATGCATCAGTTTTTTGCTTATTATTTATTCAGTGATCGGATATTCCGAAGTACACATAAGCCATCTGACTGGAATTGATCAGATGATATACTGTATGTGTTTATCGATATGTAACAATATAGGTTTTGTTTATACAAATGTATGTACATTTGTATACGTGTGTATATTGGTTAACAGGTATTCTCAGCTGATCCGTTACACTACAATTCTCAATCCATAGTTTCTCAAACTATGAACCATAAGGCTTTTGTTCTTGATATGTTTTGTGTAGCGTTATTAAAGATCCTTGATCATAGAAATTTACCTTTCAATGCAGTCATGAACCAATGTTTGTATTTGTATTAACAATATAATGGAAAAGTCTATAGATTGTCTAAACATTGGATTCAGTACATTTTTATTGTGTACAGTACATATGCTATGTTAATACAGGGCCCTTATTCACAAACGTGAGTGACATACGCAACTTTAACATACTGTGTAAAAATATAAAAATCACATAGATGCATGTATAGCCATTTTTATGTTGCTGTCAAAATTAAGACAACAGAGTCATTTAATGTTATTTCATACTGCATGTAGAGTTTTTACCTGTACAGTAAAACCTCACTTAAAGACCACCCAAACATAAAAACCAGCTAATCTATAAATTTTGAAGACCAGGGCTCGTACAAACAAACGTTTTAAGACAGAATCTCAGACTCGGACTTTAAAATTGCAAAAGTTAAATTTACAAGCATTTCATTTTCATTATATTTAAACCGATAAATTTTTGCCTGAATATTTCTTGTTACTCACTCTACACTTTTGCGATGTTTTATCAAAATATATTACGTGATTATAACGTAGGAACAAAATGAACATTTACCATTTTAAAGTCTAAGTCTGAGATTCAGTCTTGGAACGTTTGTGAGTACGGGCCCTGGTATACACAAAGTAATCTAGTGCCATGAGAAATGAAATGCCCCACCCCCCTCCACCCAATCACCCATTGCTTGTGATGTTCTCCAGTGCTACTTTAGAAATATCTTCCACTAGTCATTACAAATAATCACAAGAATTAAAAAGGATCAAGATGGCAGTAAAACTTAGAAAACAGGAGGAAAAACATAAACACTTGATACTGTTATAAAACTAACTGCGAAACGATGGCAGAATAGAGTCTGTATCATTACTAGCGTAATAACTTGTTCAATTTCCAAACTCTGTATGTCTTGACCCTTCTGCTTTAGGGTAACTGAACCTTAAACAGGGCCTTATTACTATAACAGTTTCTGATATATGTTACTGAAGTCTTGCCTGAGTCCCAGGTCTGACCTACCAAGATGTAATGTACTAATAAACCTTTGCCACGATTCCTATTAATTTGTTCATAGCTCTCTTTGTGGATCTCAATACACTGAAGTTGAATTTATATAACTCTTAGAAACAATTTCAGACAAGTGCATTCCTGTTTTATTTCAAAGTAACTATACTGGGGTGTTGTTCACCACTTCAATGATAGCTGCTGCTTCCATGTTTCAGTTAGTTTCAAGATTGAACAGCACTGACTACTGGTGGGAACCAGCCACAGCTATCTCTGATAATGAGTTCAGGTTGTCAAGTGGGCCCTACGTTTCATACATTTCCCTACTTTTTACTAGCTCCCTACTTTTTTTACTAGCTCCCAACTTTTTCTCGAAAGAGTCCTGCTAGCCCTACTCTTTTTCAAATCTGAGGTGTTAACTCAAAATATTGTTTTCACTGCATGAAGCACGAAGGTCTAATCATGGAGAATGAACAGGGTGGTGAATTTGCCATTTTTGGTATTCCAAAAGTAAGGAATCATCCCTTCTTTTCCTACTTTTAGGCAATAAAATCCTAACTTATGCCCTACTTTTTGAAAAGAGATGAGTTGACAGACTGTGTAATTTAACACTTATATCACATGAGAAATTCTATGTAGCAATATAATGTACATACATGTACATCGATTATAACATCTATGTTGAACAGTACAAGTTAAGTGTATTGATTATAGGCCTGACGTTGTTTGAACTTCGGAGGACATATGGCCGAAAGGCAGACGATGCTCTACACCGTTTGTCTGCACTGCGTCTGTGAACTGTAAGTCTGCATAAAGCAGACAGAAACCGTTTTTCAACCGGACAAAAACTCGTTTTGACAGCCAGAGGTCGTATATATTACTTTCAGCTTTTCAATACTTCTCAGGATTTTAAGTGAAAAAAGTCGTTTGGTGAAGAGTCTGTAAACTGATTATGTCAACTACCGGTAATTCGTGAATTGCTGATTTCTAGATAGTTTCAGATAACAATCAAGTTCGCTTACAGAAACAGACACAGACTCAATATATTTGTTTCTATTTAATATGCATGTATTTAGTATATAAAATATCATATTCAATAAAGTTAACATATTCACATTTTCTTATTTTTTCTTTGTTTGTGTGATTTTCTAGTCTTCTGTACTTCATCGCATCCAAATTTCATTTCCTTAATTGGTATATTTTGTGTGCGAATGTTGTGTCCAGAAGCGAACTGACTACTCTGACCAAAACTCTCCATTTTCTCTTTGACCCCTTGTTTTATTCCTGCTGCAATACGATCTCTGTATGACTGCTCGTCAGTAGTCTGCCCTGACCCTTGAATATCGTGCGCGGCTTCGAGCAACGAATCTACTGGATGTTGATAGTAGCTTGCATGATTTTCTTCCCATTTCAAGAATTCCATTTCCATGTAACGCTTTCTTTTATTCTTCAGCTCTGTCTGTTGTTTTTTCTGCATTGCGTTATTTTTCTTTTTGTGCAGACGAACATGCTTGTTAAGCTCAATGTCAGTCAGCAGTAACTTGTCTGTCACTTCGGATTCTTGAGTTATCTCCCTTTGTATAGCTGGCAGACGCAATGGAGATTTTTGCGGTTGAAATGGCTTGAAAATATCTGGTCGCTGAACGTCCGGTTTTAAACCATAATCAGTTAAATGAACGCCTCCGTATTTACATCCACCGATAGTATCCCTTGCTTTCTGCAGAAAGGGGTCATCTGTAGGGGCTCCAGGGATCCCGGCTCTCGAGATCTTCTCGCATTTTTGTGGACTAGGGATTTGAACATTTCTACTCTTTTGCCATCCTGTGAATACTTCGTGCGCACCAAATGGCCTCAGACACCTTGTCGGTGCTGGCGGGCCTAGAGTGACTAATGGCGGCCCGACACCACGGCCGCTAGAGAGCGCCGATGGTTTACTGCAAGAAAAATAACCAAACCTTTTTAGAACTCTCTCGAGACGAATTTGTTGCAAAATTGCTGCGGCGGCCGGTACGCTGATATCCGGAGTATTATAGATCCGATCTTGTGGTGAAAACATTACTTTTCATTCTGTCACGACTTCGTGTATAGTGTCGTCCATTGTCTCCTCGCAAGTGACGTCGTCATCATGGCAACAAACAGACAACGTGTTCGTGTTACGTCGGAAGTGTGTAGCCATCTAACGTCATCTTAAAGGCGTGATATTCATTGTTGCGTAACTTGACGTTAACGTCAAACTCATGTTTGTATATTAAGTATACTGAAATTTACAATCAATTGCACCAATATGTTTATAGACGCTGTATAAGGTTGCTAATCATATTGGTCAGAATTCTCTGAAAGTGCAATGGTAATTCATTTATTCAAGACACCGAGAATTATTTGCAAATAAGACAAACCATCTAAGTTGTGTCCTGCTAATTCAGTAGTCTTGTCGATATAACGTTAAGTATTGTTGTACTATATTGCAGCAGAAAAATGAACTTCAATTAATATGTATATTTAGCAAAGTTACATCAAGATTCTGTTTTCAACGGACATGAAGCCTATGAATATTGTTGTAACTTATTACATAATTATAGCACTAGGCGTTTTCAAGAATATGTTAGATATAATATAACGACTAGACTTGTTCGTGGTTTTTTTTTGGAAGAACAGACGAAAAGACATGAAAAGACCATTTAAAGCAAGACTAACCGTTATAAACGGTCTGAACTCACACATTTCATGAAATACTATAAATTGGATGACAACGAAAGAAATTTTCTGCTCGTGCGATGATCACGTGATGTTGGACACGTGTTGTTGTATAAGTCGACACTGACTTAGTCGAGGTTTTGTACACATGATTGTCGAATTGAAAAGGAGGTTTTGCCAATTTATTTTATTTTTGCGAGTTTTGCCCGTGTCTCGGAGAGTTGCTGTATGCTTATGATGTTGTTGTTGTTGTAATTATGCTTTGATTAGTTAGGGACTACAATTTAACGAATAGTTTTGCCTTACTCAGATTTGTAAAATTTCTAATGTAGAAACAATATCAGACGATGACAATGGTAAAAATAGTCTGCTTGTTTCGGATTTAGATTTTTATTTAAACCCCTGGCGTCGCCTAATTCAAAATGTCGGAAACTAATTTCAAAACAATTATATTCTCAGCCGATCATGAGTTTAAATAAAATGGTAGACGCCGTCTTATTACTATGAGCAATGTAATAAATCGAAAAGATGCGGTTTTAATTGTCTGATTTTTCCAGTTTTCTAAGCGTGGAGAATTTAAACTAAATTTTCTACTAAAGTCATACAGTATATCTCTATTTCGGTGTCTTTTGTAGATTTTTATAGTACATTTAAATTATGACACATAAACCGGATATAAATATTGATAGAGCGAAACAACAGCTGACTACAAAAATAACCGTGTATATTCATGAAATGTAATATCTTTCCTTGATTTTGACCAAAAAAACATTCATATTTCCGGGAGTGATTTATTTTTGCCGCGTATCTATCTATGCCTTCACAACTTCGTGTATCCGTATTTTGCACATCTTTTAAACTTTCTTATGAGGAAAATCGTCCCGCTTGCATTCTTACTAGATGATTTTTTTGTCAAATTACCAATATCGGTTTCTATGGTAACCATGATTTTGCTGATTCCCGTTTTAAACTTACAGCTTAGCATATTCTCCCTATCTTTTCTTGTATCAATGTCATTTGCTCCTCGGATCATGTACATTAGATAAACCAGTCCACAGAACTAAATCAATAACATACGATTACAGTAACCTTCACGGAAATTCTTCTCACATAATACAGTCACATGTATGATATATTACATTTGATTAATTGAAACTGAACTATTCCATTATCTTTTTAAATATATCATAAAATTACAATGTTAATAAAAGTACAGTATACGATGTCAATTTAAACTTTGTTACATATGATTAGTCGATTTTGGTCCGTTCCCAGGTAAGTGGAGTACAAGTAACAAAGATGTATATGCGATAGTCAATACGGACGAAATGAGGCACCTAAGGGGTGGCGCTGCTAGAAATAAAGCGTTTTGTAGTAACTGGGGGTCATGCGGGAATCGTCGCATGAGAACTATTTTCTTTCGTGCGCAGGCAGGTTTGTAAGGCCTAGGCCTAGTCTGTATTTTCGATTTGAATATTAATTACTGTACTAAAGGAGGGTTGTTGCGAAAGTTAGGGTTTAAATTGTCTATATAGTGAGTCTTTTGTTAGCAACTTGTAAAGATTTTGTTTAATGTTGTCACCAAATCTAAAATGAATTGTTATAAATCTTTGAGATATTTTAACAATGACTATAGTGATGATGATTGTAGTGATGATGATGATGATGTTGTTGTTGTTGTTGGAGGTGGTGATAATGATGATATTATTTTTGGTGCTGGTTTTTTTTTTCGTAATGAATTCGACATCCAAGAAATGATAAAGAAATAAAGACATTCGAATGTTTCGGATGTTATCCCAGTGTAGGACATCCTGGCACGTTAAACCTGAGCAGTATTAGCACACTCGACTCGGGACAGTGGGACTTAGTACTGCGTAGTTACAGTGATAAAAGATGGCTAACCAGAAAGAAGTTGTAAACAAAATAAATCAAGGATATTAGTTTTTTTACAAACCTTGAGATTGGACAACAAACTCAAATATGACTTTCATACATAAATGTTCCCAAGTCAATTTTGCCATAAGAGCATTAATCGTACATATTATGCAAATCTTAATTTTTACTAAAATATTACAAAAGAGTATTTACATGTATTCGATCAAAACCTGATAAGTGGAGACTGAGATTTAAGTATGGAGGCAGATCTCAAGTTTTTTAACTTTCAATCCAGAATTTTACAACTCGTGATTCAAACATGTAAAACTGATATTTCTTGTTAAACAAAAAGTTACCGTGTTATAATATAGACCAATGATAAAATATTTATAAATACATAGTACATTTCGCCTGCGGTTATGAATATATCCTACTCATTTTATGCCGTATGCATATTTCTGAATAGTATTATTACTAACTACACATGTTCAGAATGCATAAACTATCGATTTGTTTTAGCGCGTGTGGAGCAAAGGGTTTATGAAATGAGGGGTATTCATACATTTCCCTACGGGGCTATATATGTGCATGGCTGAACGCGTACAATACCCTTGACTAATGGAGATATCCGTCTGTTTGAAATAACCGTATACATTTTCGATAAACAATTTAACCAATAACCACGTCTATCCGAACAAACAAAAAAATCTTGAAACTAAAATGTACACGTATGACTCTATTTATTTAAACATTGAACAAAGGGAACAGTGTTGTGTTTATGCTTCATATCCTGTCGTCCAGAATAAACTGACAGTCTACTTACGTATTACGTATACATTTTATTGTAGAACCCTCTTCTGTTTGAAAAAAAATTAAAGCGATCTTTGTTTAAATATTGGTCAGACTCGAGAGGTAATTTGCAGTTGTCGAGTGTACATTGTGAAGAGTGGCACTTCAAAACAGTAACTTGTTTATTGTACGATGAGGAAGGTTGATGGCCCTTTAGAACAGTTGCTTGATTATAGTTCAATGAGAATAGGTGGCCCTTTAGAACAGTTGCAATTGTTTATTGTACAATGAGAATAGGTGGACCTTTAGAAAAGTTGCAATTTTTTACTGTACAATGAGAATAGGTGGCCCTTTAGAACAGTTGCTTGTTTGTTGTACAATGAGAAGAGTTGATGGCCCTTTAGAACAGTTGCTTGTTTGTGGTACAATGAGAAGAGTTGATGGCCCTTTAGAACAGTTGCTTGTTTATGGTACAATGAGAAGAGTTGATGGTCCTTTAGAACAGTTGCTTGTTTATGGTACGATGAGAAGAGTTGATGGCCCTTTAGAACAGTTGCTTGTTTATTGTACGATGAGAAGAGTTGATGGCCCTTTAGAACAGTTGCTTGTTTGTTGTACAATGAGAAGAGAGGTGGCCCTTTAGAACAGTTTCTTGTTTATTGTACGATGAGAAGAGTTGGTGGCCCTTTAGAACAGTTGCTTGTTTGTTGTACAGTGAGAAGAGAGGTGGCCCTTTAGAACAGTTGATTGTTTATGGTACAATGAGAAGAGTTGATGGCCCTTTAGAACAGTTGCTTGTTTATGGTACGATGAGAAGAGAGGTGGCCCTTTAGAACAGTTGCTTGTTTGTTGTACAATGAGAAGAGAGGTGGCCCTTTAGAACAGTTGCTTGTTTATGGTACAATGAGAAGAGTTGGTGGCCCTTTAGAACAGTTGCTTGTTTATGGTACAATGAGAAGAGTTGGTGGCCCTTAAGAACAGTTGCTTGTTTGTTGTACAATGAGAATAGATGGCCCTTTAGAACAGTTGCTTGTTTATGGTACAATGAGAAGAGAGGTGGCCCTTTAGAACAGTTTCTTGTTTATTGTACAATGAGAAGAATTGGTGGCCCTTTAGAACAGTTGCTTGTTTATGGTATAATGAGAAGAGTTGGTGGCCCTTTAGAACAGTTGCTTGTTTATGGTACAATGAGAATAGTTGGTGACCCTTTAGAACAGTTGCTTGTTTATTGTACGATGAGAAGAGTTGGTGGCCCTTTAGAACAGTTGCTTGTTTATGGTACGATGAGAAGAGTTGGTGGCCCTTTAGAACAGTTGCTTGTTTGTTGTACAATGAGAAGAGAGGTGGCCCTTTAGAACAGTTGCTTGTTTATGGTACGATGAGAAGAGTTGGTGGCCCTTTAGAACAGTTGCTTGTTTGTTGTACAATGAGAAGAGAGGTGGCCCTTTAGAACAGTTGCTTGTTTATGGTACAATGAGAAGAGTTGATGGCCCTTTAGAACAGTTGCTTGTTTATGGTACAATGAGAAGAGAGGTGGCCCTTTTCTACAGTTTTTATGGATAACTTGCTTGTTCAAAGAGTGTCTCGATTTTTTGATTTTTTTCTGTACCTAGGTCAGGGAAACTTCTCTCGACAAATATCGAATATGATTGTTTCATGTCTCACAGCTTTTGAGACTAGTGGTCGAGGAGTAGAGCGCCTGAACCCAGGATCGTGGGTTCGAACGGGGTCGGACTGCGAACTTCACAATCCCTGATTTATACTCGAATACTTGTTTGTGACCAGGAAGCAGTCATCGAGAGGGATTAATATAAATTGCAATTGTGTTTCACAATCGATGTAAAATAAATATGTTTAAACTTTAGACTAATCTAAACATGCGGTTGAAAGCAGACGATACATGTTTTATTTTTAACACATTTCTGACTATTTTACATGAAATACACATGTCAGGAAGTTAAGGCCTAAAGTCATGATAATTATACTGCCGACTTCTCGATCATCTGGTCGATTAATGTTCCCTCATTGTTCGACATTTCTTCATTTCAGGACAGCTGTCAATTTGTATTATATTTAGACAACAGACAAAACCTCGTCGTGTAGATTTGTGGCACATTTCATTCATAGTCTGGCGTAGCACCACAATGAAGGAAGAAATTGTGCATTTAATTGTACATTGTACGTACATGCACATGAAAATGTACACACGTAATAATGCATATACGAGCATGTATGGTGTCACGGAATGGACATCATTGGGCGAGATATTTCTCGCACCGCGCGGTTGCTGGGTATTACTCGAGCACACTGAAACATTACTCCAAGCAATACACTACGTGCGCGTGCATATAATGACTTAATGCGTTAAAGAAAGAAAATAAATATTCCTAGCTCTTTCTGTACAACTGATAGGTTGTTAGTTTTGCTAAGAATTAGAATTGTGAGTACACGACCGTCAAGAATACAAGGTATATAACGGATACACGTTGATCGTGCCAACAAAATACAAAGTTAAGATTAAAGATGAGAACGCGTCACATTCACAGAAAAGGTCCGCCTTCACACACATCCCTAGGATTTAACACAAAACCAAAAAGGATACCTTTTGTGGACAACACAGGACTTTAGAAATCTACTAGAGTGGTATTCTAAATGATGTAATGATATAAGTTGAAAAAATATTAATAATTGTAGAAGACTGTCATTACTTAGACACGTTGTCTACATCCATTCTTAAGCATGCACATGTATAAACCTGACGGTAGTGACTAAATGTCAATGTCTGTGTGGTCAATTTGATGCCGAAAGTCCGAATTAACTAGTGTTCACTAGTGTTCAATCCGACATCCAGGGTTTGGTTTTAATGTGATCAATTTATCGTTTGAATGTGTCAATCATGGTTCTTAGGACTAGTGGACATAACTTGACTTCAAGGTCGACAAAGTATTGAAAATGAGAAGTAGGGATTATTCCAAATACTGACTCACTGTCTGAGAAACTTTGACTTTGTTGAGAACAGCTCGTCGGATCTCTAAGGAATAAGTTACGGACATTAATTTTGTTCCATTGATATTTGATAAGAATGTGAACAAATGCTCGACACAAATATTGAATCTAATTAATAGCTCGGACTAAGGTTACGTTTGTCATTGTCTTCTCTTTCGGATATGTTTTGTTTATTTAGGAAACGAATACATTAAAACATTCAAACACCAGTGTGCTTGTATCATGTACGTACCAACAAATAGTCGGGTATATTTTTTGTTAAATTTTAATCAAACAGACGATTTGTAATATCCAACTGTGATGTGGTCCGGTTATAACAGTTAACTAAAGAAATGACTCTGGTTGCACACTATTTTTTCTTTATCAAATTCACAAATGCCTGCAAATTGCGTGATACATGTCACGTATAATCCTAGTCCAACGTCCAACACGTCACGTGATGTGTACACTAAGTTGTTATGGAGATACATTTGATAAAATGTTCGACTCGGTTCTCAACTCGGAGATTTGTTTCAGTTCAACAAAAGTTGGGTCTGGGGTTATATCATTGAGCAAGGTCAGTCCAAATCCCCATTGATTGGTTGGCATTGAGTGCAGTCTTATAACATTGATTAAATTCGGAAACATGTCTCCAAGCCGGGTTTTGTAACCCCGATCAGTCCATATACGTGTTTAATGAAAACTATCAAATCACATCGTCATGGAAAATAGTGCAGTCATGACAAAATCACGTGAACATCCACACTCTTCTAGGGATGGCGATAATTCACTCCAGCCAGTGGCTCCGTATAATATCGGTTGGAAGTGCACGAGTTTCATGTGATCTAAGTCATTGTTTATATTCCACATACAACATTATTCCTTGTCATTCATTTATTACATAGTCAAGAGCACACGAGATTATCACGAGTTGTCTACCCTTATTACTTCTAAAGGGAGATAACTCTAGAAGGGATAAAGGAGAGAACTCGCGACAATTTCAGTGTCCGAGAGTCACAGTTCATTACCTGGAAGGTGATAGGAGCAAGGCACCATAGTCTTCACTACGTTTAAATGTATAATGTTAATGATATTAGAGGACTCGAAACATATCCTAGTACAATGATCACATTCGGAGTTGAAAGTGCACTAAGTAGAGTCAGAGTTACAGTTAAAAAAGGTCCCGGAATGCTTCTAAATGTTTTCTTAACACAACATTTGCGCAGACGATACCTACGTGTAGAGACATTGCTTAATTGGGCAACGGGTGACGAAGGTCGTCATTTGTGTGGAACATTAATAATGTTGCTATACTCCGTAAGCCACGATGCACTCGAGTATGTTGTTTTTAAGGATATATCAGACACAGCTGAAGAAGAAGCACAAAACTGTCGACTATTGTCATTCGAATGTTCGTTCTGAACGCGAGTGCACATTTTCAAGCACTATTTTATACGTTTGGGATGGTTTTTAAAAAAAAAAATTTCTTCTGATGATACTTCAATGTGCTTGTCGGTTATTTATAACCTATGTGGAATTTTATACACTGGTATTTAAAAGAAATAAGGAAGTCTGGTATTTTATAAAGTAATATTAAGAGAAAAGAGACATGAAACTAAAACATGACATGCCCATGGATGCTTTCTAACTTCGATGGTGCTTCAAAAACACGAGGGTCCCTAATTTCGAGCACAGTACACGTGCGATCAGATCTCTGCTTGAAAATGAGTTATTGACGTTTGACAATTCAACGAAAGTCGCAGCAATTCACATTACATTTCGTCTAAATTTGTTCGTCATCTTTGTCCCAATATTCATTTTTTCCCAGCCAATACATAACTGTAGGCCTATAGATCTAATATTTTCAATTAAAAGTTAATGAAATATCAACATTCATTTATCAGTCATACTAGATCTATATAATTCGCTAAATTTATTACATAGATTTGGTCACGTACGTTGCTTCAGTTTTTTAAATGATATTGTCCAGTAATACTTGTTGTAAGTAATCTTAAAAAAAACACATTTTAAAATCGTATCAGTCAAATTTTCGGGGATTCTTAAAAGAAAAAGAAAATATCTAAAAATAAAGTATCCATTTATTTATGTAAGATCACCAGCCCAGATGTCGTAATTCACCGCCGAGTTGATAGTTGTGAGAATGAGAGTGCTCGAACCTATGGTTGTTTTCTTAATTTCCCACACACAAAAACCGCTGTCGTGTCTAAAAACTGTGAACTGGTAGACTGAATTATATAAGGCAAGTGTCTATAACGGTAAAATCATGGTCTTGACATTATACTACCTTCTGTCGATTTTTTGTCAAAGAATACGTAGATTTCTACTTTTTTCTACACAAGAAAGAAGTCAGTGTTAATTACATTTACGGCTAAGAATTTATTCTTTTCATTAGAATATTGTCTGGCGGTGTGGAGGATTATTATTTCATTTATCTATTTTTTGGTGTCTGGGAATCCAATAAATTGTTTTTTTTATATTTTTTTATTTCATTATGTGAGGTTGTTACAAAAATCAACTATATTTCATTTTCAAAAGTTAAAAAATTCCGTCCCCTAAGTTGTAACACGGGGGCACGTATGATCGAACCTCGGTCATGGCCTCAATAAAATGTTTGTTGATATTTCCCAGATTCCGAGCAGATCTAAGCCGTAATTATATTGTGTATATATGTAGATCCATCAATATACATTCTCCGGTCTTATTTCAATATGATTTAAGTGTTTCGTGTAATTCTGATCAAAGTGAGATAAAATTTCAACAGTTTACAATTTATGAAACCAACAATTGTTTTAATCCGATAGTACACACCGAGTGTACATATAAATATTCCTTCGATATACACTAGGCCTTACAAGATAATCCTACAGTGTGTAGGCCTATGAAGATTTTATCAGTTAATTATCTATAAATTAGTAATTAACACAATTAAATTACTTTTCTTGATTATTTCCGCTGGCTTAATTCTTTTGATTTCTGTTGTTATAATAATAATGCAGACGCCACTCTGACCAATTGATAGACACCCCACATGCCTTATGTCTACACAGAGTCATCACCAAAGTGTGTATTGAAATCAAAAACTGAACGCTGCCGAAGGACGGATGACGTCATGTGTGAAACGAGGAGGAAGACATAAGGCCAAGAGAAATGGCGACTTCGTGAAGTGTCGTGAGGGGTGACTGGAATGGACACGACCCCGTTGTGATAAATTTTACTTTTGGATAAAATTATTGTTTTCTTGAACTATTTGGAGTAACAATCATTCACCTAGTTTCAAATATGGCGGCAAATATGTATCGAGTTGGAGGTAAGCACAATTTTCAATTTAACGTGAAACGAGGGACCCCATTGTTGGTGCAGAGCGGAAGAATACATTTAAACAAAATCCAAAAATTCGATTTTGACTGCCCCTTTGTACGTTTTATGGCATTTAATTTGGTGTTATGCTTCTATTGATTATGAATTGTAATGCATTTCGTAGAATATGCCGTAGTTTTTGAAAAAGTTACCGGCTAGCGCGAGAGGTACCCTAGCGGGGTGTAATGCGGTCATCGTTTACATTTTGGGAATCATAGTGTTGTTCTTCGCTAATTGTATTTTGTATTCTCTCGGCGAATATACTTCATGTTGCTTGTCTGGATAAACTTTACGCATCCCTGACATAATTTGTAAAAAGGTGTTAAAATGCCAATTTCTTCAACGCTTTTGCTCGTGGACTACTTTTCACAGATTTTTTTACACAAAGACCTCATTCTTACTTTCAGATTATGTGTTCTTTGAAACGGCATCGACAGCTCCTTACCAGATTCGACGCATCGAGGAACTAAACAAGGTTACACATTAACATCAGAACTTTCATACAAACTTTTTTGGAACCATTTCCATAAATGTATTTCAAACTTGATTCTTTCCCATGCTTGTTTGTTTAATGAGGACCCAATTGGGGAACTTCTTATTAAAATAGATTGATATCATATTATTGATTGTTCACTTTGAAATCACTATAAGTCACATGCATGTTAGATAGGTATTGAATGTATCATTAATATTTTCAGACCCCTAATGGCAATGTTGAGGCTAAAGTCATGTGTTTTTACAGAAGACGGGACATATCAAGTTCTCTTACATTACTGGCTGATAAGCACCAAAGTAAGTATGGGAAGGACATACATTACTTCCTGAATAAAATGTATCAACAAACTATAATAATTGGCTCTTAATATTGATTTCATGTATCATATTAATTGCAGAAACACAATTTATAGTAAAGTTAATGTGAATTTGGTGAAAATAGTCCCTTTGTCCTAGTTTCTGATTGGTTAGCATGTTTTCATTCATACAAATCTTACTACAGTGTTTACTATGGTATTTACAACTCTTTCTCACGATGAAAATGTTTAATATTCGCATCAAGCTTGCATTGATTATTGCCTTGGTGGCTAATTTTTGGAAAAAGTCTGATGCCGTGGTGAAATTGTGTGTTTCTATTTATTTTATCTGGTCAAATTTTGTATGAATGCTGTTTTCTCTACAATAAATTGAACAATGCTGTGTGCGGAAAATAAAGCTTTGACATGAAGTTTGCATATAGTTTGATATCATGCTGCTTTTGTTGTATGTATAACCATTTTGGACAATTTAAAAAAATCGGTTGTTATACTTATAGTTCAATAAATAAGTTAAAATACAGATGATTGCAAATAGTTTGCGCTAAACAGAAAGCTGTGCATGTTGATGAATACATACTTCAGGAAGCTATTTCACTATTTCTAATTCATAGTATGCTTGCTACTTAAGAAATCTAAATTGTTGTAAACGTCATTAAGCATGAAACTTGGGCTATCATTTATTGTATATTACATAATTTACTATTTCATTGTAATTTGTATTGTAACTTTGATAAAATTCGTTTGTGCTTGTTATTTCACAATTGGAGAATTACAAATGTATTCATAATAGCGTCGTGATTATTTCCATTTCATAATCGATTGTGGAAAATTATTGAACAGCTGATAGCTATCAATCAGTGATTATTTTTAATCAAATTGTATGTTCTGTATCACACTCTGTGGAATTAATGTTTGCCCCAGAGAGAAAACAAAGTGTTCCTTTGCATGTTTGCTGTCCGCTCAAATAGTTATAAAACTATCCTTGAATTTTCTTGTTTATCATTGTAAAACAATACGACAAGAATTAAATGTCCTTCACTCGACATGTAACTAGTGAAGATAATTGAATTTTAAGCACCGTACTAAGTGTCACTGAGAGTAGGTTATTTCGATTTGTTTTTTGGTTTTAATCAATTGTAACCAAATCAATTTTAATCAGTCATCAGCAAATCTTTACTTGGCTATGAGTTAGTGCATGTTTATTGCAATAATGTATATTTAATGATGCGATTAACTTGATTACCATATTTTATTCCATAAGTTATAAATTAATGCAGTTGCTTTGATATTTGTTGCTATTTCACCTTGACTGTGTAATGGACCTTGAGACATTGTATTGTAGTGTTTGCAGACGGTACGCTGGACGACGATAGCGAGAAAGATGAACCAGACAGTGAAATATCCGACAAACAGCGACATCAACTTAAACACAGAGAACTGTTCCTATCACGACAGGTCGAGACGTTACCTGCTACACATATACGAGGCAAATGTACAGTCACATTGTTGAATGAAACAGAGTCGTTAACATCGTATCTAGATAGAGAAGTGAGTCCAAATTTCTTTCAAGTCGCAAATAATATGGAAACCTCTTTCCACTGGTACAACTCAGTTCCTTCTTGGATGTAGGGCTGTCATTGATATATACAATCGATATATGAAAAAAATATTTCCGTCAACCGATATTTGATACACACTTCAAAATATCAATATTATGGTGGGAAAATGCAGGAGAAGGGTACTGTTTAAAAATGTGCCAAAAATTGTAAGATCGCTTTTTAGATCACTGATAGTGAAACAGTGCTCTATTTGGATAGTGCTTTCCAAATGTCAGCAAATAATACTGTGAAGTTAAAGATATGGATAAATCACTTTTAAAATGTTATCTTGTTATCATAAAAATACAAATATGTTGGGCATACACACAAAAACATACATTAAAAAGGAATTAATACAGGGATGTTAATTTTCTGCGGAATTATGCTGATTTAAGGCACCCAGGGGTCGATCTCGTGAAACACATAAATCCGAGGAGACAATTGGGGGGGGTACGAAAAATTCCGGGCGTAATACAGTCGACGCGATTTTAAACATTACCAAGTATGAATGACGGGATTTTAAACACAACTGTGCAGTTGTTGTTGTTCTTTTCTTGAAATGAGTTCTTTTCTTGAAATGACGAACCATCTGTTTATTGCACCAGACGTTGGTCACAAAACAAAAGCGACGCACTGATCTGGGCATATATATGATGCATGTTGTTTAGAGACAGTTACTGATCTGAGGAAGTGATGAAATACCAGTTTATGGTAAAAGTATAAACAAAACAACGGTCCGAACGTTTTTTGACTTTTGTTTTGGATGAAGATTCGACTATCACATTTAAAAGCATAAAACAACCTCATACGATGTTTTCATTTCAAGAAATTGTCGATATTGATAATTGTCTTCGCATCTAACTCGAAATTCGATAATCATCCGGGTCGCGAAAACTGGTTACAAAACTGGCTCTACACGTTGATTTCACTCTATCTGTCCTTTACAGCAGTAATTAACATTAAAAACTCGTCAAGCTTCTACACCTAATATGTATCCCCACTTCGGATATTATAGCTTTAGGGAGTGGAGGACTTACTTTTGAATCTGGACTATTTTCTTTTACCTCTGATTTATAAGAATGTAGTAGATCTATAACATAAGGGAAGCAAAATGAGAGATTATTATTCCCGCATTGTAACATGTTGTACAATAAGAATGATAAGGGCATGGCATAACTTATGAAAGTTGAAAGTAAGTTGTCTGTCAATACCAGAATGACATTGGTTTTTTACATCAGTTCTTTGTATTAGAGCAAAAGCTTCAAGGAAAATGCATTTTCTTCAGGGGACTTCGCCCCAGGTCCCCATCATACGCGGCCCCCTTGACCAACATCGAGTTTTTGTCTTTTTTCACACTTCACTGTTGGCATCCCTGTAATAAAAAATCTATTATAAGAATTTAGAAGTACAATCGATATATCGTCGATATTTGTTTTTCGATATATCAGTATCGTCGATAGCAAAAGATTGAATCAATGACAGCCCTACTTGGATGTATCTAGTCATAAGTATTTTCATGAGTTTATGGTATAGAGATCCATGTAGTATGAAGTAAATGGAAGACTGGTTGAATTTTCATGTAGAGTGCAGTTTAAAACATGACAGATAGTACTGATTCAGACTTCTATTTACTTTATTGTACTGTAAATTTCGCGTAAGACATTTTGTATGATTTGTAGATGTCTGTATTACAAGCTGATGTCACTTGTGATCGCTATCATCGCATTTTGTTTATAAAATTTCCAAGTCTGACTTGATTAAGTTACTTGAAATATGTCTGCCAGACAGTTGATTTCCAGACTGAAAAATCATTTCCTTCTTCGCTTATAGCAAAATGTCGAGAAGTTTTACATGCGACAATTATTCATTGACTGACTTGTCGGTTTGGTTAACAAGTTGGTGTACTTGTATTTTCTCCAGTGTTACTATGTGCCAATTTGATTTTTTTTACTTACGTAATGAATGAAATGGTCAGAAACAGGAGATGATTCAGTGTTTATTTTGGATATTTGGGAAGATGACCCATACCCTTCAACTTGGGAATTTTTGTATGTTAAACTAAGAAATTTGGAGAAAAGTCCAGAAATTATTGCAAAAGTTTAGTAATAAAAGTAAAAGATTTAGTGATTAATCAATCAACAATTGCTATTTATATATGACTGTCAATTGTTGGCTAAATTGAACCAAACCTTTTTCTTCAGATTTATTGGGAATTTTATATTCAAATTGGGAGAAATATATACATTTTGGCATTGGAAATATTGCTGAATAACGGCTATAAAAACAGATGAAAAACCCTTTGATATTTATGGTTTCATTGGTGACTATTTGATGGCCATATTGTTTCTTCAATGCTTTTAGCCTTAGGCTGGAGAAACTATAATATGGCAAAGACAGCTGTGTAAAAAGATATTGAAATTAACCACACTACTCTACATTTGTGTTAAAAGTCTTGGCTGGTAAAAGTTTATGTCTAATACCGTCTATATCAAATGTTAATTCATATACATATATGGTTAGTGAAGCACAGTAGTAAATTTGTATTTAATAAGTTTTCATGTCAATATGATCTTAATCAAACTCTCAATATTATACTCCAGTATGTATTTTTCACTCATAAATAAGCTTGCAGTGACTATAAAATGGTTATGTTCAGAATATCTAATTTCTCACTTATAAACTTTTCCCAATATTTTGCATTGTAAAATTGCTCCTGGCATCGAGGCAGTATGCTTTTATTAAGTAAAATAACTGAGAAATTAGTCAACGAAGGAAACATAACACAGATTTATGTTAACTCTGCTCACAACTTTGTTCCTTATTAATGCGCCCATGTGTCAGTCATATAATGCAGTTGTTGTAATAAAAGACCTCTGTTCGTTGTAATTGCAAAGTTAATGGTAGTAGGGTTCTTAATTGTGTTTCCAGTGTTTATGATGTGTCGCAAATGTACCAATAGCGATATACACTTTACATGTCTTTTTTGCCAGTATTTACTTAAATTTTGCAAATCTGGTATAGTTATATTAGGTTACTTAGATGTACATAATGAATACTACTGACAGCAAGTTGTAATAAGTGGCCGGGTTATCACTGGGGTTACTAAAAAGGAAATCGGAGAATAGTTTCTGAAACTTAAGGCTTCCTTTTTATGTAATTTGAACAAACATACTTTTGAAGTACGAGTCTGTAGAACAGAAAGAAAAAAATCGGGACTCAAAATTAGTTCTTTTAAGGTGAAAGTTATGGCTAGTAGGTCCAGTGCCTTGTTTTAATACCATGTCTATGGTTGTGGCACAGTTCTCACCAGTAATGTTCATTCTTTATTTCAGGACATGTTTTTCTATTCTCTGGTATATGATCCACAACAGAAAACTCTGCTAGCAGATAAGGGAGAAATCAGGGTAGGGCCCAAATACCAATGTGATATACAACCTTTGTTGAAAGAAGGTAAGTAAATAAAACTATAGGAGTTGTCAGAAGAACTTAATATGTCCATCTTTTAAAAATAGTTTGTTTGCAGTAATGCGACAGACTGAGTGAAAAAGGCTGTGACTCAATTTATGTTTTCATGTTCGTATATATAATTTTTCCGCGGTGATTTAGCCATTACAGTACTAAACTAAAAATAAACTTACCTACTGTTAAAATTTCAGGTCGCGTAACTTTTTAAGGATGACCTAACATATTTATATTTTTTTGTATTAGCCCATCTGTATCAAAAAAGTGTTTTGTCCTATCATGACCGTTGACTCTTCAGTAGCGTTTCTCTTAAACGTATGGGGAAACCCTGCTTTATTTGCATCAAACTCTGAACACAGATAGACTACACTCGGTCTGATTAAAATCATCTCAATAAACATGTCGCATGAGGATCTGAAGATGACCAGTAAGAGGTCACGGTCAGTGACATTTCCCATCAACCAATCAAAGCTTTGATTTCATGGTTTTGAGAGTGAAATCAGATGAACACACACTGAAGTTTAAATCTTTCTGTTTATATTCAATTCGAAATTTAAATCTGAGTTACTGTGAACTTGAAAGTATTTTCAAGGCCTAAAATGTTGATCAAGCCAGACATCAATTTGATTATGTGCTCTGTCTGACTGAGTTAAATAGCTTCAGTGAGAAAACTCATTTTTTGAACACGGATTTGAATAGGTTATAGTCAAATCTTGGAATTTGAATAGGTTATCATCAGATCTTATATCTAGGAAGATTGTGTACTTTAGTCAGATTGGATTACACTCTGAAAGTCTTCTGTATGGGGTCAAGGTCACTGTTGCTCAAATTAGAATCTTAGTTTTACCTAAGTATCTTTAGTTATTATTGAGTTATTTGCATCAAACTTCGTACATATGTAGTTTACATGGTCACAAAGGTTGCTATTGCATATAAGGTCAGTTGGTTGAAGGATTGGAAAAAACAAGTCTCAAAACTTTACGCCAGTGAGCCATACAGCGCCATTAGGTTTTGACATAAATAGCCTGGATTTATACAATAAAATAAACCCGACAAGTGTCTTTATCCACTTCCAATGCTCGTGTTCGTTGTATATTATGTAACTTAGGTTTTGAGTCTATATCAAACATTCACTGAGCAGTTTGTAAATGTCAATATGTGTTAATTTTACAGGTGAATCAGATGGACGTACTATTGAAGAATTAGAACAGTTGATCTGGGATCCTGAGTGTAAGCTCACAGATCGTAGTATCGATCAGTTTCTTGTCATAGCAAGGTAATACGACTATTTGATTAAGTTTTCACCATTGAGTATTCTTAATTTAATGGATTGTCAAAGTATCTTTATTATGTTATGTTACATATTTTTCTGTGCTTTTTACAGCCGTGTTAATTTTTATTGATGAAAAGTACCCTCTGGCCTATTTCTCTGCCCTTATCTTATGAAAGATAACTAATGTTTTTATTTAACATTCTTATCCAAACTGCTACAACTAACTTTTAGTATAAATCAAAGAATTTCACCTATTGATCATATTGTAAACATCTAACCTTTATACTTAAAGCTTGCCATAGAGTTGTTCTAATCCTAGCTGTATTATCACATGATACCTTGTATTTTTGTTCATTCCAGGTCTGTTGGAACTTTTGCACGTGCTCTGGACTGCACGAGTACAGTGCGGCAACCTAGTCTACATATGAGTTCAGCTGCAGCCAGCAGAGATATTACTTTGGTAGGTAGCTTTAACAATTTAATTATATTATTTGATGATTAATTTATTGTTACCAAGAAAGGACTCGGCATTAGAATTCTCAGTTTTAGAACACAACATTGGTTTGTCGGCTAAAAAATGTGTGACAGGTCTGTCATGGTTTACCTCATTCATGTTGTTAATATGTTTTCATGTATTTACTGTGTATATATATATAGCTGTACTGTCTGGATTGTACATATAATTCAGACATTTTCTTGAAATTAAACATGATTTTTTCATCACAAGATCGATCTTTAGTCATACTAGACTACCACTTTCTACCATTTCAGTTCAATGCAATGCACACATTACACAACAGCAGTTACAGCATAGGTTCAGCAATAGGTAAACTTGTACCACCAGGTGGGCCTGTTTTATGTAGAGATGAAATGGAGGAATGGTCCGCTTCAGAAGCTAATTTGTTTGAGGAAGCTCTTGACAAATATGGAAAGGACTTCAATGATATACGACAAGACTTCGTAAGTTTTATTATCATTACTAAGAAACCATAACATCCTCTTTCATCGATAGGAAGTTTTATTGACTGGGTAAAATTTGCTATATTATTTCCACTTCCTGATGCACATTACAGGGGTTAAACTGTTTTTTCGGTTGATTTCCTGGTTGGACACAATGTTTAAGTCTAAAATATGCCCTTTTGGTTCAGATTAGCATGTTATTTTACTAAACTAAATATGTATAATTTAATTAAGAATTTTCTTGCCCATTTACTTATGTAATTTAATGAAATTTGTACTTACTTTTGGTTCTCAAATTACAAAATTTACTCTGATGAGTACAACAGTGACTTATATGGAGTGTGAAACATGTATGATCATGTTGAATAAGTGCTTAATGTTCTTTGTGTGGCCTGTTTGTTTTTTGTTTTTAGAGAGTTGAGTGTAATGTTAAATCTAATTAGTAGGTCTGGGTTAAACCTCAATTATTACTCCCATATCTCATAATCACACTAAAATCTCAAAGAAAATGGACCAAAAATGATATTTTTCACTTGTTTGACATTTTTTTGCATTTTCCACACTCATATTCCCACTTCCAGACACAGTAAATATTGGGATTACACTCAAATTCCCACTATCAGACACAGTAAATCTTGTGATTACACTCAAATTCCCACTATCAGAAACAGTAAATCTTGTGATTACACTCAAATTCCCACTAAATCTTGTGATTACACTCAAATTCCCATCATCAGACACAGTAAATCTTGTGATTACACTCAAATTCCCACTACATGTTGTATCAGACACAGTAAATCTTGTGATTACACTCAAATTCCCGCTATCAGACACAGTAAATCTTGTGATTACACTCAAATTCCCACTATCAGACACAGTAAATGTTGTGATTACACTCAAATTCCCACTATCAGACACTGTAAATCTTGTGATTACACTCAAATTCCCACTATCAGACACAGTAAATCTTGTGATTACACTCAAATTCCCACTATCAGACACAGTAAGTCTTGTGATTACACTCAAATTCCCGCTATCAGACACAGTAAATCTTGTGATCTGACTGTAAGTGTTCGTCTTAACTCTGGATCCTTGTTTAAAAGGGTCTCTGTGATTCATTTTGTTTCATCTGATAGTTTTTGCTCTTTATCTGCTTGTTTTAGTTCATTCAAACTCACTTGGCCTTTATTATTCTACTGATACTAAACTAGAAGTTATGTAACGACTGACTGTGTTTTGTTGGCATGCAATCAGGCTAGATTTCCTATAATATTCACATTGAAAAATTCTGGTCACAGGTGTTGAAGCTGACAAATGAATTTGAAGTTCCCTTTTAATTTCTGTACATTAAAACGTGTAAAATATTTCACATTTTCAGTTGCCATGGAAATCCTTAAAAAGTATTATAGAGTATTATTACATGTGGAAAACGACAGATAGATATGTGCAACAGAAGAGGATCAAGGCTGCAGAAGCAGAGAGTAAATTAAAACAAGTGTACATTCCGAACTAGTAAGTGCTTGTATCCTTATTTTCTGATTTTATCATTGTTTCTCTTGTTATATTTGTTGATGCCTATCTTGTGATACAATAGAAGTGGTATGGTGCTGTTCCAAGATAATGATGTCAAGCAGGAAGTAGCCTTTCATCTGCATGGCTGATAAAATGATAACTAAACTTCCAGATTCAAATGTGTTTGATTATTATAGAGTTAAATTATCTCATATTTATATTCTGTAGCTCGGTGTTCTAATTATATTATGCATTGATCAGGGGTGTAAATTTGCCAGGGGGTGTATGAAAATTCCCTGGTGTATAATGACAGTCGTCTCTCTTGGGTCAATCACACCACTGATTGATGTATCATTTCTTTTCATGCTTTCAAAGCAGATATTCCAAATGTTGGCTCAAAGATATTTTATATAACATTCCAGATATGTTATTCAAAAGGATTGTTCTATAACTTACGCGTTAAGTTGTTGATAAGATCCTGTTGGTTTGGGAAAACCGAGCCTCTGGTATTTGTTTGAGATGCATGTAAAATTAATGTATTGATAAAGCTTGTGTTCTATCCAAGAAACATTGTTGTTTAAACTGAGGCTTTCTGTGAAGTTTTTGTATAATACACTTATGACTCTGATATTTCAGCAACAAACCTAATCCAGCCGCCATTAATGGCAAGATGAATGGTATAGATGGTCAGGTGTCAGGCAGGGCCTGTGAAAGCTGCTATGGTAAGTTGTTTGTCTATAGTAAATACTGTGTAGAATTGTTGGATGAAATTACCATTTTCCTTGTACTAAGATATTTCCAATTGATTATGCCTTGGGGATGTTTACTCTGTTATTTCAAGTGCAAAAGATATAATATAGATGGACAGCAAAGATATATAGATTGACAGCAAAGATATAATATAGATTGACAGCAAAGATATATAGATTGACAGCAAAGATATAATATAGATTGGCAGCAAAGATATATAGATTGACTCTCGATACTCATTTTATGAGAGAGATTTAGTGTTATATCATGTTAGATTATTTTCTATATGAGAATGTATGAATGGTTTATATCATCAATTAAAAACTTAGGCGTAATTGTTTACCAGAGCGCGACATAATTTATGCTGTTGTAATTTGTTATGTATGTTATACACACAGAGGATTAGTTGTTGTAAGTTACTGAATTTATTGACCCAATTTTGTGAAAGCCGGCCTTTGGGAAGTTTCATGTTTTGAAAACAAGTTTAAAAATTAATTAACCTGTGAACACAAATGTATTGTTTCATTTATATCTTAAAATGTGATACAGTACAATCTCTCCTGAGCAGCCTTGTCTTGAGTAACAACCTGTCATCAGCGATGTTATCAGTTTTCCTGAAGACATCATTTACAATCAATTTCACCTCGCTAGACCAACTACCTGTCGACAACAGCTGAAACTAACATCTCTCAATCTGTGTTGCTCTGAGGAGGTTGTTCTGTTGTGTGTTTAAATTGGTTATGATATTGTTTGTTATATCCTATTGAATAATCTATTATATTGATACCACACAGCTGCACATTCAACTCAGTGGTATGCATGGGGACCAACTCACATGCAGTGCCGATTGTGTTCATCATGTTGGGTGTACTGGAAAAAATATGGCGGACTCAAAATGCCAACTCGACTGGGTATGTATAATAGCATGTGGTTGTGACGCTTTCTTTCGTCATCTTTTGATTTTTTGTTCAATTCAGTTTAGGTTCCAAGTGTCTGGGTGAACCATGCATGAGTTATTGCTTCTGTGTACCTGATGATTTTTGTGTAATTTTTATCTTGTTTAAAGCAGCTTTCAGTATGGATAAGGCATCTTCTTACGTAAATCTGATGGTTCTTTTGTGAACAGAAATACAGACCCTGGATTGGAAATGTAAAAGTTTTAGTAACACCAATGTATCATTTTGATAGGACTGGAAATAAGTACAGATTTGTCAATTTGTGGTTAATTATTGTTGAAGCATTTCGGTGTTTGGTGAAAGTGTAAAATCATTAGTACAAATGATTGTATTTTAGATACATTGGTTTCGTTATTTTTGCTGTGCACTAAGAAAACTTGTCACGCTTTTTAAGTTAGCGGGTTTAGCAGTTGTCTTTCCTTGAAAAATATACCCACAATAACTGGTGTTTTGAACTGTTGGGTATGGTGATGTCATTTGACAAATTATAATAATCGCACAAATATCACTTGTTTAAAGTGCAAAATATTATTAGTGAAAATTTCTTAGTTCACAGTACCTTGTTTAATGTCACATAGTGTCTTAACTCAAATTGAAAATTCATGGTCTGGATTTCTGCTTAACAGCTTCGTATTGTTACCTTGCACTTACTGATTTCTATGTTGTAAACACCTGCAGTATGATCCAGTTCATGTATAAACCTCCTTCTTTAAGTTTTAATGTTTTATAAACAACTCACAGATTTGGATGTGATGTCACTGAAGATAGGGGGCATAGTTGTTGCAGCCAGAATTAGGTTAACAAATTTAACAAGCACTTGAAGACTAATTTTGCATGAAGTGGATCATATTGTTACATTAATCTAGGTAGAAAATGTCATTTCCTCTTTTCCTTTCTAGATGGTGAACGTCCGCCACCTGCACAAAGACAAGGTAGGGTATCATGTGTATTTAAACCTAATGTTTAGGGCATGCTAATCCACTTAAGATCTAATTCTCTAGCACTTTCAGATATGTCAGAAAGATAATAACAAGCTGAGTGGAAAGCATGGCCTGTCTTCCTTTGCTGTTCTTTGTTTTATTGATGTTTATGTTTTCTTAGTATAAAATGTGATTCTTTGTCAGTTGTATTCTGTTTCAATTTTGGTTAAGTGCATGTGTTTATGTCATTTTCATTGTTGACCTCTAAATTGCTTTCCTCAACTTTCATTTTATTGCATTTTAAGTCTATTTTGACGCTAGAATTAGCATTTAAGTAAGAATAGTGTTTTCATTTAAAAAAAATGATGGTGGAAAATCTTGACAGAATTTTAGCATACAGTATTGTGCAATTATATTAACTGCGAATGTATGAATATATTACCTGGACCAATACATTTCAATTGCGTTCAATCTAACAGCACTATACCATTGTATCAAGTCTATTGAATTTATTGTTACACAGATTCTGAGGAGTTTTCTTAAATTATTCACTTACTTTTTAGAAAATAAGATGTTGATACTGTGTTACATTCTTGTAGCTTAGTAATTGCTGAGGTTAATGTTGCTATAGTAGTAGCTTTTCTTCATAATCTATGTTATACAAGGGTGTCAATAAGAGCTGGGAACTGGTAAAATTACCCAGTAATTTAAGCATCATCACCCAGCTAGTTTTCTTGTATGAGTGATCATAATTAAGGGGAATACTCACAGACATCCACCTACTCTTTGCGATTGCCCTACTACTTCAAAAATTAGTGACACCCCTGTTATATACTAGAGCTTTGTTTGGTTTTTCTTTGCTTTCGTGTGTTCACCCATTTGGTATGAAGAAATTTCAATTTGCATGATACAATATTGACAGTGTATGAACTGGAATTCTAGACAGTTGAGCTGAATTAGAAATACCGTTAGTACAGTTGTTTGTATTTCTTTTTTTTCAGAAAGGGTAGCTCACAATAATCTGTTACGTCTACATCGATGTACAATCACGGGTTGTGGAAAGGTAACTTGCTTTGATATTTAGTTGTAGTTACTCATTTTCTGTAGTGAAGTATAAGGGGTTATGTAGAGTGTAAAAATGTTAGAATTATTTTTGCAGAAACTGTCAAGCATATGATTTGGGGGATAAATGCTAGTAAAAATGAGACTATAAGAATAGACTATTTATATTGGTATGAAAAGTAGGTTTCAGATTTGGCCTTATCTTTGGTAACCTTTTGATGGATTTGCATCTCCATAATTATATTCTCCAATGTGATAGGTTGTTTAAAGTAGTATTTCATTAGATACATTGATATAAGCTTTTTAGGTGATAGTGATGAAGTCGTGTTTCAAGATTGTAAAAAAATATTTCAGGAATTCCGGTTAAAGGCTCATCTGCAAAGACATTTAGCTACAGTCCATGGGCTTGCAATACGTTCCGGTAGTCCGCGTCCTGTCATGAAAACACGTGCAGCATTTTGCCTGGTTACAACGTCACTTACCCGAATCTCACGATACTTATGCAAGGATCTACTACGACCGCGACATGCTGCTAGATCACCCTTCATACCCATCAATATATCTACAATAAAAACAGAGTGTATGTATCTAGAATGTTGTCTTGCTTTAATTAAATGTTTGGCAGCATTGTATATCATGCAAGTGGTTGTTCACCTCAAAATGAATATTTCGTATTCTGTTAGCTGATCATATAAACGTTAATGGGAAGCTTTATTTTCTAACAATTGTGACAAGTTAAAATAAGTAAATACAGTTGGACCTCGTTTATTCGACAATCTTCTATATGAATATTTGGTATCATCCGATGTATCTTCTTAGACATGTCGAATTGAAATGGACTATTCGAAACCATGTATTATTCAAATAAAATTTTCGGACCAGATGAATTCGAATGAACGAGGTTCGACTGTATGTTGTTTATGATTCAAACTTCCAACTAAATGACTACTTTGGAACTGCGCACTATTTAGTTTGTTTTTCATGACAATTTGACCGAAGATAATACATCCTTGTCACTTTTCATGCATCTGTCTGTCTATTGGGGAAGTTGTCAGTTACTTGTTGATAAAGTTTGAGTACTGGTTTGTGACACAGGAATAGTGGTTATGTCAATTGTCTGCCGTACATAACTAAAATGCTTTAACATAATGATGTAAATCTGACCACAACATCTTCGTGTTTGATTCACAGGTCAGACAAGGTTGATAGACAAAGCCGATTTCAAACCCCCGAAGCATATATCAGTGAGGACTCGTATACAACCTGTAGTGAGTCGACTCGGTATAGATACAACTCAAGACAAACCTGCTATATTGGAGAGACCCGATGGTCCAGCCAAGCAGCCTGATAAACTGATGTTTCCACCACTCTCTCCATCGAAGCGTAAGTTCTCTGATGATACACCATGGGTTACAACAAGCTTGTGAGAAGCATAGACTAGAGTTTGCCAAGTAGAGGTGTTGGTGCCAGCTGTCTCCAAATACATTTATTAAGGAGATGGTAGATTCTGGCTCTAACCCCTCGAAATGTCTTATTACCTCCGACATGTCTGTTAAAGATATTTATGCAGTCTGCCATAAAATTTGGAACTTATGTTAAGTACAAAGAAAGACATGTTACTTTTGGTTGGGTTAAGGGTAGTTTTATTTGGCAACATCTTAATGTTGTGCTTCTGTTGTAATATGGATGCTATATTTGGTTTCCCTTTGAACTTTAGAAGTTTCATGTGTAACTCTCTACTGATTTGTTTTCGTAGATAATTATTTATTCACTAGAAAAACAGACCACATGCATAAATTTACTCCCATGTTATGCATGAAAATGCCAGACTTTTTTAATTGCTATGAAAAGTTCATTATGTTTATGTTTTCAGAGAAACCAATGGATGTTGTGAACAAATCTCCTAATCAGGGTCCCTCTATCATGAAGAAGCGGGGTTATGAAAATACGAACGGAATGGATGCTGGTAAGTAAGAACTTGCTGCAGAACAAAATCTGACAGAAACTGGATTATGTAGAATTCTTTAAAGACTGAATGTGATAACCATATATTGTGGCATCTGAAAACTTAAAGTTCGAGGAATAGAACTGAAAATTAAGTAATTAGCTATCTGCTGTATTTGCATTGTTCGAAATAATTGTATGGCTTGTGTTGAAAACTTAGTTAAAATATGTCTTCGCCACTTATCAGTTGGAAGCATATTGGTGTGTCACACTTCAAGTTCTAGCCCCTTGATACTCTCATTTCTGTGTGCATTATGCAGCATATTAGCATTATCAAAATACCTTTTTTCATTGGCATCACCATTATTGATATTAAGCTATCCATTTGGGAGACATTTTTACCAACAACACTAGTTCAAAATCGATGTTTCCTTTGAGTTATGTCTCATTTTATTTACTTACAAGGCCACTATATTACAGGTCCACCAGCAAAAAGACCGAGTATGGGAGTGATCAGACAGCAAGCCAGTCTTGCTATGAGACCACAGATGGTAAGTTACTTGCTGCAGGTCATGATTATTGTGTAAGGTTGATACTGGTGTCTAGTGTAACTGCTGTCTTACTTATTAATTTCTTCGTTTGACAACTAAAATATAGATGTTTTATTATTTCAATGATAAAAACAAGTGCAAAGGCAAATAAGTTTAGTTTGTTTGCACTGTATATTATGTTTAATTTTTTTTTTAATAAGATCGTCCAAAATATAAATTTTGGGAATGGGGACACAAAAATCAACAAAAGTAAAGTTCTATCAAAAGGAAGATGATTTACTTTGAGTTTGAAGATTTATTTTGCCGAACATTGTTGAAAGCAATGAATGTCTGAAGAGGTGTACAAAGTAAAAGTTCTAAACATCAGATAACGTGGAATACTTGTTAACTTAAATTCAGATTTAATACTTGGGGAAAGATATGGTAATCCTATTTAAAAATAGTAATTTACCTGATATGATCTTGATGACTATCAACCCCCACTAATTGAACACTCTGCTGACCATTTCAGCGAGGAAATATGATGAATCATAGCATGAATGGAAGAGGTAAAATGTTGCCAAAAGGATTCCGGATTCCTATGATAAGCTGGATCGATGCTCCAGATGATGTCTACTTCATGGCCACTTCAGCTACAAAGTATGCTGCTTACTTTTGTTGCATTTAAACTTATACTAAGAATGCTGATCACTTTTTGTCAGCATATAGATCAAGGTATAGTGGTCCAGGGTTAATGAAACTTACTCCTGATCTAAGATTACGAGTTGGAGCAATTTTGTCAACGTTGATTGTAGTTTGATCACAAACCTAGCACTCCCTGAATTTGGTACTAGTACCAGTTACTAACTCACGAAATGGTCAAAAAGAGTGATTAGTATAAGTTGTATCAAGAAAATTGCTGTGGTATTTACATAATACTCTGCATTTGCTGTCTCGCTTGTGTCTGTCCAGTTGGCCTCAATAATGTCCTTAAAGTGATACTTCACCGCATCAGTAATTGATCAGGCTTGTTATGCATATTAACCTGTGATTCATTGGCTGACAATTGGTTGATCTAATATACGAGATATTTACCTTTAGATAAACATTGTTAACTCTTTTTGGGTTTGACATAGTTTACTTATTTGAATTGACTTGGAGCCTGGAAAATAAATAACACATACTTTGAATACTTAATGGAGATCATCTATACTTCTAATAGAAATTTCCACTTTCTCTGTATTTATTTGGGAAATACCTTGTAGGCTTAACGTTTTATTAACTTCATTGTTGGTTTGTAAGACCCTTTGATGGAATGGCAGATATTATGACAATGAATTTGGCATTTTTGTAAATGTCAGATCCTTTGTTCACTTGCGTTTCGTGCATTTTTTTCAAACGTTAAATTTCTATTTTAATGTTCAGTGCCTATAGATTTATTTATTGTTGGCTTGTTTCTGACCAGTTCTGAAGTTGGTGTAGCCATTGAGAATGTTCATTCACTGCTAACAACTTTAATGATTTAGTCGTAGATTTTTTGTTTCCATCATATTGAAATGACATTATTTATGATTAAGAGGAATAAGTGAGTTATTTATCTACATGATTTTCGTACTTGCAGAAAACTACGAAAACAACTTCAGAGCCATGACTTCAAGAGGGCAGCCAGAAACCCTTGGAGATCTCTACGTGTTAAACCTCAGCTAGGGGAGGATGTTGTCGTCTTAGAATGAACTAGATATTAAATCCTGAATCAAGCTAGCCAGGGATTATATGATATTCGTTGCCTGCAAGGTGTGTCAAAGGATAGACGCTACAAGATGTCTATCAGAACACACTGACATTGTTAACCAATGGACTTGCTTACTGAAATCAAAAGATGAAACGGTTACAGCCATTTAATAATTTTTGCTATGTTTCTTCACTGTGTTCTTATTTATTTATTGTTGAGATGTTATTGACGAAAAAAGATCTGTCAATATGGTTATTTCAAGTTAAGTCAAAAATAGGAAATTTACAGTGCATGTCGGATGGACATTAAACACTTGACCATATCTGCGGTGGTTGTGGGCTCTCGGTATACATAGCATGGTGTAAATAATTTATTTGCCACTTTGTATATAACAATTAAACTGACATGGAGACGAGTGTGTGTACATTTGTGTAGAATAATGATATGCATCAAAAGTGAGCATTTTAAAAAAGCTGGTTGTCACGGAAATACGTTGATGAGAAGTGTTAATGAATGAACTTGTGTCTAAGTTATGCAGCAATGCGATAGCTACTGTGTAGACTATATATCAGGTTATCATTGTTCAATGCGTCTCAGTTTATACTTTGAACTTTGTTGATCAAGTTCCTATAGCGCATAAAGTGTCATTGATATAATGTGATAATTTTCAAGTTTCAAGGTTGAAATTTGTTCTGATGTCACATAAACATTTCATGTTTGAATCCCATTTCAAGTTGTTAGATATATTACTAAAAAGTTGCTGCTCGACATGTATACAGAGAAAAACTTTAAAGTGAGTTGGCCATTTTTGCTGGCTGTTAAAAAATTTCGGATGACCCATGAACAATCAGTATGTGTACTGCATACATACTGGTTGTTTCAGATTAACATATTTTTTTCTTGTAGGCTATGAAATATTTGTATTGTTGATTAACTGGAAAAAGTTCGCATTGGTGTTAACATGATAACCGATGTTGTATGTTACAAATGTGTTAAACTGATGAATCTTCCGTCTTCCTTATTGTTCATTGTTATAAATTATACAAGTATTAATTGTTTAAAGATTCAAACTTATGCTGTCTATGGAATATGAATTGCTTTTTTATTCATGAAATGTAAGGCTTTTAGGTTCATCACAAATTCCATGCTTCATTTAATGTTTATAATTTCTCATACAAAACTGTGTACTCTTGCATGGTACTTGAAATCTAGGGGAGATAATTTTTGCATTTTTTTGTTCACAAATGAAGTGTTATTTTTGAGTTTGACTGCATTTTTGTTTAAGATGTAGTGAAGATTTGTTTAAAATAATAATAAAGTCATTATTTTGTGATTTCATGTGTGCATGCTCCTTTTATCTTTTGCTGAGGAACTGATCATATTTTTTTAACATTATCTTTCCGTAAGGGTGCGTTCGATTTTTCTGCAATGAAAATAGTCTGTAGTTTCTGTACTACAAAACCAGTTTTTTTCTATTCAGGGAAATGCCCCCTTTGAGCAATTGTTTGAAGATTGCTGGCGTTACAAAATGTTTCACTGTCATATCATTATTTATTTCAATGTCTCATCATCAATATTGCTGCGCATTCATAAATAAATAATTTTGTCAAAACTTTGGATTTGTTTTTTTTTTGCGATTTCATATGAAGGAGTTTTACTACATTCAGAAAAGTTTGTTGTGCCAGTGTTGCTGTGTTTAGAAAGGCAACTTCAATGTTGAAGATGACTAGTCGCCAAACCTGGTAAATACGTTGTGTTAATCTATAATATACAGTGCATGCAGTACGGTACAGTGAAATACTCCTCCTGTTTCAACTATTGTTTAGTGGTTGTTGCTACAAAGAGGTTAAGTTGGTAGTAAATTTTCTAACAAGAGCTACAATGCATTCTAGAATTATTTAAAATATGTACAGTGCAGTCTTTCCAGAGCAGCACTCCTGGATGCTCTTAACATTTCAACAACAGTCAATATTTGCATCTCTCACAAATTGTTGCCCTGGAACGGTTGACAAACATGTATCTTCAAAGAAAGTCAGTGTGCATCATGGCACTTGTCTGAACTTGCTTCTTTCACAAGAGCTACCATAGGTCTGGATATGACGAGCTTGTTTGTATCGTAGATGTACTGCAGTTGTGGTGATACATATTCCCACTCTAGTTATAACAACAAAATGACATGTTGTAAATTTTATTTACATATACAGTCAAATAAACACATGTAATATCATCTTCAGCAACATGCCATTCTCCATCAAGACCGGCAATACTGAACCTCTGTAACACTACATGTATACTTACAGTACCAGCACTATTCATACAGATAAGAGAAGCACCACAATTTACAATAAATGAGAGATAGCACAACACAGTATGACATATAGTTTAGAATACCCGCTACATTCAATATCATAACCTTAGTATGGAACGGAACTGATACCAAATAAAGCTTGAATATCCTCGATAATGAATGATTGGTGCATTTCTAGTATACCAACACTTGACTGATTTAATACAATCAACTAAATCTGCTGATATATTTAACAAACTAAAGGGTCCACATAATGATCAATACCGAATTACAATGGCAACACAGGTAATAATTCAGTACATGTAACTGGAATTTGTTCTCATCCTGCAGGAGGTCTTTCCATGTTCAGAATTCATGTTTTACACACTAGCGCACCCCACCACCTTCAGAGGTCGTGTTTCACACTTGGTAGCAATGTTAACCACATTCAGAATTCATGTTTTACACACTAGCGCACCCCACCACCTTCAGAGGTCGTGTTTCATACTTAGTAGCAATGTTAACCACATTCAGAATTCATGTATCATACTTTAGCAGAGCCTACCACATTCAGAGATTCAGAGACACTGTAGCAGTGCTTACACATCCAGATTTCATACTTTGTAGAGGTGTTTTTGGCATTCAAAAGCCTTGCTTCACATGTATCATTTTGTACATAATCCATAATAAATCTTTAAACATACAATGTAACACTATCAATCACGATGTTAACATCTGACTATAACTTGGTCTTTGTGCATGTTTTTGTTGCTGGCGTTGTATAGCATCGTCGTATGACTTGACTTGTAAGCTAACACGGGGACCGGTCCTCCAGGTCGCACCTTCAGTGTCGGTTATAGCCGCTTCAATATTCACAGAATGAATTCCGACCAATGGAAAACAGAGAATAAAACTAAGACTGAAGTAATCATTGTGAGGTTCCATTGATTGTTCCAGATTGTTCACACTGGATTCAGTATTCTGCAATATGAATAAATGTACACGTATAAGCATAGCGAAGACAACACATTGAGGTAATACTATGTTATTATAATAGTAATGATAATCTCAATGTTTCAGTTTACAAATACTTTTACTAGGAGAAAATAGATAATTGTATGAAATATGCATAAAAATATGTGAGAAGTGAGGTCAGGCCAATCAGTTCACAATACTTTGTCCAAACGAAAGTTATTCAGTTAAAATGTGGCAATTATTTTCTTAGGGAGTGTGTTATTACTTGTAGACTACAATGGCCAATTAATTAATTGATTATTCTATAAAGCACATTAAAGACATGCGAGAATATTGATTAATTGTATGCATGCCAAGCCATTATGAACATACATGACATTGTACAGATATAAATAATGCACTCAATAATCCTAGCATAAACAGCAGTTTATTCTGAAACATAATACTGCATAATAGTTGCTACAGAAATTAATCCATCCTTCAAGTTCATAATAGCACAATTTGGTATGTAACATGTTATTATTAAAACAGAGAGTAAATCTATCTGAGAACACGTCCATAACAAAATACAAGATAAATGATGATAAAATCTGATGACATATTACAAACCTTTTGATCCGAATTATTGGACGCTTTTGAAGTGATATTTGATGTGACTATCACATTGATGCTGTGTATTTTACGGAACAGACCTGGTTTAGAACCATGTTGTACAATGCCTTCAACTTTCAATGTAAGATATGTATCATTCTGTACTAGAACTGGTTCTGATGCTGTTTGTTGTGGAGATATTGCCAACTATAAATTGAAGGATATAAAGATTAACTCAGTCCCAATAAATTTGAAACCATTCATACAAAGATGATCAATATTTAAAAAATAGCAAACATTAACAAAACCAATACATATTTTGACAATGGATTAGATTATCTATGTACAAGAAATATTAAAAATATTAAGCTGTATTTTTAAGCTAAATGCACAAATTTTACTTTCATTAATTTATACATACATTAAACATAATAGTGTAATATGGGACATTGATGTAAAACTGTCATCAATAAAAGACATAAATTGGTACTAGAAACCACAGGAGATTGTCAGGAGTTCTCTCCCTTTATCCCTTCTAAAGTATATGTGACTCTAGAAGAGTCCAAAACAAACTACCTTTCAAATAGCATATTTGATTAGAAAAGTGACTAAGTTAGTATTAAAAACTTCAATGATTGGTAATTCCATGATAAACTAGTCGGCCAGCAAATGTAGCCAACTTATAATTAATGAATACGAAGTCACACCAGGTTGACATTTCCCACTTTTTTATTGCTGTATAAGATGACATTAAAACAGTAGAAAAGTATCTAACTATTCACATAAAACTACTAATATTAATACCTTTAGAGATGTGAGTTGTAGACTCTGGAAGAAATATCTTGGGAAACAATTAGGAGTCAACGCCAGCCGAGATGCTGCTTCACTCAGGTAATCAATATGCTAAAATCAGATAGACAATTCTAAAAAGAGAACTGTATGCATAAACTATTGCCATCAAACTTTTACTCACACAGAATAACACCACACATGTAACTACAACACACATACTAATACAGCCATCAAACGTTTACTCACATAGAATAACACCACACATGTAACTACAACACACATACTCATACAGCCATCAAACTTTTACTCACACAGAATAACACCACACATGTAACTACAACACACATACTCATACAGCCATCAAACGTTTACTCACATAGAATAACACCACACATGTAACTACAACACACATACTCATACAGCCATCAAACGTTTACTCACATAGAATAACACCACACATGTAACTACAACACACATACTCATACAGCCATCAAACGTTTACTCACATAGAATAACACCACACATGTAACTACAACACACATACTCATACTGCCATCAAACTTTTACTCACAGAATAACACCACACATGTAACTACAACACACATACTCATACAGCCATCAAACGTTTACTCACATAGAATAACACCACACATGTAACTACAACACACATACTCATACAGCCATCAAACGTTTACTCACACAGAATAACACCACACATGTAACTACAACACACATACTCATACTGCCATCAAACTTTTACTCACAGAATAACACCACACATGTAACTACAACACACATACTCATACAGCCATCAAACGTTTACTCACATAGAATAACACCACACATGTAACTACAACACACATACTCATACAGCCATCAAACGTTTACTCACATAGAATAACACCACACATGTAACTACAACACACATACTCATACAGCCATCAAACGTTTACTCACACAGAATAACACCACACATGTAACTACAACACACATACTCATACTGCCATCAAACTTTTACTCACAAAGAATAACACCACACATGTAACTACAACACACATACTCATACTGCCATCAAACTTTTACTCACATAGAATAACACCACACATGTAACTACAACACACATACTCATACTGCCATCAAACTTTTACTCACAAAGAATAACACCACACATGTAACTACAACACACATACTCATACTGCCATCAAACTTTTACTCACTTAGAATAACACCACACATGTAACTACAACACACATACTCATACTGCCATCAAACAGTATGTCAAAGTTGCATTAATGAAATGGTGAAGGATTTAAAAAATATCTTATTACATATGAAATTGAATGAATAAAAACTTGCATGGACTCAGCTTCAGACGAGGCATTAACAATTCAAGTAATATTATGCTCAGTTTTTGTTTACTTGTTACCTAAACAAACATGCAAAATTTATTTCCTATAGTTAAAACATCAATAAACATGCATTTACAAAGAATGAACTCATAGTGTATTGATCTGTAAATGTTGAAGAAAGATGTTTGTACATCATAAAACAATCAGGCTATTTTACAAGTTTTGTCTGTTTGTAATATGGTAAAAATAGATATTTTCAATCGGTAATACATTGCAGTGGTTCTTATTAGAAGTATTTAAGCCAATGTTAAAACAATACTTAAAGAAGCCAATTCAAACATTTTATGTTCAGATGAGCCAGATGCATCTTTAAATGCACACTGTATACAAATGTAGAATTTTGTTGTGACACATTAACAGAAAAGAATCTCGACCATCCATGACATCAGCCTACATCATCCATTGGCAGGCCTTCAAGCATTTGTACACAAAGTATAACAGTTCCAGAACAGATTATTTTGTAGCAGTCACAGAACAGCATGTAACATAAACTAATCCTAGAATGAGACCTTGAATCTTAGAAAGTCTGATAATCTATCAAAATATGCTAAGTAATAATTTTGATAAAATGACATTAATGCCTTCAAACAGACATACTCTAAAACATTGCATTGTAACTTTGCTTAAAACTTTCCTGGAACTACAAAACACAAGTCTGATACAGGCATATCCTATGCTAGCATTAACTTGTCACATAGGTCAGGATAGAAAATACCCATATCAGACACTTGTATTTGTGGTTTTGGTAACGATGTAAGAAAAGTGACAATGCAGTGTTGTAGAGTACATCTGTATGAAGTAAATTACCAATTTTCTCATATTTGTCACTAAGGATTATTTGTCCAAAAAATAAGACTACTAGTATATACCTTTGAATTTATACAAAAAACAAGATTTGTATATCACAGAATAATGAAGCCTACCTTGTATGTGATAGCATGACTACCCTCGTTTCTCAATAAAGTAACTAACTCAGTGTGGATTGTATTCAAGAGTTGTTTGAATTTGTCTCCTGTGACATCACCTACGCCTAATACCATTTTATCAGCTAACAAAGCATGGCTGAAATATAGGAACTTCACTAATTATCTACAGATACACTGAGTTAGGAAGATGAGTAATAATCATAGAAAGAGAAATGCCAGTCAAAACATACTTTATCTGCATATCAAGCTGAAATTTTGTGAAATTCAGTTTCAAGTTTAATGATTTTAGGAAAGTAAGATACATCCAATTGAAACAACAATTTCATACTAAATTTACATTATGACTTAAAGTGCCTTGATTATGAAGAAAAAGAATCACACAAAATGAAAAGAAATATATTTTTCTGCCTGAAATAGGCTCTTCAAATCAAACTATGGATTCAGATTAAATTTTTAAGTGAAATTTTGAACTTACAATTCCTTAGTGGAGTATTTTTCAACAAAAAATGTTTCTTTTTTATTCAGAATTTACCTCTTGCTTATTCAACGATATTTGCGAATCAATTTTCTGAAGATTAATCAGGCAAAAATATCTAATAGTAGATCACAAAAAAATATTCCTTACTCATTCAGACATAAACATTTAGTCAGGAAGTAAATTCGTGGTTTCTAACAAAGTAAAAATTAATTCAGTATCCATCTAAATTACTATACACTAACCCATCATTTCCAGTCTGTACAACAGATGATATTGCCAACTTCATCAATTCACAGCTCATTTGTAATCTTACAAACAGTTAAGGAAAGTATTCAAATTGCATCAGATATCACAAGTATTTGTATCTAGATAATCTAACATGGACACATTGAAGTAGTGGAGTTTATACACAGGAGATTGCCACGAGTTGTCTCCCTTTCTATATACCTTCTATAGTATATTTAGTCCAATATACAGTATACTATAGGAGGAATATAGAACGGGAGACAACACATGACAATCTTCTGTGAGTATATAGTTCTGGTTCGACTACTTGTAATTCACCTTGGGATTTACTTATGGATCACATAAATGAAGGTGCTTTCTTAACAAAATACAAACATGTGGACAGCACATTAAACATAACATGTAAAACAATCAGAGATGCCTATAAATTAAAACTTAAATCTTAATTTGATAATGAACAAAAGAAGGAACATGTTCATCAGAGGCATTTACATGTATTTGTATTTCAAACAAGCATCATCAAAGCCTTTTACAGTGGTCATTCTGACTGACAAAGAAAAGAATCTGGAGACAGACACTATGGAATTTGAGTTGAATGGATCTCGTGAAAATTCTTCATGAGAAAAAGCAAGAAACATTTAATTACTGGTATAAAGTACAGTACCATATATAGCGACTCACTGATATATTTCATACTTAGTACTTGAAATCAACACTGATTCTATTGCACACAGGCAGATATTTTTTCATTTGTGCTTACAAAGAATTCAGATATTATCTAATACACACACAGTCAAATATTTTCTAAGATGACATAGAGCCAGGACAAGCTAAGGATACTGTTGTAAATGTTCTAACGATGAAGGATCAGCATCAAAGGATTGTTGATACAAGTCGGCAAGTCTATCACTGATTCTTTCATAGTCTTTTCCTGTCTTCATAAGCTGAATATATACATTTATTGCATGTCAATATTTGTCTTCCGTGCAAAATAACCATCAAATAGTTTCGATATGACTTAAGTATTTGATATCGTAATACGTCATGTAACATATAAAGAACTGAATCACTGGACAGATGTGCGCGTGGATACAGGTGGAATACAACACAAAATGTGGTAAAGAATATATTCCATTTGTTGACATTACATTCAATAAATTTAAACATAACAAGTTTACATTAATTATCAGAATTTAAAACGGAGTTCTCTCCAAAACAATGAAATAATTGTGAAAGATTTCCCCGTAAGCATTGGAAAAAGTATGACTTCTGAATGGGAAAACATTATCATACCGGAACAAAAATTAAATATAAAAAGGTCCAACTACTATGCTTACCTGTGACACTATGGCTTCACATTTAGTAATTTCCTGTCCATTAGCCACCGCCAATGCTGCAGCTATAGCCGGGGGAGGACATGTCTTAAATGTGTTACATGTACGAAGAAGCTGAGTATGTACGTCTAACAGAGATGCACGTAACTGTATATATTCTGACTGGAAGTGCATTGGAAAGTTTGGAACCACAGCAGCCTGAAAGAAAACACGACATATATCTTGCTCAGCAATATACAGAAAAAAAACCTCTTAGGTCCTGGTTTAACAAAACCCCTCAAATTGTGAGATTATTCTCAAGGAAAATATTTTCATACCTCATTTAATGAAAATTAGGGAACGAACAATCTGATCATTGATAGTGGTGGTAGTTAGTCTAGATTTAGTTTACATACCAGATCCTTTGAATACCTACAGCTATGTTCTATAACTTACAGCTATGTTCTATAACTCAAAATGTGCATTCTCAAAAAAAAATAATCTCAGGTTGACACAGTACATGTACTCAATTGAAATCAGTCCTGAAATTCAAGCCAGAACATCAATTCTGTTACTTCACTAAAATACTAGTCATTAAAATCCATTTCTGATGAAATTGCAGTCCCACTTTCACTTATATTCTTAAGTTTCTCTTTGATCTCAAGACCAGACTGACAAGCTGTCTTAACAATTTAGAATAATCTTTGAGAGTTTTGCCCACCTAATACCACACGGCTATATGGAAAGAAAACAGTTAATAGAATTACTGTTCAATAATGTATCCATGCTGGAAGTTTAAACCATGATTTACATGGCATTCATGACAAGTATTACCTTGAGTGAAGTAAGACCACGGTGATAGAATGATAATGCATCTTGTAGTTTTGCAATGATACTGGTAGAACTTGTCTGAAGACATTTCTCTCCATGGCTTATATCTCTCAGTCCTGTCAGCCAAAAATGAAAATGTTCCGAGGACACCTGAAATAACAATTGACCTCGGTACACATTGTTGACCACTGATGTAAATTTGACACAGTAGGCCATATTTGAACAGTCATGAAGTCAATATGTTTATGCAAGAGTTGTTGCAAGCAAGTGACAAGTACCACAAAAGCAAGTGCCCTTGCTAACAATCTCACTCTTGAGAAACACAATTGTTTTAAGTCCCTTTAATGTTAAAGAGATGTCCCAATTAAGTGTTGAATGCCTCAAAAAGTAAGTGCCCTAACTAATGACCTTGAGCCTCCAGGCATGGATCCGATTCTTGGGCAACACAACCCTGTTTCATGTTCATTATTCTGTTAAGTTTTAAGTCCTTTAACATTTTAAAAGTTATGTAAGACATAAGATATAACATTCCATATGCATGAAAACTATTAATGTTTTTGCCTGGGACCTCTGAGATACGTATCTCTTGAATGACACAAAAATATCTTCTATTTTTAGTAATTTGCCACAATAGTACCAATATTGAAGTCTCGATATAAGCTTTGATATACACCAAGTTTGGTGACAATATGTCAATAAAGTTATTGTACGGAAACTATTGTTCAATGTGGCACACGAACATACCTGCCCGACCAATGATGTACCCTAAATTAATAACCAATTTTTTAAAATACCTGGTTAATAAAATAGAATTAAAGAATAAAAAACATAAACCCACTTCACACTTACTAATTTCATAAGCATAATTTTGTTGAATTCTAACCTTTTTTGCCAATGACTTGAACATCTGTTCAGCAATTCCACATTGTCCATATCTAAGAGCTTGCCTAGCAGTCTTATACCCCAGCCATGGATCAGCTTTGTCTATACAAGCTTGGATCATATCTTGTACATCAGGTGGAATAGGTTGTCCAGCAGCTACTTGAAACAATACTGAACACAAGTACACCTACAATGATGAAATATGCATACTTATATAATGTGTAGGTATGTCTGTGATTAATACTAAATTTCAACATATTTCTGTGTACCAAACAGATAAATCGTTTCAACAATAACACATCATAGACTTATATTTCTATATATTGTGTTATAGAAGGACAACAGTAACTTTTACAGCTGTTACAAGACATACAATTCAAGTTGAACGGAATTAATGCATTACAATGAATGCCCAATATACAATACACAGAGTCAAATATTAATAATACAAGACAGACATGGCGCAATATCAGCGAAATTCAATAAACTCGCTATCACACTATAGTACCTCTATCTTTGAAAGTTTATCACCACACGAAAGGCAACATACACCATTGTAACATAATACAAATATTTGTATAACCATATCAGGATAACACTGTTACGAGTTCATAATATACATTTTACAATATAGTGATAACTACAAGGAAGATATTATCTTGTTGGCTTATGGAAGGTTCTACTCTGGTGTACTCCTGAGGTCTTCCTCCACCCTAACAGCTGGATAAGTCACTACATGAACATGGCCGTGTGACTTCGAAAGAAAATTATAGTAGCCATACATACCTGCATCTGATGTGGTTCCTCGTTCAAATTGATAGAATTGTTTAATACAGCAAGAAGTTGAGGAATCACAGACCTCGGTAACAATGCTTGATTGACAGAACCAATAGCAGCTAAAGTCTCACATAGTAAATTGTCTATCTCAACTGAAATAGTAGTATAATATCAGCATTTAGAAAATGACAATATATATACTTTACATACAAGTAACATAAAAAATACAGGGGCATGTACATTGTAAACAGCTGTTTCATATCTGAATTTATATCCTTACATATTCAATATACCTGTACCACCTTACTTGTAACTTATATACAAGACAAATTGTTACTATGCTCCAGATTGGTATAAATAAGGGATTTCCCCCCTTATCCTGCGGTACAAATAATGATGTACCGTCATTCTCGATTCTCAATAAAACAAAGAAAGGATTTAGCGTCTGACTGAATTTCAATGGATCAAAAATTAAATTTTGTTTGTACCCCTGGTAAGACCTTTTTTTAGCAAAATCCTGGATTTCATCTACTATCAGTTCAGCTTTGTTAAATTACCAGAAGATGAATGTCAAGTGTTATAATGTAATAGCATGTATTGGATCTAATCCTGGATTGTTAGTGAGGGGTTTGATACATTCATACATCAGTAATGGTACAGCTATTCGATACACAGCTGAAACCTCCCGAGCACACTAGAAAAATATTCTGAAAGCAGCTGACAACATCTCTGCCTCTCAACCAGATGAAGAATGACAAATGACTTTAGTAGCAATATTTAGTTAATCATTTTCAACAACCAGAATGTATGCAAGGACTCCATGACAAAGAAGGAAATTTAGTAAGGGGGAATTAGTTTGCTATGCACACATTATAGGAGCAATTTTGCCTGACTGAACAAAATTGAGCGGGAATGTGGTGTTGGTAAATAAAATTTTGTATCATGCTCTATGATAGTAAAATAAGTGAAAGTAAACAAATACCTCCTGCTTCAGACAACAAACTTGTTATACATGTAACAAAAGCTTCAGCTACTTTAGACTGATGTTTGCTCAGATCTACAGCACATCTTAAACAAACCTGCAAAGCAGAAATGAAACAGGGTTAAACATAGAGCTGCATTATTTGTCAGAAGTCAAGAAAACAGTATTAGATTCAGTCACACTTGTATTCAATTATTATTGATGAATATTATTCTCTATTTAGATTCTATCAATGCTAACACCGTTAAATTTTACCTGCTTCATAAGGAAACAATGGAATAGGAGACTCTATATGAAAAGTGAATCTTTAACAAGTAAGAAGACCGCATAACAATCACTAACCTACCATTCTTAAGTGAAAATAACACAACTCAAATCTGTACCTTATCTGATTATAACATATATTTATAATCATAGGTTTTGAGAATTTTATGATTTAAAGAGTGAAAATTTGTGAGTTTAGAGAAAACATCACAAAATCAAGTCTACTATATATATATCTGCATGGCCTTTATGATGTAAAAACTATTTAACATAAAAATCCACATCATAAGCAAGACCAATTACAAATAGACCAACCTTGAGTGGTTTTGTATCTTGTGTATCATTGATCAGCACCATAATCTGAGTCTGTATTACAGTAACTACGTTATCCATCAAATTCTGTCCACACCAGTACTCTGTACCTTCTGTAACAACAATCACAGATATTGTTTATTCATAAACTTATTGTTTTTACATCAATTGTGAAACAAGCTATTCGTATTTAGATATTTATTACTCTCAATGACTGCTTTCCAGCCTAGTAACAACTACTCCTGCCACACAAAAGACAGGATGCGAACCCACAACAGTTGGATCAGATGTTAGGTGCTTTATCTTTCGACCACTATGCCTCCTTCGACATACTTTAAAGTTTGCACAGAAATCATCACATATCTGGTACTGGTGTATCTAAGTCTAACCTATATTATCTGGTACTGGTGTATCTAAGTCTAACCTATATTATCTGGTACTGGTGTATCTAAGTCTAACCTATATTACACGCCTTTGATTGGTTATGTGTTCTGTAACTCAAAATATACGTTCTTGACAAAATAAGTTTGAGACAATCTAAATACAACAATATTGTAATCTTAGATAGATAAGATTTATTTTGGTATGAAAAATAACATGTTATAAAAGTTTATTACTAATCAACGTCAAATATATATACATGTACATTAAAAAGTCATGTAGATGACAAATAGTCAGTACCAAGGATTACACAAAAAGGACAAGTGTTCTGCTTGTTTCTATAGTGGTCATTGACTGATGCATGGTTTAAAAACACTACAATTTCAAATTGATATGATCAAATTGAAATTGATTAATTTATTACCATGATATGGAACATTGACTTCTCACTTACTTCACTTTATATATTGGACTTACTTGTCTTGATATAAGCAATGACAACATTTGTATGAAACTCTGTCAATTTGGACATCAGAGCAGGGTTATCATGTACATAACATAAGTTACACACGTCCAGTAAACTACGATGGAAATCTGAAATATATAATATATACCATAACAAAAAACTCAAGAGTAATTTTAATGCAATTCAAGTTAGGTTCTGTTATCTAAATGAAAATGAATAAAGGAAGTCAAAGATGTGCAGGCTAGAGTAGAGGTTAATTGGGATTTCTGCCAGAAAAATGATGTTGTGATTTCTTCCAGTATCTTTGGAAACTGAAGACATCTTGACACAGTCAAGAGCCTATACAGTAAAACCTCAATAATCAGAACACCCTTAGGATCTTAAAAATTGGTCTTAATATTGAGGTGGTCTTAATATTGAGGTTAAATGAAGAGCAAAACAGTGAAAGTAGATATGAAAATTGTTTGTAATTTTGAGGTGGTCTCATTATTGAGATGGTCTTTAAGTGAGATTTTACTGTACTTGTCTCAGTATGGCTACAGGTCTGACTCATACCATAAATAATACAACAAACACACCGAATCATGGATAGTGGAGTAAGAATAATTCATCATGAAGTATAAACCAGTTTATGCAGCTAGCTCAGCAGAAATATAAGATTATGGAAATTTAATACAAATGTATCCGATCTTCACTGAAACACAGACTTAGACTTTAGATTTGAGGTCCCACATAAGGCACACCACACTCTTTCCCCTTAATTTACCACAATGGTGGCAGCAGTGTTTGACAGTCCATTGTGGTTGAGGCTCAAAGTGAAGGAGTGTAGATGTGGGGTTAGACTGCCAACCTTCTAAATCTGTCGGTAGATTGCTGTGCAAGTGTTGAGGGGTCATGGGGTCGAGCTCTACATAAGGCACATTTCTTCCCCTGAATTTAGTTCGAGCTCTACATGAGACACACTTTTCCCCTGAATATATTTAAGTACCAACTACCTACCACATGATACTGATACTAGTATGGCAGCAATTAACTGACATATTTAATTACAATAATTAATTCTATACCCACTTACCATGTTTTGCAAAGATGATTTTCAGGGTAACAGCTTTGGACAATGATACAAGCACAGCCACGGCTCCAGTTTTCAGACCAATATATGACGTCTCTTGAGTAAAATCACAGACACCCTAACAAAGAAAAATGAAGGCATAGAACTGTATATAAACATGATAATTATATACACATTTTAATTAACAAAGAGTTCAAGGCGTAAGAATTTAGTTTTCTCCTATGGCTATCATAAATTTATCTGCAGTGGAATATATTGAAGGTCACAATCAATTCATAACAGTTTCACTTCTGCTGAATTTCTCAAATCCAATTCACCGCAAATTCAAACATGTGTGGATATCATATTATGTTCAAGGTGACTTCCAAAATATGTACAATTAGTTGTAGGATAGACTTTGCAAAATAATTCAAAAGCGAAACATTTAATGAGTTTCATAAAATAAAGTAATATATATTAATTTAAACATTTTAAATCAGAATGCCATTTAGCTTTCCATCAAAGGAAATATTGGGGTTTCATAAAAAAATCTCTCCAGAGCAACACCCCTTGGGAGATGCAAATTTTGGCCATTGTTGAGAGGTTATTCCTCTACAGATTGATCATACTGGTAAATTTATAACGTTATTAAAAATGGTCATTGCTCAAGAAAAGACTGTTAAGAAGATGTTCCAATGTATATCTACATATGTAAATGAAGTATAAAGCTATGACATACCTGAATACAAGAATATGTCCATAAGTGAGGTGCCTTGTCAGCCAACCTCTTCAATTCTTGCAGACAAACAATCTTCACATTTTTTCTACAGTCCATACGTACATGATGTAACAACAAATCAACCTGAAAATTCAAATAGTTCCATACCATCAATACCAGTATAATTTGTAGTAGAAACTATATGACGTATTGTAATGATCTCAAAAATTCTAGAAAATATTAAAATGCACACAAATATATTGTACTCAAATGTTAATAGAACAAGCAGAAAATAATCAAATCATCTGATATGTCAAGATTAATTCAACAGGTCTGTAAAAAAATTGAGGATAATAGCACTGAACACAGAAAAAAATGTATCTTTTTTAAGGATATTATCAATCTGTGAAGAGGTATCTAGGTTTAAGTTGATCTGATTTTAATGAGATTGGGATAAAATAGACATAAAGGTATACCTGTGCAGGTATTTCTATCAATGACAAGATAGATAAATATGACATAGTTCTCAATGTTTGTACGGCAAACTTCTCTGCAGGATAGCTGACCAGCAAGGCAGCACATACTTTTCTTGCCTACAAAAAACAAACAAATAAATACATTGGAATAACCAACATTACTTCAGAGTTCTATCTTGCACCGGGTACAGAGCGACCTCTCCATAGCAACAACCTTTGGGAGACGCACAGTTTTGCAACTGACAAGAGAGCTCTAAAAAGGGTAAATTGAGGCCATCCCAAAAAAATTGTTTGTTAGCCATTACAGTACAAAACTAAAAAATAACTACATACTGTTAAAATTCCGGGTCGCATAACTGCAAACACACAATATTTTATGGATGGCCTGATAAGACAATTTTTACGTAAGGAAAATGTTATAATGCAGTTGAAGAGAAGTTGTTTCTCAGGGGGGACAAGTAAGGAGAGACTGTATTGTAATACATACCATCTCATGTATCTACATCAAAAGCAAAAGAGCTTTTTTGGTACTCAACAAAGATGATAAATATCAAAATATTCATAACAATGAAAACGCAATTGTGTGAATGAACATTGTCTGATAGATGTACAGAGTAACAGACGGAGTTTCAATCAAGTTGCCCATGAGGCAAGTCAGACTACATTTTTAACTTGTCCTTCACAAATGTTACAAAATTTGACAGCTTTTGTATAAAATTTTGAAACAGTATGACTTATTTCATTAAAATGGATATATACAATTTAAGAACCAATAAAATCACTGCTATTAAAATGATCAAAATATAGATCAAAGCCCAAATAAAAATGAGACGATAATCTAGTAATATATATTCCAGGAAATGCTATTATCTTGGCGTTTTGTATATCAGTAACATGCTTGGCAATTGAATCAGACAAAATGCAGATCTTGATTTCTGCAATTTAAAAATAATTAATTTTTAATCAGTCATATTTTTCTCCATTTTGTCTTCAAACATATTTCTCACTATAGACAATTTTTCTGACCATGTTAGTTCTAAATAGCACTTGTAGGCGTCAGACTTCCAATCACCTAAAAGTTGAATATGCTCTGGCAATACATTAGATTGAAAAGCCAAAGTAGCAAAACCTCTTCTAAAGGAGTGCGTAGAGAAATTTGTAGGCTCTAAATTGATTTTGGAAATACATTCTCGTAACTTTTCTTGAAATAATCTATATGTAATACAACTTCTATTTGGCAATGAAAAGACTGCTCCCCATTTGTTTTTTAAATTTAATTTACTCAATTTATCATATGCTGAAACTGGGCATAATTTAGATGGTCAACGTATTAAAGGGGATATTACCTCTCTTTCACCGAATTGAATAGTTTTGGACCAGGTAAAATGTACCAATATATATTCAGAAAAAACTTCTACACTATTACTGCTAATACAAACCTTTGTTGCCATGACAACATCATGATGCATATACTGTAGTACAGGAATCAAGGATAGTTTCAGTTCAACTGGTGTAGCTACACTGCGAATCATTTCAGATATCTTATCACATATATTGGCAGCAAATACTCTGGAAAAACAACAATAGTTTTTGTGAAAACCTGTATCCGGCAATGTAAACTAGAAGTTTCTGTGTAATGAAATAAAACATGTATATTTTCCGCTGTTAATAACCATAATAAAAACGATATTGATGTATTATCAATATTTTTCCGTCTATCAAGTATCGATACATATTTTAAAAAATTGATCCTTATGTATGATAAATACATATTTTAAAAAATTGATCCTTATGTATGATAAATACATCATACATGTTTAAAAAAGACGAACATTTACCCAAAACTTCACCATGCTTATCAAATTTATTCAAGAAAAATAAATAACTGAAGATTATTCCTATTTTTCTTATTTATTTTGCAAAAACAAACTTAATTCATAATAGTAAGGAAACAAGATGGTCAAAGTAGCAAGCATGTAAAAGACATAACTAGAAGTGAAAATACATGTATATGAAATCATAAACTGCAAGCAAGGATATGGCATTGTAATAAACAATACTTGATATATAGAAGTATTGCCAACATTTCTTATCTGATACATGTATATCGATATATTAGATATGCATTTTGCTGAATGATTGACAGCTGACTGCTGTATAAGTTCTTCATTTTACTGCAGGTACACATGGTATACGTTACATAAATCATATTTTCAATTTGGCTGTTTTTGACCGAACCAAGATGAAATATAGCCCAGAAATAAAGCACAGTCTAAGTATTTATTGACCAACCTTCATATTTGGCTAGAAAACATTGTCTATCAAGATACGAAAATACATACTTGGACTGCTCTGAGAATTTCTGTGCAGCAAATATAGCAGCATTGACTTCTACAGCATCATTAGAGTCCAGACTCACTGTTACACTATGATGAATATTCTTACGTTCAGCGACAATAAGTGAGATATTTCCCAAGGTTCTGAAAGAGAAAAATACTCCTTTTCACTGGATCCCGGACGCTTTAGCAACTATCATTTTCAATGAATAACAATCTTAAGTACATGTACTTTTAGTTTTGTAGCTACATAAAAATCTAAAACTTAGAATATAGCCATTTACCTCAAGAATGAGATCCTCTTATTTGTGTATATTAAGTGAACTGTTTATTTAATGGTGATAACGCAACAGAATTGAACCAAATATGCCTTTAAGTTTCCACAGAACAGTCATCTGTCATAGCGATACTTAGTAAGCCAATTAAAAATTATCCCTCAATTTTTTTTTATAAAACTGTCTTTCATTTCATTAAAATAGTCAGTTATTCACTTCCACAATAACTTACCTAAGAGTGATAGCTCTTGCTATTGGGTCATTGCTATGGTAAACGGTAAATACTCGTCTCAGAAACTCGTCAACATTTAGAATTTTGTCTAGATGTTTCTCACTTTGGTGCGTAACACGCAGTATGCACCATCGAATAAAATTGTTACTGAAATTGAAGGGAAACGAAATTGACACACTGTAAAGTAAATGTTTATTACATGTAGTGTCATTTAAAGTATGCACCATTACCAGAAATGTTGTTATTTTTTTTGGCTTCATTTATTCAGGATTAAATACAAGTATTGTATTAACAAATGAATTATTTCTGTAATTCCATATTTTTATATGCAATATTACATCATAGCATTACAGTATCAATAGAATTTCACTGAAGATGTGAAGTAAAATAGGGATTTCTATAAGTAATCTATTTATCTGGAAAAACAAACCGCCTGCTAAAATACTCACCCTGCCCGAAACACATCAGCTAGTCTCAGGAATGCTGAATTGATCAGAATTGGAAAAGGGTACTTTTCAAATAATCTAGGAAATTTCACAACAGCCTCACACTGAATACCTACATTCATGGAGCGAAGTCCTGAAACAAAAGCAGGCTATAGTGTTGACAAATCTGTATACAAAATATATGTTTGGTGTTGGTATGTATATGCTGCAGTCCAATACTGGTTACAACTATCCGTCCAAAAAGAAATTCATTCATTAAAACACATACTGCTACTATAAACATAGCATTTAAACAGGGAGCACTAACAGTATTTGCATGATATTTATTGTGCTCACAAAGCCAAATAAGGCATTTAGTAACCTCTACTTATATAACAATATTCAGGGTTTTAACTGAAGACCATTATATCCATGGTTGACTTTTCCACAAATGAAATCAATAGTATGAAGGCAGCGTAATAATGCTTAATTAAGAATAGTTTTACATTATTTAGATCTTATCTGACCACAAGAAACCTCAAAAGCTTTTGAAATTTGTGGCTATGCCATTTTCCAAACATTTAACCTGGCCATTTTTTACCTTCAAATCATAAATGGATCTTGAGTCATTGACTTTTGATAAGTGATCAAGTGATGGGAATAAGTAACAGTGAAGTTAAGAATTGGTGTTGAAGTCTTACACGATTTTGATTGAAAATCAAGACCATGGCTTACCAGACAATGGTGTGACCCCAGGTTTAATATTGTTTGGAAGTATGGTCCACCTATTCCCAATCCCTTATTAATCACCTAGTCAGTCCAGAGAAGAGCAGCACGTTGGGCTATGTCTGACTTTGGATGCATATCTATAATCTAGTGTTACAGAAATGCTGGATAGTTTGAAGAGGCACAGGTTTCATTTCACACATATTGACTCTAGGCTGTCCCTCATGTTCAAGATAACAAATGATCTGGTTGCAATTCCCCCACTACCAAACTTTGTCCTATGTACAGGTTAATTCCCCAAACGAAGAATTTTATGAATACTCATTTTTCTCAATTGTTACAGTTGACACCCCATATCACATGGGATATCTGTATGTCTTCCCACCCCAGAACAGTTCAAGTTGCATTTAACAACATTGAACATGCTACCTTGCAATAACCTGTTTTAAACTGTTAAATATTACTTATTTACAATCATTTGAATTTTATTCCTAGTACTCCTATATTTTTAATTTAAAGTTGGCTATTATTTTACTTCTGTCAACTAGATTAGTGGCTTTACATGCAACAATGTGCAAGTCCTTGTGAGAGGTTTAACAAAATGGGTTGATAGAAATCTCATAAGATCATGTAGATAATTAGAGCTGAGACTGGATAAGCCCAATTTTGTCAGAGTACTGCCCTGTCTTTCGAAATTGGAAGAAAAAAATATTATAGTAATTTTAAAAATTGCCAAAAGTCTGGAATATAGCCTGGCAATTAATAAAAAAACATGGCGCTTCGGTATTCCATAGAAACTGTCAAAAACATATAATGAGAAATGGAGGTTTCCAGTCAACTCGTACCGTAGTCAACTCGTACTGTTTTTGGTCAACTCGTACCGTAGTCAACTTGTACCGTAGTTAACTTGTACCTACATTTTTTAACAGTTATTCATTATAAAATTAAGTGTTACTGTATTTTCCTGTATTCGGTGAACAATTTTGAACAGTATAACTATACTGATATGTTTGTCACTACTTAGTATGCGGCAGCTAATACCAGTTGGTCAACTCGTACCTTCGGTAAAACAAGTCTTATTCAAGTCAAACAAACACTTATTAATAGATTAATATGATTAAAAGTATTAAAGCTTTTCCTGTATTGTGTGCGTCAATTTTGACCAGTGTAAACACATCAAACTTTCACAGTAATGTTAATCATTACTTAATAGACGGCATATAACGCCTGTTGGTCAACTCGTACCTTCGTAATTCAAGTCATTTTTTAACCATACAAAAAAAATAATATTGAATTAATCTTCTTGTAGAATCCTGTGTAATGTTTTTTCCTGACAATGTATAATGCACTAGACCACCTTTTAAAAATATTTGTTTGGCATAACCCTACATACTTAATTGCTGGGTATGGTTATGTCAAATCAACACATTTTCATGATAGTCTTGGTTTAAACTTATTTATTTTACATCGATTGTGAAACAAGTTCTTACAACTTATATTAATCACTTTCGATGACTGCTTCCTGACTACCAACCAGTACTCGCGCCAAATTTAGGGATTGTGAAGTTCGTGATCAAACTCCGCTCATCGCTGGGCTCGAACTCACGACCTTCGGATCAGGAGTCAGGCGCTCTACCCCTAGACCACTGCGCATCCCGTCTTACAATATAAAGACAACTGAAAACAAACTCAAGTAATATTTTGATAATTTTAATGCATTAATTAACAAATATTTAATAATTAATTTAACAAAGGTACGAGTTAACTACGGTACGAGTTGACCAAAAACGGTACGAGTTGACCAAAAACGGTACGAGTTGACCAACGTGCGAGTCGACTAAGGTACGAGTTGACCGGTTACCGAAATTGATCTGCGTCGCGAAATTATATGACAAACATCAATAAACCGGAGCTGGTTCAATAGCAAATAATTTTACCCCTGTCAAGTTCTGAGAGGACCGAATTTGCGTCTTGTTCCTGCTCAAATGGTGAACCATCTTGTCTGTTAGTTTTTAAATTGGAATTTCTAAGTGCAGATAGTGTCGAAGCCATTGTCCTAATCATTAAACGCTTGAAACGACCGAGATGAAATTTGGTCACATGACTTCAAAATGGCAGACGAAGCCAAAAACATTTTGGCTCTTCTAAATGGTTTAGCGAAGCGAGTATACTATGGAGAGTCAGAAATAACTGATGAGTTTTTGAAACAAGAAATATTTCCTACTGTATCTGAGGAAGAGTTCACAAACCAAGTGACAAAATGTTCGTCAATATTAAAGGTAGTGTTTCCTAAAGCATCAACAGACACACCCCTTGTCAAGCTTGTGTTTTTATTAAGTTTAGCACATTTATTGATATTGACTTATTCACCACTTTCATTAAGTTTGGGTGCATTACTTTCATGATTGTGATATCTGGCACTGAATGAACATGCAGGAAGTTTCCTTGACCAGTCTTACAGAGCCTAGACTTCTGGTTAGTTTGCTGTGAGTTGTGGGTTTACCTTGAGTCGTTGTTATTGAAATTGCTTGCTTATCACAAAAAGAATTATCATAATTGCCTAATACCCTAGTGATTTCCCTACTAGTTTTGTTTTAGTATATTTATAACACCAAGTGCACATGTGCGAAATTTTAAGCATGTGAATGGGGTGTAATTTAAAACAGTTTACAAGGGTAAATATTTATTTTACGTGTATGTTCAGTGGTGATTATTATTAGATGTACATCATACATGTGAACTGTTCGGGAGACTCCTGGATTGGACAGCCAACTCAAGCTCTCCCAGCCGGGAGCCGCGATCTCCCGATTTTCAAAGTTAGATAACATCATAAATTTTTGTTATAGGGTATTTTTTTAGTTCTTTTCAGACTGATTCGCTGAAATTACTTGTGAAACTGATAACCGAAAGTGTTAATTCGAGATAACAGTTCCAAAATCGTGTATACCACGTTTTTGGGGTTATATAGACTCTCTAAACCTTGGAATCAAGTGCTTGGTGACACTGATCAAAATACATTGCGACTCGATCTCGCTTGTCATGTTGTTTATTCAAGTTTCACTCGTTCCTATGGTATTCAGATATGACAATTGGCGATAAAATTGTTAATTGGCAACTCTATTAAAGGGAGCATTGCCAGATTATGAGTTAATTTGCAGAATATTGCTATTATACAGCTTATGATACAGATAAAGACATGATGTTGACAAAATTTCAGCCATGCAAAATCTCCCGTATTGAGTCTCAATCTCCTGCTTTTCGAGGTGCAATCTCTCAATTTGCCTTCAGAAAAGATTCACATGTGTGATACATACATAAATAGGCTCAAAGCAGTTGTAAAGATGACGTATTTTTAAGGAATATGCAAATGAGCTGGAGATGTATAATCATTTTGAGAAATAATACCCGTGGACGTAAAAGGTACCAAATTATGTCCATTAAAAGTTTAATTACTTAGGTGAAACAGGACTTAATTACATGCATAATTTACATACACCTTCACAAGGTCAAGTTCAAGATGAAAACATTGGATTTTACAGGTAGCCTGCACGAAACAGAGATAATAGATGTAGATTGATGCTTTTAAACTGCTCTAAATATTTTCTTACTCCATGTTTACCTGCTTTTTACACATTTTCATCTTGGTGTAAATTCTTTGATCACTTATCACTTCAGCAAATAAAAATCTGCAATTCAAAGAAAACTTGATTCAATCAAATGCCTACAACTGTACTGTAAATAAAGTTAAAATTATTATGGAAAAGATGATTTCAATGAAAAGTAACTATGACTAGGCTGTAAATGAATGGTAAGCTTTTGAGGAGAGGTATTTATTTGTTCCTGATTACATCATAGTCTGAGAGCCATGTTCTATTTTTAGATTTTGCCTACTATTCAGGTACATACAGGCCACATATTAGCCTGTTGTCCTGTCATTTTGACCCCTTTAATGACTTTTAGCTACATGTGTGCTTAGGAGGTCATATTATCAACATATCATATCTTAACAACACTTTAAAATTCATAGCGGGCCTTTGTTTATAATTATAAATAAACTTAAAAGAATGTCTCAAAGTGGGGAAAAAATGTTGACATATGTCGAAACGTAGCACAAGTCAATCTAGGTACGTTCTCACTCTGAATCATGGAGAAGCTTTCTTGTCAATTTGATCCTCCAACTGGTTACTTAATGTCAAGGTCATTTAGCTGCCTCGTCTTAATTCAGTCAATTCAGTATCTGCTGTTTAGCCTCTCTCATAAACATGCCCTAATTTCTATGTCACGCCCAAAAACACTCCTAACGCAAGCAGACCTCCATCATTCCAAGTTCTGGTTGGATTTAACAATGGCCTAATCCATCCACTTACAGTAGGTCATATCTTCTTGCGATTGGGATTTAACATATTGTTGATTGGTTTGAATCATGGATGGAGTTAGATTGTCTGAAGGTACTTATTATTGTTGATACAAGTTGATGTTTGATACTAATTTAAGGGCCACATTTTGATTTGACAACCTGCGCTATGAAAATTTAATTATTGTTTGAAACAATAATTTTTGCTATTAACATTTGAATCAATCACCAGCAAAGTAACTTGAGCAAACTTTATCATATTTGTTTTATACTAATCATAGCATCAAGTAGCTGGAGGAAAATTTAGTATCTTTTACAATGTTGTAAAGTTTCTACAATTTCATATGCACATATCTACCAGTTATACACGACAAGGCTTTTGATACATAGACAAATAAAGCAGTAAAAAATGTCCTTAAAGATAATGATGCATAATTTTGGTGAACCTGTTATTTGTGTGATTCATGTTATTTGTCTGTGTATATTGTGGAATTAATTCCAGCTTCCACACACCTCTATTGCAGGAGTAATTGGAGCTGTTCTTAATTTCAGTGTTTCTCATGAATGACTGGTTTCACCAATACATTTTGTATTAGTTTAAAAGTCTAAGGATTAAAATATTATTCAATAAACCATTGAGGTATTGAATGGTTGTCTATGTTAAATCAATGTATAATAAAGAAAATGATGCACAAATAATCAAGTACTCATTAAACTTGTTGTTACACAAATATCATTACTGGCATGATGAAAATTCTCTGTTACTTCAGAGTTTTTTTTCCTTGATGTAATTGAATTTGAAAATATGTATTTATTGTGTAATTTCAGAGTATGGTGTCAGCTGATATGGATGTAAACCAGTCAGAGGCTTTTTTAACCTCACAACTGAAGAAACCAGAAGGTGGAATAACAGAAAATCAAGCGAATGCTTTTAGAAAATTCTGGAAAACTCACAGAAATAAAATCCATGAAGCTGTTATATCAAGATCTACATGGAACAATACTCTTAAAAATGTTTCATGGAGAATTGACATTCAGTCTCAAGCAAGACACATTGACCAAATCAATGCACCAACAGCAATTATGGAACTACAGTTGGGACCAAATGATTCAAAGGTATGATTGAAGTTGTTGCCAAATCAGCTGTGATCTACCTACTCATAACATAAATCATAGAACAAATGAGGGAATGAAAAGAAAGGACATAGTTATATACTGGGTGTTAAAAAAGTTAGTTCACACCGATTGAATTTAGATAAAATGAGAATAATGCTGTGTACACTTGCTTTATTTCGCACAATGAAGCTGCTTTTTTCATGAATACATATGTATCTGTTTTATATACAAATCTCACACCGAAGTAAACTTTTGGTCTATAACAACACAGATGGAAAAGCATAATTAAAAAAGTACTAAAATTCGAACTTTCAAACAAACTTTTTTAACTACCTGTATATAGGGCTATAAAACATTTTTCCTGGTAAACAACATACATTCTTACATGCCTCTCTGTATTAAATTAACTAACTTTTGGATAGGATAAAATGTTTTGGGCATTTAGGTTTTATGGTATGAAAATCTTATTATATCAACTCCTGTTCCAAAAGCCTTTTCTCATGCTGAACTTAAAATGTTTTATTTCTTTAGCATTTAATGTGTCATTTTGTATTGTTTACTTTCAGAAATCAGAAGTTGTCAGATTTGAAATGGATGAAGCCAGACTTGGTAGTGTCTTACAAACAATGCAAGAAATAGAAAATGAAGTGAATAAACATTGTGAACAGTGATTGTATTGTACCATTTGTGTATCACTCTATACTCACATTATGTTATGGGTCATGTATAGGGTACATGAGCTAGAACACTTGTAGATGTTTTCTAAGTAACAGTCTCTGTACTTCTTGTATTTAGTTATATATTGTGAACAGCTGACAGTATATACAGGGTCTATTACAGACAGGACTGAAAATCAGTATGCACCAGGCTTTACTACACTGAGGGTAGATAACTCGGTAATGCTTATAGATAATACAACATACAGTACACAGGAAATAGCGTTTCAGTGACATGCAGTCGAGTTGATAATAATAACTCATTAGATATTCATTACATGTTTTTGGGTGTGATTTTTATCATTGGTTGATCATAATTGTTCCAGAAGAGGCTTTATTTTTTTCAATATCCTGTCTTGACTGCATCACAACTTATACTTGAATAGTATGTGTCTTTTAAAAGTTTAAATAAATGTATAGTTGAATTAACGCTGTTAATATTGAGTATGTTTTTTGTTCATTTTTCTTTAAAATGGATACTTGTATTATATGTGTTTCAGTATATTCTGTTTAATTTAATTCTGTTAGAATTGAAAGGCAACTCTTCTATGTTGTTTTTATGTATAAATATCATTTAGCGTCAATCAGAGGTGAGTTTTTTAGAGGTAGGGGAAGTAAGCGAGATAAGTTAGTCAATGTAGAAAAGCTAGCTGTTTAAAAAACGTTTGAATGCTTCGCTAGCCACAAAATGGCGCGCCAGACCAGATGACACTGATCTGCATGGAGGCCATTTTGTTTAGCAAAGCTAGCACTGTCAGATCATGCTACATATCTAAAGATAGGGGTTACTTTTCCTACATTTAAGAAACGGCAGCGCTACTTTCCCTACGTAGCGCTAGGTAGAATTCTATCTTTCCTACCTCTAAAAAACGCACCTCAGATTATTTAAATTATTGTTTAAACTGGAGGACTCAATTACTTCATGAATTATTCGGACCATGGACTGTAAGCTTAATAAAGTAGTGATAAACCGCATATTTGTTGAACTTTGTGCAATAATGGCTGTCAGAATGTTTTATATTCATATACATTTGTATACACTTACGTTACAGTTTTCAGAATTTTGATTACATTTACAACATTTTCTAAAACAGTAATTCAGACCATCTACGAATCTGAGTGGTTGTTTTGGAAAATGTTGTTTGTCTTTGCATTGTTCAATTTGCAAAATTACTGGCCATAGGCTGATGTGAATATTAAGACTGGTGTTGTATTTGTGTATGTTAATTTCATGTCATCTTTTTTGAATGAATTATATGAATTTAACAAACTGTTTTTAAAAGCTTTTAGTAAAAAGAAATAGAATTGAAATGTTTGTAAATGATTTGTTATTATTATAGTGTTTCCAACATTTGACAAGAATCTTATCATCTGTGAGAATACATACCAAATGCTATCATTACTGGTTCATCTCCATACCAAATGCCATCATTACTGGTTCATCTCCATGATTGAGAGACTGCTTGTCAATAACTTTCACGGCATATTTAGTAATTCATAATAAAGGATGCAAGCAGTTTAGTATTACAGGCTTTATTATGAAAGATCTAACTTGAGATATAATGTTGTATTGATTTTTTTTAACAAGTTGTACGAAATGATATATTGGGGTGTTTCGCTGAGTACATTTGTATTGTATCATTTTAAATGAAGAGTTTAATAAATTCAATAAATTATGGATGCAAATGATAGATTTCTTATCACATAACTTTACTATCAAGGCTGAAAATCTAATTTAATGAAATTTATCTTTGCCAGTATACAAATGTATATACATTGAATCTAGCATATAGGACTTGCTTTGAGGAGATAAATCTCGAACCCTCTTAAATCATTACAAACTACATGTATTGATTGATACTTTTATGCCACACAGCTAGTTTGTGTCTAAATATTAATAAAAAACAATCATAACTAAATAAAAAACTATGTATACAGACTAGGAAACATTGAAAGAATGACTGAAAAAAATGAATTTGTTCACATCTAGCACAATATACAGTACACCAATACATAGTATTATCACCCTCACTGAATGCTACAAAGATAATTTTGATTTGTGTTTAGGATTTCCTAAGAATATGACTTGAGGGATGAAAGCAAAATGTCCATCTGCTTCTTTCTTAATATGCAGATAGCCTAGTATCGCAAGTAGTGGAAACTGGATTTTATGCATTTTTATTTTGGAAATAATTCTATCAGCTTTCATCTAATACCTCTATCTCTTTCTAACTTAATTAATTATACTATTTACTTGATAGTTGTGACTACTAGAGCCTCATAAAAATGTACATAAGTAATCAACACACACATACATTCTAAAAACAAAATTGTTTATTTTATTAGAATCTTTAACAAATCAACGCTGTGACTGTACTATGAGTAAATATGAGTGAAACAGTCATGTAAACAGTAGCGATGTAGCTTTGAGTTTTGACAATTTTTCAATTTTGAAACTGCTATGATTACTTGGTCTATGTAGGCACTGACTCCATCATGGCTATAAGACTTTGTTCAGTTAAATTTTCTGATCTGATACTGACTTGTAAAGCAATTCGTCCAAAATCGAAGCAACTTCATTAATTATATATTCTGGTAAATAGTAACCCACTACATGTAGTTCCATTTCACATAGTTTCTAAAAAGCTACTGGATACATTTTCTGTTGATTTTGATTGTTCATGTCCTTAGCTATAGCTAAATGAGTTGAACTAATAGCAACATATCATGTAACCTGTTGTATCATTTTCATAGTTACAGAATGCTTTGTCACAATGCAGTAATGATTCTCAAAATCCAATCTTTTTACCAGTATAGATGAATGTTGAACAATAACTGAAAAAATATCTGAGACATAAAACAATCATATGATAACAAACTGTGAACTTCATCTGCTGAAGGTAGTTTTATTCATAATCCTCTGATTATAATCTGACATTTTGGTGTTGTCATGGAAACACTGGATTCTACAAGTACTTGAAGCACGAACTATTTGATGTTCTAAATGGGGAATAAACTCAATTTCTTATAAGTACATGTAGCCCACAAAGAACATCAAAAAGTGTATGCCTTAAGTACCTACCACTGTTGTGGTGAAGCATATCCTTGCTGTGACAATATGCTGAAGACAATACATCCAAACTCATTTGTCCTCCACATCCCATTCGTGTCAGGAAGTTGTCAGTTGCTGATGGAGGAAGAGGTTTGTACTGGTTTGGAACCTGGGTACATTGGTTTGGCCAAATGACCACTTAACATAACAGAAAAACAGTCCAGCAATTTTTCCAGTTTTTGAGGAAGTATGGCAGGTCCTTTTGAGGGGAAATTTGCATTATGAATCACCAAATTTGGGTATTTATAGGGCTAAAATTTAAATAATTTTACTGATGGGGAATTTTCTTTCTAAGTAGGGAAAAAAATATATACTTTATTGTTAGGGGAATGGGGCTCTCCTGGCCAAATTTGCCATAACAAAGGACTGCAGTCGGACCTTGTTTATATGACAACCTTCTATCCGAATACTGAGTATTATCCAAAATATCAGGTCCCAGTGTATCTTCTTATGCATGTTGAATTGAAATGGGCTATTCAAAACCATATGTTATTTGAAATGAACTTTCTGACCCAATGAATTTAAATGGACGAGGTCCGAGTGTACTGTTGAAAATGGCATAAAACTTCAACAAAAGTTGAGTTTTATATAAATGCTTTCTAGAATGTTGTGAAACAGGAAGTTTTTCAAAGAACAACTTAAATTCTACTGTTTTATAAATTGTTGGGATATTTAAAAAATTTGTTTAAAATAAAAATTGTACCTTTAAAATTAACATGAGCTGTACGTGACATACCTGGCATTTGTCTTTTATTTATTTTTTGGAACCTTATAGTTTTATCACCAACATATATGTCCGTGGTTTTATTCTGAAATATTGATTTGTTCTAAGGAAATAATAATAATAACTAAGTGTTATTCATTGTATACCAAAATATTATAATTCAGTATTATAATCTTCATGTGTGGATGTAGATCTATATTTATGGAAAGTGAAGTGCCTATCAATAATAATTAAAAACTAAATTTGTTTTATTAACCAATTAATAATTCATATTTTGTTTTTAATGAATATATATATTTCATTTTTGAAATCAAAAGATTGAGCCACCCCCAGGGTCCATGGGATTGATGTTTTAATCTAAAATCGCAATATTTATATAAAACTGGATCTCTATGCTTGAATTAAACCTGTTTTTTTTGTTGTATTTAAATTTAATTGATAAAGATCTTTATTCAATCAAATATGCTCACTCTGAACAAAGACCTAAATAACATAATGGTATTTAGGTCTTTGCTCTGAATGAATGTTTTTATTTTTTGTAAGGGAGACAACTGCAACACAACTACTTAACTTTATGAAGAAGTTGGGTTAAACCCCTTGCTGACAGCGTGTATGACCAAACGGAATGTACCGAGGGCTTGGTTCGACAATTTACGCCTACATGTTATTCGGGTGTGTAACTATATTGAGAATAAAGAAGGATGTTGCTTATATCTTTTTCTCTTTTGTCGTCAGTAATAGTTCAATTAGCATTGTTTTGAAGTAATAAGATCCCAGTTGGAAAAAAACATTTTTTATTTCTTAATTTTAATGAGAGAAAATATCCATTTCTGTTCAACGTATCTTAATTAGATGTTGGGTTGTTGATCGAACTCGTCCAAAGAAATGAAGATGAATGAATCACGCGATTGTTGACACTTCACGTTGTGAGTGCACTTTCAGTTCGTCGGTCGTTGTAAATATATTTTCAGACTTCATTATGGAAAGTACGAAGGAACTTATTGATTACGTGAGGAGTTATAGACATGTTGCTGATTTTCAGCGATTTTGTGGCGTGGAAACTTACGAGTTAGGCAAATTGTCAGAAAGTATCTCTGCGGACAATAGCAATGCCGATGTCACAGAAAAGCCTGAAAACCACTGTAATTGTGAAAAGGAAGCCAACGGTAGTGCAAATGGCACTAATGGATCAATTTCTGTGGACCATGTTAAACACAGAAACGGACTTAAGAATGGATACAAGAACGGTATTTCTAATCCTAAAGGACATGAGCAAAGACTTGCATACAAAATCAACAATAGACCTCTTTACTATTTGTTTAGATTTGGGGCCAGTTTAGGAGATGAAATGTTTTATTTGATTTTCTTTCCTTTTATGATATGGAATGTGGATGGTCGCCTAACGAGACAGGTGTTATTGATTTGGTACCCACTGATGTACTTTGGGCAGTTTTTGAAAGATTGGATCAAATGGCCGCGACCAGGCCCACCAGCGATTAGGTTGGAAGGAAAACGATTTGAGATGGAGTATGGCATGCCATCCACACATACTATTGTTGGAACCTGTGTGCCATTTTCTCTTCTATTCCTCACAGCCAAGTATTATGAGGTATTAATTAATGTCTTCTGTTTCCTAATATAATGTTGAATTTCTCATAGTTTTTCTTAATCTTTCATTTTGTGCAGAAATAGCTTACATGCTGTATACGTCCAGTATTTAAAGTGAGCAGTGCCGGCAAAATGCCGAATCAGCGTGTATATTATAAAGGGTAAAAATAGTCCTGCAAGTTCCAGTTTTTTTCTCAATTGCCTAAAAATTGTAAAAATCATACTGTGTCTAGTAATACTAATAGTAAATAGTGTGTGCTGTTCACATCTACTTAATACATTGGTAAGCCTGTTAGTCGTCTTTTTTGTCTCTCATAAAGTAAATTTGTATTAGCATGTTTACATTTTAAGTCGAGAGGACAAATCAGCGAAAAATGTTAAAGAGACGAAGTTGAAAATTTCTTCTCACTGATTTCAAAGGTCCTGTGTCATGACTTTTTAGATCATCTGACAGGGGTTCCATTTGACCCTGGAGTTGACCCTTTGACCCCTGGAATTTCCAAAAAGCAACTCTTTGACCCTAAAGATTCTAGATTTGTTCACTAAATACGTAATTTTGCTATAAGATGGTTAAAAGATGGCCCGATTTTTGATGTGACACAAGTCCAAAAATATCTTTCCAAACTCCAAATGCGCAGTGTCTTCACTTGTTAGATCAATCAACTGTTATAGTTGGCACAATCTTTGATATGACATGCGTTGAAAACTTTGTTCACGCATACTTCAAAGGCACCACATCATAATTTCCAAGGTTGACTGTCATGCATAGAGATTTTGTCGATGATGCGGATTTAATAATGTAAAATTGGCTTGAAATGTTTTATGAGACAGATGTAATAAACTTGACCTGGTGCAAAACTATAGGTCATAACATATCAACAGTTAATGCAGTGGATTATTCTTTTGTTCTGGTAAATGCAGGGCTCTAAAAATCGACTAACCCAATGCCCCAGACTTATCTGATTGCTGTTCGGGTTACCTTATGGGTTTTCTTATGTCTTGGTGGAGGTACACTATCACATTTGGGAGCGTGTCCATTTAAAGCCAAAGTATCAAATAGGACATACATGTATGTAAATGGTATTTTGCAAAACTGAACAAAATTTGATACATTTGTTTAAAGTTGCTGTATGATAAGTTCAGCTTATTCAGCATCAGATGAATATGCAGGTTAATTTTCAGCTGTTTTTATTAGATAGCCATTATTCGGCTATATTCCTAATGAAAGTATATATTTTTCCCAATTTGATTGTTACATTCAAATTCACAATAAATCTGAAGAAAAAGTTTTGGTACAATTAAGCCAAAAATTTACGAAGTTAGAGGCTTTTCTTTCACAGGCAGTATATGTATACACCGGTATATATAGCAATTGTTGGTTAACTTATGAATTTAATCACTACATCCTAAAATTTTGTTGTAATTTCTAGATTTTTTCCCAATTTCTAAGATTAATGCCTGAAATTCCCAATTTGAAGGATATGGGTCATCTTCCCAAAGTAGCCAAAATAAACTCTGATATATATGCATATTGTGAAGCGTCCTTTTTGTTGAACTATGTCCACCTTTAAATTCATTGTGGTTATTGGTGCAGAGTTTATTGTAGCTATGAATGTGTTAATTATCAGTGAGGTTGAAAGTTCATGATGTGGTGTGATACACAATGAAAGTGTGAATGATTAGCTCATTCCAAAGTTCATACACATAATAATATGAAAATTTTATTTCAATCAAATTGTCTATATTTAGGTGTTGGAAGGGGTGTCCTTCTGATAATCTCCATTTAGAATTAGATCATTTTATAAATTAGATAAATAGTTATTTTAAAATTTTATTTGGCCTGCAATTTATGGGGATAAGTTTAATCTGTATAGAAGTCTAGAATCAGGTTACATTAGAATATACTGGTTTGTGTAACAGAGGTTGAAGGACAGTACAGAACAGTATTTACAACATCATAATTATATTCTTGCACTTAGTATCAATTCAAAATAACGTTTTAATTTATATATGTGTAAACCTTCATCTTCGGGGCCATTGTTATTGAAACATATATAATATTATGTTATTTTTCCATACATGTATTAAGTGTAATTTTTTTTTTGCTTTTAGCTTTTTTGTTGTAATCAGTACTATCACCGCAATATGAATTTATTCTCAAGAAATACTGAAAATTGCTTTCATGCTCAGAAAATTTAAAAAATGTTAAAAATAGAAATTTAACACAGTACATGTATCATTTGCAGACAAAATACAATCTTGTAAATGCACTACCATTGGGAGCTTAGGACAAAATCCTCTATGCTCATAAGTCATTTTTGTGCTGACACTAAATACTGTAATTTATTATTTAGGCAACATTGAGAGTTCTGGCACCTATTAATCTCTGCCTATTAGTCTTCAGGCACAATTGCCATTGTGCAGGTACATGATCATTGTGCATGTATTGGAAGTATCTCATTACATTTAAGTGTTTTTACTGAAGATTACTTATGAATCTTTATGAACATCGATGAGTGCCAGATTCTTATTGTTGGACAATAAGTAAACCAAACAATACTAGGTACTGAATCTCAAGGGTCATTTTGATAATTTTTTATTTCGATATTTACCATTTTATAGCTGAAATACCTATCAATTAGAGAAAACTGACCCTTCAGCCAGAATCCTAAGGTGCAAAATGTGGCCTTATGGCCAGGAGTCAAGGGTCAACTCAGTGTCGAATGGTACCCCTGCGATAGCTACCAGTACCACCAGGTGTTATCTTGCTTGCAAACATGAGCATGAGGATTTGACCATACACCATGGCATCTATAATTCTATTGTTGACCATACACCATGGCATCTATTGTTGACCATACACCATGACATCTATAATTGTTGACCATACACCATGACATCTATAATTGTTGACCATACACCATGGCATCTATAATTCTATTGTTGACCATACACCATGGCATGTATTGTTGACCATACACCATGACATCTATAATTGTTGACCATACACCATGGCATCTATTGTTGACCATACACCATGACATCTATAATTGTTGACCATACACCATGGCATCTATTGTTGATCTCCGATCTTTATTTTCAGTATCCTGTTTTGCTGGGGTTAATAGTTGCTTTATTGTGGACAGCCCTTGTGGCATGCAGTCGTGTCTATTTAGGAATGCATACAGTACTGGTAAGTGTTCACTGACATTGATGTAATATCAAATATATATTAAATACTTCTTTGGTTTATAATTAATGCACATGTCAATGTTTTGCCTGTTGGGAAGCAGGGATACACGGGACTTTAGACAGAAGACGATTCCTGACATGTGGAATTTTAACATGCAGAATGATTCCTGGTCCCGGTAAATAGACTGGCTGGATTTTTAATAGATCCTGGAAGTGGGGAGTTAGCAAAAAAACTAATAGTCATATTCTCTTGTTTCACCCTGCCACCCCCACCCCCCTCTTAGACTGGGGGAAAATATTGACGCATAAATTTCAACCCTACTTAAATCACAGTGAAGCTTGCCTTCTCCAAACTGATGATTTGAATATTGGTGAGTGGTGACATCTACAACAAACTTAAAATCTGCATGAAAATTCAATATAGCGAAACAACACCATATCTCCTTATATATTGGTGGGCTTTAATAACGGTTTATTTTTTATGATGCTGTTGGTACTAAATATGGCTTATACTGATGACACTGAATATCGGTGCGCACTGAACACTGATGGAAACCGAAAATGTCCGTTTACTATGCTAGTTTTCGTTGCACATTTGTTTACATCGTAGTGTTAAGCATTTTTTAGGTCTTCCAGTCGAATATACAAGTTCAGTATACCCCTTTTTCTATGATATGTGTTAGTTTTTTAAGCACCTTCGCTTACATTGCAATTTTGAATCACACAGTTTCACACTGTCACTAAGTTACTTGATCATCATTTTACATACTGCTTGTGCTAGCAAAACATCCCAAAGATGTTCAACCAATAATACAGTAGAAATTACAAAATATGGTTTTTGATCTTTACCCCCGTTTTTGGTACAAACGTAAATAACAATGGTGGCGAGTGGTTGGTTTGATTGAAAGGAAATTTCATCTAAAATATAAATTTAATTACAAGTTATTTGTTAAATTCATTTACAGAAATGATTTATAAATTATAGTCTATAGTATTTTGTTTGCATACACATTGTTTGAAAATCAGGACAACCAGTATAATAGTTTGTATATTTAAGTCTGATTAGATGAGTTCAACTATAGCCATCTTTGTTATTGATTTGATTTGCTTGTTTGTCTGTTTAGTTTCCAATTTCTTCAAACTAACTCACATTCAAGATAAAAAGTTTTATTCAATAACTAGATCAATCTGTCAATCAAAATTGATTTCCACTCTTCCACCTGCTAATATCGAGCATCCAATCAATATTAAGTCTAAGTATGATTGTTAGCCATGTGGGCATTTATCAATACATGTACTTGCTTGCTAAGTAGACTGTGCCACATGAAATTGCCCACATACTTGGTGTAAATAATATATCATTTATACGCTCCTCCGAGACGAGACCTAACAAATGCAGATCTGTGTTCTTTCTTGGTTGTTGCCTAGTGCATGCTGCTAATTTGTCTTTATTAATCATTGTCTTGATAAAACTCTGTAGTTTCCAGTACAGTACAACGTTGAAACCTTGAACAGTTATGGCTCAAATATAGTAGATCACTAGAACCTGTTCTCAAGAACCGGAGAACTCCCTTCTTATTTCCTATTATCTAACAGTAGATCACTCAAACACAGATAGGTCGAACACCTGAACATGATTTACAGTCCCTAGCTACCATTTCATTCATTTTACACCATAAATGGGTCGAACTATACAGTACTTAACACCTTTGATTGATCAGTTGAACTTCTTGTGTTTGTTGAGGGTGTGATTGGCAACACATTTTATTTGTGTGTCTTGTTAATTACTTGACTGTTGTACTATATTCATGTACTTAAGTGTCAAACAAATCACTTGATATATCTATTAAATATTTAATGAACACCACAACATGGGAATTTTTAATTGTTAATTATCTATTGAATTGCTGAGTATATAAATTCTAAAACAACAATTTATTGTCTTAAACAAATGCAAACTTAATGGGAGTAAAATCCATTGAAATGGTCACATTTTAATCATTTATATTATGCATAGTATACTTGTACCAGGCACAGTCAGTTTGTACATACAGATGTATACCACATATGCCTCGAACAATAGATGGCTTGAACTAATTGCTAAATCCGACGGTAGTTCAAGGTTTTGAAGTTTAACTGTATATATTGTTCTTCATTTTTTATTCAACAATTAACCTTTATATAATTTATCAATCAGTCTATTCAGCAAATTTATTATTTCAGTCTATTCAGCAAATTTATTTTTTCAGTCTGTATCTGTTTTGATTTGTGCTTGCTTGTTTGTACTTGTAGTATTTTCTTTAAAGATTTTCAGCGATCAATTTATATATTGATTATTAAGCCATTGAACTTCATATTGAGCGATGTAAAAACAAGTGTCAAATAATGTTGATATCATATTCAGGATATTTTTTAACTTTTCATTTTATATGTTAATATTACATAGAAATGATCTGCTCTGTGCAGGCAATGTTTGCAATAATAGTTCATATATTACAATAGCAATATTATGGTAATTACAAATGTACTACACTGTTGTCCCTGCCCAAGTATTTTTATATACAAATATACATTCATACCATTTCAAGGGCTGCATGCAAAACTGTCCCATCTTCTGCTTTATTTATATGCATTTAGAACAGTTTCCTAGTGGAGCCCTCGATTTGCTTACTGAGATTTCATCTAAATTTAACGGCTTATCTCATCCAAATTCTATTGTGTCTGTATTTAACTGTGGATCGAATTCATTGAACTTTAATGTGTGAGGCTTCATTTGACTACACATTTGGCACAGGTTGTGACACGATGTCAATTGTTGCAGTCTTCTAGGAATTGGCCATTGTAGGTTTTGTAATTTATAGCCTTGTGCATTTGTACCTAGTCAAGTACCGGTTCACTCTAATTGAAGTTAACATATTATTGTTGAACGTTTGCTTGGTACCCTATTGTATTAAACCTCTAAAAATCTAGGCAATTAGTTTTGAATTTTGGATTTTATTTAATGACCCTTATTTATGAATGTCGTAGTAATCATTTTGTCTGACTATGTAATTTAATAAAGCTATCAAAGTTGGTCATGTGTATGTATACTGTCAGCATTAAATGTTATAATACCGGTACAGTTTTAGGGCATTCATTTATCGGTGATTCAACTTGTAAGCTGCTTCTAGGTTTTAATATTTATTATAAAGCCACTTTGGGGTTGCTAATGTGTGCATTGTAACCATTACATTAATTATGTAATTTTTGGTTATACCCATATTGATTTTGAAGTTTACCCTTTCTCGATTTCAACGTCCCCCCATTCATTTTTTAAAATTGAACAAAATCATTTCCATAATATATGTGCAGGCCGTACCAAATTATGCAATGCGGAGCACTGCACTGTCTCTACCAAATATTTTGAATTCTAGATATATTGATGTTTTGAAAATGTAATTATACTATACAACTATGGTGTAGTTCATTACTTTTTTCATATAGCATTAAAATCAAAATATTAAATAAGATTACATTAGTAGAATGAAATATGAACAATATTATGTAGATTTATTTGTGACTGTTGCAATACAAAGTTATTTTTGTTGGTTGTGATTAATTGTTTTAAATGAAACACTTATCAGGGGTTCCGCTAGGGGCTGAATCTCAAGGGTCATTTTGATATTTTTTTACAGATTTTAACATATTATGGCCAGATAACCTATAATTTTTCAAAAAATTGACCCTTCAGCCAGAATCCTGAGGGTAAAAATATGGCTTTTTGGAAATTCCAGGGGTCAAAGGATCAGCTCCGGGGTCAAATGGAACTCCTGAATTATTTGTTTCTCATTGAAGTTTTGTATAGTAGAATGTCAATGAGAAATGGAACGAGATAGTTGTCAACATTTCAGAATAAATTTGGTAATGAGTTAGGAACATGGAAGAAATCTGTTTTGAGAATTATTTTCACATTGGCACCTTGCAAACATCACAGTGGGGATTTTGTCCGCTTGTCAAAAATTAGCAGGAAGGATTTTTGTTCTGCATTCATTAACAGAGTATATGTTTGAATTTTTTATTCATGTAATTCTAACTTGGTGAATTTGTCTTCCTGTTAGGTAGTAGATACATGTGCACTTGTCTGTTGATACTACCAATATGTCTTTGTCAGTGATATAAATTTGTGTACATAATGTATAAAACTGTTTTCAATGACTGGCTATGTGTAACTGTCAGTTCAAATATAGGTGATTTCTTCATATTTGCAACTCAAACGATAGATGATTTTTAGTTGTGTGAGCTTTCATTTGTCTGATCTCTAAAATAACAAAGCAGCATAAAATTATCAGAGATACACAAAAATGTATGATTCTGTTTATTTTTTAAATGTATGGAGCCTCCAATAGGTGTAGAATTGTTTGTACCATCAGGTCAGGGTTAACCATGTGATTGTTTGCCATCTCCCTACCTACCCGGCAAAAATTTGCGTTCCAAAAACTTGATTAGCCATCACAGAATTTTTGTAGTTTTCCCAGATCATGAGAAATATGATTTAAAACTACAGTAAGCATATTTAAAGAAATCCATGGCTGTCAATCAACCTACCCAACTTCACAAAGTATGGTTGAGAGACAGCAACCAAATACTTCTATAAGTGTAGCCTTATAACTTATAACTATTGATTCATGTCCATAAACCAGAAAATATCCTTATTTCAAGTATCAAGTAGCATATTTCCTGTTTAAATATGTATTAGTCATGATTGACATTTGCTGCAGTGTGTACATTAAAATACACTCCAACTTGTAAGATCAGTAAGGCCAAATAAAAAGCGAGTAACATGACCTATCACGTTTATCTATGCTGACCATTTCTGTATGATTTCTGGAGAACACAATTTTTTATTGCAACTAATATTTCCTAACCTGAATTTTAATCATGCATGAGGAGGATTGAAACTGCTTGGTGTTCACTTTGGTTTATAAAATGTATGTATAAAGATCAGAATTAATCATACACCACTTTTCCTTACAAATCGCAATACGTACTGGAAACTGAAAATAAAAATAATTTCCAACCCACAACCCAAATTTTTTTGCCATGTGACCCGAACCAAACATTTTTTTGTTTGGCCTAACTAGTTTATAAAAATGCTGATAAAAAAGCATTATTTAAACATTTCATTCTTTCATCTTGTGGTGAATTAAGATCAGTTGTGGTACATTGAACAAGTGCATTTGCACCCAAACACCATACACAATGGCCATCTATAATCATACCACATGACTACAGTATCTAGGTTAGGAGTGTGAAATACTCTCTTAAAGTCATGTACAGACATCATACGATCATTATTCCCATGCATGATATGCATGCTTAGTGTGTCATTGGTCCGTGTCACTGGTCCATGGGTAGTATTAACATTTTATTGATAACGATATAACTTTTATCAATGTGATTTTGATGCTTTACTGATATGTTTGTAGGATTTCAGGGGGGGGGGGGGATTTGAAATCGTTCCTCTGGAGTTTCCTTTTATAGTTTCAGATTTATTTATGTGGTCTATGCATAATGTGTACAGAATATGTGATGATGAAGTAGTATACCGGTATAACTCAGTTAAGATAAGTCGATAGTAAACACGACCATACCCACTGTCCAATACATGTAAAGCAGCTTACGGTCATTATCATGCCTATTATCTTCAGGATTAGTATTAAATGTTGATGAAATATCGCTCAAAGTAGACAGTAGCGATAGCTCAATTGGTAGCACTTCTGACTAGTAACTTCGACCAATAGATAAGGTGTGAGTTCGAGACACATTCCTGCCTCCCCTTTTTTATGGATTGGACAATATGAATTTTATCCCTTAATCAGTGCTCGTCAATTACTTGTTGTTTGTCGGGTCTGTCTGTTTATTTTTTTATTATTTTTTGTTATTGTCTAATTGATTTGTCGTTAAATCAAACGTGTTTAATGATGGCTATAGCGTCGTCGCTTAAATGTTCATTTGAACCCCTTACGTTTTTCGAAGTAGCCATATCAACTTTGTTCCATATACTGTGAGTGTGTAGCGATAAATGTACATGTAAATCTACTGCAGGAATAAATACACAATCATGCTGTACAATGTTTTAATTAATGATATTCGAGCGAACATTTATCAGTATAAGTCATGTCAGCCCCTTGAACAATCACTTGTTAAGTCAACATTTGTATAAACAGGAATATGACAAATGTGGAAGGAAATAAACTATTTTTTTTTAAAGTATTGAGAGTAATTTCCCTTGTGATTTTTTGATTTCACTATGTTTTGTGCATTCAGTACCCATAATTGAATAGAAAAATAACACTGATGATCGAAATTGGTTGTGCTTTTCTAGTCACCAGTCAATTATGTCCAATTATTGGCCGATCTATATTGTATACATACAGTGTTTTTTTGGGGGCCTTTTTGGGGCCGAAATTCGAACCCATTCCCCTCACTCAAAAGTATGTTTTTTACCTGTTTCTCAGTTAAAATTCCCCTCCTACAGCTTTTTTTTAAATTGGAGATATGTTGCCAGTATTGTTGATATTTTTAGTCAGAAAGATAGAAAGATTGACCTGTAATGAAACTAACCAATCTGTTAGCATATTTACATGTTTACATCACTGCAACAAAGAAGTGTAGTGAATATAGACATAGAAATGTATACTTTAAATGCACATTATTTTCACCCTATTTTCCCCTCTCAACGCTATTTTCCCCTATTTAAGGGCCCCGCCACCATTCCCCTAGAAGTGAAAAGAAACACTGACATACTTGGGATCTGGATGAAAATCTAAAATACCATTGGTATATACCTACTATTTAGCTCACGAAGTGCTTATGGTGAGCTTTTAGGATCGTCGGATGTCCGTTGTTGTGTGGTGTGCGTCGTCTGTCAACATTTTTTTTAAACGACATCTCCTCCTATACCACTGAATGGATTTTGTCCAAACTTCACAGGAAAGATCCTTAGGTGGTCCTCTTTTGAAGTTATATATGGTTCTGGTCTGTCGCATAAGTAGCTTACTTGAGCTAAAAATAGATTTTTAAAAGTGTAACGTTTGAAAATCTTCTTGTCCCAAACCATTATGTCTAGAGCTTTGTGTAGCATTGTCTAGTGGTCCCCTTGCAAGATTGCATAAAAAAATAAGTTCTATCAAAAACATGGCCGCCAGGGATGTGGGGCAATGTTCCCAATATGTATATAGTGGAAACTGTAAATGACATTTCCTCCTGAACCACTTGTTAGATTTTGACCAAATTTTGCAGAAATGATCCTTAGTTGTTCCACTTTCGATGTTATGTAAATGGTTCCGGTCTGTTGGATAAGTAGGTCGCAGGGGCTAAACATAGATTTTAAAAGTGAAAATCTTCTTGTCCAAAACTATAAGGTACAAAGTCTCTAAAGTGGCATTCCTTTTTCTTTTTTTTCGTATTAAAATACAAATTATTTCTAAAAAACTAATATTTTTTCGTTAATATAAATTATTACCATATTTCATAAAAACAAATTTTTATTTGATAAATATGAATGAATATGGCCTAGAGGTTGATATTTGGCGTGTAGCATTGTCTAGTGATCCTCTTTCAAGATTGCATGTATTATGTTCGGTCAAAAAACATAGTCACCAGGGGGCATTGCTTTGTTGCATATAATATGTATTAAGTGGAAACTATTAACGACATCTCTATAGGGCCATCATGACCCTCTTGTTGTTCATCTTACATCTTAAAATCGGCTTTCCAATGTGTTAAATTGTGCTTAGTTTAAATGATACTATAACCAGGGGTTCCACTATGGGCTGATTCTCAATGGTCAATTTGAAACATTTTGACGGGATTTTACCATATTGTAGCCAAAATACCTATAACTTGAGAGAAAATTCACCATTCAGTCAGAAAATTCAGAGGGAAAGCCGGTCAACTCGTGGGTCAAATGGAACCCCTGCTGTAGCTTCATATTAGATGCTAGTAGGTTTGCTTTGGGAGCTTATATTTGAAGTTTCAACACATGTTTACCTACCATTCTGAATTCGATTTTACAATGCAAAATTTATGTCTATACTTGTGTATGGGCATGAGGCCTTAAATAATGTTGTGCATAATGGCAAAGCTTTGAATCTGCCTGGTTTGAAGCATAAGTAAATTGTCATAGAAGTACTTTCAGTTTATACAATAAGCTAAGTCAACGCATTGTGTATATTTCTGAACTATATTCTCAAATAAAAAAAGTCAGTATGACGCGTAAAAGTTAATACATGTAAGACGAGTATTACCGAACACTGGGGGTAATTCCAAACACCAAGGTGGCTAATTCCGAACAAATTTTATCTTTATTAAAAACAGCGTTTGCTTTCATTTTTGTTTAAATATTGAACATTTATTCATAACACTTATCATAATCTAACCAGAAACAGCCTAACAATGTCCAGACTAACACTATTTGCACTGTCATGGTCCACCCAGTTTCGTGGTACTAATTAACGATATCAGCCGATATTTCGGATTTATCAAAGCAAGACTGACATAAAAAACCATACAAAACCATCTGTAATAATCATTATTCTACTTGCTTAAGCTAGTTTCGTTGTGAAATTCTTCTTTTTCAAGTCTGTGATGCCTCTTAGTTACAACAAAAATTACTTAAAAGTTATCGTTGGGTCATTTCAAAGGTATCATCATGAAGTTTTAATGGTATTTTGTGTTCATATTTCAAGATAATCGATTAATTTTGGAAACGGTCCCTCTTATGACATATGATTATAGCTCTGCCTATCTAAAGAATACATGACTGCGGTCTGCTGAATCTATGCATGAAATCAAGAATGGAAATTATCATAGAAAGTAAATTTAGCGCATTTTATGATTGCATTTTGTTATTTTTAGTAGAAAATTTAAACAATGAGAGATTTTAAACCGGTTTAGAGAATTCCCGTTAGGCAACCATACATGCAACAAAATTAAGCTTGGGATTTGATGATTGGAATTTGCCTCGCTCTATTTATAAAATGTGTTTAATTCCGAACAACCTATCTATTTGTTTACTGGGTGTAACGGGCGTTTACAGAGTTCACTCCATGTAGTTATGCATTTGTTGACATGACAATAGCATCCATGTGTTTCTAAGGGTTAAAATTATTATATCACATCCTTAAGATTCAGCTACGTCAAAATTCAAAATCACGAAAAAAATGCCACATGCTCTACCTGCTACAAATTCTTCCGTTGTGGACACCAAATTTCCGCACCTTCATAGTTCGATGCAAAAACAAAGTGGACAAATTTGACGTCCCTCATGTGAATGATATGGCATGCTAAAGTAAGCGAAATGAGTCTTCAAATTACATTCGGAATTAACCCCCTGTTCGGCATTACCCACACCCGCTCTACATAACATTAGTGGTAACATTTTTGATGACACTGATGGAATTATCTTCTTCTGTTTCAGGACTGTTTTGCTGGGATCAGTTTCACAGCTATAGCATTGCCCTGGATGTTGAATGTGGTGGAATATGTTGAGTATCACCTGGTCACAAATCCATTTGCTCCATTTGTGTCTTTCCTAATACCTTTACTGGCATGTGTATATTATCCTAAACCAAAGGTATGGAGTATTACTCGAGGTGATACTTCCAACATTGTATCTATAGGAGCCTGCTGTATAACGTCAACTTGGCTTAGTTATCAGCTAGGATGGGTAACCGAAACACCAAAACCTACAGTACTTCAACCATTTCCAACAATTACAGCCGATTGGTTGTATTATAGTCTTGTTAGAACAGTATTTGGGGTCTTGGCCCTTGGTGCTTCTAGAATTGTCTCCAAAAAGATTTTCTTGAAATTAGTGTGCACTTGTGCCGGTGTTGACACAAAAGATATACCTAAACGGCGTGAACTCGGTCTGGAGGTACCCGAACGCTGGCTCACTATCGGCGGGCTTGCTGTATCGACATCATTTACAGCTCCTTTATGTTTCTCATATTTAGGAATCATTCGAGATGGTTTTTATAGTGACGTTGGACTGTAGATGCATATTTGTAGATAGATTCAATCATAGTTGCATTGTGTAAGGATGTTGCAATACTCTTAATGTATATAAGCTGTGTTGTTTTGTTTGATCATTATTTGTTTTCTGATAAAGAACTGGTTTATATGCTTTGCAGCACAAAACTTCGGATCGTTGAAAACTAATAAATGATCGTGTGTTTCGATGAAGGAATTCTTATTGAGTAGAATGTAGAAAATTTTAGATATGAAAATGATTGTAGAAAACTGAGTCACATTAACCCATTGCTTGTTACAAGATTATAAAGATTATGAAAATTATAGAAAATGTCAGAGCCCATTATGTTAATACTATTGTATTTTATGGAGTCTGCAGAAAAGAAACGCTCATTGATTAGGGCAATTTTCCACCACATAAATTTGACCGGAATATGTTGTGTATCCATTTTGATAAAAGTGTTGTGTATATGATATTATTCCAATTTTAGATTATTCTACATTGATCTATGACCTTATTTTCTCTGCACATGATTTGCTACATTTTTACTCATTGGCCTGTATTCGACCTTTGTCTAACTTGAAGAGGCCCTCTTGTGAATCATTGAATTCATGTTCACAACTTACTGAATGCTAGCATGTATATTAAGTCTTGTTACACTTACATTAGTCATGTCTACAAGTTATTATTTCTTTTTGTCACTGCTTAATTTCTGTCTAAGTTTATGTACTTTATATAAGTATGAAATTTCAGTTCTTGTTCAGACAAAAAACATGTTGTTATACAAAACAGGAAGTTATGCCATACACACCCAAATGGTTTCTTTTTCGTAGAATTTTCAACACTTTAACATTAAATGTAAATGCGCACACTGACTGATCATGTGAGCAAGGTCAAGGTCCAGTTCATTTAATTATGTCACTTGGCTCATAGCTGACTATAATTATAGTGTAGATTCAATGGGTTATTGAGCGCATAGACTTTGTGAATAGAAAATTGATACCTTCTATGCTTTCACTAGGACTTAACCATGTTGATTATTTTCAAATGTAAATGCTTGGCTTCCTTTAATTTGTGAAAGTAACTATTTAATTTCCGAATGTTATTGGTACATTACTTACGTATTGTCTACTCTTGCCCGAAGTTAATTGAATATTAATTGAGACACAATGATGAGCCAATATAAGGTTAATACAAGGTAATAATATCTTATTATCACCTATTCCTGATCAAGTGTATAAGTTTGACTGTATTTAGGTATGTGTAAATTTTACTGTATTTCTTAAAAATTAGGGGGTTGTGCTAAGTTATTGTAACGTCTTTTTACTGCAATTGAGTTACACTAATTTGGTGCTAAACCCTCAAAATAGCGTAGAAATATTGTTCTTTTTATGATTTAACCACATGGAAATCATGATACAAAGAAGTATGTCTCATTAATTTGCTGTCCCACACTTTAAATGTAACCCACTTCACAAATACGTGTTAAAATTTCTCCCAGTATGAACAGATACTATTGCATGATTTTGTCCATTTTCATGATGGCTTGATTTGCTCCCTAGACATCACAGCCATATCCTGCATTTACTATATGACATACTGGGGACATTTAACTCTTGTTTGACTGTATTTATTATAACTGCGAACATGGTAAATAATTCATCTTGACATTGTTGACACACTGTGTAGAAGAATGACAGATCATTTGTTACATCTCCTTATCTTACCATAGGAAGTAGTCCTTGTTTAAGACTTAAGATGAATACATGTATCATTGTATAATTGTGGAAACTGGTGATATTCTAAACATTGAGTATTAATAATGTTGAATCAGAGAAGAAACGTCAGGTAGCAAATTGTTCCTACACTGTACACATAAACCAATAAACAATTTACAGGAAAATGTTTAATCCATGGATTATTGGTCTTTGTATGTCATATATTGTCTGCATACCAAGTACAATTTTATACAGGTGGACAGTCTGTCTGTTAATGTGCAGATGTTTACATAATTCACTGTTATATAATTATGTAAATTAATAAATACTGAAAACTCATTGTAATATTGATACATGTTCTTTTTCGCATAATATTGCAGAATTAATTTTGTCCCTTGAACATGCCTGGTTGACCAATCATCTATATATCATTATAAACTGCTAGAAATGGTTCAATATTAACCTAAGTGATGTAATGTTAGAAAGAAAATAGGGTATTATTACCACTTTATTGTCTCAGTGTTATACAAACACATGTATGTCTGGGCTGATTTACTGCCTGTACCAGACCAGGCATGATTCATTGTAAGCTGTGGGATAATATATAACTTGTTGATCTCTAGTCTACCATCAGAGTAGATGCGTTACCTAACCATTTTAATCTGTTCATGTAACCAAGCTTATTGAATCGTTTTAATAGATACCCTACCACCAACTTAAATAAATAGACCTATTTTAAAACATCAATATTATGTACTTGAATTAAGACTCGGAGGATTGGCAGTCATGTGAATGTTTTCATTTTATTTTGTCTTAAATGTACGATGTGTTTAGTTTAAATAATTTGTATGCAATCATTGGCTGAATTACATTTTTTTTTCAAATTTTCCATTTCATTTATACCTGGCATCTTTAGTCATCGTCATGTTTGTAATTATTTCAGATTGTGTTGAACATTTTATCTTGTTCCTTTCCCATCTGATTGATTTGTTTATATATTTTCAGCAATTGTAATATGCGTATTGTGTGCCAAAGTTGCTTAAACAGAAATCCATGGCAAAGAATGGACAAAGTTTTGCAATTTTGTGTCATTTTAACTTGTATTTATTAACTTCTTTTTGTAGTTTTTTGTCTCTGATGTATATTATATACATAATTACTTTCATAACATATGAATTATTCTAATTGTTATATAATATATTGTGACATCATTTTGGCAATCAATACTCACCTAGTACTATTTACTTTAAATGATATGATTAGCTCTCTTGACTAGTATATTTAAGTTCCTTCTCAAGTGCACGCCTGTCAGGGTAACCCAGTACTTTACTTCCAATCTGGAATTCCATGGGTTCAAATTCTGAGTGAGACGCATGTTCTCCATGACAGTTTGACTGAAAGTAATACATATTGAATTATATCTCCTCTACATCTAATTCATGTGGGGAAGTTGTCAGTTGCTGGTTGACAAACAGGCTTATACTGGTTGGTTACAAAGGAATACTGGTAAGGTATGGCGTCAAACTCAAAGACAGCGAAAAAATTACTCGTAACATTTATTGATACTTACCTGAATTAGCTCGAACCTCAAGTACCAGCTCTAAACTCTGTTTGAAAATTAGTTTTAGTCTATACCCTAGTTTGGTACGTAGTAGTATGATCTGTTTAGTTGTTTGTAAATGTAGTTCTCGGACATGTGATTTTTCTTGTCTCATAAATTATGTAAAAATGAGGAAAGAGACAGTCCAAATCAGATACTTCCAATTCACCAGCTCAATCTTTAAGACTGACTATTGTAGTGAAATCACAGTACTGAGTTTTGTTCTGCAGTATTCTGTTCGTAGCATTAGTATGTGTATGATTGTAAAATATTAATAATTGTAATATATGTACATGATTTTAACATGATTTACCGAAAGCTACCTTCAGGATCTGAACACTTGTCTGTGATGATGTTATGGTTCTGTCTCCAATTCTGTAGTATTAAATTATTCTCCAATCAGAATTTAATTATTTCACTTTGAAAATCAATGGATGAAAGTGTTTGTGTGTTATGATGTTACTGATACTGATCTATTTTGATATATTTTTTAAATCATTCTCCACCAGAGTATGGGTAAGCAGATTCGTGTTTTATATTGAAGACATTTTGTCTTGCTCTTGCAAATATACCGACACATCAGACATTCATGGGTCCTTTGGCTGAAGTTGATAAAAATCTGCATTTCTTAGAAAAATTGGAAATCCAAATATGTAAAAATATAAACAAGCGTTTATAGGGGAAATATTTTTATTTTCAATGTTAATTTCACATCCTCTCCCAGTTATGATTTAGTGATTGAATTCTGGCATTGTATTTGTGTTGCTGTTTTCAATACCTGTTCATATAACTGTTGTTCAGACTGTTGTTCTGAAGACAATTTGGAGTGAAAATGTTGTTTCTAGTGATCAAATGTTATTATTCTTACGTTTGTCACCATAGCAGCATCCCAGCAAGCTTTAGTAAAGCCCTGTTGTTATGACGATCCTTGGTGATATTGCTTTCCATGTAAATTGTGTTAAATATTAGTTGTTACAAGATATTTGTTATGATTGGCGGAAATAGTGAACTTTCTAGACCAATGAAAATGAATTTACAGCTCAGATTTATATGTCTAAGCATTTATTTGGCTTGTGCAATATGTACGTTATTATAATGTTACTGAATACTTGACTGTATGTAATTCTAGAGCACTTGTGATCAACAAACATTTGTGCATATGTAACATTGTTTATAACAAGAGTGACAAAGTTCAAGTTGATGGCTGAATGTGTGTTTCCTTTTTACAATTGTATTTTTCTGAACTTGTAATTAAAATAAGGACATTCATTAGATATACATGAGCCAATTTTTATTGATTTGTTATTGAGTGGTGGTTTAAGCTGAAGGTGTTGTGTTTGGCAGATTTATTGGAAAGGCCATTCAAGTATTTGTGGTTAACATTGTATTTGTCTTAGTCACAAATTTTCATCTATGAACATTTTGTTAGACATGAGCTTAGATAAGAAAAACAATTTTCTACAAAAAAAAAATTCTTATTTTTTCCCCTTCATCTGCAAATGATTTCAAAATCTGGAACGAAGCATCATTGTTTCGTTTTCCATGAATTTGTAATGAATAGGTATGGTTGTTTGTACTACAATTTGATATTATAATATACATTTATGTTATCCAAGACCTGTTAATGTTGTCTGTTCACTTTGTCTATCATTCTCATGCTCCAAAGTTTTGACATGACCCCTTGGTGGACCCGATTTCATCTAAGGTACCATGTTTGACCTGGTAACCATGTATACCTGATTTCATCTAGGGAACCATGTCTGACCTGGTCACCGTAATACCTGATTTAATCTAAGGTACCATGTTTGACCTGGTCACCATGTATACCTGATTTCATCTAGGGTACCATGTCTGACCTGGTCACCATGTATAACTATAATCATCTAGGATACCATGTCTGACCTGGTCACCATGTATACTCATCTAGGGTACCATGTCACCATGTATAATCATCTAGGGTACCATGTCTGACCTGGTCACCATGTATACTCATCTAGGGTACCATGTCTGACCTGGTTACCATGTATAATCATCTAGGGTACCATGTCTGACCTGGTCACCATGTGTAATCATCTAGGGAACTATGCAAGACCTGGTCACCATGTACACCAGATTTCATCTAGGGTACTATGTTGGTCCTGGTCACCATGTATAATCATCTAGGGAACTATGCAAGACCTGTTAATTATATATCTGGAAGACCATGTCAGACCTGGTAATCATATATTCAGAAGACCATGTCAGACCTGATTACATCTCTCCGAGACCATGGCAGACCTGATTTCATCTTGGAGATGGTGTCAGACCTGATTAAGTTTCTGAAACCATGTCATACCTTTGATGGATGAGAATGTTATTTTTTGTAAGTAAAATGTGTCACTTTTATAAGTCACAGTAAATAAAGCAACTTCTGAGATATGTTTGTATTTTCTGTAAATGTTGTTTCTGTCAGTTATATTTCAGCACCGTTGCTGTACTCAGATCAAACTTTATACATTTAGTTAGTTTGAAGCTTGTAGCTTTGGTTGCCTTATTTTCCAAGCAATCATCTTGGTGATATGTGTAATTGTGATAACTTCCCTGAACTGAATGTGGAAAATAGTTCATGAATTACATAAAATTACTCTCGACGTACATGCGAAATCAATCGGCTTAATAATGTGATTTCCATCATTAAATAACTGGTATGATTTACATGTTGTAATTATCAGAAATTGTGATTTTATGTTTTATATTCTTACAGCAAGGAATGAAATGAAAACTTTTTTAAAGTACTAATTTATAATTCTGTTACATGAAGTATAATACAGATGAGGGAGTATTTGTGTTTGATACGAAGAATGCCTAAAAGCCTGTATTATGTGCTATGTTATATATTTGTGTGAAATGTTTCTCACCTTGTTCTTTGTAATTTATGTGTCTGTTTAGGGATGGCAAACAAATGCATGCTGTGATAGCACAACAGCACGAGTGCTACAACTGTCAACAGTAAATTAAAGTGTTTGTCATCCCTAGCTTTTTGTTTTAAATTTGTTGTCTTACAGAATTAAAGTATTTTCTTTTATCACCAAGTATGTGTTTAGTTCATTATTTTATTCTGGGACTGATATATGAACGCGACGGCAACTAGACTTTAGCGCAGAAAATGTTGATGGGATGTTATAGCGTGTTCCAGTTCTATTGAAACATCCAGCTGAGGGAGATGGATGCTGTAGAGAATCATACTGTAGAGTATAAGAGAAGTCATGACCTACCATTCGTTGGCCATGACTATCTAGTGTCATCAAATGCATGGTTTTATTAAAAGGTATCTCAAACACTATTTGGTATGATAATATGAACTCTGTATCCATGGTCAACAGAACATATTACCGTGAAATAGTATTGGTAAATCATGTAGCACATTGAATTAATGGGTAAAACCTCCAAATGTTGGACTCAAACGTAAATGTATGAAGTGGTGTATAGTTGCTTGTATTTAAAATTCAACAAAATCGACAATGCCATTTTAGTAAATAACAATGTTGTTACAAATTCCACGTAAATGTTTTACGTGGAATTCGTAACAACATTAATTTGCATCGTCGCTTTAGTAGGATCAAGTCCTTTAAAAGCAACTTATTTAATGTGCCATATTGTTTTCTTGTACAATGTGAAGGAATACCTTAGAGCTGTACTTGCCTGATTGCACAAATATTAGTGAAACATGTCCGGTTCCAACTCACGACCTTTGATGAGTCAGACCTGTGTTCAGTTATTGCTAACAGTTGCTCACGTTAGGAAACTTTTTTGTTTTCCTGGCCCACCGCATTGCATTCACTACACGCTTGGAAACAAATTGCAAATGTTACAAAACATCAGCCACTAACACCTTTATTGAACGCAGTTAGTTCGACATGGACAGTATCAGAAGTATCTCCAGCCGTAGAAAATCGGATATATCATTGTCACTGGTTTACATAGGTCAGGCTCTCATCAAAATACCGATGTACTTGTACCAATATTGCAATTGGATATTGCACCTTACGTCATAAAATTTATCAATTAACCTAATTTATGTAATCCCGTTATTGAACTTGGTTGAAATAATCTATTTACCAAAGTGCACTGGACACGAGGATGGACAATTGGGACTCACTGTTACAATGTAATCAATTGGTCAGTTGCCAGACTTTAAATTGAACAATCACACCATGGTACATGTTATTATGTTTCATTTCAGATAACGGGATGTTCCCATTACTAGATGATACAGTAGAGTACACCATCCTATGTACAAACCTTATCACAATATACACTCTTTTAATTGGTCACTTTTTATATTATCATACTTTTCAAAATAAATAGAGAAATATAAATTGACCTACTTTGTTTTACTTCATTCTTATACTGGCCATAATTCTTTGAAATCCAAATTTAACACGATTGTACAAAAAAGTCGATCAGTAAAGATTTCTATCAAAATTATAAAATGCAGAAATGTGGGATAGTGTATATATTTTTTTTATGACCAATTACGATGACCTCGTTATAGTGGAAAAATACTAAATCATCGTCCTGTTCATCAAAATAGGAGACTGAATTAAGAAATGTTCATTGAAATGATGGTCGGCGCAATTTGAAGGTTAAGATTTGTTGTAACATAAAAAATACTGAGATGTTACGATTGCTGATCACTCCAGATCCAAAATGGATATCGGTAAATTCACTGAAATTCATTGGATTTTGGGAAGGTAATGTACCTTTTATCGAAAGGTTAACCAATCCGCGTCACTGTAACAAAGCTTGTTCGGTTGAAGAAAAATTGCATTGGTGGCCAACGTAAGATTTGATTGGTTTACACAACACCGATATGCAAATAGAAAAACCATGTTAGTTCAGCTGCACCGAAAAATTGTTTGCAATTACGCAACCCGGGAATTTTAACAGTGGGTAGATTTTTTTTCTTAGTTTAGTACTGTAATGGCTAAAGGATTGAACTATTTGTTTTTTGTCAAGGAACCTGTATAATAAAATGAGTCGCAGCATTTTCATGAGTCAGTCGCATAACTGCAAACAAACGAATAACATAGTGCTTGAAGACCTCCACATTCTTGCCAATAAACTAACAATAGAACACTTCCAATAAATTTTCAAGATATTTATTATAAAATTCACGCTACAAAAAAGGACATATAGCACATAGTGTATATCACACCGAAAGCTTTTAAATCATTTCCAATTTTATTGCCAGTAATCTGGCACATTTACATTTTACTCTCAGAAATATTATTCCGACATACAAAACAATTATCAGCAAACACTGCATCAGACATTGTAGACATTACGGTTTTCACTGATGCAAGGGAGACAACTTCAAAAACTTGAAAGAACCATGATTGTTAACAGTCAAGTTTTGAACAATTGATCATTTAAGGACTTCAGCAGTGACAACCATAATATGGTTTTGAAGATATATTCACTTTTTATTGTTAAAATCTTGCAAAAAAATAAATTAAGCATCACAAAAATCCAGCAAACATTAACGATAAACATTAGATTGTAAAGAAGCAAACATTATAATCTGTGTGATAAATCCAAATTGAAGTTACTGTTTTGTTTTATAAGATATGACGAAGGTGAATAATGAACCATTATGCTAGGATGATGAACACATATTATAGCATTTACACAGTAACTGTCATCAGTAGCAAGGAGTGGTTGGAAATCAAATATTCAAGGAATTTATGTCCTGGTTTTAGTTGCACTAATAAATTAAACACTTCCCAGAACAATATAAAGTGAGTCAGCTTCCATATCTTTGTTCAGTAACATTTGTCTTTATTTTCTCATAAGCAGTTCACCTGAAATTGATGAAAAGGAAATCATAGTAAACATGAATGCAAAGTGAGAAAACATTAGCATGTTTATGCAGGAGTCTTTCAAGTTTTCTTAAAGACAGAAGAAGGATTAGATACAATGTTTCATTAATTTGCAACATCAAACTCACATTTGAACCCTTAAAACAAATAATCAAACAACATGAAAGTCAATTTATACAAGATGTATTCTAAATTCATTCAACAGCAACCATAACGGTACTTACAAACCTAACCATGGACATTAAATTTTCTGAAGACACACACACAAAATTATGTTGAATATCACCAAGCTCATAAACAAATATAGGAGCAATGGACAACAGAACATCGTAAGTTGAAGAGGTCTATGTAGTATGCATTTCTGAAAGGTTGAGTTTATACATCCAAGGGAAAAATTATGCAACACAAAGATTACGTTACATAGTTATATACTTTCTGACCGTTACTTACAATGTCATCAATTTTCATAATACTACAGACAGTTTCTGATGCGAGATGAATGGCAGACTGTGACACAAGAAGTGGTTGGACAACATTCTCCTCCAAAATGTTGGTGATAGCTCCCTGAAATAGACGAATATACGTTCAAAGTATGAAATAATACTATAGCACCTAAATTGGAACCCTTGGCTAACTACTGCCAGAACTGCTTCAGTTTCCTGTGTGTTTTAACAAAATTTACACAAACTTGCTCAATTTCAAGGGAGAGGAAAGATGTTTATGCAAATATATGCTCAAGACTTTCTTTTTTCTCAGTTTTTACATGTCTATCAACAGTCAGAATAATAAACCATTTTTGCTTTACAAATCTGATTAGCAAGAACCGTGGTTTCTGACATTATTAATTCCTTGAACCAAATAAGTTTATATCAGTATTGCCTTAAAATGGTAAGTCCATATTGGTTAAAGAAATCGCTTATCCTGAATCTACAGGTTTTTTCCCATTATTTTGACTAACCGTGCCACACACACAGTGCAATTTCTTTGACACAATAACTTGACAATCCATAGCAATGTATGCATAAGAGACTATGGGTTGATTATAAATGCAAGAATCACAAACATCCTCACCTTTCTAACATTAATTCCGGCAGTCTTCTCTCCCTGAGCATGTCTGTTTCTCAATTCTGTCACCGTAGCAATAGGATTGAGCCCAGCATTTTCAGCTAGAGTGAATGGTATAACTTCCAATGCTTCAGCAAAGGCGCGGAAACAATATTGCTCCATTCCAGCGAGTGAGTTAGCGTAATCCATAAGTTTCAGAGACAGTTCTATTTCGGGCGCACCACCACCAGCAATCAAAGCCCTGAAATATAAACATGCCCAGTTATGAACGGTAAAATGGTTTGTAACCGTCCATCACAAACATGTTCATTTAAAAAAACAACCATTGTATCTCATAAAATGTATACCTAATTGCTGAGAACACAAGGATTGTAAGAGGCTTTCTGAAAATCGGATTTCGAACACTGAAATTCGATGGCAGCAACAAACAGAACATACAAACTTCATTCCAGTAAGTAGACAATGGAAAATGTAATCTATTAATAACAAAAATATGATGTTGACAAAAAATCATAACACAAATCCCCATACAGAATACTAAACATACCTCTTTTTGACAAGACATCTGATGACACACAAAGCGTCATGAAGAGATCTGTCAGCTTCCTCCAACACCAGTTTATTTGAACCACGCATCAATATTGTAACAGTTCTGCCAGGGTTAGCAATTCCTGTAATCTACAAGGCAAATCATATCCTAGATGATAAAATAGTTTTTTTACAACCATTAATCATTACAGTAATCTGATCAATAAAATTGCATACAAAATTTAATCCCTTATTATAACGGATTTGACTATAACAATCTTTTTCATTGAAAAAATAAATTGAAAAAGGAACAGATTTATAATGCCTTCTGACATTTTCATGTAAAACTGCCATTTGTCACATAACATAGAAGAAATATGTTATACTTCAATGTGACTTCAAAATAGAGACTGTGTCAAAGATAACCACTGCTAGTGCAACTTTGTAAACATATTTTACAGAAGACAGTAACTTCCACAACATACCTTGACAATTTTACTGGGTCCTGTGTGGATCTCTTCAACCAAATCTGCAGATCCTAACGCTTCAGGAAGAAAATGATCCAAACTTGCAACAGGTCGGCAATTCAAACCCTGTGAAATAAATCTATGTGTTAAATTGCAAATCTTGGAACTATATCAACGTCATCAGAATACATACAACTAATGATAAAGCTTCAGTAAAAATTGTCTCCAAGTTTTGACTTACACCCGTGAAAGCAGATGATTAGAAAAAATCTCTAAAACTGCCAGTCCGGTAAATGTTTACACATATGCTAGTATATTAGGGCTGTATTTGATTCAGATTTTTGCATATCGACAATATAGATATATTGTAAGACAAGAAACAACAATATATCGATATTTCAACTATATCTTTTAATTACTTTAAAGACTATTAACTCCTATTTCTGTATGTTTGTGTGTTTGTGTGTTTGTGTGTGCATGCCCTACATACTTAAATGTTCAACTTGTATTTCTATGATAACAAATACCATTTAAGTAAGTAATCTGTATTTTAACTACTGTATCAATGACGGCCCTATATTATGGCAGAAGACGAGGTCCCCAGCACCCCTAAAGCAACTCCTTGAATTTAAAACATTGAGATAGGTCAAGAGGCAACAATTCAGTATTCCAGAAAACACCAGGCCTGTCCAGCTATATCATCAAATTCTCCTGACATTACCTACCTTACAAACAAATTCAATATCTTCTCTTTCAATATCTTTCACTACCATAATTTTCATCTTGGCCAGGAAATGGAGAGCTAAATCACTGACTGCATCTCTGTAAACAAATCAAATCTTATCATAATCAATCTGGACAATTATATTTTTTCACCAAAGATATATCAGAATGCAAAATCTCTGCAACAAATATTAAAACTACCCCAAGTATAACATTGAATCAATAATACAATAATTTTTTACCAAACTCAAGAAACAAAACTCGTCCATCACAATACAAATGTACATGAAAACTGGAAAATTTTAATTTTGTATTCATCAGGTATAACGCCCTTTTCTAACATTTTTTAAGTCATATACGACATGACCTAAGCCCAAGGTTTCCTGGAATTAACTATCAACCAGTGCTAACTTTCTCTACCGCAAGCAACAGACAACTTCTAAACGTGTGGAGGACATGACTGAGCCAAAACCTGCCCAACCCAGGAATCGAAACCCAAATCGTATAATATCTAATGAATTCAAATTAGTTCCTGAAGTAAAACGTGCAAACAATTTACTGTTTAATGATAACTATACTGACAGTAACTTAAAATAAGCCACTCTCAGCAATAATCATGAAAACACTTATGCATTTTATTAAAACAAACTCACCTTAGAATGGATTTCTGTATAAGAAGAACATTGCAGCCAGCCTTCTTGACTTGTTTTACTATGTTGAGTATATACTGTCTCTCTTCTCTAAGTACTCGGTCCATTTGTGTATAATCTGATACTATCACACTGTTATCCATCTGTAAACAATTGGTATGCATTTAGAAATTAAACCAGATGCAATGGTTTAAGTCGATGCTTGATTGCCCGTTAATGAGTCATTTATACAAGACCAAAATTCTGTTTATGACATCAAACTAACAACCATCCACAAAGATCATTACATTAATTTTTCAAAGATGATACACAATATATCAAAAAGGAATTATTTGCTGTTTACATTACTTCAAGAATCTGGCAACAATCTCTGGCTGAAATATTGGATAGCCCAAAATTTAAAGCTCAACACGTTTATTCATTTTAGCCAATGCAAGAGGTGTAACAGTCAGTCTTGGTAACACAGTGCAAGTCAAATCACATATGAATACAATGTATATACTGTGTCATGTACCATGTTCGTGCCAGACATAAAAGCAACGTCTGCTGAAGCAGATTTGAATACATATACAATGTATATGTACATGAGAAAAATGTAGGTAAAAAGTCTGCTCAATTTCAATCGGGAGTAAAATTTTCTACTCACAATTAAATATACCATGTACCACACATATTGCAACTATAAGGACACATAATGGAACAAAATCAACATAAACTCCAAGACATACTTACATCAGTTTTGGGTGGTGATATACAGAACTGGATGAGACCTATCTTTGCCTTTTCTACTTTGTTTGGTCCACCAACACCTTGTGTCTTCTGATCAAACACTAAACCATCAATCAATTCAATATCCTCCACTGTACCTCTGTAATAATTCAAGAAAATAAGAATAGATTTACATACAGTTAGCTTCTTTGAAAGCACCTGCATCACATGCTTTATTTTGTGAAATTGGCTGCTTTGTTATTTTTTAAAAAAGACCAGAGTGGCAAACTGTCACAAAAAACGCCCGTCATAAGTCAGAGCTCAAGAGTTAAAACAAGACAAATTTAGGTAATTTCTAAAATCAAAGGGTGATAACTCCCGAGTGACTTGAGCTATATGGCTGGTTATCGAACTTGGCCGAGAAAAATAACCAAGTTGGCCGAGAAAAATAACCAAGTTTGGTAAAGATCGGATGAAAACTCTTCGACTTTAATTTGGCCAATTTTGGATAATTCAAGGGCCATAATTCAGAAGTGCCTGGTTATCGAACTTCGCCAAGCTATTATGTCCAAAAACATTTTCACCAAGTAAGGTGAAGATCAGATGAAAACTGTTTGACTTATAGAGCAGACAACATGTGGACGCCGCCCGCGGGTGTTCCCATAATACGTTCCGTTTTTTTAAACGGGCGTATAAAAATTCTTTCTCACAAGTCTTAATCCTTGTTGAAACAAAATGCACATATTTTCGATACAGCTAGTATTTTGATACCACCTTGAAATAAACTTTCGTGAGAATATCATGTTGAAATAAATTGCCAAAACTTCTTCAGCAATATAATCTCTAGTCATATGTATGCAAACAGAAGACACCATAATGTTTAATCTCACATTTGTACATACAAAATAAAACAAGAATAATTATTATGATCCAAAAATTCTTACCCGATCTTCTTCACAAGTTTGATATCATTAAGATCAACATTATCTGCAACAGCTGGATCGATGACTTTCAATACAGCATCTACAGCAATTGGTGACAGGATATTCGAGTAATGGGAAACTACCTGTAATATATAATACAGTAACTTCTTCAGTGACTTCCAAAAAAATGTTTGATAAGATGACAAACTTTATAAATTTTACATGCAAACTTTCCCCAAGCAACCTTCTATGGGATATATATTTCAGCCGTTGTTGTGAAGTCCCTGCTCTCAAGGTTAAATTGGTAGCAACATTTTTCTACAGGATAAAAATGATATAGTTGAACAGCGGGGTAACTCAATATATGGCTGCATGGAAGAGGTTGAACTGTATGTGCGAAATACAGCAATACGTTAGATTCAAGCTGTCAAAAATGCCAAACTGTATCAACAACGCGCAAAATAATAAGTAACTACAGTCGAACCTCATTCATTCATATGGTCCTAAATTATATTTCGAATAATACATGGCTTTAAATAGCCCATTTCAGTTTGACATGCCAAAGAAGATACATTGGGTGGGGCAAATTGGCAAATGCTGTTATACATCAATAGTTAAACTAACCTTGGAATTCAGTGATGTCGATGCACTTTTCAGTAAGGATTCTCTATCATTTAAGTCCAGTGGTGTGGTCATACTCTCTAAAATTTCCATAGACTTAACAGCAGCCTTTTGAAATGCCTCTGCTATACTAGTTGGATGAATGCCTGAAAATAAACATACATATATGAGCAATGGTATAATTTAACAGCATTTAAACTGGTACTCATTAATCCTTGTTCCCCCCTTTGGACACAATTGCCAATCCTGTCTGGAGGGTTTGCAATCATTGTACAGAATAAATATTTTGAAAGTCGCTCTTTACACATAGCCAAGCACAACTTATGGATTTGTACAAATATTCAAGAGGTCTAGGTAAATAGTGCTGGACTACAGCAATCAGAATAAAAATCAACTAGGCTTTTATTACAATAGGAAAGTGAAAAATTTACCATACTACTAACCAATGGCAAATCAAATAGAAACGCATAGACATCACATTTGTTAAATTTGAAGTGACAGAACAGCAATAAAGAAAGAAAATAAGTAGTAGTAAACAATAAACTCTATATCACATACATTTACATGTATTCATGTTTTATCATCAAAAGCAAATAAATTAGGGTAATATTATATCTACATGTTTATATTACCTTTAGACAGAAGTTGAGCACATGCATCAAGAAAGCTTCCAGCGATGACACACACTGATGTAGTTCCGTCTCCAGCTTCAACATCTTGTGCCTTTGACAGTTCGACCAACTGTAAAACATACAAATGTTTGCATTGAATATTTTTGAACATTTCACAATTTAAAAGAAATAATTTTCTCAAGATGAATGTTGTAAATTCAATTGCAAAGTAAATCATCATCACTTTTGCAACTATTTTATAAATACAAAACAGAAATTACAAAACAACAGAAGGATTGAAGACATATCTGAAGTAATTTCTACAAAGGTGTATTAAATAGCAGCATTACAAACATCTGAAGAATGTCTAAACTGAAGTAAAAGACAAGAGTCGGATCGATGGACGTTATCACTATTCATTAAGTTTAATTAATAAACATAATCAGATAACCCAACCTATGCGCTTAATCAACATAATCAGACAATCCGGCTATATTGAAGATTTGTGTGCCTTTCAGGAGGCAAAAATCCATGGTGAAAATCTTACCACAATTAAGTTTCAATTTTTCCAATACTGCCCTAAGTAATTAATTGACTTGCAAAAAAAGAAATCACAGATTGCGATCATGAAACTTCCACCAATGATTACTTGATTGTCACCGTTCGTTGGCCATCACAAGTTTTCATCCCACCAAACTACATAAAATACTTACCATTTTAGCTGCTGGGTGAAGCACTTGCATCTGTTTCAAAATGGTAGCACCATCATTAGTAATGGTAACATCTCCATTAGATGCTTGAATCTGGAATTCATTTTACACACGTTTTTAATCCAACGTAAAATAATAGAAACAAGTACAAGAACTTAAATTAGATGAACAAGAACATGCCTAACAAATAATAATGAAAACAGATAATATGCATACCATTTTGTCCATACCCCTGGGTCCTAAACTTGTTCTAATAGCCGAGGCAACAGCTGAAACAAAAGAAATACATATGATGACATATATACTAATAATAATAACTGGCGAATAAATCCTCATAAATCAAGCTGACCAAGTATAGGTGCAAATTGCAATCAGTGAATGAACATCTGTAGGCCAATTTGACAGTACACAGATTTACAAACATAAGTCCTGACTTTGAAACCCAGGAGATTATCATACCTTAAGTTAGTCCTATAATTAAGCCCCTACACAACTTATTTCACATTTTGATATTTTCCAGTTATGTAGTGTCTTATTGGCTTCCTATCAATATCATGTTGCATTTTCTGACACGATTCTGTGTCGCTCTTTTTCCACTAACTTATCAAAAAAGACTAGCAGGGAAAATATGAAAGATAAGGTCAAGAATTCCTAATGCCATGCGCTAATTGTATAAAGATGCATTTGTTTCCATCAAGTGCAGATTTCAGAGATTTGGTGTAATGGCTGAGCAACATACATGGTTAATTAACATGGTCAATATACGAATAGAAAATTAGACAAATTTTTTGGTGAGTGAAAAACCCAAATTCCGGAACCCGGCATCGTTTTGAGCAGCTAAATGACATGTCGGTTTTTTTGCTACCATGTTATGGACAATGTGTAGGAAAGATTACGCATTGAAATTTTTATCGAATAAAAAGCATTTAAAGGTGATTTTCATCAAGTTATCAGTGCAAATATTCAAAAATGCTACATGAAATTGCATAGGGCCTGTTTAGACGTTCATTCAAAGTGAAAGTAAAATAACAACATCATGAATGTTCATGGTTAAATGGGCATGTAAACGTATAGTATTTTGGACTAACTGTAAGTATCGGTCTCAATATACCATACATGAAAATATATAGGCTTTTCATAGCAATCAACAAGTTGTAGTCTCCAGCAGGATTCATATACCTTAAACCAGAGCATGATATGTAAATTGTGTTATGCTAGAATTTTCAATCCACAAAAGTCTGTCAAGTAGACAGCTAAGAACTGTCACCCAAGACATTAAGTGTTCTGGGCCCTCATTTCACTTTAAAATTTAACAAAATGATGCATGTCAGTTGGTACATGGTGCATTTAGAACCAGTCATGGCGAATACCCATCGGACAGTCGGACCTGACCGATAAAAACCGACTAGGTCCGATACAGAAGGCCTGTGAGTCAGTCCGTATGTCCGATATGGTACGGGTCAGACGGGTTTTACAACATCCGTTGCTGTTTCACAATGCGGTCTTCTTACGCACACCAATTTTCTGCACATTCGCTTGTCTTTCGGACATTTGAACTTTGATTGTGTTGTGAAAAAGGCATTTCATGAGTGAATGTTATAGTAAATAATAATTTTTAACTGTTATTTAACGAAATACGCCAATTATTTCGCCATTTGTGTTTGATTTGTTTAATTTCACTTTGAAATGAGCGGTAATTTTTAACATGTTTTCGGACTGACAAGTTTGCATTCGGTCCGACACGTTTTCCAAGGTTGTCAGACCAAGTGACTGACAAGTCTTGGAAGTCATTCGCCATGAGTGTAGAACCTATACACATGTTTATTTCATTACTCGGCAAGTTACTTAGCCCCATTGCTGACAGTTTGAAATGGCCTTTGTTATAATAATATTACCAAATCTGAACTCGATAGCTGCAACAACAGAAATTTGGACAAGTCATGGAAGCCAGAACTACCAAGTGACAAGTATGCAAAACTAGGCCAAATTCACCTACAGCCTGCCAGTCACAACCCGGATTGACCAATTGCAGAAAATGGACGCTTGATTTGGTGGTGAACTTTAGTAATTCTGTTATCAAAGTATGGCAACAATGTAACTTGACAATGACAGATAATTCGATCATGTTTATACTTGTGTGACAGGATCTATCTAGAACACCGGAGAAACTAGCCGAAAAGAAAGTTCTACATCAGAGTCCAGTTACGAGATAATGAAATCTACGAACAATCATTATGACGAAGCTGAAGAGAAGCTAATGTACAACAATGACCATATACAACCATGAACACAAATGAATATTCCGGTAACTATTGTAAACAATCTACCTTTAGCTGCTTCAATGTTGCTAATTCTTATCTGCGTCGGCTTCTCCTTGTCTTTATACTCCGACTTACTAGGAGCTTTCCTACCCTTTGAGACCGGCATTTTTAAGTCTTGAAATTATGGTTTCCAAAGACGATTCAGACAGATTTTTTCAGCGGCTTGTAAGATTATTCCAGAATGTCCGTGAATTGCATACATTCATAACTTCCGGTGTATGGTTTACGTTAAAACCTGTCGGTACCGTTCGAACAATCTATGAAGTACCTCATTTAATGTTTTTTAGCGGTTTCCTCTCATAGGATGAACCACAGATGATTTATAACAAATGTTTGACATCTGAGCTTTAGATAATCTAACGTTTTTGATTTAAGACAACGATTAATGGCCTGAAAACTGGGCCATTTGTAAGGTGACCGGACGAGTCGTATGGTATAGTTTTAGCATTAACTACAAACGAAACCGGAAACATAGAAAATTGCGGGAAAGAACTACTATTTACACTATTTACAAGAGCATTTTATTTCTGGCAATGTTCTTCAGATACATAAACGAAACAAGATTTGGATTTAAATCCATTAAACAAGGTAATATATTGCAATAATAAAGAAATTCTATCAATTCTACTGATTTGTCTGTATCCATTTTAATTGTCACATATTTACGCGATGTCACTATTGTTAGATATATTTCTATTTGTCAATATCGGTTCTGTCACATCTCATTTTGTTATGGATATCCATTACTTGATTTTGTCTCGTATTTTTCTTATACTGTTTTACGTGTTTCGGTATAACATGATATGAAAATGATGTGCTGATTGGAGTTTGTGTTTTTTGTTCTTATAAATTTTATACAATTTTAGGAATAGAATTGCTAAGGGGAATTTTTCAAAATCATGTTAATCCATTGAGATTTCAGCAGGTGGGGAGTCCTCCACTACATACTTTCGATCATTCTCCCGCTTGTTTGGCTTTGAATTCGCTTTTGAAGTAAAGCAAGGGGAAGCAGTACACCCGACTTGGGGCTTGCATCTACGACCCCCTAAACACTGGTACAACGTTCTACAGACTTAGCTAAACGGGCAGCTTTCTTACCCCACATCATTACACTGAAAATAAGAGTAGATTTTTATTGACACCTTGCAGTCTTAATAGTGCCGTTCGAAGAGTAAAATGCCCCAAATTGTTGGTGTGTTAATTGAATAGATAAATTTACTGTAGTTATATTGCTTGTTAGTGCAAACTGTGTTTGACATGTAGTACTGAAGAGTAAGGCTTTATCAACAGACCCACAATTAATGTTGTTGATGAAATTGCCCTTGTCTGCTGGGCATGTCATGCACACAACAGTTTCAGGCCCGGATCCAGAAATTCAAGACTGGGGGGGCCAATCATGAGGACCAGTGATCCCTCCCCGAAGGGGTGTCCGGGGGAACTCCCCCGGAATATTTGAACAATATAGGTATGAAATGGTGGCTTCTGGTGCATTTCGGGGTCTAAAATTTGAGGACTCATTCATGAGAATTGCACTAGTATTATTTTGTTAAAAATACAAAATCGAGCAAATTATACAAGTACCAAATTTTTAAAAATGTCCTGGGGACATCAATTCCTGTACCAACCCCAGTCAAATCTCCCCCGGAAATTTTTACAATATAGTTATGAAATGGTGGCTTCTGGTGCATTTCTAGGTCTAAAATTTGAGGACTCATTCATGAGAAATGAGTAGCATTACATGCGTCTTGTTAAAAATACAGATCGACCAATTCATACGAGTACCAACATTTTACAAAATTTCCAGGGGACACAACTTTCTGTACCAACCCCAGTCAGATCTCCCCCGGAAATTTTTTACTATATAGGTATGAAAGGGTTGCTTCTGATGCATTTCGGGGTCTTAAATTTGAGGACTCATTCATGAGAATTCTACTGGTATTATCTTGTTAAAAAAACGCAAAACGACCAATTCATACGAGTACTAATATGTTTTACCAATGTCCACTTGTTGACGATTCATCATTAACAACATTGACAGACGACATAAAATGGCACCCAAAGGCAAAGTTTTTGAAAACAAAAGAACCGTACACTAGTCATGAATACTTATTGTGACTAAACAACATTAATTTTGATGACGGCTGCGCTGCAGCAGAAAATTAAAGATGAAAAGAAGAAACTTCGTGTGATGTCAAATTATAATTATTGTACCTCTTTACTAGTATTACATTACAGTTCTTTTTAAACAAATTTTTAAGAAAATGTGAAAATAAATATGAAAGGAGGCTTATTCGGGATTTTTTTAATTTTATTTTGCAAAACTTCAGGCCCAAGTATTACATTCCCTTCCATAAATTATTGAATTGATTAAAACTATTTTAAGAAAACTTAAATGAATTCAGTAGAGCTAATATCAGGTTTGAATTTTTTACAACTCCCCATCAATTCTTTATCACTAAACACCACCACGACAGACCTCTGTTACGTACCATGTTCAATAATCTGTGTTTTACAGACGCTTTCAACTTCTGTATATATATGCATGATAAGGAAATTGAAAGCACCCGGCTGATATAGAGTGAGCATACTATTCTAGACGGTCTCAAGGCCAATCAACACAACAGGGGGCCAAATTTGATGGCTACTGCTTCGGTCTCAAGGGTTGATAAAGAGTGAGCATACTATTCTTCTAGACGGTCTCAAGGCCAATCAACACAACAGGGGGCCAAATTTTATGGCTACTGCTTCGGTCTCAAGGTCAATGAGCACAACAGGGGGCCAACTTTTATGGCACTTAAATTGCTTCAGCTATACTGGCAGTATACAAGAGGAAATCGACCATAAATCAATGTATTGCATTTAAAATGCTAAAATAGTAGTGGATATAATTTTGAATTTAGGAATTTAAAAAGGTCACTCCACAGCCGACTGGGGGGGCCAAGGCCCCCTTGGCCCCCCCGGTGGATCCGGGCCTGAGTTTATCCAATTAGTTGCACGATCAGTGTAAATTCTGTATCAGATTTTCAGTGCAAGAACTGCTCCCATTTGTCCAAATTGGCGAAAGAATTTCAGTGAGATTTGTAACGAGTAATGGATAACACAATAATAAAACAATCCTGAATAGTACTTTTATTGTCGAGCCTGCACAATGGCGGACCGGTGTATGTGTATGCGTTCGGATTTTCTTTGTCTGGACCATTACTCTGACACTTATTGGAGGATTTTCAAATGACTTGGCACAAATGTTCACCATGATGATACGGAATGTTGCAAGCAAGACCCGTGTCCGTATCACAAAGATCAAGGTCACACTTGGAAGTCAAACTCAAAGGTCAAAAATGGGTCTAAAACATCTTGTCTGGAGTATTTCACTGTCATTTATTGTGGTATTTTCAAATTACTTGGCACAAATGTTCACCTTGATGAGACGGTGTGTCGTGCATAAGACCCGTGTTCGTTGCTCAAAGGTCAAGGTCACACTTAGTGTTCAAATGTCCATTACTCTGATATCTATTAGGGGATTTTCAAATAACTTGACACAAATGTTCACCATGATGAGACGGCATGTAGCGTGCAAGACCCGTGTCCCAAGCAACTGACAGGAAATGTGAACTGAACTTATTTACATTTTGGAGGTCTACAGAACTGTCAATATTTGGATGTCAACAACAAATGGACTTTGAGCTGACCTGTTTTAATCATCTTTGGCTATCTTGGCTTTAATGGCCGTATGACAGAGAGCGTATGTCATGGCTAATTGTTTGTGTGTGTATATATATGTCTTTTATCTTTTCATTCAAATGACATCTCCATCTTAACCCTTTGTCTAATTTTGACCAAACTTAGAAAAATGTTCCTTGGATGGCCCTCTTTCACAGTATGGTCTTTATTTTTCAGATCAAGTGCCGCTACATTTAGGAATTTTAGAAAATTTGAGGTGTCACAAGCTTGATGAATATCCTATTATCAGTATTGAAGATGAGGTAACTTAGATTTAATACTTAATTCTATTCACTCGTTTGTTTGATCCATCAATTAGTAGCTGTGTCTATTTTCGTTACTGCTTGCCCTTCTACATTTCTTACTAGTGTATCTATTAAAAATTATCTCTGTATTTTTTTATTCCATTATCTGTTTTATCATATTTTGGTATGTTTGGACTCAAATATATTTTCATTTCATTACATGTATAAAAAATTAAATTCTGTAGTAACAGTCTGTTTATATTATTTTAGGTACCAGTTCCACCATTAGCTTGCAGTTTTAGTAAAGGTTTGTATAAAAGAAATGTCTCTGTTTGATTGTGATAGTAATATTGTTCTGAAATTCAGATATATATTAAATGAGAATTCTGTGAAACTTGGTTCTATTGATATCAGAAATGCCTAGTACTCTTGTTATATACATTGTCATTATAGGTAGATAGTCTTATTATAATATAATGTTAAGTAAATGGCATTTTAATGGCTTTATACAACATACTTTACTACACTGCATTGTGACTTTTCTTAAAAGTTACGTGGACCAGCAAAAAGACAAGACTGATACAGGTATTTTCTCTGCTAGCGCTAACATGGCACATAGGTCAGGATGGAAAATACCTGCATCAGACCTGTATTAGTGCCACAGTGGTTTTGGAAAACATGTAAGAAAAGTGACAGGTTCAATGTCATATATTAAAGTATTGTGTTTAAGCACATGAAAACTGTATTTGTGCAATAATTATTATTATTTTGTTTTTAAACAATTGTGAAATAAATTGATAATGAACTTGCTGTCTAACTCTGAAGTTTCGTGTTCTTTGTATGGTCATATTTTGATATCATGATTCATTATAATCTCAGGAAGAACTAGCGGCCATGTTCTTGCCCTGGTGGATGAAAATGGCAGTGTAGTTCTATACAACACAAATCTGAATGGTGATGATGCCATTATAACAGGTAGGATTTGTGATGTCAGTTGGTGGAACTAGACTTCACCATATTTCATTTTCTTGTTATGGCTTGGCATTTGGTATTTAATATTTACTGTATAATTATGTGAATGCTTGGTTTCAGGCAAGCTACTCAGTAACTTTGCTTGTCTCAAACATTCCTATTGGCCTTACATTTAACATTATTTTGTAAAATTGATACAATAAATGTCACAATTTTGTGTCTACATAAATTGTTAAAGTCATGAGTGGTTTTTATTTATTCTCTATTCATACTTTCAAACAAAATGTTTTCACTTAAAATTACTGCATGCCTGTTTGTGCTCTCAGGAATTCCTACTATCCAAAAATTAAAGTTACTAGCCCTGAGCTTTTGGCTAGCTGGTTACTTTGAAGACTTTATGTAACAGGTAGCTTACATTTCGTCAATAAAATACAAAATCTAAATGCACAGTGATAATAATAAGGGAATGATAAATGCAAACAAAATATGCGTGTCTATCAATAATTTCTATTCTTATGAAGAATCAAAATACTTTGTTAGGAATGTTCTTTGTAATATATTATTGTTGTGAATGATTTACAGATTGGAGTGCCCACAACAATGCCGTGTTTGATGTAGAGTGGACGTGTAATGATAAACTACTCACAGCATCTGGTGATCAAACTATTGCATTATGGGATGTGAAGAGTAAACAGAAACTTTTGACCTTCAAAGGTCATACCAGTTCTGTCCGATCAGTAAGATACAGGCCCAATGATGATGGTTAGTATAGTGGTCACGCTTGTTTTCTACGCATGGGTCAATAGCCTGTATATCATGTGTTTACTCATAAGTCTATGATATTTTTGAGATTGATGAAGTTATTTTGCCTGAATGCATTACATTTAGAAGTTAAAACTATCAATTGATTGTTTAATTTTTGTATATATGTATTTGAAAAAAAATGTTAAGAAATGGTTAATGCAAACTTAATACATCATGTCCAAGTTCCGTTAGTCCAGTTTAGCTGTAAGGCTAGTTTGTGATATATTGGGTTATTTGCCTTGGGTATTTGGTATGAACATATTTATTCAAATGTCGGCGTAAACAGTAGAAACATTTCAAAATACCAGTTTGTTTACGGCTGGACAATTTGGTGGTTAACCTTCTTTTTCATACTTACCACACTTGCATTACAGCATGTTTGTCACGTAAATTCTCAGATTTACAGAATTTTTGTTTTAGACATTAGTTCACAATACGGTTAACTCTATAATGTTTTGTTTTAAGCTGTGTTTGCATCAGGAAGTAGAGATGGACATGTGAGGATTTGGGACTCAAGGTGTAATGTTAAAGGTAAGATTGTAAATTGGACAGGACAGTCTATTATTTCATATACCACATGTAGCAACTAGTATGATATTCCCGAAGCATACATAATACAGTATCCTTATAGACTGACTTGCTATTCAGCATAATGTCACCGTAATTAATTGTAATTCTAACTTTAAAACTCTTTTGATTGGTTCATTTTATAATGCCAGATATTGTATTCATATTTTAATGCAATATTAAGTGCCAGATCACTTGATTTGGTTATACAATTTTAAACAAAATGACTACCAGAATCTCCTTATTTCTTTTTGAACAGATGACAAAGTTAGTTGTGTCAGTTTGTTAAAAAATGCTCATTGTGTGAGTCTACAATCAATAAATAAGAAGAAAAAGTCACGTCCTGGTGGTTCTGCACAATTACAGGTAAGGGTTTATTCTTATATTTGTCTTCATTTATTGACAAAAATAAACAAGAGAGTTCTTATTTTTGAACCTGCTTTGAGATGTATTTTACCGGATCAACGTAAACATGGAGGAGGGTGCTATTAGGTCAACACTTCTTCATGCATCTGTTGCAAAATCAAATCTCATGCATATCTTTTATTCTCCTGCTACGATATTGAGTAACTTGATACAAATGTTCATCTTAAGGAAACTGTATACAGAATGCAACTGTTGGCCATGTCTGTCAATGGCGTACCTGGAAGATTTTGAAGTGTACGCCAAGTATGAGCATTACCAGTGTCACACAACTCATCTATTCAGGTGAATCCCCTCCGCCTTCAGTTTTTATTGCATTTTTGGAACTTTTATTTTTTCACTTTTTCTGACGAATTGTACACATTGGCATATGTGTGTATGCCTGAATACGAACCTGCCTGTTCATGGCAATATGAAATATAATGAAAATCAAAACTTCACCAAGTAGTTCAACAGAAAAGTTCAGACCCATGATATTTTCAAATATTTTCAACATGGTTGATATGCTACCATATTTTTCAGCTTAATTTTCCTTCCATTATATGTTAGTTGTATAGATTTTCTAAGTTTGTTCTCGAATCTCTCAGGAAAATTGAATTATTTCTTTTTCACACTGATGTATTTCAGGATTGTCAACAATCAGTGACATGTGTTTTGTTTCAAAATGATAATCTTCTGACAACATCTGGTGCTGTGGATGGGTAAGTGATTACAGTCAGTGATTTGTTTGGAAAATAATTGTACTGCCTGTGTCTTTTCAATTTGGAAAATAAGCGTGATGAAAATTGAGAAAATTAGTTAATGGTAATTTCGCTTATAAAAATCCAAAGTACTGTAACAGCCAATGAACCAACACTGGTGTTGGGTGCTAGACTGTCAGGTTGAGCTGTTAACTGTCAGTGACGCCTTAAATCTATGTACAGTCAGACATCTCTCATTCCAATTCATTGGGCCAGAAATTATACTTCAAATAATACATGGTTTCAAATAGTCCATTTCAATTTGACGTGCATAAAAAGATACATCGAGAAATTATATTTATTTCAGATGATATATCTAGTATTCAGATAGAAGGTTGTCGAATAAACGAGGTCAAACTGTATATTATTACATTGTATTATATATTTTACAGATGCGTCAAAGTGTGGGATATGAGAAAGATTAAGCAAGACAATAATACTGCAGTGTATAGTTTTCCTTATGTTGGTACTTCCAAGAGAACACATGGTAAGTGATGATGCCTGCTGTTACATTAATTGTTTGTAAGTCTGACCGTTTTTGTATGAAACTTTCTGCTGTCTATTTTTTAACAATTAAATAAAGCAGATTAAATGCTGGACTTATTTATCAATGTACTGAACAATTGAGTATGTTTGCATACTTTTCATAGTATTGTATGGCTTTGCTAGACTTCAGTGGCGCATAAGTAAATATCTGGAACAAATATTTTTATTTTGTCAATAGTTTAAAAAAATGTTTTAGAAAAATGACATATTTTGGTGCTCTCTGAATAATTTTTAATTGATTGTGTATTTTGAAATTGCAGGATTTTCCAGCCTGGTGTTTGATTCATATTTCACCAAGTTGTATGCTAACTGTACCGATGATGTTATATATTGCTATGATTTTATATCCTATGATTCTCAACCTGGTAAGTGTAATATTTTCTACATTGTTTATTTTCCTCATCTTAACAATGATATTCTTGCCTCCAGTCAGCTGATGTCCTACTTTCTGCGCCATTTTTGTGGAATAAAACTTATTTATTTTATCTGTGTCGAAAAGGTACTAATTTTGTTTCAAAAAGTTTGGGCGATATATTTTCTGTAGATTTCTTTATTGATATCATTGAGTATTCATATCCTAGTTTTGTATGCTTTTAACTCAATACGCTAATTTTTTAAAGGTAAGTACTTGCCTAAGGAATTGTATGAGTTGCACATCTCAAGTAACAGATGAAAACTAAGTCTTACACGTTACTGTATAAGTTTGCGAATTGCCGATTCCAGACCTTTTGCGTGTCGAAATGTTTGCGAATTGCCTATTATTAAAATGAGTTTGATTATAATATCTCCACATTGTAAAACGATCAATTTCTTAATTTTATTTTTCAAAAGTTAAGGGAGTACTACACTCCCAAGTATTATCGGCCATGCGATGTTTTGGATGTGGCTCTATGGAGGGCCAGACTCCAAGTAGTGGCTACACAGTGTGTAGGAAAATATAATATATATAATGTGAAAGTGGAAATCGTTCGCACCTTTTCCACCTCGCAAACTTTACCACTTATATACAGTATATGTTTGGGTTGTTTGATACTGCAAAATCACCTTTGTCTGCAGCTATGTCTATTGTTCTCTGTTGATAAAACATTTATCTGTGTATTTATGTGCTCCCTCTCAATTGTGGGGGCTTTTAGAGTAACTCTTGCAGGCATGAGAATTTTCCGTGGACTTGACGCTTACAAGAGCTGCTTTTGAGACACTGTAAGCCATCTTAGATGCTTGAAAGCCAGGAACTTCAACGGTCCCCTTGCCGAATTTTCAGCTGATTTTGAAATTTTGCATTCTCATTCTTGCCTTGTCAGTCTGTCTGTCCTTCAGTCTGTCTGTCCTTCAGTCTGTATGTCTGTCTCACAAAGCATAACAATATGTCACTCATATCTCCTGAACCATTGAACCTACAGTCTTCAAACTTTATAAAAATGTAAATCAGCATGTGAAGTTGTGCACATATGTTTTGCATCCATCTCCACCAAGGGAAATAGAGCTGTGGGTATTGAATAGGTGAAAATTTGAATTTCTTAGTAAGAAAAGAGTAACACCCCTTAATTGTGTCAAGTGGTGGCGCCTGTGTTCTGTGGACACATTTCTAGTTTCATTCAAGTTCTGTATGCTCCTGTTTGTGTTATTAACAATTGCAGAGATGCTTTAGAATGATGTACTCATATTTCAGTATGTACCTACAAAGGTCACAGGAATACCTCGTTCTATGTGAAATCAGCTCTCAGTCCAGACAATGAGTTCTTGTTGAGTGGATCTTCTGATGAGTTTGCTTATATTTGGCAGGTAAGTTGGTATATTTGAAGTATCATGAATACTTTTTGCTCTTTTATAGAGTGTATAACTTCAAAATGCTTGCAGAATTACAATTTATTTCTAGTTGAACCATTGTCAGTTTATTATGTTCATTAATTGTGGCCTGTAAGTGAAAGCTTGTTTAAAAGGTGATGATAACATAATGTAACAATATAATATGGCATGTATTAAGTGAAAACATTGATTACATGATTCATTATTTCAGGTATCAAAACCCAATGCTAGTCCAGTGTTACTGAAAGGACATGGTAGCGAGATTTCAGATGTTGCATGGTGCAAAACAGATTTATTTAGGGTATAACAAATTCCAATTTCTTTCACTTTCTGTAATTGTTACAAACAATTTAAAATGGATCCAAGAATGGATTGTTATAACATTTGTAGCTTTGTGAACAAAGCTTTAGCTCATGGAAAGCTTTGTTCACAAAGCTACAGCTCATGGAAAGCATTGTTCACAAAGCTACAGCTAATGGAAAGCATTGTTCACAAAGCTACAGCTCATGGAAAGCATTGTTCACAAAGCTACAGCTCATGGAAAGCTTTGTTCACAAAGCTACAGCTAATGGAAAGCTTTGTTCACAAAGCTACAGCTAATGGAAAGCATTGTTCACAAAGCTACAGCTCATGGAAAGCATTGTTCACAAAGCTACAGCTCATGGAAAGCTTTGTTCACAAAGCTACAGCTAATGGAAAGGTTTGTTCACAAAGCTACAGCTCATTGAAAGCATTGTTCACAAAGCTACAGCTCATGGAAAGCTTTGTTCACAAAGCTACAGCTCATTGAAAGCATTGTTCACAAAGCTACAGCTCATGGAAAGCTTTGTTCACAAAGCTACAGCTCATTGAAAGCATTGTTCACAAAGCTACAGCTCATTGAAAGCATTGTTCACAAAGCTACAGCTAATGGAAAGGTTTGTTCACAAAGCTACAGCTAATGGAAAGTATTGTTCACAAAGCTACAGCTCATGGAAAGCTTTGTTCACAAAGCTACAGCTAATGGAAAGCTTTGTTCACAAAGCTACAGCTCATGGAAAGCTTTGTTCACAAAGCTACAGCTCATGGCTTTCATCAAGTGGAGAAACGAACGCCTTGCCTACCAGAGCAAGATTTCCTGCGTTTCCACCGGTCCTGGAAAACTCACTCTTATATACCTGTGTAGGATGATTCTTGTGCTGATGACATCACATAATGATGTCACGTAACATTGAATAATAACTTGAATGAATTTGTAAAATAATAATATTTTACTATAAGCAAAAATCACTCAAAAGTTTAGTCGTTTTATTCAATCATGTCCTTTACTTACAAAGGTATGCAAGAATCTTTCACTGGCTTCGTGTGGGGATGGAAATATCCAGCAGTCCGGTAACTGTGGGAACGAGCCCGCCAAAACAGTTACCCTTGATATTTCGTTCCATACCTGAACCCAGTGAAAGATTCTATTTATCTTTGTCAACAATTGAAGGCCATGTAGTTCCTGCTACCTTAGATGATGTCAAGCAGTAGACATGTCAATGTTTATTTATATATAATATAGCATTTTCCCAAACTTTTTGTGAACAGTTACGACTCCAGCATTGACGTTCAGGCACCAATCATATTACCAAGTATTTCTTATCTTGGTCGTTTTCATTGTAATGTAGGCCAGCTAACATTGTCATACTTAGGTTTTTAACTTCTGAAATTATGTTGAAAATATTTTCATAGTGTGAAAGTTAGTTACATGAAATGTATGGGTATGTTTCTTTTTGTATACATTGTATTTATTCTGATTTTAATTTTTAAATTGTGAGTATAGCCTCTCTAAATATGTCTTGCCTATAACCCAATCTTATCTAATATTTTACCACATATGTCTAAAAATTTGTGAAAGTTGGATGTATAGAAATATATAACAATGGGAAAATCCCTTCTTACCATCCCAACTGTTTTAGCTGCTATGAAAATGACATATTTCTTTGTCTTAGCTGTTGCTGCATAGGTAAACTGTTAGAAAATGGTGTCTCCCATCGGAGGGTGTAAAAATGATATATCTTTAAATTCATGATTACAGGTTGTAACTACATCAGATGACAATACAATGAGAGTTTGGAGATATGATCCAACAGCTGAACTCAGACACAAACTTGGTAGATCTGATGCTTCTTGCAGTATTGTTGGATCTGCGGAAAGAACTCACAGAGATATAGGTATTTATATGTTATATCAAGTTCTACAACATTTTAAAACAGAAATCCCATTGGTCACCATTTGTTACTGCGGTATTTCAAATCCAAAGTAATAATATCCAACGAATATTTACAATGGATGCAACCACCACAATCATTGGATCACAATATCCTCGGAAAAGATTTGTAAGATGTATTTTACATTTTCTTCTGAACTTGGATGAATCGCCAAAACCACTTGTACGCAGTTTGTTTGTATTGTATTTGTAGAACAAATTTAACTTCATATCATATATATTTTGATTTATTATTGATACATTGATTAATAAATTTTGCCAAATACAAGGAAAGGATCTCCTGATTGTCTTCAGAGCTTTGGAGGCATTTGATATATGGTGTGTTTGGTACTGTACATTTAAATACTAATGAAAGATTGGTCTGACACAGACATTTCTTGTTATGTATCTTGATGCAGTGACCTAACATATATCATTATCATTGTATTTGTCTGACAGTTTTAAATGCCAAAGTTAATTGTATAACTTTATTTCAGGAACTTGTGTGGAACAAGGACCAAGTGTATCCACATCACCTGCAAGGCCTGCAGTGAAGAGAGCAGCCACTGTTGCTACATTTGGTCCAGTGGTAGTTCAGTCACCAAAACAAGCTAAGACCAGCATAAAGTCATCTGCTTCACCTTCCATCAAAATGTGGCTGAAACGTAGTACTAGTGATTCAGAGACACTCAAAGCTAATGCGATGCAGGGAAATTCCTCTCCAGTTCTTACTAAAATATTAAAAACTACTGCTTATTCAGAGAATACAATTGTTACTGATGATGATCATCTGAAAAATGGTTTGTCGATATCTTCAAAGTCAGAAGCAGACAACAAAACTGGCCAATCTAGCATCACGAACACTGTGTCAGATGGGAAAGATAGTTCTTGTGGTAAATCAGAGTTAAGTCCATCAAAAAGACCAAAAATGGATTTCGGTAGCTGCAAAACTGCTGATACTACCAATAGTGGTGTTAAAAAATCATGCAAAAGAAAACTCGTGGAAGACGATTCACCTAAAAAGTCGAAGAGATCTAGACTTGATGTTGAAAATGCATTCACTGAAAGCAAATCCGTGGTCAAAGATAACAAGGACAAAGTGTTAAGTCCACTGAAAGATTTAAACTCTGTAATGAATACAAGTCCTGATAAATGTGACAAAAACATGAATGTATTCTCATCGCCAGCAAGAGGGATGTTACAAGAGTGGTCAGCATCCGTGTATCAGTCACCCACTGCTAATCTTCCAAATATAGTTGTTGACGGACCTCAGAGAACGATTTTACACACCCCTGGTAAATCTAAAGCAGTAAATTGGCTTACACAGATGAGGAATGAGAAACTGGTTAAAGTTAGCCCTACTAGTAAGAAGTGTATTAAGTTAGATGAAAAGTTGACAAGTAGTCCATCTGCCACGGCTAAATCATTGAAAGCTCCTGAAGACAGTTCTGCACCATCAACCCCAAAATCTAAGGTAAGCATACCCCTGTTAACTGTTTCGACACTGTACAATGTAAATAACAGAAGTGTATTGAGTGAAAGAGTTACCTTACCTGAATTGCAAATAAAACTGATGTACTATGATAAAAGTGTATAGAAAATGTTGTTTTTTGATTGATTTCCTAAAGCAGTAGACCTTTGTTAAGTTTACAATTTGATACAGTTAATGTAACCACAATCATTGAAATCAATTGTTAAACCTAACCACATTACGTGAATTTTTTATACAAGTTATATGAAGTGATAAGCTGGCAATAATATTTACTTGCTAAAATCAATAAAACTTGGGGAAATGTAGGGCCTTTGAAACTGTTAAGTAGTGTATTTAACTGGGAAATGTAGGGCCTTTGAAACTGTTAAGTAGTGTATTTAACTGGGAAATGTAGGGCCTTTGAAACTGTTAAGTAGTGTATTTAACTGGGAAATGTAGGGCCTTTGAAACTGTTAAGTAGTGTATTTAACTGGGAAATGTAGGGCCTTTGAAACTGTTAAGTAGTGTATTTAACTGGGAAATGTAGGGTCTTTGAAACTGTTAAGTAGTGTATTTAACTGGGAAATGTAGGGCCTTTGAAACTGTTAAGTAGTGTATTTAACTGGGAAATGTAGGGTCTTTGAAACTGTTGAGCGGTGTATTTAACTGGGAAATGTAGGGTCTTTGAAACTGTATAGTGGTGTATTTAACTGGGAAATGTAGGGTCTTTGAAACTGTATAGTGGTGTATTTAACTGGGAAATGTAGGGTCTTTGAAACTGTTGAGCGGTGTATTTAACTGGGAAATGTAGGGTCTTTGAAACTGTATAGTGGTGTATTTAACTGGGAAATGTAGGGTCTTTGAAACTGTATAGTGGTGTATTTAACTGGGAAATGTAGGGTCTTTGAAACTGTTGAGCGGTGTATTTAACTGGGAAATGTAGGGTCTTTGAAACTGTTAAGTAGTGTATTTAACTGGGAAATGTAGGGTCTTTGAAACTGTTGAGCGGTGTATTTAACTGGGAAATGTAGGGTCTTTGAAACTGTATAGTGGTGTATTTAACTGGGAAATGTAGGGTCTTTGAAACTGTATAGTGGTGTATTTAACTGGGAAATGTAGGGTCTTTGAAACTTTTGAGCGGTGTATTTAACTGGGAAATGTAGGGTCTTTGAAACTGTATAGTGGTGTATTTAACTGGGAAATGTAGGGTCTTTGAAACTGTTTAGTGGTGTACTTAACTGGGAAATGTAGGGTCTTTGAAACTGTTGAGCGGTGTATTCAACTGTCTGCTGTGGAACATTATGGATAGATCTATCTTGTGGTTCAACTTTGTGTAAACACTTAAAAACTGCTAACACTTATTGTTTTAATTGTTTCTGTTATTTTCAGTGTCGCAGCAACCTAACTAGTTTCTGAATTTCTTCCCAATCGTAACAAAACATTTCGGATCCCCAATTTGTCAAACACAAGGGTCCAAGGACCCCTAGCTGAAGAATCCTAGGGAAAACCCTGTAATATCATTCTCTTAAGTTCTCTGTTATTTTTGGGAGTTGTCTTGGCTGTAGTGTGCTTCAACAAATGTTTTGTTTATTTCAGAGTCCTTTACGTGGAGTAAGATCAATCACATCATTCTTCAGTCGTCAGTTATCTTCCAAGTCGTAGATAATCCCGATTCATTGTATACATAAAGTAATATGTCGGCAGTTCATTTTACGCTTGTCAAAAAGGAGCATATAGCTGCTGTTTTGTCTGTTCATCCTTGTGTAAGTACATGCTTGTGTCCATCCCGCATTGGTGTCGGCGCTGTTTCTCAGGAACTTACTACGGGAATTCAATGGAACTTAAAGCTTCTATACCAAGAGAAGATAGGCATATTATCTGCACATTCCAGTTTGATGATTGTTCACATACTTGGGAGAGCATCCATCTGATATTCTTGTTTTACACATTGTATGTGGGTTTTTATTTTCTGTTTATTGACATCAGATTTATTTTTGTGATAAAATTGTTTTACTTGTTCAGTGTCTTAGACAAGACTGTTTTAATACACCTACATATTGTATGGATGCGTCTCTGTGTATTTGTCTATGTATTATCTCCCTTATACTGAGGCGGAACCTATTATACTCTGACTGCAGGATATAATGTTGTCTCTGTACAACATATGTCATTGCTTGTTTAAATTTGTGTTTCTTACGTACATATTCAGTGAACTATTTTATTGATCAATGTAGTAAATATATTGTACAAAAAATGTTCATAATCTGTGAGGATACTTTGTGTGTTCATAGACAGTAATGATTTAGTCAATTTCATAAGAAAGATATTTTCATAAATAGGTTCATAAATTGTAATGATTTTGTTAATTTCAGTGAGAAATATATTGTCCACAATTGTGTTCATAAACTATAATGGTATTGTCCAAGTCATAAGAAATGCCTTGTGCAAAATGTGTTCATTTGTTGTTATTATAAATTAATTTAGATATACAAACTGTGTTCATAAATTGTTATGTCAATGCTTAACAAGTAATAAGTATATAACTGTGGTAGTATATGTTTATGTTCCATGATGTTCCACTATCGTTCATTACTTCTCCCAGGTCATATCAGTTCCTCGGCACTCAGTTATTGCACTCAAATCTCACTGAGTGCTTACTAAGCTTCGCATTCCTCTGTGTACTCACAGATCTCCATACTTGGACACGGTAGACTGAATTTTAAGTGTGAGTGATTCATAACGGTTAAAACCTGGGCTTTGATGTTGCATTATCAGATGAAGAAAATTTGAATGCTTTGTGATTATATGATATTTTAATCATGTTTTATATGCTCAAAGCCACATGTGTTCAAATAAAAGAACAAAATACATACACACTTGTTGTTGTCTCTGTCATACTCTCGCTGTCATACACTCAAACACTTGTTGTTGTACACTCAAACACTTACTGTTGTCTCTGTCATACTTTCTCTGTAATACACTCAAGCACTTGCTGTTGTCTCTGTCATACACTCAATGTCATACACTCAAACACGTGCTGTTGTCTCTGTCATACACTAGATGTCATACACTCAAACACTTGCTGTTGTCTCTGTCATACACTCAAACACTTGCTGTTGTCTCTGTCATACACTAGATGTCATACACTCAAACATGTGCTGTTGTCTCTGTCATACACTCGCTGTCATACACTCAAACACTTGCTGTTGTCTCTGTCATACACTCAAACATGTGCTGTTGTCTCTGTCATACACTAGATGCCATACACATACACTTGCTGTCATACACTCAAACACTTGCTGTTGTCTCTGTCATACACTCAAACAACATGTGCTGTTGTCTCTGTCATACACTCAAACACGTGATGTTGTCTCTGTCATACACTCGCTGTCATACACTCAAACACTTGCTGTTGTCTCTGTCATACACTCAATGGCATACACTCAAACATGTGCTGTTGTCTCTGTCATAACCTTGCTGTCATACACTCAAACACGTGCTGTTGTCTCTGTCATACACTAGATGTCATACACTCAAACATGTGCTGTTGTCTCTGTCATACACTCAAACATGTGCTGTTGTCTCTGTCATACACTAGATGTCATACACTCAAACACGTGCTGTTGTCTCTGTCATACACTCAAACATGTGCTGTTGTCTCTGTCATTCACTAGATGTCATACACTCAAACATGTGCTGTTGTCTCTGTCATACACTCAAACACGTGTTGTTGTCTCTGTCATACACTAGATGTAATACACTCAAACACGTGCTGTTGTCTCTGTCATACACTAGAAGTCATACACTCAAACACGTGCTGTTGTCTCTGTCATACACTAGATGTCATACGCTCAAACACGTGCTGTTGTCTCTGTCATACACTCAAACACGTGCTGTTGTCTCTGTCATACACTAGATGTCATACACTCAAACACGTGCTGTTGTCTCTGTCATACACTTGCTGTCATACACTCAAACACGTGCTGTTGTCTCTGTCATACACTTGCTGTCATACACTCAAACACGTGCTGTGGTCTCTGTCATACACTAGATGTCATACACTCAAACATGTGCTGTTGTCTCTGTCATACACTAGATGTCATACACTCAAACACGTGCTGTTGTCTCTGTCATACACTAGATGTCATACACTCAAACACGTGCTGTTGTCTCTGTCATACACTCAAACACGTGCTGTTGTCTCTGTCATACACTAGATGTCATACACTCAAACACGTGCTGTTGTCTCTGTCATACACTTGCTGTCATACACTCAAACACGTGCTGTTGTCTCTGTTATACACTTGCTGTCATACACTCAAACACGTGCTGTGGTCTCTGTCATACACTAGATGTCATACACTCAAACATGTGCTGTTGTCTCTGTCATACACTAGATGTCATACACTCAAACACGTGCTGTTGTCTCTGTCATACACTAGATGTCATACACTCAAACACGTGCTGTTGTCTCTGTCATACACTCAAACACGTGCTGTTGTCTCTGTCATACACTAGATGTCATACACTCAAACACGTGCTGTTGTCTCTGTCATACACTTGCTGTCATACACTCAAACACGTGCTGTTGTCTCTGTCATACACTTGCTGTCATACACTCAAACACGTGCTGTGGTCTCTGTCATACACTAGATGTCATACACTCAAACATGTGCTGTTGTCTCTGTCATACACTAGATGTCATACACTCAAACACGTGCTGTTGTCTCTGTCATACACTTGCTGTCATACACTCAAACACGTGCTGTTGTCTCTGTCATACACTAATAAAGTGAGAGAACTTAAGAAGGGACAAAGGGAGAGAAATCATGGCAATTATGATCAAAGTTAAGCAGTTTCGTTAAAACTTAAAAAAGCCTGATTATAAACTTCACTGTCCTGAATCCATTCTCACTGGAGGGGGCAACTACTTATAACCAGTATGCGTTTCTCAGCGAAAGCTTGTATTGGTTATGCTACAACGAATCGGCAGTTTTGTGAACAAAGCTATTTTGTTAGAACAGTTGTACATGTTATTTTTTATGTTGACTTCTGCTTACTTTCTCTCTGTTTACACGATGTGCACAAATATATGGATGATTGTTCACACAACGTGTGTCTGTTTTCTTCTTGAAGTTAACTATAAATGTACGTACATGCGTTTTAACATATTATATGTTGATTTGACTGACAATGTTTATACTGTAAAACCTCATTTAAAGACCACCTCAATAATAAGATCAATTTAAAATTAAGAACACTTTACAACTCCATTTTCACTGTTTTGCTCTTTATCCAACCTCAATATTAAGACCAGTTTTCACGGGTTCTAAGGGTGGTCTTATTATTGATATTTAGTTTAAGAATTAAGTACAAAAATAATTATCTCTCAAAAAGTACGCAACTGCTTAACACTTATACAGACGGTCATATGTTTCACTTTTGAATTATGTAAGCGTAAGTCACCTTCCAAATAACTTTCAAAACAAACTTTCCAATGTCTTCCAAATAAAAGTCATAGTATGTGTAAATTAAGAATCACCCGTGAGTGCAAATATGCAGTTTACAATATAAGAAATACAAAGACTGATTGTTACCGACATTTAATGTATAAATACATCGTACACAGTATACCATCAAAATAAACAACTAACATTTCATACACATATAACATTATAACAATAGTTTGTACACTTAAAATACGCTATATAAAGCACTTCAACATATTGAACGTCATCAAATATACGATATATTCATTTTTCATAAAAAAGTTCAATTAATCTGTTTTATCGATTCTAGACACATTTTGATCATCTCGTTTACGTACCTTTTAAAAATGAATTTACACAATACAGTATAACTATACAACAATGATTCATTTTTCTATAAAGACCTTTTGACTTCTTCTGTATTATTGTTCTTCAAAGTATTCACTGCGAAATATACCGCTCACAATAAAACATAACAAGATATACCTCCCAGAAATACTCGAAACTATAAGCATATTCATTTAAATGCCATAAGTTCATCTTAATATCTTACTTTTATCCTATAAAAACGAGATCGCGTTCCGGTAAACTGAAAAACACTAACAGTCCCTTTCCTAAGATTGCCAGTTTCAGAGCTCCTTATACCGGTTGTGTCATCACTGTAAAATTCGATCGACTGGGAGAAGCATTGAGTCTGTCGTCAATAGCGCTTGTTTTTAACATTTCTAGTTTCTGTAGCCAAGCTTTGTACATTTCCACTGAAGATAAAGATTGAACTTTTTGCACTTGCCAACACATTTTCTTGGCATTTATTCCCTCCTTCTGCATGGCTGTAGTGACAGGCATTAAATTATGTGACACCCCCGAATGTTTAACAGGAATGCGGGGGACTTCCGTTTCCGGTATAGGATGAGACGGCATACCTGGTTTTATCTTCCATCTAAGTCCAATGGTTTCGATCTTTTGTCGACCTTTACTGTATCGTTTTTGTAACAGGAATGTATCACTCCTAATACTTAATCTGCTGTTAAAATTACGTTTTTGAAGTTGAGAAAGACCTTGACTTTCACGATCAGGACTGACGTTAGATGAACGTACGTCTATATAAGGGACGCGAGCCTCGCTTTGACATGGTGTTATAACTGAATCTATTTCACTGCCTTCGTCGGGGTAGTACCGACTTTGTCTGCTCCACGACACGCGCAGTCCCTTTTTACTCATTCTGGATTTTGACGGCAAATCTGCGGGACTTGAATGATCCGCAAGTTTTAAAGATTCCTGAAGATTGTTTTCTTTTATAGTTGTTTTTTCGCGAGGCGCTATCTCGAAAGGTTCAATGCGACTTTTATATTTGTTAGTCGGTTGGTAAATTCCATTCAGTTTAAACACTTTCACGTTGGATTGGTCGTCTTTATCCACGGATGCAAATTCGGGGAACGCATCTTTCTGGTCTGCAGTATTAGCTCCACTATCGGCTGCCAATGGAGGTAGGGAAGCCGAACTCAAGCCTGATCTAGATCTCATGGACGATTCCAATCTGTCCTGTGACCGTCTAAGCATTTCACTCTGTTTATGCAAGTGTTTTTGTCGTCTTAGAATCTGAAACGATTCATTATCAAGCCTCTGTGACTCTCGGTGCATTTCGCCCGTGTACAGTTTGTGTAAATTGTCTAAATGAGCAAAATCTTTCAGTGAATCGCGTCTGATTTTCTTAACGGCGTCATTATCTACAGTTCCGTCTGGTAGATTCTTCTTCAGTCTCGCTGTCAGGCTGTTTGCCAGCAAGTTGGTAGTTGTTCTTCTTGTTTTGTTATCCATCAGGAAAACGTCTTCCTGTACAAGTTCTGTGAGAGGGGGTCCGGGTTTTATCTTCTCCACAGACAACATCCGCTTTAAATGCAACCGTCGTCTGGAGTTTAGCCTCACCAGACTATTCTGTCTGGAAAGAGGCGGCAGAGCACAGGGCTCGCCCATAATGTCGTGTGCAGGTCTGAAAGTATAAAAATAATAATGGAAATTTATATTAACAAGAAGTAAATACATTAACACGATAATAAAATAACAGTGCTTGGTATCATAAATGTATCCAGCTAATGCTTTACAAAGACACGGGTAGAGTAGGCCTACGACACAATTTTATTCTTGTTTGATTTAAGAGAATTGACATATGATGTTCTACGATGCCAATCACTAACGAAGCATCCATTCGAATGTTTGAATAAATTGTACATGCAGTTGATTAAATAAATGGAGTCTATTTCTCTAGTTTCCTCAACGCGTATATTTAAAATAGATGCATTTCAGAAATGAAAGTACTCAAACAAACAGATTTACGTTGTAGCATGGTCACAGTATCCGTCTATTTCCATATTTAAATGTAATTTTAAACTGCAGAAATGTTCATGTTCATTCAATTTTCATAAACGACACAATCACACACTATTTTCGTAAATTGCCAGTCAATGTTGTTTTGGGCAGACGAGTCACTAGACGGGTTGGGAAAGTTTGTTACACATTGGCGCAAACATCGGGGATTACTTTATCTGCGTGGAAGATAAAGCACACGTACGTTTCGGCATGCGCTGTTACAAGTCGACTGTCTTATTAATTACAATCTAATTGAATATATCGATACCCTCTTCTGATTACTTAGAAAACAAACAAACAAACATATTTATATCTCGATATACCGACATTTCCAAAATTACCTGCTGTCTCGCCATGTGTCACACTGCTCATTATTGTAATAAGTATTTAATAATAATGCTTGTAAAAAACTTTTCAGTGTTCAATATGCAAAATATTTATCTGTCTATAATGCAAATCAGCTTACGTTCTTTGTAAATTCTAAATGAATATCAGACACAATTAATAAAAAAAAACTTTAAATAGATCATATTCTAATAATCAGTCATTGAAAACATCCCATTCATATATACAATACATATACGTATATGGCAATATTAATGTTTGCCAGCGAACAAATTGTTTTGTTGTCTGATGTAGCAAAATGACAAAACGCGAACATGCAAATCAGCATCTTTCTACCTGAGGAATTGACTTTTTAGCTCAAAGTTATGAAATACTAGCGTTTTTGTAGCTCGGTCGCTACCGTGGGTTGCAAACTTTATGTAAATGAAAATCTAGGCAGACTAAAGTTCATACACAAGTATAAGGATTCAGTATTGCAGGTAATTGGCTTGGACAGCCCTTTAGCTTTCGAAGAGAATGTTTATTTGATAATAACCGTTCCATGGATTGATTAGGCGAAACTTGGTTGGATATATTAAATCAAACTTTTTTAGAATTAAAAGATATTTTGAATACGGAAGACACCCTTAAAAGATTTTGCTTTATCTGGGTTTGAAATCGTTCTCCTTCTGTAATTCTAAAAAAAAACAAAAAAATGTTCGTTGGTCCACCATGACACGATAGTTGGGCATGGCTGAGGGATGAACTGCGTTAAGTGACCTCTTTGTTTAAGCCGCGTAAATTAACTTCTACTCCACGCCATTAAAAACGCAAACTCTTGAAAAAGTGTCCGCGTCAACACGGTGACATTATAAAGAAATAGTTATATTTTAATTGTCAAACATAATTTTCTAAACTTAATCAGTAATAAAATATGAATACGAGGGCCACAGTTTGATTCCATTTAACAATAAAATGCTTTTCAAGATTTCAAGATTTATTTACACAGAGCATAAGTCCCACGGAACTTGGAATAAAATGAAGGTTAAGTGAAATAGTTGCGTTTTTAATGGCGTGTATTTAAAATCAAAATGTCTCATAAATCTCACTCCAAATGAACAATCTCACGTCAAGATTTTGATAATGATTTATATGAGTTTTTTATGGACCAAAGTATACTGAGTGGACATAGTAATCTTACAAGCGATTTACTGCAGGATTATCGCGTATTATAGGATTTAATTGATCGAATCAATGCTTATGTTTAATATTTGGGAATTATTTTCTCTGTGAAAATCTATTGACTCGGTTATTTTCACATGAAATTTCGGGCATAAAAGCAAACAATGTTATCTTATAATTGAAAATTACGTATTCAATATACACAATAATGAACTTATCATAAGCGTAAAATAAACCTATTCTTAAGCACTAGCTTTTTACTTTCTAACCATAGTCAATCCACAATTTTGACTCCTATAGTCTAGTATCAATTTATGATTCATATAATTCGCATTGAAAGTATTAATTTATTTATAAAATCTTACTCAATTATTCGTCTTAACTTTTATTTAGCTAGGAATGCACGTTTTATCTGCTGTCTTCAGGAAACATCGCGTGGGAATTAAAATTCTATCGTTGACAATAAACGTGCTCTATTATAAAAAGTGCGCGGCCCAAATGAACAAAATATATCTTTTTTTAAATAAGAATTGGTTACCTTTTAATTCAAAATCTCCATTGCAAGTACAAAATTAGAAAATACACATTTAAAAAAATGCATAAATCACATAATTTCCTTGAACAAAATGTAAAGTATATTCAAATGAATATATACATTCAACACAATTTCCCCGAAAAGCGCAGTTTTTAGTGCGAAGAAAGGAGACTAAGAATGGTGGTTGGATATGACAGAGGGGGTTTATATATCATCGTGGCGGACATAAGTTGGTTGTTACAGATAAGAGCTAGCCACAATATTTTTGTTAGATCAATATACTCGACCTGACATAAAGGTGATAGGTAAGTGAAGATACCATATTTAAATCAGCCGTGATGTAGATGAAGCAAAAGTTAATCGCAATCATATTTTTGGACAAAACAAATTGGACTACGCTTGAACGTCATCATTTTCTGTATTTATATATGCGTTTAATGAACTTAACAGCAAACTGTCGTTTCGACTTATGGTCCAAGTTATTAATTTACTGTAGAATGTAATTTATGTACGATCATGATTAAATCTAATTTTAATTAAATATATCTAATCGAATTGTACTCGAGCATGACACTTGCTATATTGTTTGCAATACTGAATCTATTGGTGTGGATATCGTTATACGATGACCACTAGCAGATCACAGATGGACTTTAACCTTACATTGTGATACAGTAAAACGTCACATGACGACCACACCAACAATCAGACCACCTCAAAATTAAGACCACAATTTTCAAGTGCATCTTCACTGTTTTTTTATTCAACCTCAATATTAAGACCACCTCAATATCAAATCCAGTTTTCAAAAGTCCGAAGGGTGGTCTAGTTATTGGGGGTTTACTGTAAGTTATAATACCGAAACCCGACAATTTATATGTACATGAACAGTGCCATCTCTATAGAGTGGTCCTCTCTTGAGAAGCAGCCTACCAATTTAACCTCCGTATAACAACAACCTCTAAACAACGGTCACAAAAGGCGTCTCCTAAAAGGTGTGGCTCTGGAGGGGTTTTACTGTACTTCATGCATGTTCATGCACTCCCGAGACGAGTAAGGTACTCGTTTAACATAACTCCCGTTTATTATCGACCGCTTATTCCGATGCTTTTGGTAACAGCAGTGGAATCAAAGCACTGAGAGGAAGAGTAGTTTTTCATATATTCACGCAGGAGCAAAAAGGTTATAATAGCAATGAACATGCTTCACTGTAATTACTCACATACGCAATTCATATGATTTCTATTTGTCACCATGGAATGCTGTTTTTTTGCACCGAGTTTGCTGGTTTTCAATCTTTTTGTCAACTTATAAAAGTTTATTTTACGAAAATTCGCATTTAAGAATTCTTCATTTCTTTTGATAGACACGCGTACACTTATGAGACCATAGATTTAACTGAACTATCACAGTCATACGTGATGGTTCTGGCTTGGTCTGAATACCATTATGTAAGCAATTTTATCAATTAAGGAATATTTTAATATTTGACCACTCGGAATGATCCGACATGTAAACATGAATTATGATATACATTTGTGTATACAATATATATCTCATGCTAACTTACCCGGGTTAATCTTACAGATTAGTAACATAAACTTGATCGATCCACTGTGCTAGATAGGTGTCTGGGTGCTTTTACTTATACTGTGGACTTTAACATAGACAAAGGGGATTAGTTACGTTAAACAGAGAACATTACATTACAAAGAAATGCGGGAGACATCGGTCGGCTCCGTCAAATCGTAACACCGCGGTCGGAAACGTCAAACATTGAACATTACAAAACATTATAAACAAATTCGGGTGATTTCGGTCAGCAATCGTGTCTAATTCAGGGACTCAGTGAAGACCGTGGAAAGATCATGGTTGGATACGAACCCATTACCTTTAACAGGAGTCAAGCGCTTTACCCGTTGACTACCACGTCTCGACCTCTATACATTGTGTAATTATACAAGATGACGAAATCATTGAAATCATTAAATCAATTAATTAAAAAATTAACACTGTTTTGAATATTTACTAAAACGCCGTACTTTGGAAAGAAGTAGGACAGCTACTAACATAATTAATCGGAGCGTTATGTTGGTGCTATCAAGAAAAATAATTACATCGCCAAAACAACAACACGAACTATATTAAATATATAAAGTTTTTTGAACTAGTATATTTTTTTGACATATTCTGACTAACTGATAATTTGAAGCCTTAATATCACGACTTTGAGACACATTCATAAGAGAAATTGTTCGTGGATTATAGGTTATAGGTTATAAAGATGAGCTTAGAATCAATCAACCCAATTTTGAAACTTGTCGCAAATCTCAGTTTTACAACTTCAAATGACTAACTCGTGTTAGGGCAACACAACCACGTATATAAATTGATCCAATTTCATAAACAGAAACTAACATAACATAACGCGATCAAAACCAGTAAAATAATCAATTAGCACGTACACTTGAACGGCGCATATTTTTGTAATTACTTAACAGTTTTAAGGAAATTCTTCACAAGGACAATGTGTTTATATAATTGATTAGGAAAACCGGTACCCCCTTAACCTTAATGTAATTCGTTGTAAGAAAATGGTGTTTAACCAACTCGCTATTGTTTGAACGCATTAAAGTAAGCACCTCGTTCTTTTTTTCATTAAATTCAGTTTTGTGTTATTCGGCGCAGCCGTATTGTGCTTGCTTGTGTTCGTGCAATAGCTCAAAATCTGAACCAATAAAACTACAACATCTAACTCATTTTTCCTCAACTTTCATGCGGCGAAAATAATGGATTTTGTCAATCTAATAGACTTATAGACACTTGAGTATAATAATTTGGTAAGTTTAAAATTTTGACAAAATCTGAAACGGGGTCGAGAGTTCTTAAATATGACACCGAAGTAAAACACGTGTCACCAAAGTGAAATACGTGGTTTTGTTTACATTTTCTTTGAACACTCTCAAAGGATGCGCATGTCTATGGCATTTTGTCGTGTTACCAAATACATTTACCAATACATGAAGCCTGTAAGTAATGGGAAATGTGGCACGTAAGTGCAATGTCCTTGTAAGCATTCGAAATGTATAAATAAGTTTTATCAATTGATTGTAGGACACATTACTACAATGCATGCCAGATGTTTTTTTGGAAACCAAGGAGTCATCACAGATCAGAACTATGTGTCAGTTGAAGGCCAATGTTCGTTAGGCTATCATTTCACGATGTGTCACTGGTTGTAAAAACTTCACATACAATTTATTTACTTAAATGTTAATATACGCTCGGCACGGAAGGCGATAAAAGCAAACACATATCGCAGAACGGTCGGATATGTCTTTTATCATGAACTGGTCATGCTAAAAGCCAAACTCGCTAATCCTGTAAAAGTGTCTTCCCGCTGTGAAATTATTTCTATTGGTGCGATTTTAAACTGTTTATTTGTATTTGTCAGTCATAAACGATCTTACATTTTGATTAATTTTATGACAAATATGTCCTGGATTGCATCGCAAGCTTATCAATATTTTTTACGAAATTTCCCCTTCGCGATAGTTATAGCGGTCTAACATTCCATTGGTGTACCAATAACAACTTAATTTGTCGCAATTTCGAGCTTTATCTAAGGCGGAATAACAGTAATAATCATAAATTGCCGCAAAGTCTTCACAATATTCGACTGATAACCCATATTTTCTACTACCAAATTCAATGCGCGGGTATTAGAAACTTGAAGTGCGCGTATTGTAGATTGTTCATTATGGTCATTTGAGAAACACGGAAGAACTGTTAACAATCTCGAACCAATATCTAGTACTATACAGAGATATAGTATCTTTTAATCAGTATACTGATATTTGTATTATAGCTCATTTGATGGGAACCATTTCCTCAATATATCAAGTATAACGTATCAACTATGTAGTGGTAGCAGATATACGTCTCCAACCTTTTATTCATTGGAAACCTGTTATTTTAGTTTATTCCTCTCTCACTCAACAAACACAATTATCTATCTCACACGTGCATTATATTTCTTACTTTATGATTCCTTATGTCATAAGCGGAGAAATTACGATTTAGTCTTATATAAATTTTAAAATATTAAGTATTTTTTAATAAAAACCTCGGAAATGCTATTGTTGTGTACTTCCAAAACTGATTTCACTGACATTTGGCAGATACACCGAATATCATTTTCGTATAATTCTCATGATCTTAGATAACAGATTTAAAGATCATGACAGTAACGGAAATTCACAATATTGATGTGCATATTTGTTTTTTTCGTCCTCCGGAAACAGCAAAACAAACTAGTTTACAGGTTTATTTATGAAATAACGTAAATTTTCGCCGAGTTTTGTAAGCGTTCCAAATACAAGTACATCAGGTACAATTATTAAAGACTATGTGCACACCCTGTGTGTAATGAGTGGTCCATTTTGCGTCGCAATGTCATACAGACAGCACCGTAGGAACGCACTATGGTATCGACCCAACTTTGGTGTTGAACACCACACATTGAACGCTTTTTGGTGTTAACATTTTCAACACCATACATGTACTACGTTGCAATGGAATATATCATTGCTGAATTGGAACGCACTTTGGTAGTTTTGTTATACTTATCTTTTTAACATTATTTTCAATATATGTATCTGAGTTTTCAATTAATAATAATAATAACTTTTTAGATGTTTTTTTTACAAAAGTTAGGTTGACACAATAGTGCGTTCCTACAAAGCACAAACTGTCTAATGGAATGAGTCAGTATGACTATGAACATAGCGGTTAAATAATGCGCGAAAAAAGGTATACACAGTGCCTTCGACAACAGGGAAAACGTAGATCTACACAATGCCTTCGATAACAGGGAAAACGTAGGTCTACACAATGCCTTCGACAACAGGGAAAACGTAGGTCTACACAATGCCTTCGACAACAGGGAAAACGTAGGTCTACACAATGCCTTCGACAACAGGGAAAACGTAGGTATACACAATGCCCTCGACAACAGGGAAAACGTAGGTCTACACAATGCCTTCGACAACAGGGAAAACGTAGGTCTACACAATGCCCTCGACAACAGGGAAAACGTAGGTATACACAATGCCCTCGACAACAGGGAAAACGTAGGTATACACAATGCCTTCGACAACAGGGAAAACGTAGGTATACACAATGCCCTCGACAACAGGGAAAACGTAGGTCTACACAATGCCTTCGACAACAGGGAAAACGTAGGTCTACACAATGCCTTCGACAACAGGGAAAACGTAGGTATACACAATGCCCTCGACAACAGGGAAAACGTAGTTCTACACAATGCCTTCGACAACAGGGAAAACGTAGGTCTACACAATGCCTTCGACAACAGGGAAAACGTAGGTCTACACAATGCCTTCGACAACAGGGAAAACGTAGGTCTACACAATGCCTTCGACAACAGGGAAAACGTAGGTATACACAATGCCTTCGACAACAGGGAAAACGTAGGTATACACAATGCCTTCGACAACAGGGAAAACGTAGGTATACACAATGCCCTCGACAACAGGGAAAACGTAGGTCTACACAATGTCCATGCCTTCGACAACAGGGGAAAACGTAGGTATACACAATGCCTTCGACAACGGGGATACACAATGATAATAATATCGTTTGCTGTCTGTAAGCTTAAGAATGTTTTCGTATATTATCGAAGGCAAACCACTATTCTTTATAACTAAAAGGGACGCACAAGAATAAATAGTTAATATTATCAAACCAACATGAAATGTCGACAAAAGAATCCATACTATATATGGAATTGGGAATGTCTACATCAATAACAACTTTTATCATGTTTGTAAACATATAGTGAATATTTACAGACATCGTGCGATCGGTTTTCATTAAATTCGTAAACAAGCCATCACGTATGAATTCAAAATCAATTTCAACCATTCCGGACTGAATATAGGTTGAATAACAACATAAAAACTTATTTAAGTTTCATGCAATTCAGTATAACAAATCGTGCTTTCGAACATTCCCAACAGACGAATTTAGCCAAATCAATTGACAGTTGTTTGACGCATTTTTAACTTTACACTTTTACGCGTTCGTTGGACGACAAATGTCCGTGTGATATCGCAATTATATAACTCCCAGACAGACATTACAAAAAAACATACTTAAAACATCACGGGAGTATTGTATTAATCTTATTGTTACATAAGACTTAAACGGAAATGTTACAAAGCAACAAAGAAGCTTTTAAGTGCCCGTATGAACACGAGTGGTTATTATGAAATTTACACAAAAAACTAAAAGCTCACATACCATTTTCTCCGTGTGTTCCATCCACAATCACAATGAAATTTGATTTATTGAATTGTCGTCTGCCTGAAATACAAATACCAGGTTACAGTCAGGACAATAGGTTTTATATTGATGTATACTTAATATTTGTTTTGGGTCTATTAGTAAATGATAATCTATCGTTCATCTTTGACTTAATACATGTATTGAATATTTATCAAAACATTTGAAACCTATCGTCTGCTTTTTTAAACTGTTGGAGATAATATTTTAGATAACAGACATAATGGCATAGATGAGCATAGATTTGTGTTTATAAATTGATAATAAAGATCTGTCAAATTCAAACAAATGTATACAAAGTTTGATTCAGAACACATCTGCTTACATTAAACAGTTTAAACACATTTAGTCCATGAATAAGCTGAATGGATTTTTACAATATTCTTTTGTAACCTGCGTCATTTATTTTGTGTATTTACGGTATAGTGGGATCTTTTTGGCTCGATATAGACAAACGGTAATATGTCAAAGGCTCTCTTTTATCTCTGACAATTTTTAAGGAATACAATATTTACGCTGTATGCTATTTAATCTTACAAAGATATCTAAGTTATGATTACATATTGCCATATCGAGATATACCCACTCTATTGTGACTGATAATACACTCGTGATTCATTGTAAGTTTTTATACATTATATTTAACAGACAGAATAAATATGTAGTTACTTTACATTTTTTGAGTGATGTCAAAGTGTTGCTTGCAAATGCAACCACGAATATTAATCTTTGAAAAGACATATACGATTCGTTTCTGTCTTCAGTCGTCTTACGACAAGATAAAAGATGATACGAATTAAGTACAATGAACTTTGAATGTGAAATTAAGTTCAAACTATTCGTATTTATCTGAAATATTTCATTTGAAACTGAACTCTCATGGCCGGTGTAAAGAGTTCGAGCTGTCCCCTTATTTAAGTTACACCCGGGTAATCTGAACTTGATTTCATATAACCCCTGTGCAGTTTATATTACCCCCTCACTGACTGAGCTAAAGTGATAAATTCCATAATTTGAAATCAAAGTAATTAATCGCACAAAACTTGTGAAACACAGAATCAAACGCTAGTCTCAAACAACAAAACAATCCATAAAATATTAATTATATGCTGTTACTGTTGTTATTGCTGCTTGTGTTATCTAAATAAACATAAATAAGGGAACTGGGGGTGGGGGTCATCTGAAATTGTAGGAATCACATAAATCACAATCAAGCTACCCGCAGGGGTCATGCGGTTTCATCCTATCTCATAATACGAAATTTTAAAATTAACGGGGTGGGGGTAACTTGAATCGGGAGTAGTCTGAAATCGCTACACGAGGCGTAATGTTTTGAATCGAATTTTAGGCTTTTTTCAAAAGTCAGACATGGTATTAAGGACAGTTTACGCTCAATATTATATACATGTACCGGTATTGGCTATATTCCATTTACAGTAAACTTTAACTATCGATTCTGAAAACAATCAATTTGAAACACATTTTCACTCAAGTTACGTGAAAGTGTCTGTTTGCATGCTAAATTGAAAAGAATGGAACGGCAGAATTTACTGAATAAAATACAAACAGATGATGTTGAATTAAAAATATATTTAGGTATCATATTGATTTCTGTATAAATTTCTATAAAAACACAACCAACGATAACGCGTTACCTACAAATATAATAATAAATAAAAGTTGGTTGAGTTAATACAAAAATTTAGGGTGTGCATTATTTCTTTAAAATAAATATGTATCAATATAAACTTAACTGTTCATTTCTATTTCAGTAGACATAATATCATATGCTATGTTGCTTCACAAGCATTCGCATTTCATTATATTTACTGATCAAGCACGTGTAATGTGTTGTTGTGTCAGTGTTGACAATGGAAGGGTTAAAACTTTGGATAGATCTGACAGGATATGCAAAGTATGTTCCCAAAAAGTTGTAGAATCAGAGTACCATTTTCTACTATGTTGTTCTTTGAATAGGTATTTGAGATCTAAATACGTACGAAATTTATCATGGGTCTCATTGAATACATTTACTGATATTCTCTTATAGAAACAGAAAAAAGTACACAGCAAACTTCATTTATCATTCTATAAAACTTCGACAGGAGAAACTGTCAAACGTTGCTGCTTCGTAAATACTACCTGTTACACATGCTATTGAATATTCATTAATGACATATGTATACTTGTTATATAATACATGTAATGATATGTTAGAATTGAATGTACTTATGTTTGCCTAGGCCATCATTTTTCGGATATTTTGAATGGCTCAAGGCGTATTTATATGCCGATTTGCTATCAATACATGGTAAATGGTTAACAAATTTTTTAAAGCATCCGTATGATCAGTTTCTTGCGCAACACTTGCATTAGTAATCAAAGCACTGAAAAAAGGGCTTATCAGTTTTGCCTACCAATAGGGAGGTAAATATTGTAGATGTTACATCATGTAGGAACTATGTATACGCAAACGTAGTTAATACGCAAACGTAGTTAAGCGATGCGACTGTCGAAATTTGTCATAGAACTTGTTGTTTTACCGAACAACTAAAAACCAATGATTCATGTGATATAACAAACTTGATCCATTAACTTTGGTAATCGAATGTCGTTCATACACTTAGTCTAAACATTGTTTATGTTTTGTTTCAAAAATCTTAAGGCCACACATGAGTTTTGAAAATTCACTAAAAATTAAAAAAAAATATTTAAAAGGTTATAAGAGGAAATCTCTACGCAAATGTTGATTTTGCACTCAAATATTTGAAGATAGTCGGTGACACATACAAATATAGTTGAATGCTTCTTACTTAAGAGGAAATTCAGGTTGAGTGAAAACTGAGTTGATTTGAAGGAGTCCTCAAAGTGAGTGTTGAATGAATTCAAGGACTGGATTGCAGTTGGCAGCGTTTTTTGTTGTTACTTATCTTTCTAACGACTTGCATTGCGTCAATATGACAGCCATCGATATCGCAGGAAACTAGATACACGAAAATGCAGGAGCGGGCTGCAGGGGTACTGACAAAACAAATATATACCTTAGATTGGAACCAGGTTAATTATTGACAACTATTTCTATATCAGTAAAACCCACTGCTTGTAAAAGTAATAGGAACGTGTGAAAATTTATCCAACACTTCTTCCAATCTAAACAAGTGTAGTTTGTATTATATAATCAAAGCATTTAGGATAAAAAATGCATTACACAAAGTCATAGCCAATGTGTTCGGAAGTATTTAAGTAAACAATGTTGCAGATTTACGACCATGACACCAATATGCCCCTATGCCGACATTTCAGCACATTGTCAGATGTTTCTAGAGCCCGCCCGGCTAGCTCAGTTGGTAGAGCGCTTGTCTGACACCCAGCAGATCCGGGTTTATTTCCTGTCTTTGGCAGGCTATGTTCATCCGTGACATAGGTTCCGGTGATGTCCTCCACACGTGGAGAAGTTGTCAGTTGCTTGCGGTAGATCGAGTTAGTATTGGTTGATGATTAATCTAGGAAAACTGGTTAGGTCAACTGGACCCCGTATATATATGACAACAAAATTGTTGAAAAACGGCGTAAAGCCCGATAAAAACAAACAAAGTAGCGCTAGATAATAGCCTATTAGATATTTTGTAATAGAATTGCGACCGTTTAATTATCAAATCTGAATACCAACTTTTTAAATCCAGCTTAGAATTTATACACGTGTTTTGAAAAGTTTCATTATTTCTACATACCTTAAAATAAACAACTGGGGCGCATTTCATCAAAAGTCCTAGGTGCACTTTTCACTCCTAAGTACACTGCATGTTTCGTTACATGAAATTAAAAACAAGATTCAACCAAATTTTAGTTTAATCTTAAAGAATATGACATATTAAAGATATTTACACTTCAAAATGTCTAATACATATTAAGCAAACATGACTTATTCCTTCCAGAAAGTTTCACTCCTATCGTTTCATACTTAGGATTTTAAATGAAACGCAGCCCTGTTTGCTAAGCCTACAGATCAAGCACATATAGTCCACACTAAGCTGTGTAATGTATAATTCCTAAACGTATTTACTCTTTCCAAAATTAAGTCCAACTAGTTCCATCTAAAGAAAAAAACTAATACCTGTTTAATGTATGAACGTACATCCATTTATCATGACGGTTGTCAATACACAAATCAACATCAATCAGTTAAAACATATTACAGCTAACACGATCCTGTCTCTAATAAAAAATATGCCACTGATATTCTAATTGATCAGTTTACCTCCATTAATTGATTTCTTCAGATGTGTATCTTAATAGATTCAATTACCGCTTGTAATAACATAACCCGATACACTATTTGGATACTTTTATAGCAAATCGAGGGCATAAAAGCAAAACTGGTTTATCTGTACACAAACAAAGACGCCGATTAACTGGTTCTGACTTTAGCTCTCAAAATGTCGATATTGTTAATTCAAAATCCATTGTACGGCTCAAATAGAAGCAATAGTCCAAAGTGCCAAATTCAATACACATTGATCAAGTCGAAGTAGATACGGTATAAATTGTGGTCGCTTTTTATCAGGAGTTCGTTCACAAAAATCAGATATACTTGCATATTAAATCATCTTGTTTCAAACATTAAATTGTCGTGTTGTGGGGTTGGTTGACTCAATGAAGTTAAACTTTTATCTTTCAATTATTCATGTACTGCATGTGTGTAAAATATTTCATGGTAATTTAACAAATTCGTACCATAGTATTAACTATCAACGCATTGTTTTCTCATTTTGAATTATATAGAGCATGTAGGTCGGAAATGTCAAGCGTAAATACACTTAAGAAATTATCAATATAATTCGAAGTTAAACATTGTATTGTACTGAATGCAAACGTTTATGACTACATTCTGACAAACTGGATGAACAAACATGTGTCTATTCTAATTCTGTTTATGAGTCTTGAGTGACTTAGACAATAAAAAGAATGGGTCGAATTTTAAGCTGTTAAATATATCTAAACCACTTCAATTAACAGTTTACAATTTATCTACAGTTCATGTAAACATGACAACATGAGTACATACTATTCAAAATACTAATACAATGTTAAAGAGGCAATTACAATTAGAAAATCAATGCATCATGCACAAGACATACAATTGTACAATACATATATGCTAAACAAATATTGAGGGAGAATGTGTTTTTATTCTAAGTTTGTTTAAAATATGTATACAAGAAAAATACGTATACGTATACTACGATCGTAGCAACGCGGTTGTCATTGTAGGCAGACGACAACTGTTACAAGAAAATATCACCTGAAGATTTGTTTTATTTTATTTTCATTAATAATCTCATTTACATCCTGATGTCAATACATGATGTTATTGTACTATTTATTGTGTGTGCGTGTGTGAATGCTTGCGTGTTTGTGCGTGTGTGAATTCTTGTTAGTTTGTGCGTGTTTATCTTGTTAATAGAAAGTCATATTGGAAATAAGATGTACAATTTATTGTTAACCTTAATATGTTACCTTCTGAAAATAATGAATTTATTATATTTATTATTAAAAGTCGCGAAAAGAAAATTTGACGGATTTCACCTGTTTTACATCTACAACTTTAAAATTGATTGATGTGGAAATCCATTTGAAATATTCAAGGGGATAAGCGTATTAATAACGAATTAATTTTGGTCATAAAGAAATAGTGTCGCCTTTTAAAACTAACTTTTGGATTTTCAGAATGGATTATCATAAGTACATACATACGGGATACATATTTAATACGGCTTAACTACTATATGCATGTCTTACATATTCTCTTGTATAGTGACCTACAATGTAATGATTCTAGGTCACACTTAAATATCTAGGTATTTTCAAAAGCTCCGATATATCACACGGCAATACTTGATTCCATACAATGTAATTATCACGTGCTTATATATTACACGCTTCATATAATCATACGTTGTATTAAGATAGATAGATAGATTTATTTCAACATAAAACTTGATGTACAATTTACACGGCAATATAAAATGAAGACATAATGCAGTCAGTCGCTTACATTTGCACTTTGGTATTGTAAGGATGAAAGGGGACAAACATCGCCAGTTTGGTCGATTCGATACCCGATGAACATTTCATAGTGCTCAATCTCGGAATCAGGTTGACAATATATCTTATTGATATAATGCTAGGCACATTTGTTAAAACATCAGGTAAGCGAGTAAACGCAAACAATATATGAACTTACTCATCTGTAAATTATTATTAAACGAAACTTCAATTTTAGTACTCGTCTGAAAATTCACTTATTTACAATTAATTGTGTAATAAATGTATTTCAAAATCCTTCCAGTGAAGGGATGAGATCCTATTGGTTAATTAGTGTTTGGATATGTAAAAACGTTCACAATGTCCTCCTCATTGGTCACTCTATCGACAGTGAATAATTATTATGAGGAAAAAAGGAAATTTCATAATTTTGACTTATGAATACATGTATATAAGACAAAATATGATGGGATTATTGTTGTCTGTTAATCTGGTATTAAAGATACAATGTATATCGTTCCTAGAAGAATAAGGACGTGGGCAATTGCTCAGGATATATTCGGCAACGGGGGAGAACTCGAAACGATTGTACCAGATATACTTGTATGCTTAGTAGGGTTGTTTCCCTTTAAACAACGTTGCAGAATTTATCCAAGAAAGAAGACGACGGATAATCCGTATACTGCGGTATAACTAGAGTATATGAACCAAACAAAACAATTTTGATGAACGAAATATCAACAACTAGTTAACAGTCTGATGTTAAAGTAGTATTAGGCTTGTACATCATAAATTTTATAGAAAACTTCCATTTTTTGAACAATCAGGCTATTTTACAAGTTTACCTGTTAGTACTATGGTAAAATAGATATTTTCAATCGGATATACATTGCAATGGTTCTAAATAGAGATGTTTAGCCAATGTAACAACAATACTGGATGAAACCAATTCAAAAAAGTTATGTTCAGATGACTCAGATACATCTTCAGTATCTATATAAAGCTCTTTCAGACAGAATGAGGCGAGCAGCAATTTTAACAAACCGGGTGATGTGTACTTTGTTTGCTTGTACAATCGTTGTATGGGTACTGAGAGATTTCTGTCCCTTGCATTGTAAGCTGACGTTGACTGTATCTTGTGTTGTTGAGGCGGTTTATAAACTCAAAGTATTTATTCATTATCAGTTTTAATGAAACGAATATGATCTCCGCGTTAACGGTTTGTACAAACTTTTCGCTACATTAAATAATCAACCGCATAAACATTTGAGCGGCTGGTGCCAATGACTTTGCAATGAGATATTGATGACACTGCTTAGAACAAACTCAGGGGCCTTATTCACAAACGAGTTAACACTAAAACTCACTCAGACTTACACTTTAAATTTGCGAAAGTCAAATTGACTAGCCTTTCGTTTTCATTAAATCTAAACAAATGAAAGTTTGTATGAATAATTGTTGTTACCCACTCTACATTTTTGCCAAGTTTTATCAAAATTTATAATGTTATAACAACATATGAGCAAAAAAGAACATTCAAGATTTTAAAGTCTAAGTGTGAGTTTTAGTCTTAAATAGTTTGTGAATAAGGCTCTGTTGGACCTTATTTGTCCCAGATCATATTCTTCACAGGTCTGGGAAAAATAGGATCCTATTCTTCTTCTTCAAAAATAAAAATAATAATAGTATGATAAAAGTAATAATAATAACAACGAAACCAACAACAATCATTCTTACATTTACCACACCTAAACTCTTATCAACAACAAATATCTATCCAGTAACAGGCGCTCAGAGGTAGAGGTCCCGGGTTCGATCCTCGGTCGGTGAACGTTCTCGTAGAACCTTTCCCATGGGCACTCAGTACTGGTGAGTTTGACCCAGGAAGCGGACTCGAGAGTGATTAAAGAAACTGCCAGCTTTCTTCAAAATGAGCTAATATAAAATGGTATAGACTATAAACTAACACAACGACGCCTTTAATAACAATCGAACAAGCAAACAACTACATGTACCTTGTCTACGCCTACATCAACCACCATTCTACCGACAGCAAGCACAACAATGCCAACACAATTCTCAACAACAACCACACTGCCATCTACCACTACTACGCATACACCTACTATTACGGTGCCAACAAGAACCATTACTATTCCTACTTATACCACTAATACCCGTACAGCAACAACATCAAAAAAACAAAAGCAACAACAAATTAAAACAACTATCTCTACAGCAACCGCCACTGCGCCTACAACTGCAGCCAAGTCGAGAACTAACAGCAACAACAACAACAAAAACGACGACAACATCAACATAATCAAGGATTCTTTATAACTAGAATATATCTGCAATACTGACAATAGCAATCTGTGACAAATGTGACTCTGTTGTAAAAATTTACTTTTCTGTTAAAATTTTCATGCAATTTTTGACCTGTGAGGAATGTGATTTCATGGTACTAGTACATAAAAAACCGGCTTCGATCACAAATTTCCCAGAAGCTGTGACATATATGTTCGAAATGTGTGACAAATGAGATCTTATTTTTCCCAGCTGTGAAGAATAGGATCCTATTTTTCCCAGGTGGGAAGAATATGATCTGGGACAAATAAGGTCTTACAAGGCTCCATGGCCAATGTTAGAACCTTAAAGCATGATATGACACTTTCAAATACATTCTATATAACATTATTAACTTGTCTATGTATAGATTAGTTCGTTGAAGATTTTCAGTTTGTATACATTGGTAAATATTTGATATTTCTATTTTATGCTTGCTCTCACTTTCAACGTTCAAGACTGTGTCATATGCATAATGCATACATCTGTGTGTATCAACAGCTCAATTCCGTTTCATGTGAACGAAATCAGCTTTGTTCCATCGTAATTCATGGCAATATAGATGTATGTTATATGGGAATCATTGATCTATAGATATGTCCACCTTCTGTTCTCGAGATGGATTCTTCTGTCTTTCAATCTCAAACATAGTTTACGGCTTTCATATCTCTGTAGATCTCTGTAGCAATTTATAATCAAACACATTGTGGGATTACTTCCCTTGACGTTTAGAAGTAACCTCTGCCACACCAACACCTTACTGGGGCCTTATACACAAACATTTTAAGACTGAAACCTAGCCTTAGCCTTAAATGTTAAATGTTCTTTTTGCTCCTACGTTGTCGTGATAACATAGATTTTAATAAAAATTGGCAAAGTTAAGAGGGAGTGACAACAATTATTCTGACAAAGTTTGATTTGTTTTAGATTATAATGAAAACAAAAGGCTGGTAAACATATTTTCTGCAAATTTTAAGGCTAAGTTTGAGTTTCAGTCTTAAAATGTTTGTGAATAATGTCACTGATTTTTGGCAATTGTGACGTAGCGGAATCAGTGACGTTGCAAACATTTTAAGGGCTCAAATATTATTTAATCGTATTATCTGGAATGCTTGTTCTGTCTTGATATGACATGATTGCTGATTGCAAGCTTGCAACTTCACTGAAAACAATAGTCGGATCATTTCTTATTTCGTCATGTTTTACCTGTCATGTGACATTTCATGGAGCACGTGGTATTGGTGGTGGCAGGAAGTTGCTATGAGCTTTCATCGAAACCAGGCGAGTTATGAGCGAAAGTTGATTTACAAAACATTTAGTGTATTTTGTATTGACCAAAACAGTTTGAATTTTAACGTTCAATTAAATTAAAATTAAATTATTTAACATTCTCCAACACAAAGTCAATGTAATGTAAACAAAACGTGATTTCGTTAATGAAAATAGTAGATTTTTTTGTATTGAAGTTATGTTAAATTTCAGTCGAATCACATTTGTTAACTCATGTGTTGAAACATACCATTGACATATCAGTTATCGTGATTACTCTGTCCCCCGGGACGTTAGTTTGTTCATCATGTTACAAAGGGCTTCCCATTACAATATCAACATATATTACTTTGGTCACATTCTTGTTGAAAATTAGGTCACAATAATAACTCGTAATGATATATCGTTGAATAAATTAATAAAATGAATTTCATGGCTGATAAATATATCCATTAAAATTCGTTGAGTTCTTTTCATCTACACTCTGGGGGCAATCCTACACATGGACATGCGTGATTGGACCTGTCAGACACGTTTTAAGCATAGCAGTTATACATTCAGTACAGGAATCCGTTTGAAGGTTCGGAACCGTTTGGCAAAGTACAATTCTGAACGACCTGTGCGCAAATACAGTGTGCACCCAATTTAAACGCCTTTTGTGGGTAGTTTGCGAAGACAGCCGTGTTGTCCGATTGGGTTGTTTGCGAGGCGATCGTGTTGTCCGATTGGGTTGTTTGCAAGGCGATGGTGTCGTCCGATTGGGTTGTTTGCGAGGCGATCGTGTTGTCCGATTGTGTTGTTTGCGAGGCGATGATGTTGTCCGATTGGGTTGTTTGCGAAGACAGCCGTGTTGTCCGATTGGGTTGTTTGCGAGGCGATCGTGTTGTCCGATTGGGTTGTTTGCAAGGCGATGGTGTCGTCCGATTGGGTTGTTTGCGAGGCGATCGTGTTGTCCGATTGTGTTGTTTGCGAGGCGATGATGTTGTCCGATTGGGTTGTTTGCGAGGCGATGGTATTGTCCGATTGGGTTGTTTGCGAGGCGATGGTGTTGTCCGATTGGATTGTTTGCGAGGCGATGGTGTTGTCCGATTGGGTTGTTTGCGAGGCGATGGTGTTGTCCGATTGGGTTGTTTGCGAGGCGATCGTGTTGTCCGATTGGGTTGTTTGCGAGGCGATCGTGTTGTCCGATTGGGTTGTTTGCGAGGCGATCGTGTTGTCCGATTGGGTTGTTTGCGAGGCGATCGTGACCCTTTACTCATGAACGGTATTAACGGCGAAAACGTTTGCAGAGGGATTGTTTCACCGAGCGCAGGACTTACCACTACTGTTAGGATGGGGAAGGGGTTGCCCGACTGCAAGGGGTTGCCCGACCGGAAAGGTAGGAAACGACACAGAACACACTCTGAATTCTAAAGTCAAATTCCGAATGGAAAACATATTAACTTACAGAACAAACTTACAAAGATAAAACACAACCATAGCAAGACACTCAATGATTTATGCAGGTGTAATATATGGAGACACCAAGAGGCTAACATTGTGTCCGTCATCTTGTTATTATACAAGTATCATTACATACCATGTAACACATATGACTAAATCAACTCATCCTCTTTTTATGAGTAATGCATATAAAATGCATTTCAATACTGAAATCATGAACTTCTATCCGTCAAACTATCTGGCGATTCAAAGGTACCCGTGAAGAAGAATGCGGGATCACAAAGTATTCGGGACACGATCAAATGGTGGATATTTTGGTTTTCCCGGGAGAAATTGTCCCAAAGTTGTCGTTTTAGTTATTTGTCTTTGATATTATTTTTATAATTCATTTATTACGAATAAGTACACATATTGAATAAAGATTTATATCAAATATACATTAAAGATACATCATTATTATTAGTTGTATTCTTGAGTAGTTACCAATCCCCACATGCTAGGATCCAGCATATGACGTTTGTAGCAAATCATTGGAGACAAATTTGCTTGCAACCAAATAACGTATTTACACTTTAATCATTTTCTTTGAAAAGGTGTCCAATGTATTATTAGACTATTGATAATTAATGACAGAAACAAGTTTTACTGTAATATTAGATACTTCAATTCGTATTGATATGTTATCGTTAAGTATTCAAGCACAAACCGCCATAAGTCACGACTGATTGCCCGTTTATCTTATTTCCATGAATATTTAATCATCTCACATACCAGAAGTTTATGACCGGTCAATGTTTCACCAGCTTTCGAAGAGTATTCCTTCCTTCCTTCGTTCCACAAGACAGGTATTGTAGCAATAAAAAATGAGTAGCCGAGGTGATAGTAACGTCATTATTTTGATTAACTGCCATGAAATGTCTGTTACAGATCAGTTGACCGAGTTCATTAACCTATTAACAATAAGTATGATTATTCTTTTCTCCAGAAGTAAACTATTTTAAAGAAGTCAACGTTTCTTTTATGTCTATATTGGATCAAAAAATGTAGATCATATATGTAAGTTATGTATGTGAAGTATTTTTAATTGCTACGGACACGTGTGAATAACGAACGAAGGACATAATAAATACATCATTATATCTTTATGTCATCAGTATATCTTTATGTCATCAGTATATATTTATGTCATCAGTATATCTTTACGTCATCAGTATATCTTTACGTCATCAGTATATCTTTATGTCATCAGTATATCTTTACGTCATCAGTATATCTTTACGTCATCAGTATATCTTTACGTCATCAGTATATCTTCATGTCATCAGTATATCTTTATGTCATCAGTATATCTTTATGTCATCAGTATATCTTTATGTCATCAGTATATCTTTATGTCATCAGTATATCTTTATGTCATCAGTATAGCCTTACGTCATCAGTATATCTTTACGTCATCAGTATATCCTTACGTCATCAGTATATCTTTACGTCATCAGTATATCCTTACGTCATCAGTATATCTTTACGTCATCAGTATATCTTTATGTCATCAGTATATCTTTATGTCATCAGTATATCTTTATGTCATCAGTATATCTTTATGTCATCAGTATATCTTTATTTCATCAGTATATCTTTACGTCATCAGTATATCCTAACATCATCAGTATATCTTTACGTCATCAGTATATCTTTATGTCATCAGTATATATTTATGTCATCAGTATATCTTTATGTCATCAGTATATCTTTATGTCATCAGTATATCTTTACGTCATCAGTATATCTTTATGTCATCAGTATATATTTATGTCATCAGTATATCTTTACGTCATCAGTATATCTTTACGTCATCAGTATATCCTTACGTCATCAGTATATCTTTACGTCATCAGTATATCTTTATGTCGTCAGTATATCTTTATGTCATCAGTATATCTTTATGTTTATTGCAAAAACACATACACCCATTTATGGAAAAGCTATAGTAGATAAATACATGTGTAGTGTAAAATATTCTCATGAAACGCCGTATTCTCTTGCGTACTGCAAACATTTAACGTCTAAATAACGAAAGTATAAACAAAACTGAACCCCACGTTAGTTGCGTGGCGTAGCGTGTGGGGATGCAACCTTACGAAAATTTACTAACGTATGGTATCGTTATGTAATCTGGCGTTAGTTGAGTAGCGAGGCGTGTGCCAACGCATCCTTGCAAAAGTGAGTAGCAAGGGTTGTCGTAATATAACCAAACGTTAGTTCAGTAGCGTAGCTTGTGGTCACGCCACCTTACGTGAGTTGAGTAGTTTATCGCACAAAATTAGGTGATAATTTGGGGCGCCGTAATGTGATATGACATGTTATTACCTAATTTTGCCCAAGTCATAGTGTCTCGTTTTGGCTGCTACGTTTAGCTACGTTCGGAAACGTGGCTACAACGTACCAGAACGTGATCAAACGTGACAAAACGTGAAATGGGAGTTTCAATTTTGGACATGTTCGAAATTCCCTGGCGTTTCCCCACAATGTACTACAACGTGGCAACAACGTGGTACAACGTTGTATAACGTAGCAAAAACGTAACATTAACGTAACAGAACGTGAACATAGCGCGTCCAGCCGGTTGATACGTTCTGTTGCGTTTGTTGACACGTTGTGCTGCGGTATGCTACGTTGTGGCCTCGTTGCTCCCACGTTCCTCGTGCAGAGTTATACCACGCTATGTCACGCTATGATACGTTGTAACACGTTGTACTACGTTATGATCTGCGTTATGCTACGGTGTTCTATGTTGTACGACGTTGTGCTACGTTTCTGCTATGTTGTGGTACGTTTTGATACGTTGTGGTACACTATATATGATACGCTCTGCCGAGTCAAGGATGTCAGATGACATATGTTAGAGACAATACATATACACCTCTCCATCTAGGACCTCAAATCATTTGTGTTCTTGCTTAAGCCTAAGTGCTGAACCTCTACCATGGATCTTCAACTGGCAAATGCTGCCCTAGCCCTGGACCAAGACATGCTGCAAAATAGGCTGCTGCTCCAGAGTGAAGAGGATAAAAGAAGAAGGGGAGATCGAGCCGCGCGCATCATATCATGCAGGGACTGGGTCCTGCGACGCGTAGATTTCGACCAGTATCACCTACTCATGGAGGAGCTGAGGAGGGCGGATGTGGCCGCCTTCAAGAACTTCCTAAGAGTTGACCCCCTGCTATTCCAGAAGCTGGTGGACAGGCTGACCCCATGAAGAAAGACAGCTAGTTCCAGAAGGCTACCACTCGCTAATGAACTCTAGCCACAACACTATCTCATACATGGTCAAAGAAGTATGCAAGGCACACTGTCCTTGGAGTGACCTGCAATGATATAAAACAGGAACACATTCTTAAAATATATAATTTTCAATTTGTTCCGCTGGGAGTATTCGAACCCACAACCTTGCCGACGTCAGTCAATGTATTTGTGACGCAACCATGAGAAAACAAGACTTATTGACTTTGTGATAAGTGTAGATCCTGATCAAATATTGCCGACTTACACGTTCCGAAAAGGATCTGAACTGTTATCTAGATGCATTAAGAATGCTTCTCTGACTGAATAGCGAACAGTGTAGACCCTGATCAGACTATTCCCCCTCTTCTTCCTGTTCTTCCTGGGGTGCCTGGGGTAGAACCCTCCTGGACAATTTGGCGGCAATCTGTTTTCTTCTTTGCGTGTTAAGAATGGAGATGTACCTCGCTCGGAAGTCAAATCAGTAATGATTAGGAAGTCAATCAGTTCGTGCCGAGTTTTAACTGAACGTGGTTGCATCGTGGCGACAACGTGGCTAGCACGTGGCGACAACGTGGCACATTGTGGCACCTGGCTGAAATTTTCTAAATCGTGGGTGTCACAAACGGGTCACAACGGCACTATGTCTGGGGCATAATAGTCTAGTATAGCATAAAATGGTGTATTATACTTTTACGTTAGGTAACGCTATTATCGTGAGTAGCATGATGTAATGTAACATTAGTAGCATGATGTAATGTAACATTAGTAGCATGCTATAATGTAACATTAGTAGCATGATGTAATGGAACATTAGTAGCATGATGTAATGTATTGTGACGTAACGTAACGTGAGTAGCTTGGGTAACATAACATGACTAGCGTGAAGTAAAGCAACAATGTGTAACGTGACATAACGTTAGTACAGTAATGTACCATAATGCAAATTGAGAAACATAGCTCAGCGCAAAGTTGCTAATCAAGGCAAAGTAAATGCATGTAATTGCATTATGCACTGACACGTATCGTAACTTTTTTATTTCAAAACGTGCTCTGTAGATAGATTCTTACTGATGCATTAGTTCGTGTAACGCTACTAATGATTTTTTATGTAAATGAGGATTGATCACTTTATCAATATCAATGATACAAAGATACAATTTCTATCAGATTCCTCAAGAGCATTCTAAATTGCATGCACAATACATGCTTTAATGTGACATTACTAGCCTCACTGCGCGACCGGCATCACGTTGACGCCGAGATGAGAAGTCATCGGCTGAATATCAATGTATGCTCTCTATTTTTTTCAAACTGAAAATTTAAGGACACTGTCAGTTTTTTTGCGCAGCCGTACTAACATGGTTTTGCTACTTGCCTATCAGTGTTGTGTCAACCAATCAAACCTTACGTTAACCACCAAAGCAATTTCTCTTCGAGCGAACAACGTTTGTAACCTCGACGCGGCTTGGTTAACTTTTCAAAAAAGGAGACGTTACCACACCGAAATCCACTGAATTTCGGTGAATTTACCGAAATCCATTTTTGATCTGGAGTGACGGCAATAGTAACATATCGGCATTTGTTATGTTGCGCAATAAATCTTAACCTTCAAATTGCGCTGACCATCTTTTTTCCAGATATTTCTTGTTGGTATTGTTATAGGTTTACATTATAATTCCGAGCTAAATCTGTAAACTAATTTCAAGAACCTATATTCTTCAAGGTTATTTATGAAGCAATTAGTACCTTATAACGACAAAAATGCGAAATATAAAGGTCTGTTAGAATGCATATTCACATCATTTTCAGCTCGTCTAATACACGCGTGACAACACTATCTCGAAAATGTATATATTTCAATTGAACATAGGTGGTCATCGTCGAATACATGCATACGAAATTGGTAATAAATAGTGCGTTCCACTTTAAAGCAGCATGTTTTCTCTTCTCAAATGGTTATATGCATTAATTGTATAAAACATATGTACAATGTATTTTCAGCTTTCAATGTCTATATTTCTTTGTAACTTTCTATGAAAAATTATTGAGTTTTTGTATGTGTATCTCAAGTAGCACTACTTTGTATTTTTCTACATATCAATGTATTCACTACATAACCAAGTTTGAAATTGTTTCATTGATTCCATGATACAATAACTATTTAATCGTCTTTAAACTATTTCAATATTTAGATAGATAGATTGATAGATTTATTTCTGCATAAAATGTATAAAAACGTGGCAGTAAATAGCGACATACATGATATATTGTAGCACAAACATGAGCTATACTGTTACATGTCAACTGCATTATACACAAAGGATAACACGAAACGAGATCGGACATTTATTTCCCTATTAAACTATATTAATAATTAAAATTTAATGTAAATTCTGCATTTAATGTCGGCACATGAATTATATTATGGACTTTTAATATAATTATGTGCATTTCCATCAATCTAGATCTCACCAGGGAATATCACACCGACAGTTTTGTGTATGGTTGATATCAAGTTGAATCAACCAGGTACTGTACACATAGAAAATATTTCACGGTCCTTAAGTTAGGGGGCTTTTCACTGGGATTTTGCCGCGAAAATCATAAGCTACAAAACTGACCTACTTGATGTCATGTGATGTTGCTGATTTAATCCTGCGATTTTTATTGGTCGAGAAACTGTCATTATGAGAAACACTAAATATTAGCGAATATTTCTAAATTTTCAGTAGGAGCAAAATTATTTATCAAATACATGCATGACGCTGACCAACTTTTTGCACTCGACTGGGCCAATGTTTCTATTTTTACAATTAATATGAATAATTAATATGTCTAAAGTATAATGTTTATTTCATCGCTAGATAATTTCATTCTTTTTTGTGTCCATTAAACCTGAACGGTATTCTAGCAATATATGTCATCGGAATTCAAGTATTATTCTGTGCTATATAATTTCTGGACCAAAGCATTGTTTTCCCAATCGCAACATCTAGATGATTTCCGTACAGCTCGGTTAATGGCCTGGAAGATACGTGTATGAATATATCTTAAAACTTCGGTACGTGATGCGGTTTTCCTACACTGTATTCTGTAAGACATCTGACCAGAGGGCCACAGTTGAACAATATCTAAATGTTTTGTGTGCCTGGTTTCTTAATATTCAAAGACTTCTGTCATACTTTCCACAAAGACTACCGTAATACATTCACGTCGACAGCAATTTGTGAAACTTCTTTCCCCCAGGTTATTTCCTAGGTCTGTTAAAAACATAGCCGAGGTGGACCAGTTGTTTTTATCAATGACTTATGAAAACAAAGACACACAATAACATGCACTGAAACATATTTTCGTCCAGATATGCGGAAATACTAAAGTAAAACATGAAAATTTTTTCTCCTATACATGTAGTAAAAACATCACTAAACATGCATTTACAAAGAATGAACTCATAATGTAGTAATCAATATTTGTTGAAGAAAGATGTTTGTACATCATAAAATTAAAAAACAACTTCCAGATTTTTACCAATCAGGCTATTTAACAGGTTTTGACTGTTAGTAATATGATAAAAAAGAAAGATTTTAGCCAATGTAACAACAATACTGGATAAAGTCAATTCAAACAATTTATGTTCAGATGAGCCAAGATACACCTTTAAACCAATGTCAGATAAGTGGATATATGAATATTGTTAGGCAAAATAAAAGATTGCCCATTTTCAATTCTAAATGTTGTTTTCCACATACGTAGTCACGTGTGATCAGTCCTGATGGATTATAACAGATGCACATAAAAAGATATTGCCTGTAGAGACTGTTGTCTGTATTTTATAACAGGATGTATCAAGCATAACTTAAATTGTTGCATCTTATATTCAAGATCAGTAGAAGGTGCTGCAGGCGTTAAATATATTTGAATATTTGATGTAGCGTCCTATTTAATGAACATGTAATTAATCGGCGTTGAAAATTGACAAATATTGATTGTTCTTAAGTTATTTTGCCAATTCAACCGAACAGAACATAAATTAAATGCATTACATGTACAATGATTCATGTTTGGCGTGGTTCGGAGACAAGAGTAAATATGTTGTTTAGCGCACACTTTAGATAAGGCCATCCTTAAAAATTGTTAGTTTGCGGTTACGGGACCCGGAATTTTAACAGTGGGTAGGTATTTTTTTTTTAAATTTAGTACTGTAATGGTTTGAAGACCGAAATGAAATCTTTTTCATCGAAGAACCTGAAAAAAATGAATTGAGTCGAGGCATTTTTCAACAAACAATTTTTAAGGATGGCCTAATTTAAATTGTTTTTACCCAAATTAAACTCGCATGAAAAGTTATATTTACATATAAAGACACAAAACATTCCGATCGGAACTATAGTCGATTATAAATTCGTTAGAATACTGTAATCATGTGAGTCCACACGATGTCCATTGGTCAATATTTTCATATATTTTCATTGGCTGAGCGCTTCACAATGTGTGTACAACCGTCTACCATGGCTGAGTGGTTAAGGCATCCGCCTTGGGAGCGGGAGGTCGAAGGTATGGCCGGTGAGCCGCCAGCTAGTTAAATAATGATTACCGTGCGCCTACCTGCTTGGTGTCTGGCATTAAAGGATATGAATCGGGAAGTAAATATACTCAGAAAGTATACTTTATATATAATAAATAAACTCTTTACGTAATTAAAAACAGACGATAGATAGATAGTATTTGGATTACATGCTAAAATATGTCTTCGAACTTTTTTTGACGAACGTTGGTTTAAAGTTGCTTTGTTACATGCACTTACATGCTTTTAATGCTTGTATATAATGATCAATACACGTCTTGGAGGTAGAGGATCGAAAATCGTCACGTGCTGCTGTATGCTCTGTTAGACCCGGCATGCAATGCTTCCTCCGAATAACACTTCCGCCTAGTTGTTATACGAAGTGCAAACAAAATCCCCAGAACAATACCCGCTTGAGTAAAAACAAGGCATGCATTATAAGTATAGAAATAAAAATAAAATTAACAATAATAATAATAATAACATCAACAAAAACATTTTAACAACAATGATGTTGATAATGATAATTGAAAAAAAATAATTATAACAACATAGTAATAGAAATAGTATTAATAATAACTATACAAAAAAACAATAACAAAAATATTCATGATACCTATACTGACGATGATGTTGAGACGGTACATGGAAACAATAATTATAATGATGACGATGGAGATAATGGAGATGATGATGATGATATCGTGCTTGTTTATTACATGAGTGTGAGCTTTATCGCCTTAGCTACATGTTATCCAGATAACGGATCCTGGAACGCATGTAAAAGAATCTATTGGTGAGTGCTTGTATGTTAGTACCAAAGTCGATAGTATGGTACAAGTGGCCCGAATGCATGTGTATCCAAGTACTAGTAAGACACGCCAACTTAACTGTCCGAGTGAGATACGCCAATTGTACTTACCGAGGTAGAGACATCAACCATACTTTCAAACTGAGATACACCAACTGTACTGTCCGAGACAGATACGTAACCGTACTCTCCGAGTGAGATACGCCAACTGTACTGTCCAAGTGAGATAACCAATTGTACTGTCCGAGTGAGATACACCAAATGCGCTGTTCGAGTGAGATACGCCAAGTGTACTGTCCAAGTGAGATACGCCAACTGCACTGTCCAAGTGATACGTTAACTGTACTGTCCGAGTGAGATACGTTTACTGTACTGTCCGAGTGAGATACGCCAACTGTACTGTCCGAGTGAAATACGTTAACCGTACTGTCCGAGTGAGATACGCCAACTATACTGTCCGAGTGAGATACGTTACCTGTACTATCCGAGTGAGATACGTTAACTGTACTGCCCGAGTGAGATACGTTAACCGTAATGTCCGAGTGAGATACATTAACTGTACTGTCCGAGTGAGATACGTTAATCGTACTGTCCGAGTGAGATACGTTAACTGTACTGTCCGAGTGAGATACGCCAGTTGTACGGTCCAAGTGAAATACGCCAAAAGTACTGTCCAAGTGAGGTACACCAACTGTACTGCCTAAGTGAAATACGCCAATTGTACTGTCCAATTGAGATACGCCAAGTTAACTGTCTAAGTGAGATACACCAAGTGAACTGTCCGAGTGAGATACTCCAAGTCAACTGTCCGAGTGAGATACTCCAAGTGAACTGTCCAAGTGAGATACGCCAAGTGTACTGTCCAAGCGAAATACGCCAATTGTACTGTCCGAGTGTGATACGCCAACTGTACTGTCCGAATGAGATACGCCAACTGTCCTGTCCGAGTGAGATACGCCAACTGTACTGTTCGAGTGAGATACGTTTATTGTACTGTCCAAGTGAGATACGCCAAATGAACTGTCCAAGTGAGATACGCCATGTGTACTGTCCAAGTACAATGTATTAATATTAATGTTATGGTAATACGAGTTAATGAGCGACACAATCGTATTTAAAGGAATCTAGATAACAGCTTATGATGCTTCAATATGACTTACTTTTCCAATTTGTCAGTTGAAACGTACGTACAATAACAGTAAACTCAAGGGGGTACAAGGCAGCTCGTCTGTTGTATTTAATCGATTCTTTACTTAAAATATCTAACAACTGGGCGAATATGTTTTGTAAAGATTGTCAAACATACGGTACCTTGTGCTTTAGTGTTTAATAACCTGTAACAAACGCTTACAGTCGTAAATTCAATTTTTAAAACGGTTTCATTAATGCAGATAAGATTTATGTTTTTTTAGTTACAATTGTGTCAATGGGTTTAAATGTTGATATACTTCATACGTAACAGTCAACTTTTAATAGTTTTTTTCCACAAATAATTCATAATTAGTTAAATAACCAATGACCCGATTCATGGAACACTTATGAAACATGAGAAAGAATAGAATGTGTTTTGCGCTCGAAACAAGTTTTTATTGAATAACGCTTCTAAAATCGTTTTACATACGGATGTATATGGTAAGGAATGACATACAGATGTATATGGTAAGGAACGACATACAGATGTATATGGTAAGGAATGACATACAGATGTATATGGTAAGGAATGACATACAGATGTATATGGTAAGGAATGACATACAGATGTATATGGTAATGAATGACATACAGATGTATATGGTAATGAATGACATACAGATGTATATGGTAAGGAATGACATACAGATGTATATGGTAAGGAATGTCATACAGATGTATATGGTAAGGAATGACATACAGATGTATATGGTAAGGAATGACATACAGATGTTTATGGTAAGGAATGACATACATATGTATATGGTAAGGAATGACATACAGATGTTTATGGTAAGGAATGTCATACAGATATATATGGTAAGGAATGACATACAGATGTATATGGTAAGGAATGACATACAGATATATATGGTAAGGAATGACATACAGATGTTTATGGTAAGGAATGACATACATATGTATATGGTAAGGAATGACATACAGATATATATGGTAAGGAATGACATTCTTACCGACGAAGCCATTATTTTCCTAGTTTGTCATTATTTGCAATAAATAAGAAATTAAATAAGATATTAAACTCCTTTCTTCAGCTTAACTCTTTGAGAAGAATCCGCTGTTCACGAAGAACGCGCAAAAAAGAAGAAAAAAAGAAGAAAAAAACCCCGCATAAACCCGCAAGGAAATCACACGTTCTCCTTAGAAACACATCAATATAAAACTACCCGTAGGACTTTTTGTAAATTTTGAACCTACCATGTAACAATCTGAGAAGAGAGAAACTAATGTCAAGCCGTTGTACTACGCTGCCATGAACATTTTGTGTAAACATGAGAATAATGATAGATTTACCTAATTATTTTTTACAGTGTTTAAAATTTAAACTTTAACATAATGTGACATACACTCTGTACCTACTACCTACGATGTTGCTTCAATCACTGTATTTGTGATTTTATACGTTTATATCATTTGGTGCATGATTACAGACGACACAGAGCTGCTGTTCATCCCGACAGTAGTATGTAACTGCTTAGCACCGGCTAACAGTAGTAGGTAAAAGTTACTGCAACTGTCACTGCACTGCTCCTAATGTTACTACATCTAAGTTCTTACATATTCTGACTTATCTAAGTTAACCGTTTAATACTAGTTGAATCGCCAAGACAATTGGTCAGTTTACCAAAATGTTGTTGAAAAAATGGCGTTAAAACCACGGCATCACTACGCAAGAAAACATGTAAAATACCCATCCCTGTATAAACACACACACTGTTCGCTTCCTTTGGGACAGGGAAAACTCAGTCACGGAATGAATGTAAGTCTATGCTTGGTGAACATAAAGAATGGTAGATAAGCCATTTGATATTTTGAACAGAAATAATACAGTATTGATATTAATGAAATATTAATCGATGCCTTAGTTGAAATAGTTCATGATCAAGTGGACGGAAAAGTTTCGTAAAGATTGTCAAAGATAGTATACTTCGTGCTTAACTTGTTCGATAAACTGTAACAAACGCTTACCTGGCATAATGCATCCAACCACAACACGAATGCATTCTAAAAAGTGATACGGGTTAGTGTATCATAATGTAACATTGCTTTATATTTGCTACATGGTTAATAGAAAACTATTACAATGCCGTATAGTAAACAGTGTAATCATAAACTGTTTGATGACAGGACTAGCATCCATACCTTGTAGCTGTTTATCCAATCAAACAATGCGGCCGTGTTACAATCACGCCCTCAGCACTCTGGATCAATATACAGAAAAATTACATAAGTCATCGATTTCTTTTTCAAGTGATGATTTCACTCCAATTAGTTTAACTGTGCCCCAAAGCAGTTAATGATCTAAAGTTATCAGCAACCAAGCGCTTATGACCATCAACAAATAAAGAACATATGGACGCTGCTATGGGATTTACAACCTCTTCTTTAAGTGACGTCATTTCCAGAAAACGTCACATATGACATCAACATGTACTGGCAGTAAGTAATATTTACTCCATAGGGTCATATCGTTTTTATATTGCCATTTAGGTCAAATATTGCTTACTGTCCGTACATGTTGATGTCATATGTGACGTTTTCTGGAAATGACGTCACTTAAAGAAGAGGTTGTAAATCCCATAGCAGCGTTCATACTATCTATATTATACATGGTTGTGTCTGACTGTTATAAATCAGAAGTTCTTCAGGTGAACCTCTGTATGCGGACCGCCTGTCATCAAGAACGATATTTTTGACTCACGAACGAATTATATTTCAGTATATGCAGAGCGGATGCTGTAACCCTGATGTTTATCAAAGGCACATCTATGTAGACTGATTTCTACCATTTGAAGGACGCTAACACGCCAACACGCCAGCACGCCAGCACGACAACACGCCAACACGCCAACACACCAGCACGCCAGCACGACAACACGCCAACACGCCAACACGCCAACACGCCAGCACGCCAGCACGACAACACGACAACACGCCAACACACCAGCACGCCAGCACGACAACACGCCAACACGCCAACACACCAGCACGCCAGCACGACAACACGCCAGCACGACAACACGCCAACACGCCAACACGCCAGCACGCCAACACGCCAACACACCAGCACGCCAGCACGACAACACGCCAACACGCCAACACACCAGCACGCCAGCACGACAAATGAAGCGAGCCGATATGAGGTATAAGGTATTTGTCGGTCTGTTGGCGCGCCAACACTCCAACGCATCAACACACCAAAACGTCGAAGTAAGAACGCCAATACAACAACTCGACAATTAAAGGTGTCGTTCTGGTACCCCATAATTGGTGTGATGGCGCTCAAATTTATCGTTTCGGTGTGCTGGCGCCCGGCTTAGACGCAGACAGGCCTGAACGACAAGAAGGCGCGCCGATAAGACAAATAGGTATTTGGCGTTCTGGCTGGGAGGGGGGGGGGGGGGCAAAATGACGACTGAACGGTGAATGACAAAATCTTGACTTTGCGTGTTGGCTTTCCCACCAGGACGACATCTATCTCAAGTGTCGTATTTGGCGCGCTGTATTTGTCCTCATGGCGTATTGGTACCCTTCAAACGCACCAGCACTCCAGAACGCTGAAATCGATATAAAACCGATCTATATTGAATTATAACGGTACGTATTTAACAACGATTATTTTTAATTACTGTATGAGTTTACGGAATTTGCATTTGTCGTTGTTTATTTTCTTTTATGAATAACAAAGTTATATTTCAAAAATTACATATCATTTTCATTTTTCTATATTTGGTTAGAAAATAATGTTTTCTCAGGATTTGGTTGCAATGTGTGAAATGCAAAGTGACTCACTCAATCCATATTTCTATAAAAACGTTATAGTGACGATACGTTTTAAATGAAATTGCCACGAAATGTCATTATGGAAAATATTGATGTTTTAGATTTTGGATATTTCATCAATTAATTTAGTAACATACAGTGTCTAACATATGTCTAAAGAATGACAACGGCTGAGAGTTCCGATTAGATATTGGATATTTCAATAACTAAGTAATAGTGTCATGCTTCACGGTCCTTTTTTTATGTTCTGCAGAACATGTTCTTAAAAAACGTCCCATGTTGTTTCACCATTAGTTAAAAAAATGAGAACGTATAATTCGCGAACTATTTACTTGTTAGCTCTGAGGTAAAAACAGAACATAATTAGAAGCTATTACTTTTGTTTTCCTTTTTTTATTTCAATGTATTTTACAAAGCAGTGAAGTTAACAAAAATACATAATTACATGATACATTTGTACATATCAAAGTTGTCTCATAATTGCATAAAGTATAGGAAGAAAATGAAGAGTATACAGGGTGTGTGAGTAGAAACCAAATTGAGCTTTTAAAATTTTGATCGTCCAGTCGGCCAAAAATAACAAAAATAATGCATGATATCTTTAAGTAAGAGGTATGAGAACATTCCATTTCAGGATAAAATAATAATCAAGTTTGTTTTGCATAGTTGCTATCATTTTTTCAATTTCGATGCGTCTGTACAGATGAAGTTTGAAAGAATCGCTTTCCGGTATATGTTTAGTGTATTTGCATTTATAGATGTAGTATTTTGCTAATATAAAATTGTAGTTCATAACGTTTTTATTTTCATGTTTACTTGGGTTTTCAAGTCCAAGAGACAGTTCTGTATAATTTAGATTGCTACTTGTAATCCTTTATTAGCGAGAAATATTTTGATTCCGGTCCAAAACTGTTGAGTAATGTTGCATTCCCAAAACAAGTGTTTTGAGATTCTGTGGTCATAGAACAAAAATCACATAATCTTGAATTGGTAAGGTTACATCTGTAAAGGAAGCAGTTATTTGAAATTATTTTCATTAAATATTTATATTGAAATTCTCGTAATTTTGTATCAACAGTACATTTAACTGGGATAGTAAAAATATTTTTCCAGTTTATTTCATTTCCTGCGAGTTCTTTGTATCATTTTTCAGTTTGCTTGTTCTTTATTTGTTTAGATTTTAGCTGTACATCATATATTACTTAATTGTATTTCTAATTTCATCAATAAGATGTTTGGTTTCAGGAATATTATCTTCCCATAGTGGAGTCTTCCATAATTATTACTATGACACAGTCCATATTTATAAATAATATATATTAGTTTATTTAAATCAGTTTATATAATTACCCACGAACCTTCTGTCATAAATTATTATTCAATTATTAAATAGGTTTCATAAATGCAAACAAGATTTATGCTATTCTAGTTATAATAATGTCAACGCGTTCAAAGGTTGAAAACGTTTTAATAGTTTTGTTTCCATAAATAATTCGTAATTCGAATTTAAATCACCACTTACCGAATCATGGAGCATTTGTGAAGTATGTGAAACAATAGAATCCATTTTGCACTTGAAACAATGTAGAAATCTAAGCTTTCATCAAATAATGCATCTTAAATAGAAAGAGATTTAAAATTCAACGTAAACTTAAATAAGATTGAACCTGTTTAGTGGATTATGATGGAATTATAAACACAACTAAATTGAACGTTTGAAAATATGAACAATAAAAAAGTATTGAACAATATTGAACTCAGTTCTGTTAATGGGCCTGGAAGATCAATTACACAATTTTTTTTGTTAAAAGAGGTAACCACATGTAATACCTGGTGGGTCTTTATAAAAAAGAAATATCTTGAAAAAAGATAAATTAAAAAATATAATTCACCGAAATACAGTTGATTTCGGTAAGGTAACGTACCCTTTATCGAAAGGTTAACCAATCCGAATCAAGGTTACAAACGTTGTTCGGTTAAAGAGAAGTTAGTTTAGTGGTTAACGTACAATTTGATTGGCTTACACAACACTGATATGCAAATAGCAAAGTTATGTTAGTACGGCTGCGCCGAAAAGCACTAAGCGCCGTGGAGTTAACGTTGACACTCGGCTCTGACATTTATCGCGGGAAGCGTGGATATCATATCAATTACATTAATTTCTCTCTAAAGCTTTCATTAATGATGTAACAAGATAAAAATACGAATTCATTAAAACGGAAATACTATGAATAAATTTAACGCAGTTACGCGTCCGTATATTCGATGAAATCATTGCAGATAATACGCCTGAAAATATTCGTTTTCCACGTCTAGACCAGACGATGAGAGGTTGGCAGTAGTAGCAGTGACCGTAGCAGTATTACTATGTGTACCTACAGTATCACGATCGCAACTACCCTGCAGCTTATTTTGAAGGGGCAGTTGTCGAGGGTAAGATCGTCTAACTCCTGATCCGAAGGTCGTGAGTTCGAGCCCCGCAATTAACGAGGTCGATCACGAACTTCACAATCCCTAGCTTTGATGTGAGTACTGGTTAGTAGCCAGGAAGCAGTCTCCGAGATTAGCGTACGTATATTGTAAGAACTTGTTTCACAATCGATGTAAATATATATACACCACATGGCCAAAATTGAGTTTCCAAAATTTAGATTTTGTGGAACGTTATAATGCATCAGTGTGTTTGAGGGTAAATAATTCGATTAAAACATACTTGATTGTAATGATACTTCGTAGTATTAATGAGTCGAGTATGCATGACAACTGATGCTACGCTTGTCACCCTTTGTGACGTGTCAACAGAATAATTCCGCGAGGTTATTGACGGCACCGCGCGGCAAAGAATCGACAGTGGGGGTAAATGAAATGATTGTAAGGCTAGACCAAGTGAACCAAGAAAAACACGAAAATAAAATAGCTAAGTAACGGGAATAAAACGGCAAACAATTTCAATTCTTTTTCACAAAATATATTGGACGGAAGCGAATAACGTCGTCAGATGGCACGATTTTGAATGTTAATTGTATGTTTCAACTTAAAAGCTTAAAGCGGAGTATTATACTTTTATATAATTTATGTATGTACACATTTGTTTTAATATATGCGGGTTAGGAATGACAGACGTTCTTGCAGACGGAAACTGTAGTTCAATTCTGCTGAATATGTCATAATGTGCAATAAATAAGACATTAAAATACAAATTTTCTTCGAAGAAACTGCTCTTTGCCTGAAGAACTAAAACCTAATGTCATTTTCCATTCGTAATGAATACGATAAATAAGAATATTCTCCACAATTTTCAAATCTGTGCTGTCGTGTTAAAGCCTAAAAATCGGCTTCTTCGGTTAAGAAACACGTCGAAATGAAACTAACAGAATACCTTTTTGTAAAATGAAATGCAATATGGGAGGTTTGAGCCTACCATATACAACCATCTGAGTAGAACATACCAAGCCGCTTTAACATCATGTTGCGACAAACACAGTTGGTGTCATAATGAGAATAATGATAGATTTTCCTTTGTTTTCCTTTGTTTTCTTAAAGTTTTTTATATTTAATCATTAATGGAGCAGTATAACAACTGTTCCTACCGAAAGTAGTAAACAACTTGTTGGTACCGCTAACAATAGAAGGTTAAGGTAACTGCATCTGTCACTGCTCTAATTGTTACTACCTCTTAGTTCTTACATATTCTGACTTATCTAAGTTATATGGTTAATATCAGTTGGAATCCTTATAAGGTTGGTAAGATCAACTAATCGCCGTTTACTTAACTGATGTTGCCAAAATGGCATTGAAAGTACAGCAGCAAAACACAACAAAATCGGTCAACAGCACCGTACAACACCGCAACGTACAGCGCAGTACAGCCTAGCACAACACAACAACACAGTCTACTGCACCACACAACACAGCAACGTACAATGCAGTACAGCCCATGGCAGCACAACAACACAGTCTACAGCAACACACAACACAGCAACGTACAGCGCAGTACAGCCTAGCACAACACAACAACACAGTCTACTGCACCACACAACACAGCAACGTACAGTGCAGTACAGCCCATGGCAGCACAACAACACAGTCTACATCAACACACAACACAGCAACGTACAGCGCAGTACAGCCTAGCACAACACAACAACACAGTCTACTGCACCACACAACACCGCAACATACAGCGCAGTACAGCCTAGCACAACACAACAACACAGTCTACTGCACCACACAACACAGCAACGTACAGTGCAGTACAGCCCACGGCAGCACAACAACACAGTCTACAGCAACACACAACACAGCAACGTACAGCGCAGTACAGCCTATGGCAGCACGACCACACAGTCTACAGCACCACACAACAACGCAACGTACAGTGCAATACAGCCCAGCACAACACAACAACACAGTCTACAGCAACACACAACACTGCAACGTACAGTGCAGTACAGCCCATGGCAGCACAACCACACAGTCTACAGCACCACACAACACTGCAACGTACAGTGCAATACAGCCCATGACAGCACAACAACATAGTATACAGCATTACACAACACTGTTACATACAGTGCAGTACAGCCCATGGCAGCACAACAACATAGTATACAGCACCACACAACACTGTTACATACAGTGCAGTACAGCCCATGGCAGCACAACAACACAGTCTACAGCACCACACAACACTGTTACATACAGCGCAGTACAGCCCATGGCAGCACAACCACACAGTCTACAGCACCACACAACTCTGCAACGTACAGTGCAGTACAGCCCATGGCAGCACAACAACACAGTCTACAGCACCACACAACACTGCAACGTACAGTGCAGTACAGCCCATGGCAGCACAACCACACAGTCTACAGCACTACACAACACTGTTACATACAGCCCAGTACAGCCCGGGACAGCACAACAATACAGTATACAGCACTACACAACACTGTTACATACAGCCCAGTACAGCCCGGGACAGCACAACAACATAGCCTACAGCACCACTCAACACAACAACGCAAAGCGCAGTACAGCCCATGGTAGCACATTCTACAGCACCACACAACACCGCAACGTACAGCGCAGTACAGCTCAGAACAATACAACAACATAGTGTACAGAACAGCAAAACACTGCAACGTACATCGCAGTACAGCCCATGCTAGTACAACAACACAGTATACAGCACGGCACAACACCGCAACGGGCAGCACAGTATAGTCCAGCACAACACAACAACACAGTCTACAGCACCGCACAACACCGCAACTACAGCACATCATAGCCCAGCACAACACAACAACATAGTTTATAGCACCGCACAACACCGCAACGTACCGCACAGTACAGCACAACGAAACAATCTACAGCACGGAAAAACACCACAACGTACCGCACACGAATCAGTATACAGCACCACATAACACAGCAACGTACCGTACAGTTCAACACATCACATCACAACACAACACAATAGTTAACAGTACAGCACAACACCGCAACGCACAGCACAGTACAGCACAACACCGCAACGTACAGTACAGCACAACACCGCAACGTACAGCCCAGTACAGCACAACACCGCAACGTACAGCACAGTACAGCACAACACCGCAACGTACAGCACAGTACAGCACAACACCGCAACGTACAACACAGTACAGCACAACACCGCAACGTACAGCACAGTACAGCACAACAAAACAGTGTACAGCACCGCACAACACCGCAACGTACCACACAGTACAGTGCAGCACATCACATAACAACACAGCACAATAAAACAGTCTACTGCACCGCACAACACCGCAACGTACCGCACAGTACAGTGCAGTACATCACATAACAACACAGCACAACAAAACAGTATACAGCACCGCACAACACCGCAACATACAGCGCAGAACAGCCATGCACAGCTCCTAACCGAAATGCGATTCGTACAACACAATGTTCACAACCATAACAATTTTCATCAGCTTATTATAAAGATGCTGTACTTTGGGTAATCATTTTCTGAAAAGAAAACAGTTGTAAATAAAATGCATAACACCAAGCATGTAAGAGAAAAGGAATAGCGTAATGCAAACAACATTTACAAAACAAGGCATTATACACCGATTCCTAGGAAACTAAATTAAAATAAGATTGTTATGGGATATTAATTAAACGAAGTCACAATAGTGGACAAGTGTCCGAATTCCATTTTTATTTTTTTAATTGCTGCTATTATCGCATTTTCTAGTTGACCGCTTAATTGCAATGCTATTTTTCAAAACAAACAACGTATCTCTATGAACAGCGATAAAAGCTAAACAGATAAGTCAATGATCGCGGATTGTGTATATGTCAGCATGACCTGTCATATGAAGGATCTGATAAAATATTAAAAAGCATTCAGTTACCCATCTTTGCACTGCTTCTCTTTCTGTTATAGTGTTTGCAGGTTTACTGGCCTGGAAAAGTATAATGGACTTATGTGCACATTGCAAACAGTTGTGTTTATTTCCTTAGGTGTTATCGAAAACATTGCAACACATTTCAAGGTTTTTAAATTGGTAAAAAAACAAGATTCAAAGCAGCGAATACGTAGAATCAGGTACTTTCAGCTCCACTGAACAAAGTGGAATAGCAAATTAACCGTCAATTCTAGACCAAATACTCATTGGTTGCTAATTTTATATTCGTATCTGAATTGTTCCATTGTCAGTCAATCAATGATCGGATGAAGTGAGTGGTTTGGGAGATCGTCGCATGACTGTATTCGTTGATTGTGAATACATTAGTCTTGTAAGAGCATGTGTGCGTTACAATATATGTTCATTGACAAATATACACGACATTGAACTTCTTCATTTATAATTGTTTATTAGTCACAAAGATTCTCGTTAAATGGTACTTGGACAGGTTTGCATACGGACGTTAGTTTAATGATGCGCGCATTTAGCGGATCTATCGTCAGTAAGTACGTTTTAAATGGTGTATTTTTCAATATCTGGTTAACACCCAACGTATGGATTATTTTGTTACTTAGACATTAAACTTATATTATCAAAATGTATTTTAAAATATTCAAACAATATAAATATTAAAAGTATGATTTTTTGTACTATTCTTTGTTACTAAGAAACTAACTGATGTTTAAATAAAATGTTATGCGCTATTTAACACATATCTAGTTGCTGCCATTCTTAAAGCTATATATGTATATACGTGTATGAGTAAATATATGCACTGGAATTGTATGGCTCAACAGTATGTTGTATTACATTATAATAATTCTATGTCATATTATTTTGGCTTAAATATGTTGTTTAAGAATGGTAATATGTAATCTATGCAATAATTTTGCGGTATATTGCATACACTGTCACTCCCGAGAACGTATGTAAAAAGACGCATGTAAAATATCTGTAATATTTTATGTCTATTTCGAAAACAAATAAACAAAAACATGATTTATATCTCGAAATAATGAAATTTCTAAAATTCACAAACCTAAATTACACGCTTTCTCGCCATTTGTCACGATGCTTATTACTGTAAATGATTATTGCTGCTTTGTTAAAAAAACATTTGCGGTGTTCAATATGCAAATAAATATATCTATCTATATATTGGCCACTTCGTGCTGAAAATTGATGGACATAAATAAGAAAAATACTTAAATTTTATAACTAATTTTATTGTTTACATTATTGCTGGCGATAGCTTTGTAATCATGCTATTTTTATAAAACAACGTTATTTGCAGCCTTCCTTCATATTCTGCATCAGAACACGTAGACTATTACTTATTCATATTTTAATTACGAATCGATTAATCAGTTTAACCATAATGCAATGAAATTGTATCTCTTCTAATCCCGAAGAAAATGTAGAAAACGAATGCACGTTACGGTGCCAATTAAATTACATTATTTTTATTTCGCAACATCGATGACAATATAATTGGAATAACCTTAAAGGCATCGTGGATAACTATCGCGGTATTACGGTATATCGTTAAAACAGTTTGTTAGAATATCCAGAGCCCGTATTCACAAACGTCATAAGACTGAATCTCATACTTAGGCGTCAAGCATTTCGTTTTCATAATATTTAAACGGGTGAATTTTTGCCTGAATATTTATTGTTACTCACCCTACACTTTTGTCATGTTTTATCAAAATATTGTGTGTAACAATGACGTAGGAACAAAACGAAAATTTACAATTTTAAAGTCTAAGTATGAGATTCAGTCTTAAAACGTTTGTGAATACGGGCCCAGGCACTGTAAGTAAGTAAGTAAGAAGTAAATTGTCCATTACAGTGACATATGGATTGTAAACATAGAGTATAGCTAATTATGCAAATTAAAAGCAAAACATGTATATGAGATCACAAAATTATAATGGAATCAAAATGTGATTAACAGATACACAGCTTAAGTATTTTACATAGAGTCTAAACAAATTATTTGTCATAAATTAATTGTCGTCTTAAGAGGTATGCTTTCGTTAAAAAATGTATCACTTTATTTTGGCAATTATTAATAAGAAAAACAAGTTTATCACTGGCATTCATATCAATATATTCATATGTAGATATTATATCATGGAATGTTAGTGTCCATAGATTATCATACAGTGGACAACCAGTTAAAAATGTGACTGTAAATAACTGCTACGGAAACTATATTTTCAATTTTAGATAAGATGTTGAGCCTCGCTTTCATGTTGTTGGCGCAACTTTCCACCGGTGTAGCACAATGTAAGTATTTATATAACTGTTTAAGATTTTATTTTTTTATTGTTGGAGATTGACGCCGTTTTTCAACAGTATTTCAGTCATGTCCGGCGGTCAGTTTGACCAAACAAGTACGCCTGGGCTTCCAGTATGTACTAACATGTTATTTCATAAGAAACTGACAAACTTGTCTGCATGAATCAGAGGTGGAGGACAAACGACTTCGGATGGATTGTTTTCAGTCAAATGGTCACGGAAAACAAATGCCTCATGCACCATTAGAACCTTAAGACTTCCGATTGACAGTCACATGGGCGGGACTTTCTATATGTGAGCAGTATATCTATAGCGGCGTGCTTCATGTTTTATTTACTAACGGTTTTGATGTGACATACATTCTCCTTAAATGATTTTAAACAACTGTTTCTTTTACCGGTAAACATGATAATGATCGAACATTATGAAGGAAATATTCGGAGTACAGGGGATGATTCATTATACATACATGAAATCATGCATCCCTTTCAAACAAAACTGTGAGATCGTGAACGATGAAATCATGAGCAGTTCACAAATGTTGATCTGCGAAATCTTGGGTTTCGTGACTAAACGATTAATGATTTCAATTTATGCATGTACCGTCGATTCCAATTTAGTAGCGAATATCGCTAAAGTATACGCAATGTCTATTGACCAATATTTAGTAAAACATGTTTTCGCCGGTTGTCAACCTCAAAGTTTGTTTACAGCCATTCTCAAGTAAATAAAAGCGGACTATTATACTTTATATAAACTTGCCAAATTCGATCAAGCGACCATTTTCTTTCATTATTTATAAAACATCCAAACTTAATATATTGTGCGGTATACCATGCTTTTACGCGCTCATTTGACTATTTTAAGTCCATATTAAACATTAAATATCGCTTGTATATAAAAAAATGTCAAAATAGCGAGTTCACCATGGCCACCGTCAGCGGAAAAGTACGGTATGTGTGGCATTTAATGTAGATATTGTGAAAACTAATGATTGATGGTTAAGAAGACTAGTTTATTTGTCATGATATTTCTATCAATGAATCACAACGTGCATGGCCTCGAAGAAGGCCTTTTATTAATCGTTGGTTATGAACATTAATTATTCTAAACATTGCAGTGTTTTCCTCGGCCGTAAACGCCATCCGTACTTGTCTCTCCTTAGCCGGCCTTGCAAAATACTCTCTGCGGTAAACATCATCATATTTGTGCTCCATCCGTACCTATTTCCGAATCACGCCCCACCCACTCCTGTTGATATAACACAGAGCTGCCTCTGCGGTTTCTACTTCTCACCAACATCATGAATTGAAAAAAAACTCGCATTGAACTAAATGTTACTTTGTTCCCTTTAACTAATTGTTTTAATAACATTTTACGTTTTGAAAGTATTTTAGGAATCTTTTTCCTGAATTCAATATTACTACAGCTGGCGTTAAGTGCTGTTTGGCGAAAGTAAAAAATCGCCTCGTACTTCGTTCAAAGTGTAGTTAACCTTATTTTATATATTTATATAAGTTTTAACACGACGAAAATGACGTTAGGTCGCTGTGGTTAGACTAACAGACGGTGTTAATTCATTCGATCACATGGTTATATCACCTGCTGGAGCCTCAGTTGATATTATTTTCCTTGTGCCGATATTCCGTAATCTGACTATCGATGCCATGTTCTATTTGTACGCTAACCTGTTCTACCGTAAACAATTAATAACTTCACACATGAATCAGAGATGGAGAGCACGTGACATATTCTCACGGAGAGCAAATACGGCTCATCCAGGGTTCGAACTTGTGACCTCCATATTGGCAATCGACTGCTCTATGAGCTGAGCTGGAACTGAGATATCCCGGCGTTCCTAAATGTCATCATAACTAACAATGTCTGTAAGAAAATAACGAAATCGAAATATCCATTCTGACATAAAAAACTCAATAGTCAAGGAGTATCCTATCACATTTGCAATAAGCCATTAGGTTTTCAGGGGATAAGCAAAAACTGGAATGAGCTTTTATACAAAATATAGTGTAAAACTCTCGTATTTCATACAATAATGTAACATTTTGTCCAAGTCATTCAGTATTGTAATCGATGACATGTGCAGTAATCCTTCAGTATCCACATCCTCGCTATTAAGACCGCTTCATTAAAAAGATATTTTCATGAACCAGTTTCTAATATTTCATCCATTATATAACTAGATACTATTATCAGACCATCTCGCCACTAAAGCCGATTTTCTTAAGAACTTAAGTCTTATTATTGAGGTTTCACTGTATATATATATATAGCAGGACCTGTTTATTCAACAACCTTCTATCGGAATACTTGGTATTATCCGAAATAAATATCAGGTCCCGATGTATCTTCTTATGCACGTCGAATTGAAATGGGATTTACGAAACCATGTATTATTCGAAGTAAAATTTCGGACCCGATGAATTCGAATGAACGAGGTCCGACTGTATATACATATATGATGACCAATTATGATACTGTAACCTTGTATGCATATAGATATATATCTGACTTTGTTAAAAGCCTACAAGGCTACAAGGTTACAGTATCATAAGTGGACATCATCAAATCAATTTGCTAGATCTGCCTTTGATAAGTAATTTCAGTTAGTCCACTCCAAAGTCTGAAATTATAGTCCGAACTTTGTTCATTAAGTCACCCAATGTACTTGACAATTGATATATGAATATATAATACGCTAACATTGAATGCAAATTAATGTTATTGAAATTCAGGCTGGTGAAACCAGATTAAAGCAGATAATACTAATGGAAGTGTCATGCCGTATGGAATCAGATAAGTTTAGTATCCCACGGTGCAATTAAATATTTAGGACAATGAACGGTGTTTATCTATGAATTTGAAGTTCCAACAAGTCAAGTTGTAGTCCGTTTTTAATTTTCCTTGTAAACAAACTGATAGGCCAATGAAAACAGGTTTTCTAAAATATCGACCTATAGACATAATGAACATAACAACATTTGAAGCGATACTATCTCGTGCTAAACTTCTACATTGGTGCTTTTCTCTTCATCAAACTATCTATAACATCACAAACCATCAGAGATGTATTGATACATAATTATATATTTTCTGTTATAACTCATTGTTCACCACTTAGTATCGAATTGATCCTAGAGCTTTTACCTAGATTATGTTTATATACCAGATATCAACAAGTTGGAATGAATATATGATGTATCCATTTGGAATATGACCGAGAAGTCTGAATTTGTTATACAGATTGTCATTTCTACGTGAACATTTAGCAGGATATTTTACCAATGAACCGAGTGCGACCAAGGTTTATATGTCGTCTGGTCATCCGAAACCAGTTTCGGCAATTTCTGTAGCGTTCGTCGTAAGAAATCCGACATGTAAGAAAAAATTACTGGGAATAACCCGTTGCTATTAATAAACCAGTAAATATCAGCGAAAATAGGTGAAAATTGCATATCACGGACTCGAATAAATTTGTCCCTGGACCAATCAGAAAGTGTTTATTAAATTTTATAAATTATATGAAAACGCGGTTCATATGATATATTAGACTCGAACTAAAATGAAACTGCATGTTGAAACACTAGATATCTAAAACTGTTGTTATATAATACAACGTTTCTGTCCTGTTTATGTGTCAGTCTAACAAAGAGGGACATAAATTGTATCGGCATCTCCTATTAGATTTCTTCATAGTCACGTGTCCTATGTTTCAACGATGAATGTAAAAGCTTTAGCAATTCAATTCAAAGTTTATTGTACAAAAGGCCTCTGGCCCATACACAATTTACATGAAAACATACATATATATACAAATTAACATTTTTGAGCATTAATATCAAATTTTTGCAACACATAGTTTCTGTATATACATGATAGCAACATTTTTTATGTAGCGCATATATAATACATGACACAAGATATGAAACTTATTCAGTATTCGAAATAATTCACAAAATATTTTGCCTTTTTTTAAATGCATGGTAAATAAAAATAGCAGTATATGCTAGTGACAGTATGACACCACTGATTGTGTATCCGATAATAAAGCGAAGAATTTTCAATCACAAAACAATGATCTTTCTTCAGAATTTCATAAAATATTTAAAATATAAAGCATGTTGTTCAATTTTGTTGATGCTATTAAATGCGTATCAACTGTTGTGCATTGCTGACTCCGTTCGAATCGATTAGGAGATCAAGAGATTATTTCCTCGGGGCATTGAATCCCCTCTTTTAAATATCATGTTCAGGAGGATTTTAGTTTTCGTTAGTCAAGGTCTGTGTACTAAGGGATTCGGCCATGCAATAGCATAAACTTATTTAGATGCCCTCAGAATGTGCTATTGCTTCGACGATACAATGAAATATACTTGTTTTATATACATTAAGAAATGGTCATTGTTCGACGATGTTGTTGGAAACAAATTAGTTGTATCAAAAATGCATCATTGCTTCGACGATACAATGGGATACACTTGTTTTAGATTTAAAAAAATGCACCATTGTTTCGACGATACAATGGCATGCACTTGTTTTAGAAGTATAAAAATTGCACCATTGCTTCGACGATACAATGGCATGCACTTGTTTAGATGCATCAATAACGCACCATTGCTTCGACGATACAGTGGGATACATTTTATTAGATGCATAAAAATGCCCCATTGTGTCGACGATACAATAGCATGCACTTGTTTAGTAGATCAAGAATGTACCATTGCTTCGACGATACAATGGGATACACTTGTTTTAGATTTAAAAAAAATGCACCATTGTTTCGACGATACAATGGCATGCACTTGTTTAGTAGATCAAGAATGTACCATTGCTTCGACGATACAATGAGATACACTTGTTAAGGTGCATCAATATTGCGCCATTATTTCGACGATACAATGGGATACACTTGTTAAGATGCATCAACGATGCGCCATTACTTCAACGATACAATGGGATACATTTGTTTATATGCATCAACATTGCGCCATTATTTCGACGATACAATGGGATACACTTGTTAAGATGCATCAATATTGCGCCATTACTTCAACGATACAATGGGATACATTTGTTTATATGCATCAACATTGCGCCATTATTTCGACGATACAATGGGATACACTTGTTAAGATGCATCAACATTGCGCCATTACTTCGACGATACAATGGGATACACTTGTTTAGATGCATCAACATTGCGCCATTATTTCGACGATACAATGGGATACACTTGTTTAGATGCATAAAGACTGCGCCATTATTTCGACGAAACAATGGGATACACTTGTTTAGATGCATCAACATTGCGCCATTACTTCGACGATACAATGGGATACACTTGTTAAGATGCATCAAGATTGCGCCATTATTTCGACGATACAATGGGATACACTTGTTTAGATGCATAAAGACTGCGCCATTATTTCGACGAAACAATGGGATACACTTGTTTAGATGCATCAACATTGCACCATTATTTCGACATACAATGGGATACACTTGTTTATATGCATCAACATTGCGCCATTACTTCGACGATACAATGGGATACACTTGTTTAGATGCATAAAGACTGCGCCATTATTTCGACGATACAATGGGATACACTTGTTTAGATGCATCAAGATTGCGCCATTACTTCGACGATACAATGGGATACACTTGTTTATATGCATCAACATTGCGCCATTACTTCGACGATACAATGGGATACACTTGTTAAGATTCATCAAGATTGCGCCATTATTTCGACGATACAATGGGATACACTTGTTTAGATGCATCAACATTGCGCCATTACTTCGACGATACAATGGGATACACTTGTTAAGATGCATCAACATTGCGCCATTACTTCGACGATACAATGGGATACACTTGTTTAGATGCATCAACATTGCGCCATTATTTCGACGATACAATGGGATACACTTGTTAAGATGCATCAACATTGCGCCATTACTTCGACGATACAATGGGATACACTTGTTTATATGCATCAACATTGCGCCATTATTTCGACGATACAATGGGATACACTTGTTTAGATGCATAAAGACTGCGCCATTATTTCGACGATACAATGGGATACACTTGTTTAGATGCATCAACATTGCGCCATTACTTCGACGATACAATGGGATACACTTGTTAAGATGCATCAAGATTGCGCCATTATTTCGACGATACAATGGGATACACTTGTTTAGATGCATAAAGACTGCGCCATTATTTCGACGAAACAATGGGATACTCTTGTTTAGATGCATCAACATTGCACCATTATTTCGACGATACAATGGGATACACTTGTTTATATGCATCAACATTGCGCCATTACTTCGACGATACAATGGGATACACTTGTTAAGATGCATCAAGATTGCGCCATTATTTTGACGATACAATGGAATACACTTGTTTAGATGCATCAACATTGCGCCATTATTTCGACGAAACAATGGGATACACTTGTTTAGATGCATCAAGATTGCGCCATTACTTCGACGATACAATGGGATGCACTTGTTTAGATGCATCAAGATTGCGCCATTATTTCGACGATACAATGGGATACACTTGTTAAGATGCATCAAGATTGCGCCATTATTTCGACGATACAATGGGATACACTTGTTTATATGCATCAACATTGCGCCATTACTTCGACGATACAATGGGATACACTTGTTTATATGCATCAACATTGCGCCATTACTTCGACGATACAATGGGATACACTTGTTTAGATGCATCAACATTGCGCCATTCCTTCGACGATACAATGGGATACACTTGTTTAGATGCATCAAGATTGCGCCATTATTTCGACGATACAATGGAATACACTTGTTTAGATGCATCAAGATTGCGCCATTGTTTCGACGATACAATGGAATACACTTGTTTAGATGCATCAAGATTGCGCCATTATTTCGACGATACAATGGAATACACTTGTTTTGATGCATCAAGATTGCGCCATTGTTTCGACGATACAATGGGATACATTTGTTAAGATGCATCAACATTGCGCCATTATTTCGACGATACAATGGGATACTCTTGTTAAGATGATCACCCTTGCGCCATTATTTCGACGATACAAAGGGATACATTTTATTAGATGCATAAAAATGCTCCATTTTGTCGACGATACAATGGCATGCATTTGTTTAGATGCATCAAGAATGTACCATTGCTTTGACGATACAATGGGATACACTTGTTTAGATGCATCAACATTGCGCAATTGTTTCGACGATTCAATGGGATACACTTTTTAGATGCATCAAGATTGCGCCATTGTGTCGACGATACAATGGCCAAACTGCACGTGCATCTTTAATGAGATTTTATTACACCTCATGCATAGTTCGATGGAGGTCCTGAAGTCAACACTCTTCATCATTGCGTAGTATAACTGTAGCAGTGGGTAATAAAGCTGTAGGTCAGAACATCGTTTTCCTCTATGTGGATGAAGATAACATCAACTTTCCCCAGTCTAAAATTCTTCTTCTTCTGTTTTAAAGTTTAAAAAAAACGTAAGTAAAGCTTATGTTTAATCCACAAGAGCTTATATCAAACTAGATATAGTAATTTATAAACCTCTTAAATTGCGACAGGTGCTGCTTTACTTGATAGCTCCCAACAAAAACATGTAGAGTGGGGTATCTCCCAGCATGTTAATGTTTCCTTATGACACTTATAAATGTTTAAAGTTTGTTAACTTTGGATAATTAAATTTGATGTTAAATAATTAATCACGTAAATTAAGTTGCTTTAAAAACAGATTGAAGCGGTTTCTAACAGTTCGTTTGTGGTGAATTCGGGTTGTGGCTATATCAAGACTGGTATATAACACAATTTTATTAATATTAGATGTTGTGTAGTGATGAATATTTAACAACAGCAACATGTTAACGTAATTATGGTTCGTTTGGGTTGATTTGGGGTCTTTCAATGGACTCATTGTTTACAAACAAGTCATTTAACCTATACCAAACAAGCAAATCCACAATCCCGCTATTAGCAGTCCCATACCTTTAGCGCTCACAGCGCTTTGATTTAATCAGGCAGTAAAATTCTACCACCCAGAGGAAACTTAACATTGATTATATCGAGTGTTTCCTCGAGAATCGCTTAATATCGAATTATTTGCCGGCTGAATTTGTATAAAATGCGGTAAACTTATAAATTTTAAATATTAAGTTGTTTGTGAGTGATAGTTATTTCTCGATAGAGAAGATAAGGCATTTCACTGTAACTTTAGAAATATTGACTTGCCCTATAACTAATTCAAAAGAAGTGATGTATGAGGTAAAACCAAGTATGCTTTTTGTTTGCTCATTTTATTGGGCTACTTTTCAATTTTCAATGATAAAAAATAACCTACGCCGCACTAATCATCCAACAATACCGATTTTGAAGAACAAAAACGAAAAATACATCAACAGTAAAGCAAAGAATCTACGAAATAGCCATTTTAGATTAATAGCTATAGCATATCTTTCTTGTTTTCTTTAATATCACTTGCACTGTCTCAATATCTAAAACATGTAATTCTCATTTCACTTATTTCTTACATTAAGATATACAAATGTACGTTTTCTTGCTATTGACTAGTTGCCACTTGTAACGTCTATTATATGAAATTGTATGTATTGTTCTTATGTTCACATGGACCTTTGGCTTACTGAATTTGCAATAAATTATCTATATCTAACTATCTGTCATATTGCTTTCTAAAAAACAAATTCTTATCAGCGCTGTTAACTGTACGGTCAAATACATCTTTTGTATTTCAGTTACGGCTCCGTATGTTGTCACGAACACGGTTACAGGTATGTGCTACTTGTTTATATTTCAACGACTTCTCTATCAGTCTGTATTTATAGCATAAACTTGTATATTGTCAAGATAGCAAGTGTGCAATATAAAACGAAACTGTAGACAAGTACCAACGGACGACATATACTGTTAAACAAGAAACACATATCAGTTAAAACAATCATCAGATATCTCTAGACACATATAATATATACCACTTAATAAAGAGAGATAATACGTGCCTCTAATGTGGTACTATTTTAAACAACATAATGTCTGATACCTATTAAAACAGAAACCCAATATGTACCGATTAAAACAGATAGCGGATACCATGTATAGAGCAGGCAGCTACAGGTCGCTTCTCGTCAACAGTGCGATAACATACGGTAAGCAGGGGCGGTTTCAGGGTTTGGTCCCTGGCGGGGGGGGGGGCGTAACTCTTTGGTCATTTTTTGTTTTGCTCAGGCCTTATAAAACGGTACTGACTGTTTTTATTCTTTGTTAATAAACATCATTATATAATATAATGCTACAATAAATCAGAATCGCTTATTTGAAAATCTTATAATTAAAGATCTCTGTATATTTTCGTATTTATACTCAGACATACATGTAAGGTTGGGGAGTTTTAGGGAAATGGGCGTGCCGGGTGCACCCCCCCCCCCTTGGATCCGCTAGTGGTTAGAGTATCTAATTACCACAATGTAAGTTAATGCATCCCGTCATTTGATGATTAAGTCCCTCCCCTTCACCTCACTTTGATTTAAGTACCACCTCTGCAGATGTAGAACAATAAACTTCAAAGAAAACGACAGGAACCATGATATCTTCATCGGCATAGGATTCATCATCATGTTGCGTGCTACGTTTTTTTAATTGGTCAACTTTCTGGGGGTTTCATTATCACAATCACGGTGCATGTCGTCAAGTTTGCTAATTTGCATACGAGCGTACGTCAGTGACGTCACGCTATTAAGATAAACGCCTGTTTTGGGATTGGATTATGCTACAAAACAGATAATGTGAAATCATTTAGATATCCTAGTGTGTGTGTTCATACTCTATCTAATACTAGCATAATTGTATTTACAACCGACGCAAGAAATGTGTAAAGATGCTGACAATCTCAAATCGTCAGTACGCATAGCAAACACACTGTCGATTCCAAAATCACTTATTATAGATAAAATTTATATGTCTGAAATAAAGTCAATAAATCAACGTATCTATCGCAAATTGACGTCCTATCCTAAATATTTACTTATGAAACGGAATGTGACATTAACAACAAATGATTCACAATATTAGACATGTATTTACATCATGTCTGATATAATAGTTCGTTGAGAACAATTCTCACATTGTTAATAACGTTTAAAATGGAGGCAGTTTATCAGGAATAGTACGTTTGCTATATAAATATAGTCGATAAAAAATATACATAGTGTAAACGAAAGTGATGTGGTATTTTAGGAGATACCACTGCCACCGTTATGCACTCTACAAGTCAGTTGTCGGCACCATCAGAGGCTACAGTTATACTTCTCCCAGGAGATCCGGTATACGATCTGACGGATGCCTCAAATTTAACAGACCGTAAGTATTCTTATATGTTAATGTAGTGTGTACATGATATAAGACCGTATATAATGTCATATATTTTATTCGGTATTACGCAATTTTTCAGTTATATAGGAAGGTGAGTTGCCTTATTTATTAACAATTACTAACTTGCCCTTCCTTAAACAGCTTCCCACATAAATCCGAAGTGGAGGACAAACGACCGTAGCCAAATAACACGAAAGAACAAGACCTGACCCAACCGGGAATCAAACCCGGAACTCTCAGATGCCAGCTCACATGCTATCCTAGCGCTTAACCAACTGAGCTAACTGGGCAGGTCTCAAGACATGTAAAAACGATCGGATCTTCCGGGTGACAGACTATTGCTCTACCTACAAAGCTAGCCGAACCGGCTAACAATATGTAAACGAATATATACCAATATCACAATGCTGTTTATCCATTACAGGGAATGTCTGCGGCAATTATTCGTTTGAAGTGGAAATTCCGGACCCGGTTGATAATCCATTTGATATTGTGTTAACAATTAAATTGGCTGGTGCATCGGGAAGTGGTCCTGATCCAGAGTGTGATGTAGAATGGGGTGATGGAGAACTTGAAGAAGATGTAAAGATGTCATCTGCAGAGGAAGAGGTTGAACATACGTACATCGCGGTAGGAGCATTTATTATAATACGGAATGGGTAGGGGTCTAATAAAAAATCGAGAACGGAAGTATTTTATTTAAATATTCTTCATTTACAGTTAAACCACACTTAAAGACAACCTCATATATTAAAGTCATTTCACAACAAAGATCGAATTTTCGTTGAACATTTTTGTCATATATTCACGCATATATCACACGATCTCACAACTAAGGCTGACGTTCATTGTAAGCAAGGGTGGTCTTATTACGTATTGAAGATTCACTGTATATGCATGTAGAAGCACAGTTATCGCACTCTCCACTGTGTTTGCATGTAGAAGCACAGTTATCGCACTCTCCACCGTGTTTGCATGTAGAAGCACAGTTATCACACTCTCCACCGTGTATGCATGTAGAAGCACAGTTATCACACTCTCCACTGTGTTTGCATGCAGAAGCACAGTTATCACACTCTACACTGTGTTTGCATGTAGAAGCACAGTTATCACACTCTCCACTGTGTTTGCATGTAGAAGCACAGTTATCACACTCTCCACTGTGTTTGCATGTAGAAGCACAGTTATCACACTCTCCACTGTGTTTGCATGTAGAAGCACAGTTATCACACTCTCCACCGTGTATGCATGTAGAAGCACAGTTATCACACTCTCCACCGTGTATGCATGTAGAAGCACAGTTATCACACTCTCCACTGTGTTTGCATGTAGAAGCACAGTTATCACACTCTCCACTGTGTTTGCATGTAGAAGCACAGTTATCACACTCTCCACTGTGTTTGCATGTAGAAGCACAGTTATCACACTCTCCACTGTGTATGCATGTAGAAGCACAGTTATCACACTCTCCACTGTGTATGCATGTAGAAGCACAGTTATCGCACTCTCCACTGTGTTTGCATGTAGAAGCACAGTTATCACACTCTCCACTGTGTTTGCATGTAGAAGCACAGTTATCACACTCTCCACTGTGTTTGCATGTAGAAGCACAGTTATCACACTCTCCACTGTGTATGCATGTAGAAGCACAGTTATCACACTCTCCACTGTGTATGCATGTAGAAGCACAGTTATCGCACTCTCCACTGTGTTTGCATGTAGAAGCACAGTTATCACACTCTCCACTGTGTATGCATGTAGAAGCACAGTTATCGCACTCTCCATCGTGTTTGCATGTAGAAGCACAGTTATCACACTCTCCACCGTGTATGCATGTAGAAGCACAGTTATCGCACTCTCCACTGTGTTTGCATGTAGAAGCACAGTTATCGCACTCTCCACTGTATATGCATGTAGAAGCACAGTTATCACACTCTCCGCTGTGTTTGCATGTAAAAGCACAGTTATCACACTCTCCACCGTGTATGCATGTAGAAGCACAGTAATCACACTCTCCACCGTGTATGCATGTAGAAGCACAGTTATCACACTCTCCGCTGTGTTTGCATGTAGAAGCACAGTTATCACACTCTCCACCGTGTATGCATGTAGAAGCACAGTTATCACACTCTCCACCGTGTATGCATGTAGAAGCACAGTAATCACACTCTCCACCGTGTATGCATGTAGAAGCACAGTAATCACACTCTCCGCTGTGTTTGCATGTAGAAGCACAGTTATCACACTCTCCACCGTGTATGCATGTAGAAGCACAGTTATCACACTCTCCACCGTGTATGCATGTAGAAGCACAGTTATCACACTCTCCACTGTATATGCATGTAGAAGCACAGTTATCACACTCTCCACTGTATATGCATGTAGAAGCACAGTTATCGCACTCTCCACTGTGTTTGCATGTAGAAGCACAGTTATCGCACTCTCCACTGTGTTTGCATGTAGAAGCACAGTTATCACACTCTCCACTGTGTTTGCATGTAGAAGCACAGTTATCACACTCTCCACTGTGTTTGCATGTAGAAGCACAGTTATCACACTCTCCACTGTGTTTGCATGTAGAAGCACAGTTATCACACTCTCCACTGTGTTTGCATGTAGAAGCACAGTTATCGCACTCTCCACTGTATATGCATGTAGAAGCACAGTTATCACACTCTCTACTGTATATGCATGTAGAAGCACAGTTATCGCACTCTCCACTGTGTATGCATGTAGAAGCACAGTTATCACACTCTCTACTGTATATGCATGTAGAAGCACAGTTATCGCACTCTCCACTGTATATGCATGTAGAAGCACAGTTATCACACTCTCCACTGTGTTTGCATGTAGAAGCACAGTTATCGCACTCTCCACTGTGTTTGCATGTAAAAGCACAGTTATCGCACTCTCCACTGTGTTTGCATGTAGAAGCACAGTTATCACACTCTCCACTGTATATGCATGTAGAAGCACAGTTATCACACTCTCCACTGTGTTTGCATGTAGAAGCACAGTTATCGCACTCTCCACTGTGTTTGCATGTAGAAGCACAGTTATCGCACTCTCCACTGTGTTTGCATGTAGAAGCACAAGTATCACACTCTCCACTGTGTTTGCATGTAGAAGCACAGTTATCACACTCTCCACTGTGTTTGCATGTAGAAGCACAGTTATCACACTCTCCACTGTGTTTGCATGTAGAAGCACAGTTATCACACTCTCTACTGTATATGCATGTAGAAGCACAGTTATCACACTCTCCACTGTGTTTGCATGTAGAAGCACAGTTATCGCACTCTCCACTGTGTATGTATGTAGAAGCACAGTTATCACACTCTCCACTGTGTTTGTATGTAGAAGCACAGTTATCACACTCTCTACTGTATATGCATGTAGAAGCACAGTTATCGCACTCTCCACTGTGTTTGCATGTAGAAGCACAGTTATCACACTTTCCACTGTGTTTGCATGTAGAAGCACAGTTATAGCACTCTCCACTGTGTATGCATGTAGAAGCACAGTTATCGCACTCTCCACTGTGTTTGCATGTAGAAGCACAGTTATCGCACTCTCCACTGTATATGCATGTAGAAGCACAGTTATCACTATCTCTACTGTATATGCATGTAGAAGCACAGTTATCGCACTCTCCACTGTGTATGCATGTAGAAGCACAGTTATCACACTCTCTACTGTATATGCATGTAGAAGCACAGTTATCGCACTCTCCACTGTGTATGCATGTAGAAGCACAGTTATCACACTCTTCCTCATCTCAGTGTATATCAATCTTTCTCCGGCGAAATCTGTGTGATTCAGTTGGTGAGATAATGACATTAATTAAAGTAAAACACATATAGAGTTGTTATAATAAAATTGTAACCCGTTTTTGTCACCAGTTTAGAAAGGCATTTAAAGGGATTCGCTGCTGAGTCTTTCGGAAATTAAGGAGTAGAAAGAAATTCTAGATAAACCTCCACAGAACGAAATTTCTTGGACAATAACCTCTGTTCAACAACATTTTTATTTTCCCTAAGCGAATTCCACGACCAATTTAACCTCTCTATCGGCAATAACCTTTATACAACAGTCGAATTTTGAATGTCCTAAAGGGTATTGTTCTGGAGAGGTCGTACTATGAAACATATTGAACTAACCTTGTTTAATTTACTAATTTCTTTCTTGCAGTATGGTATATACATCATCGTTATCACATGTGAGGATGATTATGGTACTCAACGCTGCCCTCCAGCCAACTCAGAGTGCGTCCAAACAAATAACTTCCTAGATGATGAAAACTTGTCATTCCAAACACCACTAACTTTCTTCACATCAGAAACTATACAAGTGAGCGCCATAGATTTATTATTTTTTTCTTTCCGTATCTATCAAATATGTTCAAAGAAAATAAATAACGTATCCATATTTTCTCATTAATTTTGCAAATAAAACACAAAAACTTCATAATGCTGAGGAAACAAGATGGACAAAGTAATACATAAGTATGTCACAGAAATAAGTAGAAGAGAACATATATGAAATCATGAACTGCAAGAATATAAATTGCATTTTAGTAACGTTAGATGATATATTGATGTATCGTTGATATTTCTCTTCCGATATGTCGATATCGTCGATATGCATTTTGCCGAATCGATGACAGCATTAAGATTTAGGTACGATGTTCTAAACACAGCAACAAATCTCTAACACACCACTTTATTTCGATATGATACAATTTTGTTTACAGATAAACAGTTACATGCAGTTCGTAGATTCCGACTGTGGTACACCAGTTATTAATTGGAGGATCGTACAGGTCAATATCACGGAACTGATAAATGTCACCAACTATAAACGATCGGATACCTCTGTTCTAAATATTCCACCAGGAGTTTTACTGCCTGGGGAGTATGCAGTCTCGTTAGAGATATCGTTTCCTGACAAGAGTCCACAACATTACTCCGATGATTGGTTAGTTATGAAGATTGTACTTCCAGAATTAGTCACCCATATTAATGGAGGAGAATATCTTACGGTACCTTACGGTGGAGATGTCTTTATAGATGCAAGTCTATCCACTGACCCAGCAGATGGCATTGAATCACTAGTGGACGAGGCATTGAATGCGACATGGACTTTCCTTTACTTTCCAGAGACAACTAACTTTGGTTCTTTAATGCGGACATTTCCTCTAGCTACCATACCCTCGGATTTCCAGAAGTACGCAATCCAGACAGGTACAGAATACGCGCTGAAAATAGATAGCACCATGTTCACTGACAATATGGAAGCAATTGTTATGTTCACATTACAAAGAGGTGATCGCGAATCTACGGCGATGCAAGTAATACATTTCAAGACAGATGCTTTACCCTTAAGCATACAGTAAGTATTCAAACTCGGTGAAAATGTATCGATTTACTATCTTTGCGTACTAAATATGTATTATATGTGTTATCTTCATTTAATCATCGTTTAAATCGATCAGTTGTAAAATTCAGGTCTTACTCAGTCCCCGTGTTCACAAATAATTAACTGATCAGGATGTAGTTGATACTAACACACATTTGCACTTTGAACAGTACTCCGAAAAACAAACACAAAATACCTAAATAGTTTCTGATTTACATTGTGACATATAACAATTTACCTTTATTTTTTAGAAATTATTGACTTAAACATTAGACTAAAACTTCTCTAGGTAAAATCAGAAAAAAATATAAAAATCGGTCTCAACTTATTATAAATAACAGTCTTTTCTGAATAAGTATGAGATATGAAGTTGAAGTCTGAAGAAATTTGCAAAATGTTTATATTTATCACACATTGTTATAATATTTAATAGCATGGTACACTTTTTTTTCAAAGATTGAAAGAGACTATAAATGATCATGAAAATTAATTCTGTTTGAGCACTGGGTCAGAATTTTTTTTAAGTATTCAGTCAATTTCCTCACATGGATTCAGTCAATTTCTCCACATGATTCAGTCAATTTCCTCACATGATTCAGTCAATTTCTCCACATAGATTCAGTCAATTTCCTCACATGATTCAGTCAATTTCCTCACATGGATTCAGTCAATTTCTCCACATGGATTCAGTAAATTTCTCCACATGGATTCAGTCAATTTCCTCACATGATTCAGTCAATTTCTCCACATGATTCAGTCAATTTCCTCACATGATTCAGTCAATTTCCTCACATGATTCAGTCAATTTCCTTACATGATTCAGTCAATTTCCTCACATGATTCAGTCAATTTCTCCACATGGATTCAGTCAATTTTTCCACATGGATTCAGTCAATTTCCTCACATGATTCAGTCAATTTCCTCACATGATTCAGTCAATTTCTCCACATGGATTCAGTCAATTTCTCCACATGGATTCAGTCGATTTCCTCACATGATTCAGTCAATTTCCTCACATGATTCAGTCAATTTCCTCACATGATTCAGTCATATTACCTCACATGATTCAGTCCATTTCCTCACATGATTCAGTCAATTTCTCCACATGATTCAGTCAATTTCCTCACATGATTCAGTCAATTTCTCCACATGGATTCAGTCAATTTCCTCACATGATTCAGTCAATTTCTCCACATGATTCAGTCAATTTCTCGACATGGATTCAGTCAATTTCCTCACATGATTCAGTCAATTTCTCCACATGATTCAGGCAATTTCCTCACATGATTCAGTCAATTTCTCAACATGGATTCAGTCAATTTCTCCACATGATTCAATCAATTTCTCCACATGGATTCAGTCAATTACCTCGCATGATTCAGTCAATTTCTCCACATGATTCAGTCAATTTCCTCAAATGATTCAGTCAATTTCTCCACATGATTCAGTCAATTTCTCCACATGATTCAGTCAATTTCCTCACATGATTCAGTCAATTTCTCCACATGGATTTAGTCAATTTCCTCACATGATTCAGTCAATTTCTCCACATGGATTCAGTCAATTTCCTCACATGATTCAGTCAATTTCCTCACATGATTCAGTCAATTTTTCCACATGGATTCAGTCAATTTCCTCACATGATTCAGTCAATTTCCTCACATGATTCAGTCAATTTCCTCACATGATTCAGTCAATTTCTCCACATGGATTCAGTCAATTTCTCCACATGGATTCAGTCAATTTCCTCACATGATTCAGTCAATTTCTCCACATGATCCAGTCAATTTTTCCACATGGATTCAGTCAATTTCCTCACATGGATTCAGTCAATTTCCTCACATGATTCAGTCAATTTCCTCACATGATTCAGTCAATTTCCTCACATGATTCAGTCAAATTTTCCACATGGATTCAGTCAATTTCCTCACATGATTCAGTCAATTTCTCCACATGGATTCAGTCAATTTCTCCACATGGATTCAGTCAATTTCCTCAAATGATTTAGTCGATTTCTCCACATGATTCAGAGGTACATGAAGAATGGTGTCGCACGCAATATCCACTGTCGTCAGTTTCAGTTTCTCACTGAAAATACCTCCAGACAAACTTTTATTAATATTTAGTAAATTAACTTAATCATGTTTTTAACATCTTTGTTTCAATACCACTATTGCATACAAATAAATTCTTCATTGATTTCATTTTAGATGCGTATACAACTGTCACGTGGGTAGGGAGAGGACGTTTTATCATGACAAAGTGGAATTGAATGCCAAGTTTCCCGATGGATTCGATACGTCTCAATTAACTTATAGCTGGAAAGTGGCTGCCATTGGCCTTTTTTCTTTATACTGGGCACAATGGCCTCCCACTACAACAGGTAACATTCATTATCCGATACCACATACCACGCCTAACAATAGTTCCCCGACGGTCACGTGATTCCCGCACAAACAGTGAGGAGACGCGTCATTTAACGTATATTGACGAATAGCTATACACTTTTATTACCTCCAATAATTGAAGAGCATATTATATCTACAATACATATGCAAAACATGACACATACAGTCTATGAAAATATTATTCCAAGTATAAAATGAAAACACGCAATTCAGAAAAAAAACACAATGTTATAAAGTTAGAATGAACATCAACGAAGAGCTTAAAAGAGATATATGACAAAATAGTAAGAAATTTCCACAGTCATGACTTACATGAAAAACAATCATTCATGTAACAGCAATATAATGTTAGAATGAGCATCTATAAAGAGCTTGGAATATAAAAGTGATACCGGTCAACTAGCAGCATGACACAGGGCCAATTTCGCTTCGCACAGCTTACTTTACGCTTACTTAGTCAAACATCAAGATTACCTTATTCTTTGAGGTAGTTCGATCAGCAACTATAGTGACTATGGTTGGATGATAAAACTCAGTCTAGTTCATCTATGGTCTAGTTACTCTGGTCACTCTTAGATTTTGGAGAATTGAAAACCCTATAGAGGTGTTCCGAATATCGACTTTAGTTCAACCGTACTAAATCGGTGGTTGAACCATAGTTAATGTTCGGAACACCTATATATAGTATCCAAACCTCCAAGTTCGAAGAGTGACCAGAGTAACTAGACCATAGATGAACTAGGCTGAGTTTTATCATCCAATCATAGTCACCATAGTCACTATATTTGCTGATCGAACAACCTCAAGTTTGTCTGTTATGAAGACGCGTGTAAAAATCGGAGTACAGAGACACGTATGCGGGGCTACTTATTCTTATACCTAACATGTATTTCATTTGGCCAGTAAAAATGTTGAAATTGAACAGCTTGTAAAACAACACAGCTCAGCATTAATAGATAAATGCTTGGTTTCTATGGATACATATTCACCTTGAAGAAACCTTGCGCACACTTAGTTTTGTATAGTTAATTTATTATCATATTTGCAGCAGAATTTGGACGAGTCATTTTAATAGAGGTTGTGCAAGGTTTCTTCTAAATACCAATGAATCAACAAGAGCGAATTATTTTAGGTAACAAAGGCATAGCGCAATTGTACACATTATGCCTTAGCAAGCTTTCCCTTATATTTACTATGTTTACTTGTCAAATAAAACATGTGTGAAGTTTGTCGTTTTCCATGAAATGGACGCGCCCTACTGTTTGCGCGGGACACAATGATTGGGGGAAATAAATAATTCAGCATTAAGCTATTGCGCATTTTGTTTCTTATAAACCTGAAGATTAATTTAAGATGAAAATTGAATATGTTTATAAATGAAATTTATTTCATGGAGTTTACATGCATTGTACAGTCATTGTAATTATGTTTATATTTGTGAGAATATGTACTTAAAACTCCACATTAATTTCATGAATTTTCATGTACGTGTTAGATAAACTGTATTATACCTTCATAGTTCTTATTGTAACCTCTTTCGAAACATTAATATTGACTTATGTAATTATATCATTAAGTTTTGCCTTGTTTTTCGTTTCGGCAAGGCAGACTGTATAATGGTAGCTATTTAGCCTTCTAGCAACGCAAACATACACTTGCCTCTATTGCTTTTCAATATATTGGCATTGACCCATACGATTATCCATTGTATCAGTTACTTTAAACAAGAAATATCGTAGAAAAAAATAAACGGCGTAGATAGAATGATGTCTTCATGTTGAAAAATAAATCCTTACAAAACATTAACACGGATCTATATATACTATAACCATGGACCTGTCTTATCAGGGTCATTTTATATATGCTTAAACATATTACCTACTTCCGGCAAAATTCGAACTGCTAACGAACGCACATCTTACCAAAACCCCGTTTGGTGCCTCGTGGATGAACGAAAACCCCGTTTGGTGCCTCTTGGGTGAAAAAAACATGTCATAATTTTATGTTAGAAGCTGTTTGTACAATTGTATACGGCGGACAAAAAAAACACTAAAGTTCGTAATTTGCATAAAGTATTATGTTATTATTATATTTAATAGATTGAAACTATGCACAGCAAACAATACATGTAAAAATGTAAAAGTCTTTGACAGGTATTGCTTGAAAATCTGTCAACAATACCTTGTCATTTGTTGATTCAGTTGAAAAAAACCACAGGCTGTAAAGAGGGAAAGGTTCTGTAAATTACCTTTTGTAGATTTTTTTTTATATTAAATATCCATTTTGAGAAGCTTACGTGTAAATTGCATTGAGTATTAAATCGTTATGAATGCTTCTTGACGGTATATTTTATGCTCAAAAGGGTTGTGCATAATATTATGTAATAGTAATACATATCTATTTAACCTTACATTACACATAGTCTTAATTAATTTTAGGGTATACGTCATCGGGGTTTGGTCTCGTAAGTTTTGTTGGTCAAGGGGACCAGATAAAGATAACTTTACAAGTGTCAGGACCAGGATATGTGATGACAGAAGCGAGGTTTATTCGTACAGTGAATCACATACCTCATGCAGGTTCATGTTCTATCGATGCTACTGTCGGTAAGTTCATCGTCTTTAGTTCAGACGTGCACGCGTTAGTGCTAAAGTAGGTTAGCCGCCTTTGTGCTATTAATTAGTTAATCGCATTAAAATAATTTGGGTTCTTTTATTTACAGAGCAGTCTTTACAAGGAGCAACAACTTCTTTTCAAAAGCATTATAAATTTCCCTCATCAAAATTTACAACAATGAATCATCGTTTTAGCATCAACTTCTCGACAATAGTAGAAATTTGCATCTACCAATGTGGCTCTTGATATGTTGTTATGCACAGTATCTCAGAACTACTTGTTTTCAGTCTGTCTTGTATAAGTTGTAACGTTTACAAATTTTCCTTAAAAATTTAACGTTTGTTTTGTTACTATAGCAACCGCAGCTCGTGATTGGGTGTCATTGGCATGTATTAACTGGTTGGGGAATGACGATAGGAGAACATTAAATAATGAGTTAGATGTGAATCCAATTCTAACTTATACAGTAAGACAGAGAACGATAGGGGCTAAAGTGGAAGAGGAGCCTATTCTAAAAACACGTAAATGTTGTTTTTCATCACATTTCTTCATTACATTCTTAAACATACATGGTTATTTTTGTAGGGACAGTGTGTAAGATTATATTAAATGTTGCCTCAAGTAAAAAGTTGATTTTTTTTTCATCGTTATTTTCGAGTGAAACTTGTCCATCTTTTTTTAATTCGTATGCGCTTATACTAGTTTATACTCCCTAAGTATATCACCATATGGGGTGTCGAAAAAGCAAAACAACCATTTGAATGTAAGGAAAGAATCAGATCGATTAGTTTCATCCCTCAATATTTTAGAACTTACCAGTTATTTGTTTGCAAGATATCTGTTTCAAGTGATCCAGAGATGAATATATAGTGTACATGTATATTATCTACTCATGTTCAATGAAAACGCATCCAAATGTTTGGCTTATTATTTTCTGTTACCTGTTTCGTTTTAATATTTTACATATATAGTTTATTCCAAAATATTATACATACTGTCCATAATTTCACATAAACAATGCAATTATATATACCAACATTACTTAATATTATACATAGGTCCATGGTCATTTGACATGCAATAGTATGATTGATGAACATAATATAATTCTTAATAGAGTAATTATAACATTTTCATTGATACAATGTGAAAAATAAAAAAATAGTGAGGAAAAAATACAATTGAATTACTTATATTATTATTTCTAATACAACTTATTTCTTAGGTTAAAAGTTTTATGAATACACAATGACATATTTTTAACAACATCTTACTTTGTGAGCTTAATAGTTCAACACATTTTGGTATATTGTATTGTTTTTCTGTGATACTGTTTTATATATTGTTTACGAATTTCATGGTACAATGGACATTCAAAAAAAAAAATGAAATTCATCTTCGATTATATTGCAAAACTGGCATTTTCTATCTTGGAGTGGTATTTTTGCTGGGTTGTGCCATCGTCCAGCTTCGATTTCTAATCTATGCGAAGAATTTAAAATCAGCGATATATACAAACTTGCTGATCGATTTTCAATAACATGGTGTGATTTTTGAAGGACATCTGCTGACTATGGAACAGTTTCGTGAACCCCATGCAAATCTCTGTTTGGCTGACAATCATTTTAATTATGAACCATATCAATGCACACGTGATAGCATTTCATAACTTAGCTTTGTGATATCAAAACGCCAACAAAAGACTTCAACATTACTCACGTTATGGGACGTTTAAAGGACGCCCAACGTCATGAAGCAATCGGTATGGTAGCAGGGTCACTCTACTATCATGGGGATAGTTAGACGACATGAAGAAACCAGCTCTGTTGCTGATCTTCCACGTCCATGATGCCAAAGAGGGACGTCTCATCAACAAGACCGCCATTCTTACCAACTTCCGAGATCGCTTTCAAACAGCCACACAAACTGACCAGGATATAACCAGTAACGCATTAGTCGATCCACCGTGCGTCGATGCCTGTATGATGCCCGAATGTCAGCCCATGATCCATATAAAGCGTTGTCGGCATATACGATAGACGCAAGACCAGTGGAAAGATGTCCATGTTTGTATAGATATATTGGATGGGAGGCGTAATGTGTGGCGTCACCGAGGTTAGCATTACGCAGATTGCTACATCAGACAGCATACCCGATGGGGAGAGGGCAGTGTCATGGTGTGGGTCGTTAACATCATGGCACCACAAAACGACCTGATGGTGGTTGGAGGCAGTCTGACGGCTCGACGATACGTTGCCAAAATCTACGAACCGTGCGTGCGTCCTTTCTTTTAGATCAGCGTGACGTCACGAAGTTGTTTCAGTAGGACAACGCTACGCTACATTCAGCCAGAAGAACGTCCGAGTTCCAGGGTCCAAACTACATTCAAGTTCTGCCCTGGCCAGCGTTTTCGCCTGATATTAATTCCTTTGAGCATTTACGGGGCCAGCTTGGGCGGCGAGTGTACAACGGACGTCACATCATAAACTACAAGGCACAATTAGTTCAGGCACTGATAGACAAGAGGGATGCCATCCCACAATGCAGGTTTCTGTGTCTCATCAGTAGTATGAAGTGTAGATAACTGTCTGTAGTAGATGCAGATGGTGGCCACCCTCGTTACTGAGTTTTATGAACATCCGGTTTCACCCTCCTTCATTTTGGCAACAAAAGTAAGCTCAAATGCCATTATGCCATTCAGTCCATTTGTTCTTTCATGATACATCTGTTGTAAGTCCCAGAAGTTTTTTTGACTTCAGTTGTCACGCTCAAAAATTAGAGCCTAAAATAAGTACTTTTCATGCTGCGTTTTCATTGACCGCCAGTATAGCTCAGAATTGAAGAATACAAATATTTTAGTGGAAAATCTTCGGTAAAGCAGTTTCATTGTCATGTAAATACAAATGTACAGTGTAATTTTAAAACTATGTATATCTGCACGTCATGACGAAAATAAATTGTCCACATTCCAAAATACATTTTAATATTAAAAATATTATTAGATATACTTATAACTAAAGGAATACTTAACCGTTTTGCAATCATTTAACATTTATTTCTAGTGAAGGATCGCTAATTTGCTTTTAGTAATGTAATACATGTATTATTAAATGCAAAACTCATCTTGAACGCTTATATATCTTTAACCTACCGAAGGCACAGAATTTGTTTGTGAGCGATGGTTTTGTCGATTCTCTACATATAATTCTGCCCCGTGTTCAATAACAGAACGCGTTTGCAAGCGTTCGGAAACATTCGACAATAATCGTAACTGAACGAACTGTTCGTCGCAAATGTTTAGAGCATTCGCCGATGTTCGTTTAAAACGAGCAGTTCAATTCAACACGATTTTCGTCGCAAACGTTCGGAAATGTTCGACCACTTTCATAATTTAACAAGCTGTTGGTCGCAATCGTTCGGTGGTGTTCGAAACTTAACTAAGCTGTATTCCAATCATTGAAAGTATGTAGGCAATTAAATACATTCAGTTGGTGGTTTGTGAAAATGACAGTGTAGTACAATTTGGTTTAGTGTGAACGTGGTTCTAGCTAATATAAGCCGCTATTTAACTCGGGACTGTTGTCTTTGATACAGGAGCAAGAAGGTCACACGTGATATTGAAAGTTGGGAACCCGGCCGCAGCATTCGCTACAACTTTATACATTAGAATCGCCGACATGTTCGGCAATTATGCTACAGTATCAGTTTCAATTCAGGTGAGTTTTGGAAATGGCTAATTGAATACTAAAAACATGGTTCCTAAAGTAATGTTCCGAATATAAGTCGTATGGAATAAACAAAATGAAGTAAACTCTACAAATGTATAGTGGGAAGCAAGCCCTTAAACCGACTTACATGTATATGATTAATTACGCTCCTATACAGCCCTTTGATTCCACTGCCGTTTAAAAATAAGCACTCGATTTTTAAGGAGAGTAATTTTTCAAATCTAGGTTAAACCATTATTAATTATGATATAGAATAAGTAAGCTATATATTCTAAGAGCTGTTGTACATTTATACTTAGCAGAACAAACAACAGAATATGTTAAAGCTATAGACTGGTCGATCAAGCTAATGAAACACCATGCATTGTACAGTAAAAGCTCTTTTTAAGACCACCAGGAAATTAAGACCGCCGAATAATTAAGATATTTTCATGGAATATTTTTTTTCCATATCATAAAACTTGATCATGAAACCACCTCAAAACTATTACCAACTTTCTCGCCCTATGGTGATGTTATTATTGATGTTTCGCCGTGTCATAAAAAAGAAATCAAATAAAGTGTGTACAAATGCAATAGCGTTGGTCCTTATGAGATCCAAATGCATAGTCATACCTATCTTTCACTGGCTTGATTCATTTTAACAATGATTTCAAATGCAGTCAATAAAACTAGTTCCTGCCTGCATACACTTATTTCGGGCTTGGTACGCCCCGAGAGTGTACCGCTAATGGCTTTATTCATAACGTTTAATGCGATTTTACAGTCAGTTCCGCCATTTGATACGACAGCGGTACAAGCAAACCAAGCTGGATCAGATTTGGTGGCTTCTTACACGGAGATTGATTATCCGTTTGATGAACAGCAATTACGTGACATGGGAAAGATGGATATGATTATATCACTGGTGTCGGCCGTTTCTAGTGTTATGCATATTATTGAGGTAACGTATGTCTTACATCATGTAAAACACGAGTCAAGTCACAGTGTGTCTGCAATGCTCATCTTTCTTAATTTCACTACAAATTTAATGAAACGTCTTTAAAGCCTTATGAAACGAGGCGAGAAAGATTGCAGACAAATTTGAACGTTGGAAAAATATTATTTGTACCTGTTTTAATCCCGTCTATCAAAATGCTCCAAGATAAATTTGAAAGTAAAACTGAATTTTGAAGTAGTTTTTGGAGAGAAGGTATAGTTAGGAAGTTCTGAATACTAAACCACTAGAGAACGCTTTTAGTCTAGCACTTGCGATATAAACGTTTGAGATAATTCTAAGCGTCTAGATTTGAAGATGAAAAGACAAGGCACACATCAGATATTAATATACATACTGGATAATCATGTGTCGCTTAAATAAAGTGTATATTTAATCCATGCCTCTTACTTTTATATGGCAGTGTTTCTAAATGGACCAATTATATAAACAAGGTCAGACTGCTGGTGTGCGGTAAGAATTTACGAGGAAACTAAATTCGAAATATTGCAGACACTGTAAATCACTTTATTTTCGCGACATGAAAGTTTCGCGGAGGTCTTACCCGGAAGTATTTCGCGAAATAATGAATTCGCGTCCTTTAGTTTAACACGGGGATTGTAAAATAAAAGACGTGATACTATTTGTTTTTTTTCTGTAATTTACTTGCAAACAAGTGCATACATGAATAAATGCCAGTTTGTATTGTTGTTTGAACATCTATTTTCAAATCAAATCGTTATACACTCACATCGCTTATGTATGCATATTACAAGAGTATACACAATTTCGGATATGTACCAAAATCGTACATGCATGATTTTTTTCGCGACAAGCATATTTTTACGAGAATTTTGAATTCGCTTGTCTCCGGATTCGCGAATTAATGCGAAGATTACGTTTTCGCGAAAATATAGATATTTACAGTATTGAGATCCCAACTGTAATATACTAGTCGCAATCAACCAGCATCCTTATTATCTGATACATAATTGTTGACAATTTCTACATTGACAGTTGCCTATATGGGCACCACCAGTCCCTCGAGTGTTGAATACTGGTGGCTCTATATTAGATCTAAGTTCGAGTGGTAATGCGGACGTAGGCGATATATATGAAGTGTCCGCTAAAGCCAATAATGAGACATTAGATCCAGCCACGGTGACAATCCAAGAGGTAGGTGATTCATATCGTACGTAGAGTGTGGTAGAAACACTGTTTCATTATTGATTATTCATCATATTTTAATGCTAAAGAGTAATAGAAGACAACAAGTTCATAATTTGGACGACAGCAACCAAACCATTATTTAGTAATGACAAATAAATCAAATTGTCAATACAAATTAGCGCTAAATACAGTATAACCTCACTTAAAGACCATCTCAATAATAAAACTACCTCGAAATTAAGAACATAAGTCCATTTTCACTGTTTTGTTCATTATATAAACTCAATGAGAAGAACACCTCAATAAGAAGACCAGTTTTCAAGGGTCCCAATGGTGGTCTTATTATTCAGATTTTACTGTATATACCATTTCGCATTATTGATGTTCGTATTTAATTCAAAGGTTACGGAAAAGATGGCCAATCTGCTACGAGACGTTGTTCAGGTGACCATTATCGAAGGTGCTAGAAAAGGAGACACAATGTTAACATCAATTATCACGAATGCCTTCAACAATCTCGCCGCAAAAAGTCATTTTAGCAACTTTGCAACAAAGGTAACGATTTATGTGTCTTCAACCCTTTTTCAATTTAGAAATGTATATTTAAAATATTGAGGTCGTTGTGGAAAAATTAGTTTGCGTTTGTAATTCTCCGTGGAATTATTAGCCTTTAGCCGTTCCATAGCCGTATGCCCATACTCCTATCTTCACCCACCACTTTTGTTTGTCTCAGTAACCAATGTTATTACCTCTGTATATATCTATACAAACAAACAAATAAAATATCTATCTATTTATCACTTCTACGAGCTTTTAAGGTGGCTGCGCATTTCCTACTCCACTTCTATATTATTCAGTTTTAACTTATTTTATTTCCATAGGTCGATCTTACCTATCTGGGGCCCATTGTTGGGTTTGATGCATTGGCTGACCAAAATACAACGAAGGATAGGTCCGCAGAAATTGAGGCTACGTCGGGAGGTATGTTACTCATTCCAATATGATGCAAGGCAAATTGCGTATCACTATGCTGCTTCATATTCCATTTGCCGCAAGCATGTCCAATGACGTCGTTTTCTGCTTTTCAGATCTGCTTCAAATCGTTCCCTGTAGCAACTTATTCTCTCTTTTGCAATACACTAATTCAATGACGTCACTTAGTATACGTGATTTTAAAATGTGCGCCATAACTTTGCTTCATATTCCATTTGTCATATTAAACTACTCAAATGAAGTCACTTCATGATTATTAAAGGTGTTGCCACTCGTTCAGTGTCGCCATGTAGTGATTTTTATGTTTTGAATTATAATTGCAAAAATCATATAAGAAATAATAAAGGTGAATGCAAGTGTAAAGTCTTATTTTTTCTGTAAACACGTTTAATTGCTGGACCTTATACAAGCACTTCATTTTTGTTATCTGTGTGATTTCATTGGTTTTTTTTCTACTACAATGACCATACATTTCCAACCCCTCGTTCGTCTTTTCGAAATCAAGTAAACCCAAAGTGATGCGTTAGAACTTTGGGTGAGTGTAGTCCTTATCTCGCAGTGAATGGTCGATATAAATGATGCTTGTATAATTATTATGGTTCAGTATTTCGGCACAGCCGTACTAACACGGGGATATTTGCATATCAGTGTTGTGTCAACCAATCAAATCTTACGTTTCCCACTAAACCAACTTCTTTTCAACCGAACAACGTTTGTAACCTTGACGCGGATTGGTTAACCTTTCGATAAGGGGTACGTTCCCTTACCGAAATCCAACGAATTTCGGTGAATTTACCGAAATCCATTTTGGATCTGGCGTGACCACCACTCGTAACATCTCGGCAATTGTTTATGTTCCACAACAAACCTTAACTGCGCCGACCATCTTTTTTCAAGACATTTCTTGTTATTTATCATAATAAATGACTGCATAAAGCAAATATTGAACAGAACGTCTATGTGTTTCTTGAATGTGGACCTCGGAAATGGAACAATAGAGAGTAAACAATGATACATTACATAGTACAGTACGTATATGTTCTTAAACGTGTCAAATTTTAATGTTTAACTATAGTCTATATTTATTATTCTTTTTTTTTCAGAAATATTTTTCATGTTTCAATCTATTGTAAGGTCCGTGGTACCTGATGATTTGTTACAGAACAGACCAGTGTCCAACATGGCTGATAGCTTTGAACAGGTAAGTCCGAATCAAAGGCTGTAAGTATATAATGGCAAAATAATGCAGACATGTCATTGTGAACTACTAAGTCTGAAGGTTTGTGAGTAACTTCGTTTGACTTGTATCAGACACTTCTATGAAGAGCTTACGCACCATTATGTATTTTGAGCATCTTCCCTATATTACGACAGTGTGATCTGATACGATGTACATGATTCTGATATCGACCAGCGCATGTCTTTAGGGCTATAACTGTCACATAAATACATAAGTTATTAACGCTTTAACTGAGTGACAATGTGCATCCAATCCCTCGTGCAACAACCTCTCTACGTAACATTGCTTTGTATAGTTATCATGCTCTCCGGTTAAGAGATGATTTTATGTCAATATTTGCATGATTGTATATATTAACATATAGGGTTATGTCGATATCATTCTACGAGTACATTGTATTTACTAAGTAATGTCTCCACTTTTGGAACCAAACATATATATTGCATATATTACAATGACCTTACTACACTATGTATTAAATCTATTGTACGATCTTGTGTGTGGGCCGATGACCTTATATTTCACAATAAAATTGAATTGATTGCAATTGGAAACAATATCATTTTTCCTGTTGTTAGTATAAACTACCAATTTAATCCATATATAGCAACAACCTCTTAACAAAAGCCAGAAGTTGCATCACCATAAAGGGTGTTGTTCTACATATGTCGCACTGTATTTATTTCTAGCTGGATTCGATGATGTCTGTGGTAGGGCAGAATATAAGCACTCAAGACTCCTTAATATCACCAGCAGAGAGGGCATATCTTCTTATGCAAATGCAGAATAAACTACGATATCAAACAGACAGTAAAAAAGTCGCGGTAAGTACTGATCCAATCACTATCCAGAGTTGTCATTCCTGATTGGCGCTAATACACGTCTTTCAACGTCTAAATGTCAACACTTACACTTACTATGTCAACCTCTAAAATGTGGATTTTAGTGAAATTATTAAAAAAAATTTTTTCTTTAAGCTGGTTCTACTCAGCTTACTATGAATACACCATCTTTTATATATTTTATTGTAGTCCAATAATCTGTGTAAAGGTGATTTTAAAAATCAAAATAGCGGTAGCAACGGGACAAATAACTCCCTAGCAACATATCAATTGGCAATATTCTTCCGTTTTCTTAGCATTTGCTAAGTCTGAGTACTGGTTGGAAACCAGGAGTGCATTGGGTCAGTTATTATAACTTGTTTCACAATTTAAGTAACACAAGGTTAAGCTAAACTAAATCGTCGTTAAACTCAAAGCAATATCAGTCGCTGACTCAGTATAATTAGTGATAAAATTACATGTTTACAACAAGCTTTATTTGTAACGGAGAATCTATTGCATGATAAAGGCGAGAGATGCTGCAAAAATGGCTAAAGAGATGGCTAGGGAAGTACAAGGGAAGCTGAAGATTTGTGCCACGTGCAGCAACGAAGGCAGCACAAGCACTGATCAGTTGGTGAAGAAGAATGTGGCAAATACGATCTCACGTGAAGTGACATCAACTAAAACATCTCAGTTCCGTCTAGATGGACTCTCTAATGTTCTTAATGAAAGGAGGAAGAAAAGATCAGCCGAAGGGCTCCCCGGGGATGCAGAAAATGTGGATGTATCAGTAAGTATTGGTCATTCCTGTTTCTTTCACACCCGCCTTATATAGACTAAACGCTGGCTTTAATCACTTTTAATGGTGCTACATTTAGATATTTTCATAATTTCATATCAGGCCTTTCACAATATCCATGCTTATATACCCACATATTTATATGTGTCCAAGAAACAGAAACAACAGGCTGGATTATAGATTAACTACAGGTTTATGCATGGAATACATATTTTACTTTTGTTAACTAGAATTGCGACGAAAATAGTTGGATATCGTTAATGTATTTATTTAGTTCTAACGAGTGAACATCAGACGTAATACTTTCATGAATTGTAAAGCCACTAGAAACAATCGAAGTGCGGTGTTCACGCGATGAAATTATTCTCGATCTTTCAACGAAAAAAACATATATTCTGTTTATTTCATGCTTTTGTTGCAGCTTTTAAATAGTTCATTGCGTTGTATTTAAGTGTTTCAAAATTCTACGAGACACCATGTGCTGAGTGCCAATGTTCCACGTGACATAATGAGCTAATGTCGCGCTAAAATAGTTCTCTCATAATTTACGTTGTTTATGTTTTTGTAAACGTCATGTTCATGTTTTTTAAAAATTATTTGCTCGTATTGAATATAAACAATTCGTTTGAAACTTTGTTTCAATTAACATTTCATAGCAAATAACAAGTTCAATACGCAAATCAGTGAACATTACAGCTGTCATTCTCACTGCCTGAAATAATAAGACATCAGGACAGAATATACCTGGTTGTTCCAGTAAAGCACTGAAAAGCATGTCACAAAACATATTAATTTAGTATTCATAACTAATACAATATATACATACATATCTTCTACTGGTCAAAAGTACTAACACGCCCGCACTTTTTCAAACACAGTAAAACCTTATCTAAAGACACCCAATAATAAGACCACCTCGAAATTATGAACACATTTTCAAGTCCATTTTCACTGTTTTGCTCTTTATTTGACCTCATAATAAGACCACCTCAATAAGAAGACCATTTTCAAAGGTTCCGAGGGTGGTCTTATTATTGAGGTTTTACTGTAGTTCCTAAAAAACTACTGGATACATTTTCTATTGATTTTGATTGTACATGAAATAAGCTGCATTATTTATAATTCAGATGAATTGAACTATATTGAACACAATCGACATTAACAAATCAAAACTATGTTAATCGTTTCAAATCTCTTGAGGCGTAAAAAAAAGAACCATAGAACATGTTTTCGCGTGTTAACATTTTTTTTCCTTTTGATGAAATTTCTTAGTGTGAATTTTTCTTTCGATTCATATTTCTGCCCAGTTATTAGACGCTTTACGAGTATTCCAGCTATAGAGCGTTATATTCACCTTGATTAAACATTATATATGTAAAAGGGAAAGGGGTTTTGTCTTTTAACATATATTCGTTTAAATCTAAGTTTAATTTGCTTCGTTTGAAAAAAAATTTCCGACCTACCTACCCTGTTATTTTAGCACGAAACCTGAAACAAACATTTCTTTTTAGGCCTGATCATAACGTAGTGAAGATTCTCAAAAACAAAATGACCGGTTACTTTCTCTTTTGACCGGTATATATAATCATGTTTCGTTCTAGGCGTTTGAAATGGAAGAGAATGTTTACATGTACGACAATGATGGAACGTCGTCCTTTATTTCTTCAAACGTACTTCGCGTGGATGTGAAAACTGGAGACGAACAGTTAAACCCTGGCTTCATGTCGTTTGACCAAACCGTTCAGACACCAGACGCGGTGACAGTCACGCCGAATGTTGACGAGGAAGACGCCTCCGAATTTATGTATCACCAGTTTATCTATCAAAAAAGCACAGACCAAGTGTGTGTCATTGTTGTACCCCTAGGTGAAGACCACAACATAACCGTGTATGAATTATACATACGGTTTTCCGAGGCACCGACGCTCTTAGAATATGATTTTATTTTTACCATAAGTGAAGAAGACAACTGGCAGACTTGTGTGTTACCAGAGACAATGCAGGGTCATAATGGTTTAACATACATGGCCGTCCATCTCCCAGATCAGAGTAAGTTAGTCCAAATACATAAAATGGCTAAACACCATTTCCGATCGATAACTTTGCAATGACATAATTAAGGACAAACTTGGTGATATGCAAGTCTTTACGAATATTTAGTTCTAACTTAGTTTTGCAATGACATAATTAAGGACACACTTGGTGATAAGCAAGTCTTTACGAATATTTAGTTCTAACTTAGTTTTGCAATGACATAATTAAGGACAAACTTGGTGATATGCAAGTCTTTACGAATATTTAGTTCTAACTTAGTTTTGCAATGACATAATTATAAGGACAAACTTGGTGATAAGAAAGTCTTTACGAATATTCAGTTCTAACTTAGGTTTGCAATGACATAATTAAGGACAAACTTGGTGATAAGTAAGTCTTTACGAATATTTAGTTCTAACTTAGGTTTGCAATGACATAATTAAGGACAAACTTGGTGATAAGCAAGTCTTTACGAATATTCAGTTCTAACTTAGTTTTGCAATGACATAATTAAGGACAAACTTGGCGATAAGTAAGTCTTTACGAATATTCAGTTCTAACTTAGTTTTGCAATGACATAATTAAGGACAAACTTGGTGATAAGTATATTCAGTTCTAACTTAGGTTTGCAATGACATAATTAAGGACAAACTTGGTGATAAGTAAGTCTTTACGAATATTCAGTTCTAACTTAGGTTTGCAATGACATAATTTAGGACAAACATAGTGATAAGCAAGCCTTTACGAATATTTAGTTTTATTGCGACTAATTTTGGTAGCTTACGAGGATAGAAAGGTAATGTCATTGTCTGTTGGGTCGTTGAAGTCAATGTCACTGTTCTGTTATAGAATATAACTTGAAGTGTGATTGCAGTGCAACATTGTATTTAAGATACTAACAGTAAAATGGTATTGCTTTGAGATTGCTTGGTTCAAGTTCAAGGTCACAGTTATTGTACCATAAAATAGCTGTAAGAGTGGAATGAACATATTCTGATCATATGTAGACGAAGTGTGGAATTAGCGTTTTTATCTAAATAAAGCTGGTAGATTTGTCGTCAAATGAAAGTAGAATTGTTTCTTAATGGATTACCGAAAACAGATTTTGTGCCATCAGCTGCATTTCTTGTCATGTGGTATGTTAAATCTGACATGTAACCTACTACCACCGTATGACGATCAAACTGCTTTTCAGAGCACATTATTGTAATTGAATTACTGTAATTCTGTATTGAAGACACCTGAAAAATCGACTCACAATGTCTTGCATTTGTTCGTGTGTGAAGACGAGTGAATAATGTGTTTCTTGATTTTCATCCCTGTTACTTGCAGTCAAATTAGTTAGCCTGCAAGTTTTATGGAATACACATGAAAATAAAAATGAAAATACTCTTCAGTTATGATTTGACATCCATTGTAGGAAAAAAGCCAGCTACTGCACGCATACGACTCGACAGGCAATGCTATGATAATAATCTATATCAAAATGTATAAGCGCTTTTGTAAATACAATGCTGGTATTTATTTTATTTTGTTGTCGATGTATTTCAGTGAAAGCTGTTGACTATAACCTAACATTCATAACAGTGGGATGTTGGACGTGGGATGAGGGTGCAGAGACATGGCACACCGACAGATGTTCAGTATGTATCCCCATGATAATCTTCAGCATTATCACCACTTTCATTATAAGTATCATCGTCATCGTTGCCATCACACTCACAAAATCACAACAACCGCCATCATCATCGCAATGATCATCACAACTAATACATCATCATAATCACCACCACCACTACCGAAGCAATTATCATTGTCACTGTAATTATCATTTTACCTACTTAAATATATTCGAATAAGTATGGTTAATTAATGGTTATTATTCAGTCATGTTTTGCATCACAAATGCATGCTCGTCCAATCAGAACACCTCGTATAATTCTACGAATCGCAAGAATGGCCGAGGTGTTCCGATTGATGCTCGCCTTTACTCCAATCCGATTACGTCAGAGTTTAAACTTATACTCAATGCCATTTAAACGTAACTATTTGATTTAGGCATCAGTTTGTACTGACTGTCTTGTGTGTTTTTACTGTTAGTTAGGAGTTGATTTTTGTTCAAAACGTGATGAAACTAAATACCAATTCTTCTTAATTGCATTATTGATTTATTACATGAAATTATGTTCATGGCAAAAACATAGACCTATTGTTCACTTAGTAATGTCACTTTCCGTTTGTGCACACTTTTAGTTGCGTTTTTAATAGCTTTAAGTATAGTATTGGACATTTGATGCATAAGGGAATGGGAATCCATTCAATATAACATATTCTTCCATGACTGAATCATCAGTATGGATTTGAACTATATACTCAGTACATTTAAAACACACACATTTTTGTACCTGTAATATGATTTTTAAGTATCATTTTAGCGTGTTTCAAACTCATTTTGATATGAAAATGCCCGTTGATTGAAAGAATAGTAAGCGTTCATCATTGCGTAAAATGAAACAATATCATGTTAAGGTCTTATCTTGCATCCCTAGGTAAGTTCATGAAATTAGAGAGATCTTGCATTTTGCATTTTTAAATTTACTGAGTATATATACTTCTAAACAATCAGGTGATACTGGAATGAACAAAGACATTTTGCATGTATTGTATTGATAAATCAAGTGATGAGAGCGAATATAATATATCTGCTTATAAATAAGAAGTATATATACTAGTTTCTCTTCCAACCCTCCAAATGCGACCTTACTTGTGAAAGCGTGTAAGTCTAAAACAGTGATTCAAATGCATGTTTAAATAAATCATAATACTTATATTACCGCACATAAATGTAAAACCGATATCCACATACATGTAAATAGTAGAGTTATAAAAAATATTCAATTGGGATTTTTCTTCCTTGACTTGAAATGACTAATCACATCCCGAGTAGTTGTAGCAACACAGACGATGCATTATGTCAGTCCCTTTCAAATGTCGTACCTTGTATAGTAAAAGGTTTGTGTTATTTATCGAAAATAAAATATTTGCATTTTATTTATCTTATTAGATGGAGTGGTTCCCAGCAGACAACAAGATATCCTGTTACTGTAACGATATAACAGACATGGTGTTTGCTAACAGCTTCTTTGTTGCTCCAAATTCTATTGACTTTTCCAGTGTGTTCTTGAAATTTTCTCCTTTAAATCAAGCTGCTGTCATGGCAACGTTAATCGGAATATTTCTGATATTTATCATTTGTGTGATACTTTTGGTGGATTTAGACAGAAAGGACACATTGAAGGTTGGTGCCAATTATTTATGGAAACAAACACGAATTTGATAACATGGTTTGGTTATAATTGAATAAACCGGCATTTAAACAAAATCAATATTAATATTTTAGCCTTAAGCTTATTAGATATTGTTTGATTAAATGCAGTCTAAAAAACAAAAAATGTATTTAATATATTATTATTATTATTTTGGTATTTGAGAGTGATTGAATCGTATTTCAAAAGTGATGATGCTAGTATATTATTTAAATTCAAATGTGTTTTTGCCATTTTGTAATGTATAGATTGTTTTTGAAATATTCCTATATGAGGAGGTGTAAGATATCAATAAGTAAAAAATAGAACAGATGCTCAAAACATTAAATCAAATATACAAAGCCACTAACAAATTGCAATAACGGGTATATATTGTATACACTGTCAATTGAACATAACATTTGATGAATATTATAAGAGTTTACATGAGAAAGGTTCTTAACAAATGGTGAGTTAATCTGCCAATGAAAACATGTTTTAGAAAATATTGACAAATGGGAATCGTGTACACAAAAATGTTTTTATCTAATTTTGAATCCACTTTATTTCAGTGGGGAATAACACCATTACGGGATAACTTTATATGCGACAAACATTACTATCTTATAAAAGTTATGACTGGAATGCGTCGAGGAGCAGGTACAAAGTCTCGTGTGGCGTTTGTACTCACCGGTGATAAAGCTAACACAGGTCCTCGTGAGTTGTTTGATGGTATCAGAGAGGTAGGTAAATTGCCAGAATCAGTGTATTATATAAACCATTGTGGCCGTAGGGTACCTTGAACCTTACTGCATGTTTATTTCACATTGCAAAGAAAGCGAGCTGCAACTATTTTGTAGAATAGTAGTAGCTTAATGCCACAAAAGCTTTCATAGTGTATTCATGGAAATGCCTATCAGCATTTTCCAATTTAAATTTTAAAAATACAATCCTTACTACAAGTTGCGTATGATCAACAAAGCACATGAGCTGCACAGTTCTTGTGTGACAAAAAAGTATCTATTACCGAATATAACAAGTCTTACATGCCAGTGGGCTTAACTTAACTCCTTATACTACACTTTGTGGACTGAGTGACTGGTTGCAATATTTCACGTCTTGGACATGCGTCAGCTAGGAATTCAATCCACGACTGCACTCAAAAGAAAATCAACAATGTCTACTTTAGATGCAATTATAAAAAGTTGGCTTAACATTCTACACATGTGTTCTAAACTCACTTGAAATAATGGTACTCGGATGTCGACAAAGCCGTCAGTTTATCATTTTACTATATTTCAGTTATAATTTTATGGAGCAAAGGTATATCTATAGGAATGCACGCGACACTTTCCATTGGTTTAGTAACTATAGTAGCAATGCAACCGGTGCTGGTTTTGGGATTTATACGTAATCTACATTGTGTATTTCAGGAATTCAGTACCGGAAGTAGTTTAGCATACTTCATGGCAACAAGTTCACACCTTGGTGACTTAGAACATTTATCTATTTGGCATGATAATAGTGGTGAGGACGATGATGCATCTTGGTATATTAATCAAATTGTCGTGTACGATATTGTAGCACGTGAAACGTAAGTATGCGTCTTTGTTTTTTGTTCAGATTGTGTTTCATCATGACTGGGAAAATTCCAGAACAGAATAAAGAATGTCATTGTAATGTTAACGGAAAAACAGTAATAGTGCCTACTTCTTCCAGTTGTAAACAGAATTATACGAAATTATGCACAAAGCAGACAGAAATTAAAGCAACATTGCAGCAACTGTTGACGGAAGAAAATGGTTCATTTTCGATCAATTGTTTAAATAACTTAACGAAATATATGTGTTATCTTATTCCAGATGTTTACATCAAAATATACCAGATCATGGTATGTCTTGTTACTTCCTTGTACTAATTAATTTGTTTTGGTTAAAATACGCCATTAAGTAACACATTTATTACAGTTACACATTTGTTGCCGAGCGATGGTTGTCAGTGGAGACGGGTTTAGAAGCACATTTGAAGTCTAATCCTAAAAATGACCCCATAAAGTTCGAATCTCGATTCTTTTACCAAACACGTGATCGTCTGTCAGAGAGCCATATGTGGGTATCGATAATGTACCGACCGCAGACTAGTACATTCACACGTGTGCAACGTGCAGGCTGTGCCCTGGTTTATATCATGTTGAACATGATCGCTAACGCCATGTACTTCAATCCATCTACAAACTACCAGTCACCACCTTTACTTCAAGTTGGTCCATTTCGCTTCTCAAAGCAGCAGGTAACTTCTTACGTTGTTGTTGGTGGTGGTTTGTTGCTGCTCTGTTGGAAATTTACGCCGTTTTTCAAAAGTATTTCAGTAATATACTGCAGTGTAAAACTTACTAATTTTCTTTAGTTGCCGACCAGTATGTGTCTATAATTCAGAAAGCAGCCGACAACTTCCTCACATGAATCAATTGTGGAAGACAAACGGGTGTGGGTTTATATATTTCCGTCAAATATTATATTTGTTTTACTGCGTAGGGTGTTTGACATGTTTTAATCAAAATAATTGTAACAATCTAATTCTTACCACCAGGCGTGGTGGAGAATTACAACATCAAAATTCAAGGATTTAATAGAATTAAGTAAAATTCATTGATGTCCAAAACCCCACATGCATAGCATTTATCGACACGTTTAAACACATAGCGCATTTAGAAATACACGAATTGTCAATTTTTATGTGATAATAAAAATATGACGATTATGTTGCTATATACTCACAGATATTCATTTCCTTGATATGTGCTTTGCTGACAACTCCACCTGTGATGATACTCATCCTTCTATTCAAACGAACGAAAAGGAAACCTGTTACATCAGAGAAGTCATGCTGTAGCTGCTGCTCGAGAGCACCTTGTGTACCTTTCTGTAAAAGTTTATTTCGGACCAGAAAAGGAGAGCTTCAAAAGAGACAGGAACAAATACTGAAAGCAAAGTTGCTGACCCCGGACGTTCCTGATTTCTCTGGAGCATTTTATCTGCCACACTGGTAATCAAATGTTCAATATTGCTTATATTCTTGGTAAATATTGATGACAAGAATACAAAAATACTGACACTTGACGTTCCTTATTTCTCTGGGGAATTTTATCGTCTGTACTTGTAAACAGAGCAGAAAGAAAGTCATCATTTCTTATATTGCAAGAGTGTAATGCTTCTGATATCTGGTGTTCTTTATTACTCTGTCTCATTTTGTCTGCCATTCTGGTAAACCGATAATTAACATTTCCATAATTTTGTGCAAACATTGAACACAAGAATATAATGTTAATTGTTGATTGAATAAAAATATTCTAGGCCATTAGTTGCTAAATGAATCGAACTTGGCAAACACCAGTACAGGTACCTCACAATTGTTTGACTTCCCTTGCAATGTCTTACTTATGTAAGTAAGCAGATGTTGTTAACATATTAACATCAAGCGAATCGTTCTGGAGCCAAGGTGTAGAAAGGAGCATAGATACCTAAGAAGATAACATTGTTTCTAATGTTGCAGGTTTATGTACATCGCCTGGTTTATAGCATTCTGTGCTGTCGTCATCTCAGCCTTCTTTATCATGCTGTATAGTATGGAATGGGGGAAGCAAAAGTCGGAAGAATGGCTTACATCTTTCTGTATGTCTCTGTTTGAATCAATGCTTTTTGTTGATCCTATAACAGTAAGTTGTTTATCTTTAATTGTAATAAATCATTTTGTTTCTTATCATTTTTTTGAATGTTGCTCTTGCCCCATTTCACTTTTGATATGAACATTCCTATTGCCACAACGAACATACTGGGCATTTTCTTATGTACAAATTATCACATTTTAATAATACTGCTTTTTCATATGTGTGTTTTATAAAATCTGTGCCACCAATCTCATTGATAAAGGTTTCATTATCAGTATTGAATGAGACAATTTTTGTTCAACTTTCTGTAAAAAGGATCATAACGCTGATTCATTTGATGGTCAATATGACTGGCTAAATGTCTTGGCAATATGTCTATTATGACATGTTCATTCGATTTCCCCTTTTTTATATGCAACATTTAGCAGTAAAAACCTAAATAAAATAAAGGAATCTCTCGATCCGGTGGTTACTCGAATCCCCAGGTTCCGTAAGTCCTTAAGTTACTGCTGTGTCAATGAACATAAATTGAATGGTAAGTGTAACGAAATTTTGGTAACTATTTCGTTTGTTTCTATCACGCCATCTCGTAATTACAGGTTGTTTGTATAGCGTTCGTACTTGCGTGTATAATTCGGTCCAACAAGGAAGACACGAACATAGATATGGTGGCTGTTGTACGCAATTATCGACGTGTTATCGGGGAGGACGATGGTATAATGTGCTATATACACTTGATTTCTGGTATCATTTTGCAAACATAAACTTTGTGCTCTCTCGCCACGCTGCTAGATGGCTGTATTTATTTACAATGATTTAATGTTCTAATATAGTTGAATAATGCCATCTACTAGATGCGTTTAACTATAATTTGAACTTTAATCAGCCTCCAACGTTTCCTCGTAACGCAGTGAAAACTTCTACATTGAAATGTAAATGGTAATGTGTAAAGCTATAGCTACTCGTACACATGAAATAGTTACACTATTAGTTGATGAGGACACATATAAGTGAAAAGCTACAAGTCATGCCGCTAAAACTTTTGAAGATTGAACACAAACAGTAGTAATGGGTTCGAGGGAATTAGTAATTGTTAACTCCAGAACGTTTTATCAATAGTGCCTTCTGATTTGAAAACAGTTACGAAACGTCATAAAATGCTGTCAAATTTATGCAAAGGTATAAATAATTATTTGAAGATTCTCAATATTTGCAAAAATGTGAATGAAATTATGAGACAATGTCCATTAACCTTGTTAATTAGTCTTGATAATTTATACCCGCCTTTGTATTACAAAGTGTGAATAAAGGTGAATAAAAGCCATCAATTACTGTTGTAGATGTTAAATATTATTCTATAAGTAATGGGTGTTTAATTTACAATGCAACCTATCCAGAGTGATAGTTTCTACAGCAACAACCTTAAATCGACAACTTTATCAAGTTTCCCATCGTAAAAAGTACAACCAATGAAATCTCTCTAGTGTAACAACATCTCATTCACAGCCGAAATTTGCATCACCCAAACAGTGTTGTCTTTGAGAGGTTGTAGTGTATTCTAGATGACCAGAGGATTAGTTATTTATGTTGTAAGGATGTATTGAAGTATTTCCCCATCACTTCAATGAACTGTGTACATGTATATGTAATTTGGCGTTTTTATGATACTTTTTCCTATGTTTGTTTTCAGATACTGTTTCTTCTAGCATTAAAGTGTTGAAATCAATACAAACAGAGTATAAATCGTATACATGTAGGTATATGCACTGGAATACACACTATATAATCAGTGTTGTGAACTATCACCTTTTACTTAGCTATGTTTTCTATCATTGAGTTGGTATGTTTTCTATTCTTTGCATATCGGTAGAGATTAAGAAAATTGGCACGCCTCGATGAACACTTTCTTCCGATGTATGTACTCACCATATTATTATACTCTAGTACAGCTGGCTTAGTATTTGTTTATGAATCATAGCATTATTAATATCTGAAATTATGAGAGGTTAGTAATTCTAAAAAGTAGTATCTTATTTAGTCCTTGAACTGTGGAGATTAGTCCTTCTTTCACCCATTCAGTGTTTGTATTGTATATTTTTTTATTATTATCGAAATAATATAATTAGACATTGCTTTTGTGTTTTACCATGTTACTTCGTATACATAAATGTAATCTGATTTGTCAACTGTGAGTCTCAAATATGACTAGAAATGTATACTTGTATGTTCAGTTTATGAACGTGAGGGGTAGGGTGATCAGAACGGCACACTCCTGATCCATGGTTCGTGGGTTCGAATTCTGCCATGATGAGATCCCTCTGAGGTGTTTACAATCCATTAAGTAGGCACATGAACTGGTTAGAGTCCCATCTATAGAGGCAGCAATTGAGAGTGATTAATATAAGTTGTAAGCAATTGATAATTTAACTACTTGGTTATTGTCACATCATTATTAGTGAATCAGATATAGTGGTATGGGCGGGCGTATGGTAGGGTGTCTAACTTCTAATTGTAGGTCATGAATGCGAGCCTTTCTGGGATATTTAACAACCAAAATGTATGTCAGAACACATTCAATCGCTCGTTTGTATTTGTCTGATATTTGATCGTATCATTTAGATTTACTTTTTGATTCCCACGTGGTGTGTTACGATATAGTTTTTATACTATTACCATTGAAGCTCTTATCAAATGAATACATTAAGATATACTTGCGATTATCGTTGTTAAAATACATATCACTCGATCACTACGTAAACACATTTGCAAACTTGAGACACATGTTCAAATTAGTCAACCAACATATATATTTTACAAGACAGATCTATTTTTGTTACTTACCAGCTCTTCCACGCAATGTGACCCCACCATTGCAAGGTGATAATCTGGCACGGGCGGCCGAGCAACATCGCTTGCGTGTAGAAATGAATTCTGTGCTTAGAGATATAATTATCAACATATTCTTTATGATCATCGTGTTCAGCATTTGCTTCGCTAACAGAGATGACAGATCCTACCACCACAGAGAACAGATTGTCAACAGTATAGTGTCACCATCCAAATTGCCGCAGTTTAGTGGGGTGAGGTTTAATACCATTTATTGAATTTTGTTTTCGCCTTTCCACTAAAGGGTTACCATTGTAATTGGAAAAAACAATGGATAGCCAAAATTTTATTTGGATGAATACTATGTTGATATACATTTGTAATTAGCGCTTCATTCCATTTTAATACTATCATATCAGTACGGTTAACAATTTATTAATTTTTTGGTTTATTGTAAAAGCGTTTTCTAGTAGTTCTTTATAATCGTTAAGTTAAACAAGAAATATCTCGAAAATCGATGGTCGGCGCGATTGGAAGGTTAAGATGTGTTGTTTAACATAAAACAATGCCGAGATGTTACTATTCTGGTCACTACAGATTCAAAATGGATTTCGGTAAATTCACCGAAATTCAGTGGATTTCGGTAAAGTAAAGTACCCTTTATCGAAAGGTTAACAAATCCGCGTCAAGCTTACAAATGTTGTTCGGTTGAAGAGAAATTGCCATGGTGGTTTACGTAAGATTTGATTGGTTTACACAAAACTGATATGCAAATAGCAAAACCATATTTGTACGGCTGCGCCGAAAAATATGACGATGATTTTGTAACATGTGGCCAGTATTGACAATAGGTCAGGGTATGTCTATATATTTACAGATTACTCGACCTGGTGATATGTTTACTTGGATTAACGATACTGTTTTTCCTGCACTATTTCCTGAAACTGATTATGGGGGAACAACCTTACATTGGACAGACAGGGAGTACACACAGGGAATACATGATTTCAGACTGGGACCTCCTCGACTTCGACAAGTTCGAGCTACTAAAGGTATGGTACACAATACTGAAGCATTGAGTCCTATGTGCTATATTTGTTTTAATTTTCTATATATTTTCTTATGAAATCAATCTTTGGCGTGTATTCAAGTTGTCTCAATATGTATGTCTGAGATGGTATTTCAAACGCTTTAAATACATTTGACTTGACACAAATACGATATTACTGTTGTATGACATTGTTTTGAACTCACTTTGACAATATCTTATTGGTTCAAAAACTTGCAAACCAAAGACGTGGTATCAACATAGCGTGACTTACACATTCAATGGAAACAAAACGAAACTGCATTTATAGCCGACAGTTGTCTCTTGATCGAATATGATAACAAAATAGCCCAAAATCTACCGCTGGCAGTGTGCTTTCCAAGCCACTTGCGAGTCATCTACACTCTTCTAAACCAGTATCTACCATGAGAAACATTTAGTTCTGAGAATTTTATAATTCAGGTAAATGCCAGATTCCATATATTGGATCTGTGGATTGTTATAGTGAGTACAGTATAAATACAGAAGATGAAAACAACTACTGTATGGGATGGAAACCACAACCATGTCCGAAGTCAGAAGGATTTTTCAATATGTCGGCTCCTGCATGGTCCTTCACATCTGGTAAGTGGTTCCAGCATTCGTTTTACCTTTTAGTTAGTAGTTCGTAAATGAATACGTTTAAAATACCAACATGTTTTCGTTTTTGGCGATGATGCGTCTTTAAGGAAATAGTGATACTGTTTTGTATACGCGTATTAGTTGCAAAGGAAATGTATATTATGTAGAATAGCCACAATTTTTACATTGGGGTATTAAAAAGTTACATTAAAATTCAAATAAATTGTGTCTCAAAATATCACGACTGGCAACCAATTTATCTTTAATCCATAACCTTAAATTTAGGTTGTTAAGTTTAGATCAGTCGATAGTGTACATTTTAATATGTCGCGTTATGTTCGAAATGTTCGGTTTTAGGGACGTGTAAGACTATTTTACTATGAACTCCTTTATTCATACACACAATGCTGTTAAAAGGCAACACAATCATATACCCAAACAATTGATGTTGACTTTTTCATCACTAAACTTATATAACAACTCTGACTTTTATATCTATATTTAGCATTTGACATATGGGGGCTTCCTCTACCAGGAATGTACAAGACGTATGGTGGTGGTGGCTATTTAGCAACATTTGATATCAGCCTGAAGTTGTCGAGAGAACTTTTAAATGAACTGTTCAGTACTTTATGGATCAACAGACAAACTAGAGCCGTAATGTTTGAATTTACGCTATACAATCCTGCCACTAATATATTCATCTATAATATATTTATGGTAGAATTTCCGGAAACTGGCGGAGCGGTAACAGCATTTTCCGTATACCCAATACGTCTGTACACTCATCATGGCGCCTCTGGTACATACACGCTGTTTTGTGAAGTAATTCTAGTCATATTGTTGATTGTGCTTATGGTAAAAACGTGCATTAGAATCTATCAACAGAGATGTGATTATTTTAAACAAATCTGGCAAGTCTATGAGATATTCATAATTATCATCGGCGTATCCGCAATCGGCATCTTCTTCATTCGTCTCGGACTTACCAGCGTCACCATTGATCGTTTTATGGAGAACAAGAAACAGTTCGTCAACTTTAGCCACATTGTCCTATGGGATCAAGTATTGATATCGTTGCTGTCTTTACTTGTATTCATGTCCACTTTGCGAATCTTACAAGCCTTAGGGACAACGAAAAAGATCAGAGCAATCGTGAACGTTTTTAAAAATTGTGGCAAAGACCTTTTCTGGTACTCTATGGCTTTTCTGTACATGTTCCTCGGATTTTGTATGCTTGGAATGCTGCTGTTTGGAAGTCAACTTGTCAGCTACATGAGCATGTATCAGACTATGGGAACTCTATTTATTGCTATGATAGGCAAAAGCAAGTTCACTGAAATTGCTGAAACGCAGCCAATTTTGGCGGAGGTATTTTTTATGTTCTACATTCTGACTGTTGTGTTCTTCGTCTTGACACTATTTCTATCCATACTTGGTAACAGTATTGATCAAGTAATACACGACACTCGTGCTGATGAAAGAGAAGATTTGGTAGAATTCATGATGAAACAACTGCGTACACTCATCGTGAAACCAACAAGCAGTGCTAAGAAAAGCCGGCCAAGAGTACATTTTTCACCAATGCAAAGGATTTTAATGGAATATCGGGGTAAGCACTCTATTGTTTCTCTATTAGGTGTTTATGTTGTATGTTATACGAACCTTGTCTCTGTCCTGTTCCTTCAGAGGCCTGTTTAAGACTGAATCTCAGACTTAGACTTTAAAATATTAAATGTTCTCCTACGTGTTTATTACAGTATCAATTTTAATAAAATATGACTAAAATGGTAAGTCGATAATAAGAACTATTCAGACAAAATTTCGTTCGTTTAGATTCAATTAAAACGAAAGGCTGGTAAATATAAATTATGCAAATATAAAATCTAAGTCCGAGCTTCAGTCTTAAATTGTTTGTAAATAAGGCCCCAGTTGTGGTACGGTGATTATAACTGGGGAAATGATGTGTTGTATAGGGTTACCTAACCTAACAATAAAACATAGAAATTCATTTACATATTGATAAAGCCATCGATAAGCTTTAAGATGTTGATGTTGGCAGTTTGTATTGACATCGAGAACACCGTCGCACTTTTTTGTATAAAACCAGATCACATCTGTCAGACTTATGACCGTTTAATTATTTCCTTGTTTTTTAGTAAAGGACATAGTGTTCTCCTTCCTAAATCAAATGGTTAGAATTCAGTATTTTTAAAGAGATAATCGGTAAATGGTGACATTGTATCAAAATAGCTGCAAATGCTGCAAAATTTCCAAAACACCGATTCGTGTTTATTACAATGCTTTTAATTATGTTATTAACTGGGTCATTGTGTTACAAAATGAAAGCACTTGTACAATAAATATATAGCAGATCTATCCGCCACGTAACCATTATAACACTTTGTGAATTCACTAAATGTCGCTCCACCGCTATATGTCGCACCGCATTTAAATGTCACCCCACCGCTATATGTCAACGGTGGAACGATGGGCCATTTAGCATTGCCACATTGCGCTATCCACACAACTATGAAAGGGACTGGTAGTCAGTGGGTATGATGTCTGTCACTAAACCTGAAGAATGTGGGCAACGTTCACAACCGCATCATCTCCTCCTAAGATAGCGGTGCCGTTTTACCAGGGAGCTGACTCGGGAGTGATTCGAATTTATGACACAATATTCAAAATAAATCAACTTGTACGATGTACAAAATGTCACCACGTGATTGAGTAATCTCATGCTGTTACGTCGCGTATTTACCGCTATAGCAAAAATAATTCGCAAACTGAATTTCTTTAAAAGCAGAAATGTCGCTTCAACGTGCTTCTGCAGGTTGTGGCAAAGTTATTTTAACAAGTAATACGAATTTGATTTAATTGTATCAACATGAAAAGTTGAAGAGTGTCCTTCCATAAATGTACAATTATCGCATACTCACCCGACAAGAATGGTGAAGAGAAAGATTATTGAGTGCCAGTTAAATGTTGTCTTATTATATCGTGTAATATTGTTACGCCCTCGGTATGTGTGCGAAAGTGTCGTTGTGTGAGTGCTGATACACGAACTGGTGTGAACTACTGAGTTGGAATACTGTTAGATAACCGTTGGACTTCCGGTTAAAGATCTATACTAGTATGTAAATAAATAAAACTCAAGCCATGAAAACTAAAACAAAGACTATGAGATTCGTTTCAAAGAGTTTTACTCTCTATTAATATTGGTATCTATAGATAACTAACTAGTACACATCTAAACAACAAACAAACTAGTCGGCGCATCCACTAAGTCACATATAATAAAATGAGTTTAGAGATTGTTACTACAGTGTAATTATTACTTGAGGTATCAAAAATATGAGATAATGTATAGAAGTTGTTTAATGAGTTACTTAAAATAAGATTTGAAAATGCACCTTTAAAGGAAAAAATAGACAAACGGTCTCTGAGAAACAAAAGTATTGGAAGTCCCCGAATGACGGGCAGTGGAGCTTATATACTCCTAAGATATCCACAGCCCACAGTGTGGCACTCACAATCCACAGTGTGGCACTCACAGTCCACAACTGAGGCGTTGTGGTCCACAGTCCACAGTGTGGGTCGTGGCAAAAAGAACGTCAGGTGCTTGTTATAAAAATAAACAATAATACAGGCCTTAACGTATAAAATACTCTCAAACAATATAAATTAAACATCAAATAACCTCATAAGGCCTTTTCCGGGCACTCTTCAAAGAAAACATCTTAACAGGTACTGATAAAATATCGAAACAGCGGTGCATTAGACTGTGGTGGTTGCTAAGTAACCATCACAGTGAAAATCCAACATGGCTGACAAATACATGTTCTGCACGATGCAAGATACTAATAGGACTAAAGTTGATGATACAACAATACATTGGATAATATAGGCTTATAGAAACGTGCATTTAACAAATAGTGAGTGCTTTCAACATGAAATTATAAACTGAGGGTTGCAAACAGTCAACTAGAAAGGATAAATTGTGACAAGTCGCGGAAACATGTTACAAAACGTAACGAAAATAGAATCAAATGATGTAATAGATAAAAGCTGGCACATTATGTAACGTTGTGTTGCTGTCTTGTTAAATAAAACCAAGTCAGCAACCAACTTCATGTACTGTCGTCAGCAGTAGCTACAAAGTGTAAAACTAAACAAGAAGCTTATCAAGATGGGAGCAAGTGAAGGATGAATGTACCATACTCCCAAGGTTCAGGTAAATTCTAGAACATTACAATATATTTGTAAAACGTACTACGCTGTTTAGAATTTTTATCTCTCTTTATATTGTAGAAGACGAAAACCTGGAAAAGTTCATGAATAAAGACACCTCATCCTCACATGTTTTAGAATTACCTAAACACCCATCTCCCAAACACAGCATGAGAAGAATGAAAGCTAAAATGAGGCGTGGAAAAACTGTGTTTGCTTCGGACTAATGAAAGCCGATAAAAGTATATTTCAAATATACTTTTTACGCCATTTAAATCGTTTTGATTAGGCGTCATTTTGTACCAAGTGCCTAAAGAGTTTTATTGTTGGTTATGCGTAAATTCTTGCCCAAAATGTAATTAAGCTAAAGACCAGTCACTTTATAATTTCATTGTTGATTCATTTGTCAGCGCAGCCGTACTTACATGGCTTTGCTATTTGAATGAAAGCGTTGTGTAAACCAATTAAATCTACGTCAACCATTAAATCAAATTATCTTCAACCGAACAACGTTTGTAACCCTGACGCCGATTGGTTAACTTTTTGATAAGGTCTATGTACTTGTTTACCAAAACTAAAAGAATGACATGTTTATTGTTTGTATTTTTTTTTATCTTCCGAAGCAAAAACTAATTATTTTGCAAAGATAACATTATGATCACGACATAGGCGTTATTCTTATTACTGTAAACATGACAACGTTGTATGAAAACCATATGAACATAATATTGTTTGCCTTAACAACTGCGTTCGAAAGTAGATCTATAGTATATTTCTAGATTTATCCTGCAAGAAGTGTTGTTAGTCAACCCCGCGGGACATTGACCGACGTCAGAATTAACAAGACTTTCTTGGTTTATTCAGATTGTTTTGATCACATAAAATATCTATATGTAAGCTTGTGATTTCACGACTGATACAATGATTACTAGTGAACTTTTAGGTCTGAGACTAATCACACTTCGGTGTGCTATTTATAGTGCTATATATAGTCCGCACGGAAAACCCAAATGTACCCAAATCCATCCAAATCTATTCCACGTGTATTTTATTCTCCTTCAGATTACTTAATAAAGTTGTAATATTTTTGTGAAGTCTGTTCACTAACGTCTCATGTATAGGCGATAAATATATATTTTAAACATCTATTTTTCTTTATGTTCACTTTATGACACACGTGTGCATTTTGATTATCACTGACTTCAAACATTTTGTCCCGTTTTCTTGTCTTGATGGATCTTCATCTGAATCGTATGAAGTCCTGTATACGATATATCGTAAATTGCGTCGTAAATGACACCCGTTTCAAGCATTTCATTAATACATAGTCCCTACTCAGTGCATTTAAAAACGCACATTTTTGTACCTGTGATATGTCTTTTAAATGTCATTCTAGTGTGTTTTAAAATTCATTTTGATATGAAAATACCGTTGTTTATCATTGTGTAAAATGTAATAGTATCATGTTTAGCTGTTATCTTGCATCCCTGGGTAAGTTCGTGACATTTGAGAGAGCTTCCTTTTTTGCGTTTTTAAATATACGGAGTATACTTCAGAAATAACATCATAATATCATCGCGAGCTTACAATTACCTGTCAGTGGTTGCCGCTGTTATTACCAATAAAAATGCATAAACGTGTATAACAGTTATGATATAATTGAAATATTACAATTGTATTCATGAATAACCGGTTTAATAAACTGTGAGACCACTCACGCACTTCTCAGGCGCGGATCCAGGATTTTGGGTTAGGGGGGGCGTAAAGTGGTCTAGGGGGGTCCGGGGGCATGCTCCCCCGGAAAATTTTGAAAATAATGGATCCATCTGGTGCATTCTGAGGATTCAGAAATACTTTATTTTGTATTGAAAAAGGATAGCTTTCAAGGCAAAATCAATCCAAATAGCACACTTTTATGAAATATCAAGATTTCATGACCAGGTGTCTCAATTTAAGACGAGAGATTCCAGAGATGTTGTGTTATTTTTGGAGTAAATTCGACAACTAAAAACTTGAATTAAACAATCTATTTACCATAATATCACGAGTAAATCAAGATTTGTGACACAATATATGCAAGCTAGTTTAGAGATAGGAACTATAATAGTTTAGAACAGGGTAAATTATCATAAGTTTTGCCAGTTATACGTTTAACACAATGCATGACTATGCAGGCCACTGTATTCATGAGTATTTGTAAATAGGAAGTCAAAGAAACACAAATACAAGGCAAACTATATGTCATAGTTCAAAATATGGTTAATTATCTTCAACACAATGTATGACTATGTACACATTTAGTCCTTTTCTCATTCAGAACAAAATAAAATTACGTATGCACGGACGATTTTAGGGGGGGCGTACGCCCCTTCCGCCCCCCCCTGAATCCGCCCTTGCTTCTTGTTCCCTGGAGTTCACTTTTCGCGGTATTTTCATTTATATTTGCCGTTGCTTGCTTTTAGAGTTCATTTTCCTGCCGCTTCTTATTGACTAATTGAGCTCGTACTGTGATCAACTACTTGCTGTCTTCATTAATTTTGTATTACTATTTATTGTTTGATATTAATTTCATTTAAATATAAATATATACATATCTTATATGTTATAAGTCATGTTTAAAAGCTCACTATCTAAAGCTTATGTTATCTTGTTATTGTACCGGACTTAGTGAATACATATTATTTTAAAGACAAGACTTGACTTGGCCTTCTAAATTTATTATTGATGGACATTTTACAGATGATACCACACTTGAAGGGCTACGTGAAGCGGTAAATTTCGCATCTCCGTAACCTTCACGCATCACTTTTACAGATTAGTGACGCGTACTTAGTTTTTGGTAATTGTTACAATGTACTAACAATGCGTTAAGTTCATGCTTAGCGGTTCAAACAATATGTACAACGCATTCTCGCATGGGTACATGAAATGGTAATGGACTACATGTAGTTTTTTCGTCCGTATTTCCGTCTGTCTTGTTAATAATAATAATAGTAATTAGTAACCTACACGTAATCTTATTTGGAAAACCATTCATCCTTTGCATAAAGTTTATTTTAATATCCATACATTCGGCATGCTTAATACATATTTTTGTTTTAATACACATCTAGTGAACACGACTAACGTATAGCGAATTGAGGCTTAGTGCTCGAAGGTAGCGCGCCTGACTCCTGATCTACAGGCCTTGAGTTCGAGCCCCACGATGAGCGGGGTTTGATCACAAACTTCACAACCCATACATTTGGCGCGAGTACTGGGTGGTAGCCAGGAAGCTGTCATCGAGAGCGATTAGAATAAGTTGTAAGAACTTGTTCACAATCGAGGTAAAATAGATAAGTTTTTAAAAACAAACGGACAACATGTTTACATGTTCTTTCTGACTTTTTAACTTTTTGTGTTAATTTCCCTCATGTGTGAAGTGTATTGATATGAATCTTACCCCTTCTTTTGGCTATAAATTCCTAAACAAAGCAAGTTTAATCAGTTGATTTCTTGGTATACTGAGACGAGTCTTAAACGCTCTTGAGTCTTGAAAGCTTTTAGACAATACAGAATCGTCATAAGACAAAATACAACAACAACAACACACTGTTCAGTCAAGCAGCACTGCATGTTTTAGTGTGCAAATTATTATGTCCCGTCGATATAAATAGAGGATCTTACACGAGTAGTCATTTTTGTTGACTTTATTAGAACAAGTCTTCTTGAAACGATAGAAAATAGGCTTTGTCGAGTTTTATCGGTTTTAGATGACGAGTTCAATACATTCAATAAAAGGTAACCACGAATGTTGAGGTTCTATTTATGGCATAACAACAGAAACAGCTGATTGTCGCCAAAAACATTACTTTGTCTTCCTACTTGCAAGCAACGTATGGCGTGTGTAATTTGGTTTTTAATAAACAAAGTCGCACGCAACTAAAAGTAGTTCCGCCGATTTTATTTTATTTTTCAACCAAAAAGGTACGAGTTCAAAAGATTATATCGCAGATCATATTCAAAGTAACAATACAATTGTTTGCAATGAAATAAAATGTTACATTTGGTACAAAATTAGTATTTAACAAGTTCTTACAGGGAACGTTAACGCCACATACACAAGACACGTTTCTCCCCATACAGATCTCCGGGAAAACAACAGTCTACAAACCAGGCCCGTAGCAGTAGTGGGACGCTCCGGGACATCGCAGAATTGCACTAGCTTCCGTTTTGAACATAGCTATTAAAATAAAACAAAATAACACTTGATAAATAATTTTACTCTTAAATTAAATAACCAGAAAACGCAGAAACACGCTTCTATACATGACCACGTGACTAGCCGGACTATTTTTAGTTAAGTATCGCGATGTTATCATTTTACGGACTTACTAAAACAATGGATATTCAACTGAATACTATAATATTTTCCATATTTTTTGTATAATCCATACAATAAAATGTTAATTTCCACAAAATTGTTCTATTTCATTCAAGCGGTGCTTAATCTTATCCGTTATTAGACAAATCCAGTCTGCATTTTGACCCGAATGTAAGTGCTTACTGGAACACGTAGTAAAACAACGTAGTCAAACAAATTGTAGGCTGTTTACACCATTGGAACAACATCATTTCGGAAATTTGGGTCCATCTGCGTTTGAACTTATCAGGGCTGACCGTGCGGTCGAGTTTCTCATGAAAATAACATATTGATCAGTAGCCATAGCAGTACGAACCCCACCCATCTTCTCAGACTTCTGAATATTAGAATCCCAGTCCGGTTTCATCGATTTGTGCCGAAAATTCATTTGCAATCGTAAATGACACTGATAGACTGAATCCACATATTAATTTCTTGTTTTCTAGATCAGTTTTTAATGAAATAGATATAAATATCACATTTTTTCACGTATACTGTGGCGCTTGACATTTCTCATCATTTGTAAACAAACCGAGGGAAATTGCGTATGAACTACTTATAATTGTTGACTTTTACTAAATTGTTACAAATTCTTTGATTTGTTATTGATTATTTTTTAATGCTCATCAGATGTTCGCAGATAAATTCATATTGCCACTGAAATGTGTCAGACTCATGGGAACTATTTCTTTCGGCGTAAGGTGCAAACCACACTTATAATCACTACGTCACAAGTTATTCAATACGTCACAAATTTAGGGGATGTAACTCGGTATTATATAGCATTAAAGGTATTTCCCCATTACTTAACACAAGAAGTGACAGGATAAATAGAATAATAGGTTATTGACGTGGAATGAGAAAGTTTATCAGGCTCGGCTCCGGTAGTTATCGGGTTCGCCTTCGGCTCACTATATAATCGATGGAAATTGAATACGACGACGACACGCAGTCAAATATGATCAAAATATGATCATTTTTTCAACTTGATATATCAACAAGCTACATAAGATGTTTGACTCGGTAATATGTGGTCGTATAATAGTCTAAGTACAAAACGATGCACCAAAAAGCTATGTCAGAAGTTGGACTCAGTATATTTGCGAAACCAACCTACCAAGCAGGAAAAATAGTGTCCATAGAAACCAACCTACCAAGCAGGAAAAACAGTGTCCATAGAAACCAACCTACCAAGCAGGAAAAACAGTGTCCATAGAAACCAACCTACCAAGCAGGAAAAACAGTGTCCATAGAAACCAAAATTAATCTTTGTATCTACAACATCTTTCTTCCCACAAACAAAGATATTTTACATAAGATATGACTTGCAAACTACTAGTTAACAAAAACAACACTAAGCACCAATTAAATGAATAGATTTAATGATTTTAAATATGGTCATTAATTGGCTACCTTGACAACTGTTATCTACGGTGGCATAGGGGTTACATGTGTGAAATTATTTTTATCTCGTTCCCACGACTTAGTATGCCGTGGCCACGCTTTAACTATCACGTTCCCTCGACATACCAAGTCGTGGGAGCGTGAAAATCTTTTTTCACAAATGTCACTTCTATGCCACCGTAGTTATCGGCTGAATAGAACAATGTCGTATGTTTTAATATCATTACCGGGAATATTTGACATATGCATTTTTTTTCGACTGTCGAAAACCTACAATGCTAATGACGCTTAACATATATTCATATTGGCATGGACTTAATTTGCATACACAATTCTAGAAATTTTACAGTCAGAATTGTCAATTCGCGGATAAACGCATCATATAGCTTAATTACAATTTCCCCACACTCTCGAATAGTCCCTACATCACCGGAGCTATCGTAACTTAAAGCCCATCAGAAAAAATACAAGTAGGACATTTGTCATCATCAGTGAACGATTCAGGTACTTTGATATAATTTGACTCAATTTGGTACCTTGGAAAGTATTGTAAATTCCAATAGAAATATACCAATATAACAAAGACGCTAAACATGTGCTTCTAAACCATTTCATTTTTATTTCTATGAATTTATCTTTTCAGCACAAATTTGTAAACGCTAAAGGCAACTATAGCGACCAGACCAACTTTTCCAACAATGTTGGTGTAAGTGTTTTTTTTCCTGTCGTCACGTGACGGAGATATGTTCTCGTTTTCTCTATCTGATTGGCAGTTAGCTGGTGCTTCACTGTTGACAGCATCTTCAACGGGAAAAGCTGATAGGTCTTCAGATGCCTTCACTACGTTGTTGTTAACATCAGCTGGGTCATTAGAAGCATCTGTCTTCTGTCTCTCTTCAGTTACACTGACAACTTCTTCACGACCATCACCAGAGTGAGCTGACATTTTGTCGTACTTGTGTGTGGTTGAAACACAATCACCATAATCTGTAAAACACATTTTAAAATGTATGAGCACAGATATTCGTGTGAATTCATTTCAACCACTTTCTTCAAATCTTCATACAATATGTTTTGGGAACCCCAGATGAATACAATATTTTTTATGAAAACATCGCTAAAATGAACAATGCGGACATAAGTCTTTAACAACAGTAAAGTTTAAAAAACTGCATGGCAAGATCATAGTTTCGACAGATCACCATATTGTTTTTGTTATCCACAGTTACTAAGTAGTATAACGTAAAAAGTTAGCGAAAATAGTGTCACCAGTCACTGTGTGAAAAATGAGCAGCTATTTGTCATACACGATTCAAACATACACTAAATACGAGTTGCATTTAGTTCCAAACTACGAGAATCTCCGTTTTGTTACTACATGTATAACCATTAACTGATCCGTCAGAATACACAAACCACGAGAATCTCCGTTTTGTTACTACATGTATAACCATTACCTGATCCGTCAGAATACACAAACTACGAGAGTCTCCGTTTTGTTACTACATGTATAACCATTACCTGATCCGTCAGAATACACAAACTACGAGAGTCTCCGTTTTGTTACTACATGTATAACCATTAACTGATCCGTCAGAATACACAAACCACGAGAATCTCCGTTTTGTTACTACATGTATAACCATTAACGGATCCGTCAGAATACACAAACTACGAGAATCTCCGTTTTGTTACTACATGTATAACCATTAACTGATCCGTCAGAATACACAAACCACGAGAATCTCCGTTTTGTTACTACATGTATAACCATTAACGGATCCGTCAGAATACACAAACCACGAGAATCTCCGTTTTGTTACTACATGTATAACCATTAAATGATCCGTCAGAATACACAAACCACGATAATCTTCGTTTTGTTACTACATGTATAACCATTAACGGATCCGTCAGAATACACAAACTACGAGAATCTGCGTTTTGTTACTACATGTATAACCATTAAATGATCCGTCAGAATACACAAACCACGAGAATCTCCGTTTTGTTACTACATGTATAACCATTAACGGATCCGTCAGAATACACAAACTACGAGAATCTCCGTTTTGTTACTACATGTATAACCATTAACTGATCCGTCAGAATACACAAACCACGAGAATCTCCGTTTTGTTACTACATGTATAACCATTAACGGATCCGTCAGAATACACAAACTACGAGAATCTTCGTTTTGTTACTACATGTATAACCATTAACGGATCCGTCAGAATACACAAACCACGATAATCTTCGTTTTGTTACTACATGTATAACCATTAACGGATCCGTCAGAATACACAAACCACGAGAATCTCCGTTTTGTTACTACATGTATAACCATTAACTGATCCGTCAGAATACACAAACCACGATCTCGGAGCCGAGTTTAATAAAACTCCGCAAATTCAGATTTTTCTCAAGCCAATACTTGAATTGTACACTACATTTATTCTATAAAGAAAAATTTGCACATAATAGTTCCACTATTGACTATGATGCTAACATTAACACTTGTTAGTGTATAAACTCCAGATTTATATTCTAAATATAAATGAATACATGTAAAATCTCATCGTTCGAAATTTGATTAAAAATTGAAAACGAAAAAGGTATATATTTGCATGTTTCTCTTTGAGAATCTGCGTGTGGAGGTTTTGTGAATCACGGCGACGTTCACTGAAACAACTTTATCATTACTTTGAAAAAATGATAGACGGCCACATTGAATTTACGCGTACTGTTTGGCAATAGATTTATTATAAATTTGTTCAGTAACCATGTGCTCACTGAGGCTCCATGATGCATGAATATGAAAAATGATTATCCCTTTGACCATGAATTCTGCCGAATTCGACACCTCTTTCAGCATTACCGCTCTAGAATTTCAATTATTTGTATAATTCATCATTTATAAATGTTAGAAATAGTAACTTACATGCTTTGTTGAAACTGAACTGAACTCTATTGTAAGTATCATCAATGGTGAGGGGTGTGACTCCTACACCTTTCTCTCGTGTAGCTATCTTTTCACAATGCAGTACTTCGTTTGTGTAACGTTGCACTACCAAATACTTGTATGTTAGTGTAGTATTCTTCAAAATCCTAGATGAAAATCAAAACTAAATAAAATATCAAATTACTAGTTAAATTCAACATCAATTGTCTGGCTTAATTGCAAAACGTCAAATAGTAATGTCGACTTATGTCATGTATATATTCATTTAGTTAAAAATAATTTCTACTCTGTGCACAATGTGACTTTGTTCTGCACGTCTGAATATTAATATACTACACATCTGACAAACAAGAGAAAAATACCTCATCGTTTTGCGTTTCCTTTGTAACCAGAGATAAAAAATATGTTGTTTCGTACCAAAATATAGCCTGGTGAATCGAGTGAATATTCAGTACTAAACGTTGTATGTAAAATGAATTTGAAATATGTTTGCTTATTGAATTCCGGCGGACTTAAACATTGTCTACACTTTATTAAATGTTCATGTAGTAAATCAAGGGGGGAAATTGCGCCTTTTGGGATTTGAGGCCAACCACCATGGGTCGTCAAACACCGCTGCCAACATTGTAGTAAACCAAGGGAAAAAGTGTGCCCGATGTGGGGTTCGAACGCACGATCCCCTAAAGGCTGTTACGCCGCTTTACTGACTGAGCTAACCGGGCGGCCGTCTAACACCACACCACTACATTCATATAAGTCGTATTTAAGTTTTGCATGTCGTTTTTCCTATTTTAAAGCATGGTATATTGAGATATGTAAGAACTGGTAATAAAATACCATATATCCTTGGTCCAGATAGCATGTCCTGTAGGGGTCATTCTAGGGGCCCTGTTATGATCACAGAATCCCAGCTGTAGTCCAGGGCCAGTCACCGCTAGAAAATATTTTTCATTCTGTAATGATATTTCTTTTATGTTCTCAGCCTCAGGAGAAAGACGAACACGTAGACTGACACGTACACGTTCTTTTGTTATATTAGTCATTTATCTGAAAATATATTGAGTTGTTGATGATGATGATAATGATATATTGAAACACCTCTTGGTCAGATTATGTGGCTCACTTAAACTAAATATAAAATGTATACATGTATATGTACATGGGTGTTTGTGACCTCAACACATAGTCAAACCTAGAGATAATCATACGTGCTACACGCAAGAAATATTAAGCCGAAAGTTATCGGTAGAATAGTAAAGAAAATATGCTAGATATACATGTAGATACATTAAAACAAATACAATGTACGTAGAACAATTTGAAGACAAATTAAATTATATCTACCGCGCTTTCATACAGAATAACAGTATGAATCTGAAATTTAATACTAAATAGTATTATCTCAATATTTTCTATCGAATATTCGTCAATACCCTGTATATTTATAACGAACATGATACATACCGCCAAAAACATCAAATCATAGAGTCATTCGTATTGAATACTTATAAAGCATCATCTTCTCGTACATTCGAAAATTCGTTGACATTGGATTAGCTGTTAGTTTCATTTCTATCAAGTAGTTTTATAAAACGTTGCTGTCTTATAATATCTTACCTTTAATTGCGACAAATGAACGCAAATAAAAAAGCTTTTCTTCAGTTAATCATGCACAACAAATAAGTGAATTTCAGCGTCATGGATACGACGTTATCTCGACGTCACGGTATGACGTCACATTAAACGTTCAGAAAATAGACGGGTTCTTAAGACACAATTACTATATTGTTTAGTGAGAAGAAACATGAAAGAACAGGGCGGTTGGTGGTTTATCTCAGCTCCTTTCTCATTGGGCGCTTATTTTGAATACCTTTATAACCACCCCCTGTTTTATGTGGAACTGTATCATCTCTTTACAGTCACAGCAAGGAATGACAACTCTGCTCGACGCGAACAAAAACACACCGCAGAAGTTACTTCCCTTGGTGCGTAGAAGAAGCTATGCTCGGAACCAGTCAAATTACTGAGCAGTAGTTCCATGGCCAGCACGACTGAGGTTGTCGCAGGAAATGCATCACTTATAATGCGTTCCACTGTCGTTACGTTCAAATGCTGCTTTATAACGCGGCACATTTTGATATTTGACATGTTTAACCTTTCTGACTGAGCCGTAGCAAAATACTTGTATTGGGTCTTTAAATATTTATAATATCGAGGGTGCAACGCAACACTGTCGTAACTCCTATGTATTTATATAGGAGTTACGACAGTGTTGCGTTGAGCCCTCAATATGTGCAATCTATGACTGATGGCAAAATGAGTATTTCTACATCATTTTTTGTATTAGTATAAAAGTGGAAAATGTAGTATTATTTCTATTCGAAACAGAGACTTGCAACTTAGATTAAATTTGACACAATCCTTATTAGCGCTAGTTGTTTCGTGTATTTTTGCACCACACTGTACATATGTAATCAAGATAACTTTACTTAAAGACCACCTCAACAATAAGACCACCTCCTTAATAAAATTTTCTTCAAGTCTATTTTCACTGTTTTGCTCTTTATTTAACCTCAATATTAAGACCAGTTTTCAAGGGTCCCAAGGGAACCAAGCACCACAGAGAACCGGTTCAAACAGAAGGGTACTAGTCAGATAGTGTGTAATATACAAGTATTGATAATATGCAAAATAAGTGTGTTCGCAGTTAATATTTTCACGGACATATAAGGTTTATATATTTTCAAATATCGACTTGAGATGCAAATAAACAAATAGTTGTGTTTCTGTTCTTCGGTTGAGTCCGGTTTTATGTACATGAATATTTGCACTCAGATTGACTTCTACAGTAATAAATAAATCAAGAAATATCTTGAAAAAAGATGGTCGGCGCAATATGAAGGTTAAGATTTGTTGTGCAACATAAAAAAATGCCGAGATGTTACGATTGCTAGTCACTCCAGATCCCAAATGGATTGCTGCAAGTTCACCGTAATTCAGTGGATTTCGGTAAGGTAACGTACCCTTTATCGAAAGGTTAACCAATCCGAGTCAAGGTTACAAACGATGTTCGGTTGAAGAAAAATTACCTCGGTGGTTAATTTGATTGGTTTATACAACACTGATACGAAAATAACAAAAATAAAACTTTTCTCGAACCCAATTAACCGTATATATGTGATGGCCATATTCCATTAACTGTTCAAAAAACAGAAAAATAAAAGGTTTGTGCCCCAGGTGAGGATCGAACTCACGACCTTCAGATTACTCTATATTGTGTGACTATGAGACTGACGCGCTGCCTACTGCGCTACCGAGGCACCTGATTACCTGGGCGCGAGGTAAAATGTTTCCTTGTTTTGTTTTACCTGTGTATTTACCTGTAAGGCCAAACATTTATATGACTGGGTTATTGTGAACTGCAAACATTTGCATGCGCGATTTAATATTCTAGTGTGTTTATATAATGTTTCAGATGATTACTTTTGTGTCCATCTCTACCGATTAATCTAAAAAGTGTTATCTATCTAAAAACCTATATCATGTACATGCAAACATTTTTCTATTCAAATTAATATTATGCACACATTTTAGTGGAAACTGTACAAGTATCTATTTCGTGAAATTATTTTTATCTCGCTCCCACGACTGACTAACTTGTTCCCACGACTAAGTATGCCGTGGCCACGACTTAACTATCACGTTCCCTCGACATACCAAATCGTGGGAGCGTGAAAATCTTTTTTCACAATTGTCACTTCTATGCCACCGTAGTTATCGGCTGAATAGAACAATGTCGTATGTTTTAATAACATTACCGGAAATATTTGACATATGCAGATTTTGTTTTGTCTGTCAAAAACCTACAATGCTTAGGACGCATAACATATATTCATATTGGCATGGACTTAATTAATGATTTTGTATGATTACACAATTATAGAATTTTACAGTCAGAATTGTCAATTCGAGGATAAACGCATCATGTAGCTTAATTACAATTTCCCCACACTCTCGAATAGTCCCTGCATCACCGGAGCTATCGTAACTTAAAGCCCATCAGAAAAAATACAAGTAGGACATTTGTCATCATCAGTGAACGGTTCAGGTACTTTGATATAATTTGACTCAATTTGGTACCTTGTAAAGTATTGTAAATTCCAATAGAAATATACAAATATAACAAAGACGCTAAAAATATGCTTCTAAACCATTTTATTTTTATTTCTATGAATTTATCTTTTCAGCACAAATTTGTAAACGCTAAAGGCAACTATAGCGACCAGACCAACTTTTCCAACAATTTTGGTGTAAGTGGGTTTTTTCCTGTCGTCACGTGACGGAGATATGTTCTCGTTTTCTTTATCTGATTGGCAGTTAGCTGGTGCTTCACTGTTGACAGCATCTTCAACGGGAAAAGCTGATAGTTCTTCAGATGCCTTCACTACGTTGTTGTTAACATCTGCTGGGACATTAGGAGCATCTGTCTTCTGTCTCTCTTCAGTTACACTGACAACTTCTTCACGACCATCACCAGAGTGAGCTGACATTTTGTCGTACTTGTGTGTGGTTGAAACACAATCACCATAGTCTGTAAAACACATTTTAACATGTATGAGCACAGATATTCGTGTGAATTCATTTCAACCACTTTCTTCACATCTTCATACAATATTTTTTGGGAACCCCAGATGAATACAATATTTGTTATGATAACATCGCTAAAATGAACAATGCGGACATAACTCTTTTACAACAGTAAAGTTTAAAAAACTGCATCGCCAGATCATAGTTTCGACAGATCACCATATTGTTTTTGTTATCCACAGTTACTAAGTAGTATAACGTAAAAAGTCTGTGTGAAAAATGAGCAGCTATTTGTCATACACGATTCCAACATACACTAAATACGAGTTGCATTTAGTTCCAAACTACGAGAATCTCCATTTTGTTACTACATGTATAACCATTAACTGATCCGTCAGAATACACAAACCACGAGAATCTCCGTTTTGTTACTACATGTATAACTATTAACTGATCCGTCAGAATACACAAACCACGAGAATCTCCGTTTTGTTACTACATGTATAACCATTAACTGATCCGTCAGAATACACAAACCACGAGAATCTCCGTTTTGTTACTACATGTATAACCATTAACTGATCCGTCAGAATACACAAACCACGAGAATCTCCGTTTTGTTACTACATGTATAACCATTAACTGATCCGTCAGAATACACAAACCACGAGAATCTTCGTTTTGTTACTACATGTATAACCATTAACTGATCCGTCAGAATACACAAACTACGGGAATGTCCGTTTTGTTACTACATGTATAACCATTAACTGATCCGTCAGAATACACAAACCACGAGAATCTCCGTTTTGTTACTACATGTATAACCATTAACTGATCCGTCAGAATACACAAACCACGAGAATCTCCGTTTTGTTACTACATGTATAACCATTAACTGATCCGTCAGAATACACAAACCACGAGAATCTCCGTTTTGTTACTACATGTATAACCATTAACTGATCCGTCAGAATACACAAACCACGAGAATCTTCGTTTTGTTACTACATGTATAACCATTAACTGATCCGTCAGAATACACAAACTACGGGAATGTCCGTTTTGTTACTACATGTATAACCATTAACTGATCCGTCAGAATACACAAACCACGAGAATCTCCGTTTTGTTACTACATGTATAACCATTAACTGATCCGTCAGAATACACAAACCACGAGAATCTTCGTTTTGTTACTACATGTATAACCATTAACTGATCCGTCAGAATACACAAACTACGAGAATCTCCGTTTTGTTACTACATGTATAACCATTAACTGATCCGTCAGAATACACAAACCACGATCTCGCAGCCTAGTTTCACAAAACTCCGCAAATTCAGATTTTTCTCAAGCCAATACTTGAATTGTACACTACATTTATTCTATAAAGAAAAATTTGCACATAATAGTTCCACTATTGACTATGATGCTAACATTAACACTTGTTAGTGTATAAACTCCATATTTATATTCTAGACATAAATGAATAAAATCTCATCGTTTGAAATTTGATTGAAAATTGAAAACGAAAAATGTATATATTTGCATGTATCTCTTTGAGAATTTGCGTGTGGAGGCTTTGTGAATCACGGCGACGTTCACTGAAACAACTTAATCATTACTTTGAAAAAATGATAGACGGCCACATTGAATTTACGCGTACTGTTTGGCAATAGATTGATTATAAATTTGTTCAGTAACCATGTGCACACTGAGGCTCCATGATGCATGAATATGAAAAATGATTATCCCTTTGAACATGAATTCTGCCGAATTCGACACCTCTTTCAGCATTACCGCTCTAGAATTTCAATTATTTGTATAATTCATCATTTATAAATGTTAGAAATAGTAACTTACGTGATTTGTTGAAACTGAACTGAACTCTATTGTAAGTATCATCAATGGTGAGGGGTGTGACTCCTACACCTATCTCTCGTGTAGCTATCTTTTCACAATCCAGTAATTCGTTTGTGTAACGTTGCACTACCAAAAACTTGTATATTAGTGTAGTATTCTTCAAAATCCTAGATGAAAATCAAAACTAAATAAAATATCAAATAATTAAGTTAAATTCAACATCAATTGTCTGGCTAAATTGCAAAACGTCAGATAGTAATGTCGACTTATGTCATGTATATATTCATTTAGTTAAAAACAATTTCTACTCTGTGCACAATGTGATTTTGTTCTGCACGTCTGAATATTAATGAGAAAAACACCTCATCGTTTTGCGTTTCTTTTGTAACCAGAGATCAAAAATATGTTGTTTCGTACCAAAATATAGCCTGGTGAATCGAGTGAATATTCTGTACTAAACGTTGTATGTAAAATGAATTTGAAATATGTTTGCTTATTGAATCCCGGCGGACTTAAACATTGTCTACACTTTATTAAATGTTTATGTAGTAAATCAAGGGGGGAAATTGCACCTTTCGGGAGTTGAGGCCAACCACCATGGGTCGTCAAACACCGCTGCCAACATTGTAGTAAACCAAGGGGAACAAGTGTGCCCGATGTGGGGTTCGAACGCACGATCCCCTAAACACTGGTACGGCGCTTTACTGACTGAGCTAACCGGGCGGCCGTCTAACAACACACCACTACATTCATATAAGTCGTATTTCAGTTTTGCATGTCGTTTTTCCTATCTTAAAGCATGGTATATTGAGATATGTAAGAATTGGTAATGAAATACCATAAATCCTTGGTCCAGATAGCATATCCTGTAGGGGTCATTCTAGGGGCCCTGTTATGGTCACAGAATCCCAGCTGTAGTCCAGGGCCAGTCACCGCTAGAAAATACTTTCCATTCTGTAATGATATTTCTTTTATGTTCTCAGGAGAAAGACGAACACGTAGACTGACACGTACACGTTCTTTTGTTATATTAGTCATTTATCTGAAAATATATTGAGTTGTTGATGTTGATGATAATGATATATTGAAACACCTCTTGGTCAGATTATGTGGCTCACTTAAACTAAATATAAAATGTATACATGTATATGTACATGGGTGTTTGTGACCTCAACACATAGTCAAACCTAAAGATAATCATACGTGCTAAACACAAGAAATATTAAGCCGAAAGTTATCGGTAGAATAGTCAAGAGAATATGCTAGATATACATGTAGATACATTAAAACAAATACAATGTACGTAGAACAATTTTAAGACAAATTAAATTATATCTACCGCGCTTTCATACAAAATAACAGTATGAATCTGAAATTTAATACTAAATAGTATTATCTCATTAGTTTTTATCGAATATTCGTCAATACCCTGTATATTTATAACGAACATGATACATACGGCCAACAACATCAAATCATAGAGTCATTCGTATTGAATACTTATAAAGCATCATCTTCTCGTACATTCGAAAATTCGTTGACATTGGATGAGCTGTTAGTTTCATTTCTATCAAGTACCAGAAGCCACCATTTCATACCTATATTGTTCAAATCTTCATTGGATGAGCTGTTAGTTTCATTTCGAACTAGTAGTTTTATAAAACGTTGCTGTTTTATAATGTCTTACTTTTAATTTCGACAAATGAACGCAAATAAAAAAGCTCTTCTTCAGTTTACCATGCACAACAAATAACTGAATTTCAGCGTCATGGATACGACGTTATCTCGACGTCACGGTATGACGTCACATTAAACGTTCAGAAAATATACCGGGTTCTTAAGACACAATTACTATATTGTTTTAATGAGAAAATTATACTTATCGCGAGAACATAAAAGAACAGGGCGGTCGATGGTTTATCTCATCTCCTTTCTCATTGTGCGCTTATTTTGAATACCTTCATAACCACCCCCTCTTTACAGTCACAGCAAGGAATGACAACTCTGCTCGACGAACAAAAACACATCGCAGAAGTTACTTCCCTTGGTGCGTAGAAGAAGCTATGCTCGGAACCAGTCAAATTACTGAGCAGTAGTTCCATGGCCAGAACGACTGAGGATGTCGCAGGAAATGCATCACTTATAATGCGTTCCACTGTCGTTACATTCAAATGCTGCTTTACAACGCGGCACATTTTGATATTTGACATGTTTAACCTTTCTGATTTAGCCGTAGCAGTAATTCAAAATACTTGTATTGGGCCTTAAAATATTTATAAGATGTGCAATCTATGACTGACGGCAAAATGAGTATTTCAACATCATTTTTTGTATTAGCATAAAAGTGGAAAATGTAGTATTATTTCTATTCGAAACAGAGAATTGCAACTTAGATTAAATTTGACACAATCCTTATTAGCGCTAGTTGTTTTGTGTATTTTTGCACCACACTGCACATATGTAATCAGGATAACTTTACTTAAAGACTACCTCAACAATAAGACCACCTCACTAATAAAACAATTTTCTTCAAGTCTATTTTCACTGTTTTGCTCTTTATTTAACCTCATTATTAAGACCAGTTTTCAAGGGTCCCAAGGGAACCAAGCACCACAGAGAGCCGGTTCAACCAGAAGGGTACTAGTCAGAAAGTCTGTAATATACAAATATGTGTTCCCAGTTAATATTTTCACGGTCATATAAGGTTTGTATGTCCGTGATATTTTCAAATATCGACTTGAGATGCAAATAAACAAATAGTTGTGTTCCTGTTCTTCTGTTGAGTCCGGTTTTATGTACATGAATATTTGCACTCAGATTGACTTCTACGGTAATAAATAAATCAAGAAATATCTTGAAAAAAGATGGTCGGCGCAAGATGAAGGTTAAGATTTGTTGTGCAACATAAAAAAATGCCGAGATGTTACGATGTCACTCCAGATCCAAAATGGATTGCTGTAAGTTCACCGTAATTCAGTGGATTTCGGTAAGGTAACGTACCCTTTATCGAAAGGTTAACCAATCCGAGTCAAGGTTACAAACGACGTTCGGTTGAAGAAAAATTACCTCGGTTTGATTGGTTTATACAACACTGATACGAAAATAACAAAAATAAAACTTTTCTCAGACACCCAATTAACCGTATATATGTGAGGGCCATATTCAATTAACTGTTCAAAAAAACAGAAAAATAAAAGGTTTGTGCCCCAGGTGAGGATCGAACTCACGACCTTCAGATTACTCTATATTGTGTGACTATGAGACTGACGCGCTGCCTACTGCGCTACCGAGGCACCTGATTACCTGTTCGACAGGTAAAATGTTTCCTTGTTTTGTTTTACCTGTGTATTTACCTGTAAGGCCAAACATTTATATGACTGGGTTATTGTGAACTGCAAACATTTGCATGCGCGATTTAATATGCTAGTGTGTTTATATAATTTTTTAGATGATTACTTTTGTGTTTATCTCTAAAGATTAATCTAAAACGTGTTACCTATCTTAAAACCTATATCATGTACATGCAAACATTTTTCTATTCTCATAGCATTTGTCAGCGGATTATAAGTATGAATATCTTACATCAATTCCTGCATTAAACCCACTTATAACTTTGATATATCAATTATACTTTGATGCAAGAAGTGTAAACATTTACTGAACAAAAATGATTTTATTTGCAACTAGTCAACAAAATGTGCGGATGTTTATCATGCAGATTTGGTCGTAACTTTTTATTACTGAACGGAGACATAAAATAATGTTGACATTGCTAAATACTAAGTTTGTTGTGTACTTAATTTCATTGACAATTGTTGTCTTGTTAATTTGAATATGACCTGTTATATCTTTTTCACTGGTATCTTTATAAAGACAATTGTAGGATTTAATTTTTTTTTCAACAGCCTTTGATCACCAAGGACCGAATTACACACCAAACTTTACATGCAGATAGGAGTTCAATGTAATGTTTTGATGAAAATCAGCTGTTTGTGCTGTTATGTCATAAATAGAATCTAACATTTGTGTTCATTATTTATTAGACTCGTCATCTAAAACCGATAAAAACTCAGCAAAGTCTCGTTTATATTGCTGTTTAAATTGCTGTTTGAAGACTTGTTTAGTAAATTCAATAAAAAATGACCACTCGTTTCAGTTGCTATATGAAGATCTATATCAGAGAGATAAATAAGGTAAGTATTTCTTATAATGTATTGTTATGTGATAGAACTTTTATCATCACCTGATTGGTCGTTTTAGGCCAGTCTCCAAACGCATGCATCTGATTGGTCGTTTTAGGTCAGTCTCCAAACGCACGCATCTGATTGGTCGTTTAGGTCAATCTCCAAACGCATGCATCTGATTGGTCGTTTTAGGTCAGTCTCCAAACGCATGCATCTGATTGGTCATTTTAGGTCCATCTCCAAACGCATGCATCTAATTGGTCGTTTTAGGTCAGTCTCCAAACACATGCATGTGTTAGGTCGTTTTAGGTCAGTCCCCAAACGCATGCATCTGATTGGTCGTTTTAGGTCAGTCTTCAAACGCATGCATCTGATTGGTCGTTGATTAAGTTAAAGCAGCCTTGCCGTTGGTTTAAGGGAACTTTAATTTCAACGGGATTTCTAATTGTAACATGAAATATGTTATGCTCATACATACTATAATTTGATTTAATATTCTATCATCATTTTCGCATGTTATTGAAAAACAGCAGCAAAATACCTGCAATATATTTGCATAATTCAGAAATGGATTTTTATGGAGTGATGAACGATGTTTGTGAAACTAACTTAATATGTATTATTGTCATAGAATGGATTTTCATTAATGGTTCAATTTGTATAATATTTCTGTTTATCTTGGTGATGTTTATTAAATAATATTTATGTTAAGTTTTTATGTTTGTGAATTTGATTAAAAGTCTGTCATTTAAATCAGCCATCAGTACACAATTGTTGAACTGAATCATTTGTACTATTGGATGTTAAAATCACATCAGTATGTTTTTATGATATGTTTTTAAATTGTATTTTGCGAGGATCTACTCTTAGCCTAAGTCTAACTAAAGATTGATTAACTAATAATATATTCTATTTGTTATATTATGTTCCTCATTAGCATTGTAGCTTCGGTTGGTACACTATATTGGCAATATTTCATATTTCTCGGTTTCATACTGAACTTATCAGAAATGAGAGTTTGTTTTAGATTGATTTACCCGTGTCGGTCAGTTGGTCACTCAAGTAGCCTTTGGCCTCCAAGGTATTAGCTTGGTAGGATGATTGTCTGGGGATTGTAGATGGATCCTATTGATTTAGGGGTCAAGGGGTCAAAGGTGAAGGTCAAACTGACCAATAGGCGGAAATCCTTGTCGGAGCAATAACTCAAATACCCCTTGGCCTCCCAGGTTCTGACTTTGTGGGTGGATTGTATGTGGGAAGTTGATGAATCCTAGTGACGTTGGTGTCATTGGGTATAACAGACTATTGTAATATTTATAACTGTTCGTCAATTGCAGCTGTCATTATCAAGAGATAATGCAACCATAAAAACCCACTAGTCAACAGCGGGACTATATTTTTCAACGGAAGTATCTTAATTTAATTAGCAATCCAGGGATTAATAAAACAAATGCCGTCACTTTGTAAATGACATTACATGAATTTTCTCTTAAATCTGAACTGCGAAGAATGAATTGTTTTTACATTTACACTAAACCCTCAAGGACAGGCCCAGGCAAAAGCATTTATGTTTACAGTTGGATGACCTCGGGCATTGGAACGTCCGCTGGCAGGGATACCAATGGTATTAGTTCATATGTAACATTAGCAAAATTACCCATCGTATGGTATTGATAATTTTCCCATTCGTTTTATCTTAATTACGGGACATAACTCTTGCGTAAAAGTTGTTTACATTATTTTGGTTGTCTACCATATATTGCTCATTAGTTCGCCAGTGTTTGCAATTCATTATCACTTGTATTTCAAATAAAAAGGTTTATAGTTAATGTCTTCTATTATCTTCAAATACTATTTATTAATACGACTGTAAAAAAGCTTAAACAAGTCGAATATTGGTTTTAATTAGTAACTGGTTCAAATCATTGAAGCGTATCAGTATTGCTATTTGATAACAAATCTAATCTGTTCCTATTCCATTTATCTTAATTACGGGACACAACTCTAGCGTAGAAGGTTTTTACTTAATTTTGGTTATCTCCCATGAGTTGCTCAGTTCATATGGTTTTGTATTACATGATAAGTACAACTTGTGTTTCGAATAAGGAATGATTTATATGTGTGGGTATCAGTATTGCTATTTGATAACAAATCACTAGTCTGCTAATTAGCAGGTCGTAGTTAATGCCCAGTATTGTACACTACAATATGACTCAAGATGATACATTCAAAGACATTTGTCCTCTGAATCATATCGTATGTCAACTTAACGTTGTGTATAAATGAAACACTGTCGATGAAACAGCTTTTAAACCAATATCACACATTACAAAGTATATTAGGCTAGTGTTTTATAGTCTCGTTTTAATATTCATTTACTCGTGTGTAATGTAATGCCTAACCAAATGTGTTAGATGTTAATGTTCTATGTAGTTTTCCACATTTCATGTGTGTTTGTTAAGCTGTGTCAGCCATCAGATTGAGACGTTCTGCAACCACGCCAATGCAGCCCCTTAAAGAAACAGCTTCTGTCATAAACAGTATATTTTCCTGTTGTACGATTTTACTATGAATTTAACCTCTCTAGAGCAACATCCTCTCTTCAACAACAGCATTATTTTTACTGTTGTAACAATCAATTTAACTTCTCTACAGCAACACCTCATAACAACAGCAAATATGTGCATCCATAAAAGGATGTTGCTCAGGAGAGGTTCCACTGTACCTCTTGCAGATCTAAAATGGCGATTAGAATGTGATGGGCTGATCGGTGAAAACCAGGAAGTCGAATTGGTTCAGAGGAAGAACAAATGCGAACGTCATGGGTTCGAATCTAATCTTGGGTGATTTTCTTATTTTCTAGCAGGACCGAAGTTGTTTGTATAATTTTATGTTCGTAATTGAAACTCTCCGTCTCCTGAGCAAGGACCGCACATATACGAAGCAATTAGATATAAACATAAACAACCGACGAGAATATATATTTTATTAGCAAAGAAGTAAGATCATTATTATAAGTTTTTTACGAACCATACATACTGACATTCGCATGCAAAAAATTACGGTATATTAGTGCTTTGTGCCGTTTTCCGACAGTATTTTAGTTGTGAACGTTGGTCATTTGACTAACCACTGTTCCTTGGTTGACAACCAGTACTAAACTATTTGTCATCAAGCAACTTCCCAAACTGGATCAGAGTCGTAATTGCCGAAACGGTATCTGCACCGGGTATACATTTTCAATATTCATTTTAAGGTATTTTATGCAAAACGCATTACATTTTAATAGTAAATCTGCAAATAAGTATATTCGTCACTCGCACCAATAGATTAGAACTATTTCGTTATTGTATTCCCAGTTGTTTTGTTTGCAATTCTGAACTTCAAAACAAACGTATTAGTGTTCCTTCCACATCACAAGTATATAGATAGATAAATGATTAATAACAGAGTGTAGCAAGAAAAGATCTAACAGGTGTGGTAGAGTAGTGGAAAAGATGTCGGCCGTTCCCACCGGGGAGGTAACGACGATGCCTCACGTGACGCCAAAAGTGTTTTTCCAGTATATATTCCACATTAAGTGATTTTCAATGATCATTTCTTTAAGTATGCCGTGCTATGTATAGCTAAAATGTCTTAAATTGTTTATTATTGCTTACTGTATATAAAATAGAATGTTTCATTCACGATTATTTAATTTTGTGTTCTTGACGAAGGCTTTCATATTACCGATTGCAATGTTGCCATCCTGTATTTTTCTCATAACCGGTATAGCACCAGCTGTAGTTCTGTCCCTTTGTAGAACATGTGTCCTCTGGTTGACAGCAGTAGCCCCAATTCTTATTTGTGTCAGTGTAACACCAGTAGTAAGCTGCTGCGCCTTTCTCTTGATGCATGCCGCAAGGATAATCAGCCAGGCACTCTCGGTTCTTCACACTAACATCTCCGGCATTTCCACAGTATTGCCATTTGGGGCCACTATGGCACCACAAGTAATTTTGTTTGCCAAACTCACAAGTAGAGGTACAGCAGTAATCCCAGTTGTTACTGAAGTCGGTATAACACCACTTGTATAATTGTCCACTGTAGTCACATTTTGTACCTTTACGACAAAGTGAATTACCGGCTGTGTAGCTATCGGATCGGTACATATTGCAAAGGTAACCGTCCGCTCTAATGTCGGAACAGAAATCAGTAAGATCAACTGGAGCATATTTTGATATGTCTGAGACTTTGGCCAAGTAACCAGGACTATAAGATGGGTGTTGGGGATTGAGTGGGTTTGACAATGGGCGCCCGACGCAAGTATCAACGCATGAGAGAATTTTCGCACGAGCGGAATCAAGATCAGTACACTCACTTGCACCGCTACGGTCTTCAGAGAAGGCATTCTGCACCCAATTTCTTGAGCAGTCCCTTATACCAAGTGCCGCACAGTCCTTGGCCAAATCGTTTACCAGAGCAACACTCATTGACGCCTTGCGAGATTCCTTGCAGGAACAGCAGAGATCACTTCCAAGACATCCCACAAAGCATCCTTGAAACGTATCCTGCAACTTGCAAGTGTGGCTTTCTAATTCTTCTGTGGCTTTCTCTAAGGCAGGTGTTTCTAAGTCCACACCTTCTTTCACTAGTTCAGCATTGATGTTGGTTTCGATTGCACCATCTGTCTTCTGGTTACCACGAAAGTACAGTGTATCATCATTGGAAAGAGATTTTTCATCTTGGCAATTACACTGTGTAAAACATGCAGCGAGAAAGATGACTAACACAACGTAACATCTTTCAAGCGCCATGGCTGCCTGCCTGCTGAAAATAAAAAGTAATCGTTCATTTATCAAGTATCGAAAGGTATTGCAGGTTTAAGTCATTCAACTTTGTACATCGTGTACATGTTTGCCTTACGGATGTATCAATTCAAATGATAATTCAAAATGACTCTTTCTCATCAAGGTTATAGGTTTTAAGGTTAAAACGACAAAATATCACATTTTCATTACAAAATCTTTTAAAAATATACCTCGCCAACTTTAATGTTCGGGCTCATTGAAACAATTAGTATGTAATTCATGATTAGTTCCTTGGCATTTGCAAATAGTAATACACTTTATTTATTAGATGATCTGTTAAAAAATTATGCTCATACAATTTAACATAGTAAACCATAATACTATGAAATATATATATTTGAATAATACATAACTTATATTAAACACTATCCTCAAAAATTATGTTAATGTATTTAAAAGCGCTTCTACTGTGTAAATATTTCGATCATTATGAAAAACAAAATTCGGTTACCAGTCATGAACTATATATGAAAGTGATATATTTGCATGCATTTATATCAAACAAGTTTTGTTGTACTTCCTGGTTTTGTCTTGAATGTACGTAAACGTATGATAATCGAATTATGTTCTTGATAAAGGTTAAGAATTACGAATTAATGTACATGTATTAACTATTTATTATATTATTACAATTTTTTACGATAGAAAAATACAGAAAATAAATACCTATGAACGTATAGACGTCACTGTGGGTTTACAAAGTCTAACAGCTTCTCCGTGCGCTCCTTGGACAGAAACAAAGGCAAAATAGCGGTTATTATACAATTCAATGAGTATAAGGCGGAGCTTAATTTAATGAAAGTGTCACGTGACTAACTTTTAATTGGTGTACTTATAAAGACTTATACAATTTACATAAGAGGGTGTGAACTTTCCAGTCTCAATGTCAGCATTATGCTCTGAACACTCTCTATAGAAGTCCCAATTAGAATAGTAAATCCAAATTTATTTCAGAACATGTTGGCTTATCACATTTCTTAAGAATCGATATCAATTCAAAATTCAACAAGACAAGAGATGTTTGTAAAATATTATGCCCCTCATGGTTATATTTTGTACACTTGCATAAGCAAGTTCAAAGTATGCTGCCCAAATATACATGCTGGAAATGTTTTGTGGTAAAAATGGTATAAAAAGGAAAAAAGGGTTTCGTGGATGTATCGTTTGATAAGTGCCATTTTGGAAACAGTAACAGTAACAACATGTTGTTTGTTTACTGTAGGTAACAAAAAAGCTCATCCCATGTATGTGTTGAACCTTAAATTTATATAGATAGTCATGTACAATAAAAGTCCAAACTTTTGTCATACTGAACATTCCAATTAATTGGGGGTGTTTTAAATACAATTGACCTATGACATTGAACATTCACCCCTTGATCCCAAAATCATTAGGGTTCCTCAGCTACCCAAGATGAATGTGTGGACCAATTATGAGGATGATAGGTCCAGGGGTTCTTGAGTAATTGATCGGAAACGAAAAGGTTACGGACCGACGGACATACCCACCGACCGATATGTGCAAACCAATATGTTTACACTCGATGTCAACCAATGTGCATATACGGGTTTTATCAACATAACTTAACCTAAAATCCAATGGGTAATAATAAGAAGAGAATTTCAGCATTATAGGTACAGTATTACCTCTGTAGAGCAAAAACTGTGATATACAGTATTTGGCTGTTGTTAAGAGGTTGTTGCTGTAGTTAGATCGAATTGGTATTTTTTTTATTGTGCGGAAATATTAGATTTTCGGTTAAAATGCCTTATGTTTCATGAATTGTTGTTTTCCTGGAATGATACGTGCCGTGCGCCGGAAGTTTAATGTGATCGATGTGTTACCTTAGAGTGGGTTTGGGAAGAATCTATATGCGTATTTGGCATTGCCTTATCTACTCTATCACTGGACCGGGAACCAACTAAAATCTAAAGAAATGCACACCGGATCCAACACCGTCGGAAACAGATTGGGAACAAAACAGTATAAAAGTTGTTCAAAACTGATGTTACAATAGAGCCATGTTTTGACGAAAATTCGGTCAATGGCTTCCAATCTCACTGTCGTATGTTTGTTACTTATGAAAATATTCCAATTGTTAGTCAAATGACAATTCACATTTTGTATATCATTTCATAGTTATATGTTTATTAAGCTGAATTGACATATTTTGTATTTTATTTAGGGATGTCAACGAATAGCAAATCAGGTATTCGAATATTCGTTTTTCATTTCGAACGAATATTCGAATATTCGTTCGACACAACTTAGACAAAATTATTAAAAAAATAATATTTCATATACCAAAGTCTCTTACGTGCTGTGTGTATTCTACTTTCGTTTCACCGGAAGTTAAGACTCTGACGAATGATGTTATTGCAGTTAACAGATCATCTTCTGAATGCCAATATTCGTGTTTATAAATATCTTTGTGAAGTGTTTAATATGTTTTGTTTTCGTTTTTTAATACAAGTATTCAACGTTTATCATTTATGCATTCATAAATATACGAAATCAAGAACATGACAACTTGGCAACATGCATAAAATAGAAGATCTACAATCATTCAGTCTCAATGTCAAATTCACAACTCGGCTTCACTCGGTTTGGTAATCGTTCTTATGCAGAAAGTTTATGTTATCAAAATAGATGAAATAAACATGAACACTTGGTAAAATACACTTAGTCACTTAGACTTCTTATCCAACGATCGGGTGAAATAGTTCCAGGCGGCAGACGGCATTTTGACAATAGATACGTGAAATTTAGCATGAACTTTGAGATTTTTATTATGTCAGTGTAAATATCTTGTTTAAGGTACGCTATTTTTGAATATTGAGTACTTAATTAAAAATCGAACCATACAAAATACATTTACTCGTTGTATGTTGAGTAAAATGTTTTTAAACAGTCATATGGTTGGATGATATGACCTACGTGAAAAATTAGTATGCAAATTATGTTGTTTCCCGTCACCCCATTTTTCGGCATGTTTCTTTTCTCAATTCCATTTTTGATCTTCCTTAATTAAAAAAACGAGTCATTAACTCAAGTCCCTGTCGGTGGTTTTAACTGCCTACAACAAAATTACCGACAATAAGACACCTATATTTTCTTCTATTTGAGACTATGGACTATCAAACTGTTACAAACGGTCAGTAATTAACGGATTATCGAAAGAGACACAATGTCATCACCCGACGATATACAATTATATTAGCACCCCCAATATACACAATGACACTTTTACAAGCGCGTATATTTCAACAACAACAACATCCTTTATTACTCTCATACTATCTTACACAAATCGGGGTCGGCAAATAAATAAACAAACAACAATTTTTATTTTTCATAAAATTTTTATTAAGTATATTTTTTCGAATATTCGAATATTGAAACAGGATTCGAATATTCGAAGATAAAACGAATATTCGAATATTCGTTGACATCCCTAATTTTATTACATTGCACATGACTTCTTATCGCTTTTTGACAGAAAAGTTTCAAGCATTTTGAAATCTTACACTCATGATAACTCAGTATACCGGTAACTGTTCAGCCACTGATTACGAATATCGGAAACAAATATTTAAGTGCATGGAATATGTTATAATATGATGCTTGTTGACATCTACTTAACACTTCTATCGTCCTTTGTAGATAATTCATTACGTTTAAGTGTTTAAATTGTTCGGAATCCGGTAGTTTATATGTTGATTGGCTTTGCAAGCGACTTCGATTTCAAATATTTTAACCTGTATGACTTTCCGCACTTTTCCTCGCCCACCCAGAAATTTTATCAACTAAAACCAATGACTTGTTTGAGAGTTTTAAAAGTACGGAGTATGTATTACAAATATCCATTACTAAGACATTAAAACAAGTCAGCATTGCAAGAAAACAAAAATGCTATTCTAGCCATACAATGCAAATTTTCCAAAGCATCGCCTTGTGTGGGATGAAGAGTTTAAATGTCGGACAAACTTTTGTGTGTAATGGAAACCAGATGTAATTGTTTTGAGAGTTGAGAATAAGGTGAAAGTTGTTGCAAGTTAATGTTGAAAACTGTTCCTGATGCATAAATTGATCATTCGGATAAATGACAAAACAGGCAAATACTATTATTTTCTTCATTCTACAGATTTTCAGTGAAAACATGAAACTATTCTAGAGACAAATAACTGAATAATAAAAGAAATGGTATTTTACTTTATTAATTTGTAAGTTACCTGGGTTGATGAGCCCTTTTGGCGGAACTTTGAATAATACTTAATTATAGCATTATTTTCCAGGAGAAATATATTTTATGCGAATAATTTACACACATTATGGACAGTTAATACATTAGAAACTGTTTTCACATTAGTAATAATTTTTTTTCCATCTGTTGTAGCTGATGAGCCCTTCTGGATATCATGATTTTAGTAATTAATCAGAATTGCAAATTTGAATACAGAAAACAGCGAATAGGGTTTGATGAAGAAATTTACTCAGCAATTCTGCTCAATATTAACATTGGCACAGAGAATGTGGATACAATTACTGAAATATGTTCTACTGTCTTGACGGTATCTAATACATAATATGTGGACGCTTGTCAACAGATGGATCGTTAGGGATTGATCTATCAAGGAATCATGAGGGATTGATCTATCTGACCTGCCTGCACCAATCCCCTAGCAATGGACTGGTGTGCCATGAAAAGGTCTACAAAAGAACAGGCTGTATGTGTATCAACAGTAGACAATTTTAAATAAACTAGTCCACCATAGATGAGCCTGCTCTGGGCCATTATACACTAGCCTAGTTTGTTATGAGTCAACCTAAACTATTCCAGTCTGAAATGGACCCATTCGCTATGAATTTGTCTACTACACAGTGTGTTATAGACCTGTCCACAACAAAACCCAGATACAGTCAATCAGATGATAGCAAACCATTGTACAGCGGATCCATCTCCAACAGAGCAGTTCCTTCCATACCAGAGATGATAGCTAACCATTGTACAGCGGATCCATCTCCAACAGAGCAGTTCCTTCCATACCAGAGATGATAGCTAACCATTGTACAGAGGATCCATCTCCAACAGAGCAGTTCCCTCCATACCAGAGATGATAGCTAACCATTGTACAGCGGATCCGTCTCCAACAGAGCAGTTCCCTCCATACCAGAGATGATAGCTAACCATTGTACAGAGGATCCATCTCCAACAGAGCAGTTCCCTCCATACCAGAGATGATAGCTAACCATTGTACAGAGGATCCATCTCCAACAGAGCAGTTCCCTCCATACCAGAGATGATAGCTAACCATTGTACAGAGGATCCATCTCCAACAGAGCAGTTCCCTCCATACCAGAGATGATAGCTAACCATTGTACAGAGGATCCATCTCCAACAGAGCAGTTCCTTCCATACCATAGATGATAGCTAACCATTGTACAGCGCATCCATCTCCAACAGAGCAGTTCCTTCCATACCAGAGATGATAGTTAACCATTGTACAGCGGATCCATCTCCAACAGAGCAGTTGTCTCCATACCAGAGATGATAGCTAACCACTGTACAGAGGATCCATCTCCAACAGAGCAGTTCCCTCCATACCAGAGATGATAGCTAACCATTGTACAGAGGATTCATCTCCAACAGAGCAGTTCCTTCCATACCAGAGATGATAGCTAACCATTGTACAGAGGATCCATCTCCAACAGAGCAGTTCCTTCCATACCAGTGTGATAGCAAACCATTGTACAGCGGATCCGTCTCCAACAGAGCAGTTCCTACCATACCAGAGATGATAGCTAACCATTGTACAGCGAATCCATCTCCAACAGGGCAGTTCCTTCCATACCAGAGATGATAGCAAACCATTGTACAGCGGATCCATCTCCAGCAGAACAGTTCCTTCCATACCATAGATGATAGCTAACCACTGTACAGAGGATCCATCTCCAACAGAGCAGTTCCTTCCATACCACAGATGATAGCTAACCATTGTACAGCGGATCCATCTCCAACAGAGCAGTTCCCTCCATACCAGAGATGAAAGCAAACCATTGTACAGAGGATTCCATCTCCAACAGAGCAGTTTCCTCAATACATGGAGATGATAGCTAACCACTGTACAGCAGATCCATCTCCAACAGAGCAGTTCCCTCCATACCAGAAAAGATAGCTAACCATTGTACAGCGAATCCATCTCCAACAGAGCAGTTCCTACCATACCAGAGATGATAGCTAACCATTGTACAGCGAATCCATCTCCAACAGAGCAATTCCTTCCATACCAGAGATGATAGCAAACCATTGTACAGCGGATCCATCTCCAACAGAGCAGTTCCCTCCATACCAGAGATGATAGCTAACCATTGTACAGAGGATCCATCTCCAACAGAGCAGTTCCTTCCATACCATAGATGATAGCTTACCACTGTACAGAGGATCCATCTCCAACAGAGCAGTTCCTACCATACCAGAGATGATAGCTAACCATTGTACAGCGAATCCATCTCCAACAGAGCAATTCCTTCCATACCAGAGATGATAGCAAACCATTGTACAGCGGATCCATCTCCAACAGAGCAGTTCCCTCCATACCAGAGATGATAGCTAACCATTGTACAGAGGATCCATCTCCAACAGAGCAGTTCCTTCCATACCATAGATGATAGCTTACCACTGTACAGAGGATCCATCTCCAACAGAGCAGTTCCTCCCATACCACATATGATAGCTAACCATTGTACAGCGGATCCATCTCCAACAGAGCAGTTCCCCCCATACCAGAGATGATAGCAAACCATTGTACAGAGGATTCCATCTCCAACAGAGCAGTTTCCTCAATACATGGAGATGATAGCTAACCATTATACAGCGGATCCATCTCCAACAGAGCAGTTCCTTCCATACCAGTGTGATAGCAAACCATTGTACAGCGGATCCGTCTCCAACAGAGCAGTTCCCTCCATACCAGAGAAGATAGCTAACCATTGTACAGCGAATCCATCTCCAACAGAGCAGTTCCTTCCATACCAGAGATGATAGCTAACCATTGTACAGCGAATCCATCTCCAACAGAGCAGTTCCTTCCATACCAGAGATGATAGCAAACCATTGTACAGCGGATCCATCTCCAACAGAGCAGTTCCCTCCATACCAGAGATGATAGCTAACCATTGTACAGCGGATCCATTTCCAACAGAGCAGTTCCTTCCATACCAGAGATGATAGCAAACAATTGTACAGCGGATCCATCTCCAACAGAGCAGTTCCTTCCATACCAGAGATGATAGCAAACCATTGTACAGCGGATCCGTCTCCAACAGAGCAGTTCCTTCCATACCAGAGATGATAGCTAACCATTGTACAGCGGATCCGTCTCCAACAGAGCAGTTCCTTCCATACCAGAGATGATAGCAAACCATTGTACAGCGGATCCGTCTCCAACAGAGCAGTTCCTTCCATACCAGAGATGATAGCTAACCATTGTACAGCGGATCCATCTCCAACAGAGCAGTTCCCTCCATACCAGTACACAGAGTTCTGTGTTACACTAGATCCGAATGCCATAGAGCAACAACAAGAGCAACTACAGAAACAAACACATCATCAGCAGGCCAGTCTGTAATCGTTCACCCGATAACAGAAAATTGCAACGATAATTTACCTCTAATTCAAGTACAGAAAAATTGTTAAAGTTAATATATCATTAAACAGACAGATTTACTGTTGAGTCTTTTGTTACAACCCGTTTTGCAATAAAAACGCATTAACGCTAAAAATGCATATGTAGTACCTTAAACAGTTCTATACATGTATGATAATACTAAACATATATGTGCGACTAATATAACTCATATATTATAACAATTAGAAGAGATTAATTTTCAACGCATTTTGCCCAAAAAAAAATTCACACCCGTCAAAATCGTTTTGCAATAAAAAATAAAAATCGCTAAAACCGCATGTGTAGTGTCTTAAACAGTCGTATATATGTATAATAATACAAACAATATATATGCGACGCATATAAACCAAGATAGATAACACTTAGATGAAATTTATGTGCAACGCGTTTTGCAATAACATTTTAAAATCGCTAAAAACGCAAGTGTATACTTAAACAGGTATATATATGTAATATCGTACAAAATATATACGTGCGAGACTTATTACTCATATTTGTAAAATTTTGAAAAAAAATCCCCCTTACACGCGTTTTGCAATAAAAGTGCATGTATGTTGTCTTAAACAGTCTGATATATAAATAATAATACACAAAATATGCAATACTCATATAACTCATATAATATAACAATTAGACGAGAATCATTTTCGACGCATTTTGCAGTAAATATTTTCACCCATTAACGCGTTATGCAATAAAAAATTTAAATCGCTAAAACTGCATGTAGACTGTCTTAAACACATGTAACTTATATAATACAACAATTATACAAGAGTCGTTTTAAACGCATTTTGCAATAAGAATTTCACCTGCCGTCAACGCAATTTGCCATACCCAACTTTCGTGTCACTGCGGTCCGATCAACTTTCTATTGAATTATAGAAGGAAAATATCTATATCGCGATAAATCAAAATCTGTTTCAGGTATCTTTCGTGTGCAAACAAATGTTAGAGATCAAACCTTCTGCTTTATGATGGTGTAAATATTGTGTTTCTGTGATTTCTACATCACTGTCCATTTTTGAGGTTTTTAAGATCCCCCTTTTTACATTGAACATAGAAGGGGCTAAAACAATATCTGTGAATTCAAATGCTTTCCAATAGAGTTAGATACTGTGTGCAGTGATATATTATAGTTCAAAATGTGCACTTTCGAACACACTTTTTAGATTTAATTTGGGTGTTCTATTATGCTGACATTTTTAACGATTTTTGTTAAAACATGCAAGTGTTTTCCTTTTATTTTGAATACACTACATATCGCGGTGTACGCGTGATCGGTATCCAACAGCGCACGCGCAGCATGACATCCGATTAAAGTGATAAAGCCGGATGCAGCGATTATACAAGATGTTAATTAACATCGAGTGCGCCCAACTTAATTTGGGGGAAATGTGACATTTTATAGAATAGCCATGAGATAAAATATTGGTGTTTTAATTATAGGGTGACAATATATTGACTTTTTAATCTATAAAGGTATGACATTTGAAACAGTAAAACTCGATTGCATTATTTTGTTGACATTGTTTAACTTTATATATGAAATACTTCAAGTATGCATAAATCTAATATTGTATCTTCAAAGTAAGGCAGCGTAGCTTGATTTTTTTGCAAAAATTATAAAACTTATCATGTATGACTGATAATATTTGAAAATTAATGAAGCCAGATTTTATTCCTAAATCATAAAATAATCAGGATCCGATTGTAGCGCCCAAACTTGCTTTTTAATTGAATGTTTGTTTGCAAATATATTAAACAAATACCCGAAAATAAACAATGAATAACTATATAGAAAATAATTATTTATTCAAACTACAGACTTAAGTGTTATAGTTATTGTCCGGCGTACACAATTTTACATATTAATATATCACAAATGAATTTATATTTACTATCAATTAGATAATAATCGTCAATGCACATTACGATCTGGGACCAATATATACATTGGGTCCCAGATATTATGATGATATAAAATAATTGCAATAAATCATCAGAAATACAATAGTATGTTTTTAAATGTAACAGACAAAATAAGTAGTTGTATTAGTCAGTGTCATTATAATTTCTGTTGAAAAGAGAAAAATGTATGTTATCGATGCTAGAAAGCTAAGTAGCTCCTTCTGTCGAAATAAAATACAAGGCATAACCTTATGGTGCATAATTCGAAAGAGGCTACAGTATAAGTATCATGAATGTATAATACATTCTGATAAATTAGTACAGCATGAGACGTTAAAGTGGCGTATATATACTCGGTTATAGCATGGAGCCAATATCGATCAGATCTGGAGAATCTTGCGATGAGCCAGAAAGTTGGACATGAAGAAAATTTTAAAATCGCTAAAAACGCAAGTGTATACTTAAACAGGTATACATGTAAAATCGTACAACATATTAACGTGTGAGACTTATAACTCATATTACATAACAATCCGTTAACACGTTTTGCAATAAAAATCCAAAATCGCTAAAACCGCATGTATACTGTCTTAAACATGTATAATTGTATATGTATGTATAATAATACATGAAATATATGTCCGACACATATAACTTATAGTACATAACACTTACACGAGATTCATTTCCAACGCATTTTGCAATAACAATTTCACATCTCTAAAAGCATTTTGCAATAAAAAATTCACATAACTAAACGCCTTTTTGAAAAAAAAAATTTGAATCGCTAAAAACGCAAGTGTGATATTTCAATCAGGTATATATATATGAAATCGTACAAAATATATATGTGCGACACATTATCCAACGATTTTGACTGTAATCCAACTAGTTGTGTGTGAATTGTTGTATCAATTTGTTTTGTTGTATTAAAATACAAAAAACACGTGTGCGACACATATCACTCATACTACTTTCCATACAAACAAGGTTGATTATCAACGCATTTTGCAATGAAACATTTTCCATAAGTTTGCCTGACAGCCGACCCATGATGATCGCATGGTCATCAAGCGAGCATCGTATGATCTTATAGCCACTGCGCGGTACCTGTAAGGCGGCATTAAGGTAGCAATGGGCCTATGCTGTCACCATATGGCAGTTATTTAGTGGGAATTTAAAGCGCTTGCGCTTCTGAGAAATCATCACAAACATATTTAAATGGCCTCAAAGACATTTTGTCTTATACATGTTTATCTATGTTCTACTGTGTTTGCCTTGGAAGCGGGGTCTTTTGTTATTTGCCATGTTCGTTTATTTGGGTAATGGTAGAATTGTGTGAGGTTGGATGTTCCCTTATACGAAGTTTGAACCCCAATAATGTTTTTTGCTAATGACGGTACACAAGTCGGTACTACTATATTTACTCATGTTTTATGTTTGTGTCTTATGTACCGTTTGACATTGTATTTGTTTACACGCAATAAAGATGCTTTGTTTTTTTGTGCAATACGTATGTGGCATTTTCTGCTTGATTTGTTTCATTCATGTTCGTAGATACTTTTATTCCTATCGTCAATTAACTTGAATTTAAACCTTAGTGTATGTACATGAATTTATATACTAAACAGATTCTTCCGTGGCTTATAAGCAATGTCCTGTTTTTTGTGCCCCACGAAACTCTTGTCGAACGTATCTCCTGACCGTTGGCCATACAGTCTTCAGACTGCATGTAATCAGAAATTTTTGTTAGCTTGTACAATTGTGCATCTGGTACATCTGCGTCCCTCACCACTCAGGGAAAACAAAATTGAAGTGGTTATACAACAGTTATGAGACTGCATGATTATATATCAGCATATGAAGTTGTGCACGTAGAGCTTAGTGCCCCTCTCCACCCAGGCAAAAAAAACTTAATTGTGCCTATTTTAAGTAGAACATTAGCATTATGTCATTGGTTAATTACCGAGAGCAAGGTCTGTATAATGCTGATTGTCCCTTCGTGCTGAATGATACACAGTCTGTCTGTTGTTAGGTTCGTAATGATTAATTACTAATTATTTTACTTGATATCGTGTTGATGTTATTTTCTCCTCCCTTTCGGCCTATTGTTGCCAGCTGTCTTGACTTGTCATGTGGTGTATCCCATCCATTAAATCCCACCGTTTGTCCTCATCAATTCTCCTAAGTTGCCCTTTATGGTCGGCCCCTGGTCCCTTGCGTATTAACCCTTGCTCCTCCTCAAATGCCTGTTTTATGAACTGTTGTTTTCCCGGTCTTATGTATGTGGCGTTCCCTTTCGACACTTACGCTCTCTTGTAATATGACCACATTTTATATGTTGTGCGGTTAGTTCTCGTTAGACAATTACACATGATTGTGATGTATGTGTAAACATGTCTATATTTTTATTTATATACTTGTGTAAGTTTCTCATTCATCATTTATATACATGTTGATCGAACTGAACTAGTTCTATTGCAGAAACATGTCAGTAATAGTAATAATACAAAATTATATATTTTTGTTTTCCCTAAGTAAGCCGTATTTTTTCATTTCTCCAATGTATAATTAATACATGAAATAAGACATTGCATAACTAATGATAAAATACTTCACTTATATTGTAATTACACTACAATTGTTATTGTTAAAGATGCCTTAACCAATGGAGCAACAATACAGGAAATACGGCCAGTTCAAATATTTTACGATCAGATGGACCAAATGCATCTTTAATAAACAAAACGTTAAAATTAACGGGCCATCTTTATATTTTTGTGGTAAAACAGTATATATAGATAAAAAGAAAATGATGAAGTCGAGCATAAGGTTTAAGTCTTAACCTCTATTTGACATTTACAATTGATTTTAAATTTTGACTTTGGCCTATCTAAAAACAAATCTTTGTAGGCATTGTCAAGAGATAGTCATGAAAGCTATTAAGTGATATGATGAACATCTCAGTCAACCCGGATTCTTATAGGAATAAATAACATATAAATAGTAAATACTTGAGTGCTTTGATAAATTCACTCTAATAAACATGCTTGTATCCTGTAGATAACTCGCACGAACTTGTATATGCTGATACAATCTACACAGTATGGCTTTGAAAGTGGTCTTGGTTGCTATCTGTATCTGGTGTTAATTGAAATTTAATTAATTCGGAAATCAGCCTAGTATTGTAAGATGGTATGTTCAATGTTGCTAATTGCACCATTAAACTGTACGAGGGTGGGGAGACATGGGATATAAGGGGGGTAGACTATTCCACTGATGAACAGTCCGCGGAAAGAATGTGTATTTGTAATAGTCTTTGATTGCAGGAATAAGTCTGTACGACAGGGTATGGTAGTGGCGGGATGCTCTAGTTAGAGGGGTGAGATAACCTTGGATGGGGATTGCAACCAAATCATTTCTTATTTTGTACATAAGGGACAGTCTAGAGTCAATGCGTCTGAAGTCTAACGTGCGCCACTTCAGACTATCTAGCATTTCCGTAACACTAGATGAGCGTCCAAAGTCAGACATCGCCCAGCGGACTGCTCTTCTTTGGACTGACTCTAGCTGATATATAAGGGACTGGGAAAAGGGAGACCAGATTTTTTAACCATATTCCAGCTGGGGTCGTACTAGGGTCTGGCAAGTCATGGATTTCAGTGGGGTTGATTTTGTTTTTAAGTTTCTACGAAGAAAGCCTAGAGTTTGATTTGCTTTTGTAGTTGCTATTATCGCTAATAAAAGGATTTTACTAAGTAATATGGAGGGGATCAGATCGAATCTGTTTCCTATTATTCTGATAAATCATGAATATAATCACGTAAGCATCTTACCATGACTGCATTCCCACCTGTTTTTAAACTGTTAATATCATTAACATTTCTTTTTACCACTCTTACTTTATTTTGATGACTATACTTTTACTTCTTTTAACTTTCCTCAGCGGCTTGACGCGCACAACTTGTCTAAGTCCTCGAAAGAGGTTTGATAGATAGATAGTTAAGTTACATGTTTCATATGTAAAATTATTATGAGTGTATTTTGCTTTTGAATTAGGTGCATGCGTTCATGTTTTGAATGGCTGTGCACTTTGTGTCTATTCATACTCGAGTTATTTATTCATTGTTATACATTGCGCCAGCAGTGATGCACAGTAAAGACAGTTCGGATACTGCGTCTCATATCCATCCCATACCTTGCAACAGTTCTTTACATATGCTAACTCACTTCGATTAAAAGCTTCGTTAATATTTATGCCAAAAATACTAGTAAAACTTATACAGGGCATTAACCTAAGCAAAATAATCTTAGGCTACTAACTTGTCCTACGGTAAGGATTTGAACTCGAAGCTTAGCTCAAACTTTCTTTCACATATTCATTGATTAAATCACGTAGAGTATTACGTCGTGTCAATATCAGTGTCAAAACATTCGACGAAAATGTTTTGTTAACTTGTAAATCGCGCACTTTGCTATGCTCTTTATCAGGTCCGCGCGTTAAAGAAAGGATCACGGCGGCTAGCACAAGAGTGTACGTCATAAATCATGTTAAGAATAGCTAAACATTCATACAGGCGTGAAAGCTATTAAAACCACACCACTCTTTACTGCAATCAAACATTTTACACAAAATTGTCTTGTAAGAAATTATAGTAAGTGTCCACGAGTTGATGGTGACTAGTGAAGCTAGTATGGTATAATAAAAAAGACACACTCGTCGTTGTCGTAAAGAGTTGCATTCCCCTCCATAAATTCAGAAGCTCTCTAGAGAATGGCATTCAGTACTTTGATTGTACATTTGATTAGAATTAAGTTTTTTTCTACAGACAGACAACATGAAAGTCCAATTGTTATGATAATACAAAACAACGAATAGCAGTTCGTTATAATCGACTTGATATAGTCACTGATGCAAAATCGATTATGACAGTGTCAAAAAGGTAGTCGAACCTATCATGCGGTATATTCCTGCGAAAAAGAAACACCTCTGTTTACATTTATAGAGTCTGTCCAGGTAAGATGTGCCATGACAAAAACATTAGTTAATTAAATTCAGATAGGTGGCACATTTACAACAACTATTCATATATGTAATAATGTAATTATAAGTATGCTCCGTATGGACTCAACTGTCAACTTTCGTTATTTACTCTTATTGTTATGCCACCGAATGTTACGTATTTTGCGAGAAAGAATAAATTTCACTCCAAATTTTCCTGTGGAATACAATTTGCTTTTGTGATATGCAATTGAATGAGACATTCTCTGAAATGAAACGCTAACGGAATAAGTTTATTGATGTACATGTATGCTTAATGACACTTAATGTCTGTTCGTAGAAAATACTCTGTTATTATTCAGAAACTCTAAGTCACGGAAAAGTTCTAATTCGTGTGAGTGACCAAAAAGGTTTAGCTCAGAAAAGCGTCGATATTAAACTAATGGAAAGACGAAGTGTGAAATGCAATTCAATTCTTGTAGTTTGAAACTACCATATATTACAACAAACGTTACGCAGCGTTTATAATGCACAAGATGGTAATTCAATGAAATCGAGACTTTAACATTCGATTTTCCCTTAATACAGGAAATAGAGGCCAAACTTTGAGAACAAAAATATACATCTAATGTAGTAGTATGCCCCTACATATAGACGAATTTTAGAAGAATCATTTTAGGTAAATCACCGTTCATCACACTAAAGTAACGAGCCATTAATATTATAATAACAATATGTAATAAGATAAAGAGAAACGTGTGATTGGACTATGATACAGAATAGACACGCCACGTTTACTAAATTAGGTACACTCGTGTTTTCATAATAAAACCACCCTTATCGCACTCGGCAATATTTACGGAAAATGACGTCAAAACCCGAGTGAACGCGGAAGAAAACAAAACATGTACACCGTTTATGAAGCGTACTTAAAAGTCTTCTTTTCGCACTGTTTTTCACGGTAATCAAACGCATAATCGATAGAATCCAATATAAGAAGATGAACGAGTTTGAAGTAAGTTTGCCCCTCTGTCAAGAATTATGTTAAAGCTGATAAAATAGATATATTTATAAAATGAAAGCAGTGACCTTGTTCGTCTGCATTTCACCGCGCTATTTATAAACACAAAGTTTACAGTACTTTCGTTTTATAATGTTGTAGACAAGCATAGTTTTGGTGATCAACATTGCCTTATAATTCTTTAAGAGTAAATGAGATGACAAAGTCATGATAATGTAGTACAATCCAAGCGTAGATTCATATTAAAACAGAAATAAATAAATCTACTGCACTGACTCTCGGATGGAGGGAAGCTGATCGTCGTCATTATAAAACTGTCTGATGCAAAGTAATTATGTCACTGTTGGTAAAGAAACCTTCAGAAAAGGGGGGGAATTCGCATCATAAACGTACTATACAAAAATTATCATGAAATATGTATAATTGAGCAACAAATCGTCATTTTAGAGGGATCAGAGATCTAAAAATAGATCACAGTAAAACGAGCTAAAAATAGACGGAGCGTGGCTAATTTATTTATTACATAGTAAACCTACACCCATGTCATTGCACGGCGTGTCAACGCCGTGCATATTGAGTTCTGTTAGCGTCGTTTTGCAATGGACTCGGTTTTGAAATAAATGGGAACAAAAATCGAACAGAGCCTATTGTACGCATGCGCAGACCGGCGGGAATCTATGTCGAGAAACGAACGATTGTGCGTTGTAACGTAATTATTGCTGTTGTAAGCTACAAAAGCTAAATTAAGGTATGTGATTTTGTTGTATATTATGCTTTATGTCATTAACTAATCTTTTCAACTGTATAATTATTGAATTTTATCGTTTCAACGTTGTGGTTGACCTATAGCGTGGTTGACCTACATTTTATTTGTTAGTCTATTGTTATGCACAGGTGGCCGGTGCGTAGCCATGACATTTAAAACCCGCATTGAAAAAAAAAACCTTACAAATCGACATACAGACGCGAAGATCGTTATTTTTCACTCGTAGTTTTCCTTTTACGCGAATGCTGCCTTTTTGACAGGTGGTACCCGGCTCTGCCTAGGAACACATTTGTAAGCCGAAAACCAAGTTTTTTGGTTTTTGGCTTCCGACATGTGTTCTTACTCGGAGCCGGGTACCACCTTTCAAAATGGCTGCGTTCGCGTAAAACGAAAGTTGAGAGCGAAAAAAATAGCGATCTCCGCGTCTGTGTGTTGATTTGTAAGTTGTTTGATATTGAAATATACTTTTTTAAATGTTTCTTATTGAAATCTGAAGTCGTTCGTCAGGTGAATAGCGATTTATAGTAGTTTTGTTCTGAAAATACCGACTCGGTCTAACGTTAGGAAGTTGTCCGACCTAGCCACTCTTGATGTTTGACGTTAAAAAAACAGTCTATTCTGTTTGTGAATATTTTTTACTATATACACTGTCGACATAAATCCCTTGTGTGTATTTTAAGATATCAGTGATAACAATCGGTTGAGAAATGGCTTCGAAAAGTACGTCAAAGCAAATGTGTGTATATATTTTCATTGTAAATACGTATGAAGTTGGACACCTTTATCTTACTCACGGACCTATATACCATAGGTCCGTGTCTTACTATAAGAACAGATTGAAAAATATTTTTTTTCAATGCGGGTTTTAAATGTCATGGCTACGCACCGGCCACCTGTGTTGTTATGATGCAGCCAGCATTCGTCTCTGTGCTCTGTTTAATATTTTGCAGTATTATCCCTCATTAATAAGTCATGTTTCGTTAAAACATACGTGATAATTAACATGTAAACATTTAAATTCTCAGGTTATATTAAATACACCGATCACATGTTCTAACCTTACAGCGATTTTCCAACAATGTATCAGTTTCAACTTTCACTTTCATTATTACATGCATACTGAATGTGTCATTGATTAAGTACATAAGCGTCGACTCGATTTAGCATATTCCTGTATGACCTCCAATATTTGGAAATGACCCTCGGATATGAAATTGCAATGACCTTCAATTTTAAAAGTCCACGGAAAACACTGCCAATGATAGATGGAGAATCTAAATTAAGATAATTGTCTGATGACAACTTCAAATTGATGTCTTCAGATACACGATCAGCAAATTAATGGCTGTTTTAAAACATTAATTGAGATGAAAGGCAAAATTCATCATTATCCATTGGAAAGTCTAATGCAGTATTTTATTGATTTACCTTTTATTGCAGGAAGAAGCTGTATGTGAAGTACTGAGAATGTCAAAATAAAGACAATATATTTTGAAGATGCAACAAACTAATGTTAGGTGGCCTTATGGTGCAAATGTGTGAATGAAACCTTTCAACCTGGAGACTCGTCATAACAGACAGTGTTACAAACACCTACAGAAATGATGTTTCCCTTTCAACAACATCCAAGACCTTAATCACGGTATGTCACATGGTTCTCCTACTGTATAATAAACTCACTTTAAACAGATAAAAAATAGTGTTTGCAAGCCTTGGAAAACTCTTGGTGAAGTGAGTGTAACATTTCCTTGTATATAAGTTCATAATTTGAAGTTTAATACTTAAATTTTCTTGGAAAAAGTTAATTTGAAAGACATGTTGAATGAATATAATAGCAGTACCAATGCTGTTTTGGTCCTTGAATTTTGCGAAAAATACCCTTTGAAGAGTCCTTGAATTTTTTCTTGGAAGAGTGGGAACCCTGATTTGTGTTGTGTCTTGAACAACAGACAAATTGTGAGGTTAATTATTGCAATTACTTTTCTTGGAAAAAGTTAATTTGAAAGACATGTTGAATGAATAAAATAGCAGTACCAATGCTGTTTTGGTCCTTGAATTTTGCGAAAAAAAACCTTTGAAGACTCCTTAAATTTTTTCTTGGAAGAGTGGGAACCCTGATTTGTGTCTTGAACAAGAGACACATTGTGAGGTTAATTATTGCAATTATAGGAAATGATACATTGATATTCTGCTATTCAAATTTAAATAGCAAGTTCAAATTATTGCAATCCTGTCGCACGTTAACTTAAGCTAAATAAAATATTGTAAACAAATTCTGAATATACTGTAGTACAGTATTTATATCATCAAAAAAGGCATAAAGATTTTTTTGTCCATTCAGATAGTTGTAGTTTAATAATTTTAGCAGCTGTCAACTGATTCTTTTGAAATACATTGTTATTAGCTAATCGTTTTAATACCATTAAATTTTACATGTAGACATTAATATGTCATGGTTATAATAAACATGTAACTAAATCCACTGTTAAAGCAGAAAAGTAAAGAAATACACAATTAAAGAACGACAAACCGTCATAGGGTCAATATGCAGCAGCAAGATTAAAGTAATAATTTTTTTTATCATACACATGAATCGGTCACTCATCCTTACTTCATCAGAATACACTAGGTGAAAGGTTCAACACCTAAATATAGCAAACATTGTTCAGATATTTCTTAAATATGTTTCATTAATACCCTTACAATATACCTATACTATTGTATTTTAACAGAAAACAGAATTTCCACTAGAAGAAGTAATTGATCAGCTGGATAGTGTTTGTCAGGAAGAAGATGAGTTCTCCTTCTTAACAATAGATGACAAAATAGTTGCGGTACCTGTAGGAATGGTGAAGCAGATGTTCCCAGATATGCAAGATGAACATTTAGAGCTTCATATTTTGCCTTGTGTAAACCGTAAATAAGTGTCACCTGCACTTACAAGGGCAGTGAACCCTTATCTATTCAAAACAACCGACACTGCAATCAAAGTTATGCGAAAAACTAGATACTTCCATTTCTGATATCATTCGGTATTTATTCATATACCGGTATTGAAGGTGCTAATTTGTTTTAATTTGAAAACATGATTCCCTGTGGCATATTCAAAGTACACACCAATTTTGATAAAAAGCATGAACAATTATGCAGTTGCTTACAAATATGTATTCTTTTGGAATATTATTGTTGCCAAAATTGAAAAAACTGTTGCCAATTTATTGTTTTTTTCACATTTGATGTTATTGGTGAATGGCAGAGGGAACCCTGGAAACAAAATTTTGGATTTTATTCTTGCTTTCAACTGTTTTAGAGAGAGAAAAAACTCCCCTCAACAACCTCTAACATGCCACTTTATTATTTTCTTCATTAGTGGCTTTTAAAAATTGAAATTTACCATTAGCAGTTATTTATCCTGTGAAGTGGAGTATTTTCTGGAACAGACCTTTAATCTTAAATGTATCAAATCGGCTTGTTTTTAGTGCAATGAAATGTACTTGAGGGACAATCTTTATAATATTTGTGCATAAGCCTTTTTACTGTATGGCAAAAGTTAAATATGACAAGATACCACATGCAAAAAAAACATTTTGCACTCAAAGTTAAAAAACAAAAACCCAGCCCTCCCTTATTTTGATTTAGATTTTGCTTGGGCCTCTTACTTGAATATGTTGAATATAGATAGTTTGTAAGATATCTAGTCTTAGGATTATTGTGTTAATGTGCTTTTGCAATATTCATGTCTTGTCTCAGTCTTCCGGTGTTTTATAGCTGTTTGTTTCACTTTGATATTTTTTATTATTTAACTCATTCGAAATGCCCCCCCCCCCCAGCAGACAAATCATGACTACTTTCGACATATTATCATGTATATTGCAATATCTCAGTAATGTTCTTCATATTAATATGAACCTCATTAAGGCTTCATTTCTCCATTTAACACTGCATATGCAATTATACATTTATGTGTATATGTAAGAAATGGAACAATGTTTTTGTTGAATTAAGTATTATAGTGCACATGTAAGTATATGTTTTTTCTGTATCAATGTACATGTCTTTTATTAGTAGAATATTGATTTAGTAACACTTTTCAGACAAATCTGCTTGAATATTTAATTGTACCTTACAGAAGTGTAAGCTGAATTCCATGTCTTTTGCTCACCTGAACCAAATTACCTATTGCCATCACTTACCATCTGTTGCCCACTGCGACAGCATTGTCGTAAACGTTTACATTTCCAAAACCACTTGGGCAATTTGAATCAAATTTGGTAGATTTGTTCATTAGAGGATTGTCCTCAAATATTGTATCACACAGTCCCACTCAGCCCCACTCAAATTCCAAAATAGTCACTAGGGCTTCTGATTGCCAGACATTTTTTCTTAAAAAATCTATTTACCCTTTGGCTGATTACCTTTGAACATGGCACATGATTGTACTGTACCAAAATTACATCCAACATCTGATTTGCTGACACATTTTGGAGATTATATCTAAAGCTGCTAGACCAGTTTAAACCAAACCTGGTAAAAATGTTACTTGGATAGCCCTAATCTGTGTCCCCAATCTACTTTCAACTTTTAATAGAACTGGTCTAACATACTTTCAACATACTTTCAACATTTTTTTACAGATTGAACTCAAAAGAGTTTCTTTTAAAACAAAGCTTGAATGCTTTGACCTGGTTTCATGTATATACTATAAAAGATGGTGTTTTTGCAATTAAGCTGCATATGAAGTTCATTTGGGTAGCATTTTATAGTTATCTCAGGTGTCACTTTTTAGCTATCATTTACATCAAATTACACTATTTTTCTAACTTTCAAAATGTCTAAACTCATTTTACATTCACACATTGCTTGATTAATTCAGTGTGTGATGCTGGATGTCTGTTTGTCCACTGACATGTAATTACACTGAAGTGATCTCACATTTTGACATGATATGCAAAATCATTTAGTGATTATTGTCATTTTTAATTTTTAGTAAATACTAATTATGTTAATTTGTCGGTATTTCATTATTTATTTCTACCGTGATAATGATTGTGATTTATATAAATATGTTTAAATCAATGTTTGCATTTTCAGATGCATAATGTTGTCTTAATTTACATGCATGATGTTTATTATCATGAAAGTTTTCCAGACTATCAATTTCTATTTATATTTTACTGTCCATACAAAAACTAGTCTGTTCCTTATTTAATTCCTCATAAACTACTAATAAAACTACAAATGTACTTCATATACATTAATTTATAGTTGCACATTAAAGCATAATAAACACATACTGTTAGTTCACATAAGTGTTTGTTCTATTTCATTTTGTTCATGCCGTGCACACATCTTTGCTGCATCAGGCAGCAATTTTTTACTTGTAGACTGTGGCGCAGTAGTTATGGATGCTGACTTTGTAAGAAAAAGATCCAGGGTTCAAATACGCCCACCGTAATATTTCAAATGCTGCAATGCATTTAGGTCCGTATATTTTAATTTACTTTTCATTAATTCGCAAATATTTTCTTAAATGCCAAACTATATAAAAAAACTGATAGCACAATTAACATATCAAGCTAATGTTATTTGTATTTGTTTAGGAGTTGGATAATATTTATGATGAGCATTTTGGTGTCAGTGTTGGGACAGAGTCACACGAAATGCTCCATAGAGGAAGAGAGTCTGGCTACCAGCGAAATGAGCGATGGCAGTGGCGACCAGTCATCAATGGCAACATATACAGCCCGACTTGCTCAGCATATAGGGAGTATGAGCCAAGATTCACAGTCAAGTGATGGACAAACTGATGACCAGGAGCCAGTGGAGTTGTGTCGGCAATGCACATGTAGTAAGGAATGTCTTAAAATAATTTCTCTGATACTCACAAAAAATAATACAAGAATTATCACATCGAAATGAAATTTAACTACATTTGTAATAAAAAACCCGATTAAAATCATATTACAGATGGCATCGTATTTCATTATACATATAATTGCTTGGGATATGACGATTTTGTGTACGTTTTCTTCAGACATTTGTTTTCCTTACAATGGTCGAACATTTCATTTCGTCTAGAATACCAGTAAAACTATCATTATTCACCTGCTAAGGTATATAGCCCTTAAAACAATTATATATTAAATCATTAACCCCACCTTCTCCGTTTAAACTAGCCCCATCCAACCGTCCTTACCCCAATTTTAGAGTATTGGCCTCTCCACATACTTACAAACTAAATGTACAAAAATAAAACGAAGTTTTCGATCATACTCTATTACTTTAATTTGAGAAGTATTGCCTGTTGTATGATATGTATAACATTGTGCTGATATACTTTGATGTTTTCACATTTTGCCACTATGTTGTGTATTGAAATGTTTCGATCTCACGGGCCTCCGGCCTACAGATATATTGAAATAAAACGTACTACTATATCAGTCAAAAACCGAAACCTCTGTTCGAGATTTGTAATTGATTTTAAAATTTGAATGTGTCTATCTAGAATCAAATCTTTCTTGATATTGTCGGGAGCACTTGTCGCGAAATATAGAAATCGATCTGACACGTAGGTTGTCACTTACATACGGGTAATAAATACTTGAATCCTTCGATTAATTTACCCTGATAAACATGCTTGTATCCCGTTGATAAGACATCTACTTGTCCAGTCATGCTGATACAATATACATAGTAAGGGTTTACGTATGCTCGTGCTTTCCTATTTAAAAGTAGAAATGATTGTAATCTGTAGTTGTTGTCAATTTGAATTGAATTAATTCGGAAATGTGTTTAATATCATACTTACTTACATGGGTTGTATTCATGATTTATAATTCACAAACAAACAAACAATTCTTCAAGATCGTATAGTAGATTTTATTAAATTTACTCGAGTTGTGCAGAAGCAGTGTCCTTAATTAAGATAGTAAATGGTCGTTTAGGAGATGATGCTGGTACTGGTAGTTATACGTTTTTATCTGGTAACGGTAATAGTCTCATAGATTATGTGCTGATGTCAGGTGACTTTTTTATTGTATAAATTATTTCACTGTTCATGAATTGTTTTCATGTTCCCCTCATACTCCAATACTGCTCAGTATAAATATTGTAAAGCAAAATGTTAGCTTGTCGAAAATATCACGTGGGATTCACAAAGAAACGTTGAATATATTTCTTTGATAGATGCAAATTTAATCAATATGCAATCTATTGTTTCTAATATTATGTTGGAAAACATAAGTATTGACAAGGTTTAAATCAGCTCACAAATATTTTATATGAATCTGCTTTTAAGGTTTTCGGTAAAAGAAAACGCTCAAATAAACCTAACAATGTACGTACATTTACAAGTCCCTGGCGTGCGCGTGAATTATATAGTTACAAGAAAAAATATATTAACTTCAGTCATGAATATCTCATTGAAATATCTGACTTTAGTACACGGTTAAAAGTTTGACTGTATATTTTGATGTTTTTGTTCCTTAGGCAACATTTTTCTAGTGGCAATATGTTGACATAAATTTGTCATTTTCAGAAACAGTTCTGAACCAGTCATCAAACTCCAACACGGCAATGCGTTTTGCGACGCCTCAGGTGGATGAAACCACGTGGCAATGGAGACAGTGGAAGCCATTCCTGGCCCAGCACTTCAAGGCATTGACAGTAATCAAAAGTTGTCAACAATTTCGCTTTCACCACCAGCACCCCGGGACAGTCTTCATCAAACGTAATGAGGATGATAATGAAAAGATGGTCCGGTTGTACAAACACCAGGACCCACACGCGATACCAGTTGAGAGGCCTGAAGTTATCCGGGCAGGTGGACTTTCCCTTGAAAGAAGGAAGTATCTTGCTAGGCATGTACGGCCATACCTCAGAGACCGTAATAAAGACACAACTTGCCCAAGGCCAGATGAATAGATCAGAGAGTCAGATACAATTTATGTCATCTGTGATCATATCAGTTCATTTATATGTTTTTATGTATGTTATCTGTGTGATAAGTGTTGTTTCTTTACATGTTGGAATACAAACGCAAATATTTTGTATCCATAATATTCCATTTAAATATATTTTATATGATCAATGTTCAACCACTATAAACAAATATATTTTTGTACAAATTGTAAACAGCTGTAATCGGTTCACATAACAAATGTTTAAATACTGAACATTTAGCAAATTTGTACTTTCAAATGCAAATGCTATGTATACTTACATATGAAGAAAGAACGTTTTCACATTGTACACGTTGCCATAGCGACTAAACTATACTCATTGAAAATAATTTTAAACTAATTTTCATGAGGTAATTTTGTAAATTGCATTATCTATCTAATATAAACAAGTGTAGATAAACAAACTATCCACACATTCTTAACTGTAAAATCTCATTAAACTCTTATCAGGCCAAATGTTATGATGCATTCAAATTAATACTTGGCAGTATTTTTCAAAATATATTTTCTTTAAATTGATCTACACTAAAGTAACATTTATTTTCTTATTCTTTTTCTTTTTTAGATGGCATTTATACATCTTAATGTTGAATTTTACCGATTTTAATGCTTTATAATTTTCAAAATGGGAATTAATATTTTCCCGTTGCCATGGTAATCATACGTCTGATATTGCTGTTGATAGTATTACATCAAAAGATCATGGAGTAAACTGTCTTCATAAGACATAAACCTTATCACTGTTTTATTGGTTATACCTCGAACATATTCAGTTTTTCAATATAACTTTAAATTGAAAAAATCCAGGGTTTTAAAAAGCATTGATACTTTTTTTGCATTAACACCTGCTGTACTTGAAATCCATTTTCAATATGTTTCAATTGAGATACAGATCTAAAAATGGTATCATTGTATTCATAATAAATTTCTGCATAAGACTAGCTAAAACAACAATTGGCCAAATATTGCCATAAGGGTGGTTTTCTCATGCGCTTTTATTATTATATCTACTACTTATGAAAAGATTCCTGATGAGTCAATTCAATACTGTACAATACTTTTTATGACCCTTCAATATTAACCAAAGAAGTTATTTTCAGTGTACATAGTGCATTGGTAATCTATGTCGCTTTATTACCATATCATTTTCACTCAAACTAAAATTTGAAGTATGACATAATAAATCCACTGATTAAAGGGAGACAACTATGATGATATTAGGAGTTCGTATATCACTAGTATCTCCCTGGTTATCCTATAACGGAAATAACCACAGCAATCCTTACCTGATGTATTCTTATTGGGTTGATCGTCATTTACAACTTTGTTTTGTTATACACGGCGGTTAGTTGGCTTAACTTGTTTTCCTGGAAATAATTGTCAACCGTTAATTTCCCTTACCGTTCGGCAAACAGCTGAAACCCTATCCATATAAATCAAGGGTGAAAGACATATGACCGTAGCCAAATGTCAAGGACGGACATGTCCTGTCCCGCCCGGGAATCGAACCCGGACCTCTCGGATGTCGTCCAAGCGCTCTACCAAATTAGCTTACCAGTCAGGTCATCAGTGTTCAAATAATAAAACTCTCTCGCTCTCTCTTGTTATGTACTGTAATAGTTTATATTAAATAATACAAGTAATATAAGTATACCACGATAAGTTGAGAGTGACGTCATGCAATGTTTACATGGTTTGACCACCTTTATTGATCAAAATAGGTAAATCAAATAACAAGCAAAACTATTTATTTTGATATTGATTTCATTAACCGAACAGCCGTGATAGCTCAGATGCAGCGAGTCCGCGCCTAACAGTGCTAATTAAGCTTTTTAGTTTTGGGTCCGAGATCGAGACCATCGGGAGGTAGTTGATTTTTTTCATTACAATATTATATATTTCGTTGGTCATCTACAGCTGTACTTACACATGTTTACGAATTAATGTTCGCTCGAATAGCATTAATTAAAAACATTGTATAGCATGTGTATCTATAAGCTTTTCACTAATAACGATATGGTTTCATGATTGTGAACGATATCATCGTGCAGTAGATGTGCATGTACATTTATCGCTACACGCTCACAGTATATGGAACAAAGTTGATATGACTACTTCGAAAAACGGAAGGGTCTAAAATTAACATTTTATCGACGACGCTATAGCTATCATTAAACACGTTTCATTTAACGACAAAGCAATTAGACCATAACAACAACAAAACAGACAGTAACGATAAACAACAAGAAATTGACTAGCACTGAGTAAGGGATAAACATTCATATTGTCCATAAAAAATGGTAGGCATGAATTGGTCTTAAACTCACACCCTATCTATTGGTCGAAGTTACTAGTCAGAAGCGCTACCGATTGAGCTATGGCTACTGTCTACTTTGAGCGATATTTCATCAAAATGTAATACTAATCCTGAAGATAATAGGCATGATAATGACCGTAAGCTGCTTTACATGTATTGGAAAGTGGGTATGGTCGTGTTTACTATCGACTTATCTTAACTTAGTTATACATATTGATATATGGGAGATGGAGAATCAAAACAAAAACTCGTGTTTGTAAAGTAAGTCAGGGAAACATTTTAATCACATCGATGAATATATTTAAAGCATTGAAATCAGCAAAGAACTAATGTATGAAGCGAAATAGGACATTAATGTCATACAAGTACACATTATCTCGATCATCATGTCAACGTTCTTTTCAAGAACATATAAGAAATAATGACATAACTCTTAAAAACATAATGTTATGTCATACTACATATATATATATATAGTGCACGAACCTACTATCTACGCATATAAAACAAAGGAGCAGTCGTAAATCTTTATTGTAAAACGAATTAAATGAATATAATAAAAATGAATTTCAAAACAGGTAATAATGCACAATTCAAACAATTACTTAAGAAATCGATAATCATTCCGGCCAGACCGTAGCTGAACTGATTAACAGCTGCTCCTTGAATGAAAATAAAACTTATCACACATTAACTATAAAATAATTAGGTATTTTTTATACTATTTAAAATATTGTGGCAGGGTTCAGTTTTAGCGGCTTTTAACCTTTAATCCCGGTGTTTTCTGGTGATAGCACGGACGCCGCTTGGGGGCTTCACTTCTGAGGTTTTTAAGATGCTGCTGTCGTGGCATTATTTGCTTAGGTGGCCCAGTGGCTCAGTGGTTAACGCTGCTGACTACGAATCCGAAGGTCGTGGGTTAGATCCCTCGTCCAGCCGTGTATAAACAGAAATGCTTTTCAGTGTTTCCCACCTTACATAGTACTGGTACTTAACCAGGAAAGTACTGGGTAGATTCCAGGAAATGGTGACTGTACGATGGGTCTCATTGGCACCGTGCAGTGACCGTCTCAGGCTTCAAAATTGTCTGTTTGACCTATACTGCTCTACTGGCAGGTAAATTCCCCCCTTCGGCTTCAAAAAGGCCGTTTATGGTGTGCGGTGACATACCGGGTCGACCGAAATACCATAAAGTGCATTAGAAATCAGTAATTTGCGATTGATTTTTTGGCATTTTTAAATGCCATTGGAAGGTCAGGAGTGGTCTGGGTGAATAAACTATGCAGGTATTCTTTATAACAACTCTTTCGTTTGCAATGGTTTATCTTGGTTGTTTATTGGTTCCAAGTTCTTAACGCGCTTTCGTGCTCAATGTCTTTCAACCTTCTTTTGTGGCTGTCAGAAAATATCGCTGGCACTTCTTATATTGTTTTATTGCTTCTAACATTGCAGCATGCAGTAGTCATCAATTATGAGGGAAGTGTGTGTTTTTGTTGACAGGAGGAAAAGGTTTTATTTAATCTGTTGAGGTTGTAGGGACCCCATCCCTATGTGAGTATGACCATTGTTATCATTTGTAAGTGTGGTGTGTATGAAATGTATTTTGATGTATGTTTTGAAACTTGTGTTTATCTTTATTATTATTATATTCCTGCTGTGTATACTATACCAGTACTGTCATGCACGGCGGTGAACGAACCCCTAGGTGTACATATAATGTAAGGTGTATAGCCTGTACTCCTGTCTGTTGCTTATATATTTGTTCTAATCTCATATTGTTAAGAGTGTTGATAGCTAAGCGTAATTACGAGATCTTCACAAGACTATTTGTACCTTTGTTATCTTACAATATTTCAGAACGATTTGGTTTGGTTTGTTTGGTTTGGTTTTTTGTTTGGACATAACCACATGCTTGTGTAGTGGACTCCCTTGTACCAAGGGAAATCCTGTTTTGCTTATTTACTATGCAGTCTACAAGTAATAGATGATATATTGAACCCACCTAGGTGATGTTTTTACTGAGGTTTTATACCTCCTAAAACATAGCACTATTACACTATCATGACAGGTTTTGGCACAAATCTAATGACTGTTTTATTGGTAAGTACAAATTTAAGTTTTTCTTCATTAGTTAGATTATTTACATGGGTAAGCATTATTAATTCATCATATCAAATTTCACAAACATATTGTCCGTTATATTTATATAATATAAATAAACGGTGACATTTTAAATATGGGTCTAATAGGATTTATCCATATGCAAAGTACATATTATAAGGCTTTTATAAATAAAAACACTTCCACGAATGCTGTACTAAAATACTATGAAGTTATTTGACTTGCGAAAATATCGCGAACTTTTATGTTGAGAAGATTAGAAAAGAAAATATATATAATTGTGAGGGTACAACAATTTTAGTGGAATGTGTTGGTTAAACTATGATGAAAGGTTGTAACTTACTTTCGTATTCCTGTAAACTCATACAAGTGGTCACTCCAATGAGTACAGCTACAGACAACAGGGTAGCTAACGATTTCATAATTGCTCTTGTTGTAGGTATCTGTATAACACATCATTTTTTAGTATTTCTCAATATTATATCATCTTTATCACAAAGAAGCTCAAGTAAACAACAATGATGCATATATATAAATAAATTTCTTGAAAACGTTTCATTATTTAATCGAGCATATTTATTTCAATAATAACATCACATACACACACATATATATATTAAAGACACTACACAATCGTTTAAGCTATATGTTACTAAATTGTTACTCCAAAACGCGGTTACAGATGCGAATGTTTCTATTGAAAAACGCATTGTCGGATGAATGTTTTATTGCGAAATGCGTTGAGAATCAGACTTGTCTATATAATTATCATGTAATATCAATGAGATGTGTCGCAAATATGTAATTTGTCCCATTAAACAAGTACATATATAGTCTCCCGTCGCCGAGTGGTTTAGGCATCTCCCTTGTGTGCGGGAGGTCGAAGGTTCAAATCCCGGTAGGGGTCCGTTCTGATATGGCCGGTTGGTGAGCCGCCAGCTAGTTAAATAATAGTTACCATGTGCCTACCTGCCGGGTGCCTGGCATTAAAGGATAGGAATCGGGAAGTAAATGTGCTCAGAAAATAGGTGTCTCATAAGTCAGAAGTGGCTGCTTTAAATAGGGATGACACTATAATTAACAAACACTACTTTTATTTTTATATTTTTTGTATTACATGTATTATACATATATACGACTGTTTAAGACAGTATACATACGTATTTAGCGATTTAATTTTTGTATTGCAAAACGCGTTGACGGGTGTGAAATATTTATTGCAAAATGCGTTGAACATAAATCTCGTCTAAATGTTATTTATCATGGGTTATATGTGTCGCCTATATATAGTTTGTACAATTTCACATATATATACCTGTTTGAAATATCACACATGAGTTTTTAGCGATTTAAATTTTTTATTGCATAATGCGTTGAGTGATTTGAAATTTTTAATGCAAAGTGCGTTGAATATGAATCTCGTCTAATAGAGATATTGTATGAGCTACATGTGTCTAACATATATTTATTGTATTATTATACATACATATACATGTTAAAGACAGTATACATGTGATTTTAGCGATTTTTATTTTTTATTGCAAAACATGTTAACGGATGAATTTTTCCTAAATGATGTGTAATATGAGTTATAAGTCTCACACGTATATATTTTGTACGATTTTACATGTATACCTGTTTTTAGCGATTTTAAGATATTATGCAAAACGCATTGACAGGTCTGAAAATTTTATTGCAAAACGCGTTGACGGGTGTGAATTTTTTATTGCAAAATGCGTTGAACATAAATCGCGTCTAAGTGTTATCTATCATGGGAAATATGTGTCGCCCATATTTTTTTTGTATTATTATACATATATACGACTGTTTAAGACACGACATATGCTTTTTTAGCGATTTTAATTTTTTATTGCAAAATGAGTTTTTATTGCAATCTGACATCTGACTCTTTATGTTAGAATTTCAGGGATCTGCATGTTACCTTTTATTCTGTCCGATCAAATCCAGATATTACTACACCAGGATGAAAGTGAAATGGGAATAAAATGGATGAGAACAAAAAAGGACATTGACAATATAGGAGGCAGTCAAAGAAAGTTATCATATCCGAATGAAGCGGAAATGCACAACATATAGCAGAACTTGAAAGGAATGAAGTATGAAATATCCAAATGTCAAATATCTTCTGCAACTAATTTGACTAGATAAATAAAACAACGTCTAAGACCGACCTTCATAGTCAACTTAAATGAACTAAAACAGTCAGATTTAACTGTTAGAGGGTCTGAGCTTTATGTTTCGTAGGTTGGTGTATCCCTGGGAGCTTGTGTAGGTGACATTCCTTGTAACAGCGTAATCTTTCATCTACAGGTTTTAAAAGTATAAACACACAAAATACAATTGATGTCCAACACATTGTTATAGGCTTACATTTCCTCAGACTATTGCCCTTTTACACCACAAAAAGGCTGATTATCCCTCAAAGTCGCGACAATGAGGTAGAAAAGGGACTCAAAATGTTGAACTTCAAATTAAGATTGGGAAGCACAAAACGAAATACAGATCAAAGCTATGTATCTACTAGAAGTAGCTGAGGGCAAATCAGCTGCAAAAACTGTAAAGCAAATGCAGCAAAGGGCTTAGTAAAAAGACAAGAAACAGATATTCAATGCATACTACTTGTATAATGAGTTTATGGATATTAATTGTGTTTGTCAGCATGTAAAATTAATTCAGCTATACAAGCATTAATATTGGAAATTTAATATGCCTTTTGAACATGGAAAAAACAGGGTGTGTTTTGTCTTTGAATGAAATGCATATAAACTAGTTAGATGCACATTGATGAACAAGCCGAATTTAGATATTGACAATATTGAGTACAATTTATTAGCTCAAACGTTTAATAATACTAATAAATATCAATTTAAGTCAATGTAAATTATTAAATGATTGCAATAGTGTTGATTACCATTATACATGTATAGGTAAATGCTTTTGGAGCCCCTTTTTCAGTATGCATATTGATTAGATATAGTGGCAAGCCGAATGGATCAACAAATATGGCTTTAAATGCACACATTTCTTTTTCATTTTTTCCATGAAAGTTTCTACAACGTATTCAAACATTTATGCATAGTTGTTAGATATACAATATAAAAATGGATTTATAGCCAGTTTCAAAACCTTTATTGCTGTTTTTCTGGCTATCATGTGACGATATGTTCTACACGATAATATGACTCAAGATGATACATTCAAAGACATTTGTCCTTCACCTCTTAATCATATCGTAGCGTTGTCAGTTGCTTGCTGAAAGAACAAAGTTACAAATGGATGGAAACCCAGGTACAACGATATGTCAACTTAACGTTGTGTATAAATGAAACATTGTCGATAAAATAACTTCGAAACTAACAACACAACGAAATACATAAACTTCTTTGACAATTACCGAGTGAGTCTTTTATTAAAATAGTTTTATAGTCTCTATTAAACATTTCCTGATGTATAATGTCATGTGTAACAATTTTATAAGGTGTTGATGTTACGTAGATTCCACTTTTCATGTGAGTCTGTGAACTTGTGTTAGTCATCAACGCTGATGCGTGCTAAAGCAGTCCTTCCTTGAGGAACAGCCTCTAATGTCCACATTATACTTTTCCTGAAGTGTGAATTAACTATGAACTTAACTTCTCTATATAGCAACATCATCTCTTCAACAACAATATCAATGTCCCTATTGTAACAATTAATCATCAATATAATTTCTCTAGAGCAACACCTCATAACAACAATATGTGCATCCCTAATGGATGTTGTTCATGAGAGGTTACTCTGTACCTCTTGCTGGTCTAAATGACGATTATAAGATACTAGGCCGATCGATAAATTTCAGGGAGTCGAGTTCGTCAAGAGGTAGAGCAACGGACTATTCATGCAATCGTCATGGGCTCGAATCTTATATTGTGTGGTATCTTATTTAAAGCGTGACACCTAGTTGTTCGTATCATCATCATACATTGCATGTTCATTTTTCAAGTTCTCTTACTCCTGAGCAAGCGCCAATTTCACTCTTACCAAGCATACCTCTCAGACAAAGCGATATAATAATAAACTACGAACGTGAATATATAGTTTTATTAGGAAAAAAATAAATTATAGTTTTTACAAACTTGCTCAATCATTCAACCATGCATACTGACATGCCCATGCAAATTACAGATACAACTCAATAATACTACCACCCATAGGTCCCTTGAAAACTAGTCTCCTTATTGTGGTGGTCTTAATATTGAGGTTGAATAAAGAGCAAAGCATTGCCAATGAACTTGAACATTGTGTTCTTAGTTATTAGATGGTCTTATTATTGAGTTGGTCTTTAGGTGAGGTTTTACTGTACATGTATCTACATTGATTGTGTTAGTGTTTTTCGCCGTTTTCCAACAGTATTTCATTTTGTACGGCAGTCCGTTAACCGTTGTTAAAACTAAACTGTTTCAGAAAGCCACCTACCGACACGAATCAGTGGTTTGTAAATGCCGAAACGGTATCTACATCGGGTGTAGATGTTCATAGTTCATTTTAAAAGGTATTCTATGCAAAACGTAGTACCTTTTAAGGACAAATTAGCAAATAATTGTTTGTATATACTCGGATATCGCACACGAAAATATAATATTAATGACCGACTAAGCGTCTTTCGCACATTAAGAGTAGAACTATTTCGTAGTATAAATGCATACTTTCTTCTGTTCGTAATTTGAACTTATTCCTGTTTCGTCCAACACCTTGTCCATCGTTAGACTTTATCGTAAGAAGATATATATAGATTAATGATTAATAAAACAGAGTAACTTGTGAAAGATTTAACAGTAGCGGTAGAGTAGTGGATAAGATGTCGGGCGATCAACCCAGAGGATAGGACTATGCACCATATGACACCAGCGCAGTTTTCCGGTATATATTGCACAAGTATGGTCTTCATTGACCATTAACTTTGTTTCACTAAAAGGACGTCGAAAATTAGTTTGTCTGGCTATGTATAGCTAGGAAATATCTCAAATCAGTCAAATCTCATTCAATCGAATTCATCGATCGGGTCCGATACCAAGTATATGGATAAAAGGTTGTCGAATAAACGAGGTCCGACTGTAAGACGTTTTTTGATTCATGATTATTGTATTTTGTGTTCTTCATAAATGATTTCGTATTACTTATATCATCGTACAATTTCGCGGTACTGTATTTTTCTTATTACCGGTGTAACACCAGTTGTAATTTTCTCCCTTTGTAGAACATGTATCTCCTGGTTGACAGCAGAAACCACACTTCTTATTCGTATCAGTGTAACACCAGTAGTAAGACGCTATGCTCTTCTCGTGATGCATGCCGCAAGGATAATCCACCCGACATTGTAGGTTATTCACAGTAACATCTCCGGCATCTCCACAGTATTGCCATCTGGAGCCACTCTGACACAGCCTGTAACTTCTGCCATTGCCAAAGCCACAATCGGAGGTACAGCAGTAATCCCAGTTGTCTGACATGTCGGTATAACACCACTTGTATAATTGTCCCCTGTAGTCACATCTAGTATTAACTCGACAAAGTGTCATACCGGCTGTGAAGCTACCATTTCGGTAATTATTGCAAAGATAACCTTCAGCTCTGATGTCGGAACAGAAATCAGTAAGATCAACTGGAGCGTATTTTGATATGTCTGAGAATTTGGCCAAGTAACCAGGATAGTAACATGGATTTTGAGGATGCAGTGGATTTGACAATGGGAGCCCGACGCAAGTATCTACGCATGAGAGAATTTTTCCACGAGCGGATTCAGTATCAGTACAATGACTTGCACCACTGTGATGTTCAGAGAAGGCATTCTGTACCCAATTTCTTGAGCAGTCCCTTATATCAAGTGCCGCACAGTCCTTGGTCAAATCGTTTACCAGAGCAACACTCATTGACGCCTTGCGAGATTTCTTGCAGGAACAGCAGAGATCACTTCCGAGACATTCCACAAAGCATCCTTGAAACGTATCCTGCAACTTGCAAGTGTGGCTTTCTGATTTATCTGTGATTTTCTCAAAGGCATGTGTCTCTAAGTCCGAGCGCTCGCATTGTTGTTTCCAATGTGTAATATTGTTAGCGTTCAATTTTTCTAGGCTATTTCTATTTCCTTGTGGCGTCATGTATGGCAAGTAAGAATTGGTTCCTTCAGCTGTGTAAGTGACCACTCTGTAACGCACACTGGAGAATGGGGCTTGGCTGAAATGATTGATAATCAAATTTGTACAATTCGGACTTGGCATTATCCACGAATATAGGACAATCACGTTTGGATCATGGCCAAATATATTTCGGTAAGCGTTCCAAAGAGTATTCATTTCATTAAGAATAGCTTTTTCTGCATGGATCATCGAATGTTCAACGTTTTGCGGTCTAGCAGCGACGTAATTAACATAGTTACTTGGTGATGCCGGAGATAGAGGATTCTGGTTGTCTATGACTGGGGTGCCGTCCGGATTTTTTGGGTGAAAGTTCAGAGGAAACTCATTCTGATCTGGTACATATGCGCTTCCCATGTAAAGAACACCAAACTGACGTCTGCTTTGAAGACGCTGATGGTAAAAGTTGTTTATCAACGCCAAGAGGAAGGACGACCACCATGGAACATTGAGAATTCTGTTATTTGGCTTTCCAACAGCGTCTATCTGTTCATCGACGGTTACCTTAGTATTCTTGAAAATACTATTCTCCACACCTTCTTTCACTAGTTCAGCATTGATGTTTGTTTCGATTGCACCATCTGTCTTCTGGTTACCACGAAAGTACAGTGTGTCATCATTGGAAAGAGACTTTTCATCTTGGCAATTACACTGTGTAAAACATGCTGCAAGAAAGATGACTAACACAACGTAACATCTTTCAAGCGCCATGGCTGCCTGCCTGCTGAAAATAAAAAGTAATTGTTCATTTATTAAGTATCGAAAGGTATGGCATGTTTATGTCATTCAACTTTGTACATGGCGTGCATGTTTGCATTACGGATGTATCAATTCAAATGTTTATTCAAAATGTCTCTTTCTCATCAAGTTTATAGGGTTTTAAGGTTAAAATGACAAAATATCACATTTTTATTACAAAATCTTTAAAAAAATGCGTCGCCAAATTAAACAGAATTGCAGTGTATGTTACAATAAATGCGACCGCTCTTATTTTAAGATGGTTCATAAACTTGTTTTTTAAATTGTATCGGACCGCTGTCTTTTTATATCACAGCTGTTGTACCATAATTTATAAAAATAATCATCACAGGATATGCAAGGACAGTGCAACACTAGTAAAGCAGCTGTGAGCAACAACTTCTTATGAACAGCAGTATCAGTTTGCCACTGCAGTCCGAATTTACTATAAAATAAACCTCCCTTGTGCAAACAAAACTCTCTAACAGCAAAATGGTGTTGTACCGTATATAAATGTGAGTCACCAAACACATTACGTATTGTTGATTCAAATTAGCCGAGAGTACTGTACAATTGTGAGTAAGATGTGCCTATTGGTCAATATACTCCAAAACATGTTTTCATGGACTGACCACACTAACGAAACATTCTTATTACTGGACGTTTTAATTTTCGGGCTCATTAAAACAATTAGTATGTAATTCATGATAAGTACCTTGGCATTTGCAAATAGTAAGTCACTTTATTTATTAGATATAAAATTATACTCATATAATTTAACATAGTAAACCATAATACTATGAAATCTATATATTTAAATAATACATAACTTATATTAAACATTATCCTCAAAGATATGTTAATGTACTTGAAAACGATTCTATTGTGTAAATATTTCGATCATTATGAAAAACAAAATTCGTTTATCAGTTATGAAATATATATGAAAGTGATATAATTGCATGCATTGATATTAAACAAGTTTGTTGTACTTACTGGCTTTGTCTTGAATGTACGTAAATGTATGATAATCGAATTCTGTTCTTGATAACGGTTAAGAAAAACGAATTAATGTACATGTATTAACTATTTATTAAATCATTTCCATTTTTACGATAGAAAAATACAGAAAATAAATACCTATGAACGTATAGACGTCACTGTGGGTTTACAAAGTCTAACAGCTTCTCCGTGCGCTCCTTGGACAGAAACAAAGGCAAGGTAGAGGCTATTATATAATTCAATGAGTATAAGGCGGAGCTTAATTTAATGAAAGTGTCACGAGATTTACTTCCCTGCTCAAGTAGACCCTAAAACTTCCTTATTCACAAACTTATGTTATCTTTCACATTTCGTAAGAATCGATATCAGATAGCAACATTTAATAATTTGCTATCTGTCGACCGGTTAGTTTAACCTTCGAGTTGCATGTTTTTGTTTACACTCGCTGTCAACCCGTGTGCATATACTAGCTTTATCAACATAACTTAACTGAAGAAACCAATTAGAAATGTTACGGAGAGAATTTCAGCATTATAGGTACAGTCTAACCTCTCTATAACAAACCCCACTGTTATATGTAACATTTGACTGTTGTTAAGAGGTTGTTGCTGTAGTTAATGGGAGCAGTTTTTTTACTGTACTGGAAAATTAGATTTACTGTTAAAGAGTCACAAATCCTCAAGAAATGCCTGCTCTGCAGATGTTGCTCTGTACATAAAAATAGATGGCATTTCTTCAATAAAAATGCAGTTCATCGTTTTTACTCAAACATTAACAGAACAGCATTTCGTCGATTCCATCACAAAAATAATTACAACAATTATACATCAACATCTTTGAACTCGTATGAAGGTTAAACAATATCGAAATATTTTAACCAAGTCTGAAAGTCAATTACTTAAAGTTATATTATGCTCTTTTTTGTTTATTTGTTTACCTAAACAAGCATGAAATATGTATTTCATATAGTTAAAACTTCAATAAACATGCATTAACAAAGAATGAATAAAAGTATTGATCCGTATTTGTTGAAGAAAGATGTGTGTACATCATTAAATTAAAAAAAATCAATTGTTTTAACAGCTATTTTCCAAGTTTTGTCTGTAAGTAATATGGTAAAAAAAAGATGTTTTCAATCGGTTATACATTGCAATGGTTCTTATTAGAGATGTTTTAGCCAATGTAACAACAATACTGGATGAAGCCAATTCAAACAGTTTCTGCTCAGATGAGCCGGATACATTTTTAATTCCAGTCATTTATTCATTAATGAGTGGAAGAGCAATTAAAGTTTTTCATGTCATGTGGGTTGTAACTTGTGCCCCATGTTGTCTACGTGATTGTTTAAAATCACGTGTGTCTTATATTGCAATTACAATGTACAATGGTTATGCTCTTTGTATGCAGCATTCCGTGCGAGACTTATTTAGTAATTGTAATAAAATTCACCACCCTGCTGTATATTATTCCTTATACATAGGTCACATGAAGCTCCCGTGAAGTTTACGAACCCCGTAGAGGCCAAAACCACCGAACATGTGGTTAACCGCACGTAGGGGCGCCGTATAGGCCGTGGCTGAAAATTGAGCATGAAAAAATGCCTTAGTCTGATGAGATCAACGGGTAGTCCAGGGTCCGTAGGATTTGGGAAATGCTTCGTGCGCCGGAAGATTCATGTAATCGAGGCGTTACCTTAGAGTGGGTTTGGGAATAATCTATACGTGTATCCATATGTCATTGCCTGATGTACCATATCACTGGACCGGGTACTAACCAAAGTCAAAAGAAATGAACATCGGAACCAACAAAGTCGGAAACGGAATCGGCAAAAAACAGTATTACATTTGTTTTAAACTGATGTTATGTTTGTCAGTCAAATCACAATTTACTATCAACAAGTATTAAAATACATCGATCTCTCAAACTTTGTATATAAGTTTATAGTTCTATGTTCATTAAGCTGAATTGACATAGTTTGTATAACAATACATTGTGACTTCTTATCGCTTTCCGCTAGCCTTGAATTGACGGAATTTTCAAGCGTTTTGAAATCTTACGATCAAGATAACTCAGCCACTGGTTACGAATATCGGAAACAAGTAGAACTGAGATAGGAGTAGCACAGACAGGGACAGAATCACGAAACAATATAGATCGTGCATGAAATATGTTAAAATATGTTGCTGGTTGACATCTACTTCACCCTTTCATTGTCCTTTGCAGATGATTGTTTCAACTGTTCAGAATCAGGTAATTTATTTATTGATTGTCTTTGCAAGCGGTTTCGATTTCAGACATGTTAACTTATTCTGTAGGCCTGGATGAATTAATTGTTATCTATGACTTTCCGGTCTTCTCCTCGTCACGAGGACATTTTATCAACTTAAACAATGACGTGTTTGAGAGTTTTAATAGCATGTAGTAGGTATTACAAATATTAATGACTATGAAATTAAAACAAGCCAGCAATACAAGAAAAGAAGAATGCTATTCTAGCCATACAATTCATTTTATTTTTAAAGCAACGCCTGGTGTGAGATGTAGAGTTTGGCTGTAGGAAAAACTTTTTTGTGTAATGAAACCACATCAACATCTTGCCGAAATTTGTTGCATTAAAGTTGCAATAAATGATCTATGATCAATGCATTGCAGCATCGCGTGATAGTTCACCCCACCTGTAACCCTATTCTAAGACAACCAATGCATTGCAGCATCGCGTGATCGTTCACCCCGCCTGTTACCCTATTCTAAGACAATCAATGCACTGCAGTATCGCGTGATAGTTCACCCGCCTGTAACTCTATTCTTAGACAAGCAATGCACTGCAGCATCGCGTGATACTTCACCCCGCCTGTAACCCTATTCTAAGACAACCAATGCATTGCAGCATCGCGTGATCGTTCACCCCGCCTGTTACCCTATTCTAAGACAATCAATGCACTGCAGTATCGCGTGATAGTTCACCCGCCTGTAACTCTATTCTTAGACAAGCAATGCACTGCAACATCGCGTGATAGTTCACTTCTTTTAATGTGGCCATGCAGTAATTCGCTGTATGTAATTATTTCTTTTGGTGTTTTAAATGTATGTTATATTTCCCTTTCCCATGTGCAATTCTTTCACTTTATATAGTGTTCATATTATTTTCTGCCCGGTTCCGGCATATTGTTGCATTACGTATGGAACCTTGAACCTCCTTAAGTGCCTTATGCTTTATGGATTGATGTTTTCCCGACGGTCTGTGTGGAGAGGCACTATCTTATGTATGTGGCGTTCCCCGAAACAACTTATTCTCTCTCTTTTATTAATCCACCTTAACACATTTACAGTTCATACACATCATAGTATGCGACCACCCAGTAAGCAATTTATGTAATATTTATACCTGTTCGTCGAGTGCAGCTTTCATTGTCAAGACTTATGCAACCATAAACAACCCATAAGTCAACGGCGTGACTATGTTATTCAACGGAAGTATCTTAATTTAATTTGCAATCCAATAAACAATTGCCTTCACTTTGTAAGTGACATTACAGGGATTTTCTCTGAAATCTAAACTGAAGCACATGGCATATTCACTGTATCGAGGAATTTTGCAAATTACGAAGAATGAATTCCTTGTTACATTTTAAATTAAACACTCGTGGACAGACCCAAGTAAAAGCATTTATGTTTACAATTAGATGACCTGGGACATTGGCACATCAAGTTGCAAGGATATCAACGGGGTAATTATTATCATCGTCATCGCCACCGCCACCGCTATATACAGTATACACACAATTTTATACAACTACCTACACTGGATGCCCACTATACAAGTCCCTATATACACTATACATACCCTTTTAAACACCTGCCTTTACTGGTTGCCCACATACAAGTCTCTATAGACAGTATACACACCATTTCATACACCTACCTACACTGGATGCCCTTAATATAAGTCACTTACACCAGTATACACACCATTTCATACACCTACCTACACTGGATGACCTTAATATAAGTCTCTTACACCAGTATACACACCATTTCATACACCTACCTACACTGGATGCCCTTAATATAAGTCACTTACACCAGTATACACACCATTTCATACACCTACCTACACTGGATGCCCTTAATATAAGTCTCTTACACCAGTATACACACCATTTCATACACCTACCTACACTGGATGCCCTTAATATAAGTCTCTTACACCAGTATACACACCATTTCATACACCTACCTACACTGGATGCCCTTAATATAAGTCACTTACACCAGTATACACACCATTTCATACACCTACCTACACTGGATGCCCTTAATATAAGTCACTTACACCAGTATACACACCATTTCATACACCTACCTACACTGGATGCCCTTAATATAAGTCTCTTACACCAGTATAGTCTCCATTACACACACCTACCTACACTGGATGCCCTTAATATAAGTCACTTACACCAGTATACTCTCCATTACACACACCTACCTACACTGGATGCCCTTAATATAAGTCACTTACACCAGTATACTCTCCATTACACACACCTACCTACACTGGATGCCCTTAATATAAGTCACTTACACCAGTATACTCTCCATTACACACACCTACCTACACTGGATGCCCTTAATATAAGTCTCTTACACCAGTATAGTCTCCATTACACACACCTACCTACACTGGATGCCATGGATATAAGCCTCTTACACCACAACATACTCCATTTCAGGCACCTACCTACACTAGATGCCCTTAATATAAGTCTCTTACACCAGTATACTCTCCATTAAACACACCTACCTACACTGGATGCCCTTAATATAAGTCACTTACACCAGTATACTCTCCATTACACACACCTACCTACACTGGATGCCCTTAATATAAGTCTCTTACACCAGTATACTCTCCATTACACACACCTACCTACACTGGATGCCCTTAATATAAGTCACTTACACCAGTATACTCTCCATTACACATACCTACCTACACTGGATGCCCTTAATATAAGTCTCTCACACCAGTATACTCTCCATTACACACACCTACCTACACTGGATGCCCTTAATATAAGTCTCTGACTTGCGTTTTGCTCAGTTCTAATTGGAAATGTTAAATTTTGCGTTAAGCTTAATTTTTCAACAATACTTAAATGCTCATGGTTTTAATATTTGAATGCAACTAACAATGTGGTAACACGAAGGTTTAAATTCCATTTTGGTTCCCGGGATTACAAAAAAAAAAGAATATATGTTTATAATTCTATTTGAATGGTGATTGAGTTTCATGCAAATTTGTAAATAAGAATTATGCATCTTACATGAATGTGTCTGGAGTACTTGTACTACATGTCAATATTACAAAAAGAATATTGGTTTGTACATGGGGCTCACTGGGGGTGAACATCACCTTTACTACAAATTCAGTAGTATGACTTCCATCAACATTCAGGTTTACATCACACTTTGGTTGCGACCATATTTGTATATTGCGTCAATTCAAGGTCACATGTCACGGAAGAAAGAAAACAAAGAATGTTGAGGTGTGTGAAGTTGGCGCGTAGATCGTAGGTCGTAGATAAACAAAAGTTTGTCGACCTGGGTCGTAGGTCGTAGATCAACAAAAGTTTGTCGACCTGGGTCGTAGGTCGTACATCAACAAAAGTTGGTCGACCTGGGTCGTAGGTCGTACATCAACAAAAGTTTGTCGACCTGGGTCGTAGGTCGTAGATCAACAAAAGTTTGTCGACCTGGGTCTTAGGTCGTAGATCAACAAAAGTTTGTCGACCTTGGTCGTAGGTCGTAGATCAACAAAAGTTTGTCGACCTGGGTCGTAGGTCGTACATCAACAAAATTTGTCGACCTGGGTCGTAGGTCGTAGATCAACAAAAGTTTGTCGACCTGGGTCGTAGATCAACAAAAGTTTGTCGACCTGGGTCGTAGGTCGTACATCAACAAAAGTTTGTCGACCTGGGTCGTAGGTCGTAGATCAACAAAAGTTTGTCGACCTGGGTCGTAGGTCGTAGATCAACAAAAGTTTGTCGACCTGGGTCGTAGGTCGTAGATCAACAAAAGTTTGTCGACCTGGGTCGTAGGTCGTAGATCAACAAAAGTTTGTCGACCTGGGTCGTAGGTCGTAGATCAACAAAAGTTTGTCGACCTGGGTCGTAGGTCGTACATCAACAAAAGTTTGTCGACCTGGGTCGTAGATCAACAAAAGTTTGTCGACCTGGGTCGTAGGTCGTACATCAACAAAAGTTTGTCGACCTGGGTCGTAGGTCGTACATCAACAAAAGTTTGTCGACCTGGGTCGTAGGTCGTACATCAACAAAAGTTTGTCGACCTGGGTCGTAGGTCGTACATCAACAAAAGTTTGTCGACCTGGGTCGTAGGTCGTAGATCAACAAAAGTTTGTCGACCTGGGTCGTAGGTCTAGATCAACAAAAGTTTGTCGACCGGGGTCGTAGGTCGTAGATCAACAAAAGTTTGTCGACCTGGGTCGTAGGTCGTACATCAACAAAAGTTTGTCGACCTGGGTCGTAGGTCGTAGATCAACAAAAGTTTGTCGACCTGGGTCGTAGGTCGTAGATCAACAAAAGTTTGTCGACCTGGGTCGTAGGTCGTACATCAACAAAAGTTTGTCGACCTGGGTCGTAGGTCGTAGATCAACAAAAGTTTGTCGACCTGGGTCGTAGGTCGTAGATCAACAAAAGTTTGTCGACCTGGGTCGTAGGTCGTACATCAACAAAAGTTTGTCGACCTGGGTCGTAGGTCGTAGATCAACAAAAGTTTGTCGACCTGGGTCGTAGGTCGTACATCAACAAAAGTTTGTCGACCTGGGTCGTAGATCAACAAAAGTTTGTCGACCTGGGTCGTAGGTCGTACATCAACAAAAGTTTGTCGACCTGGGTCGTAGGTCGTAGATCAACAAAAGTTTGTCGACCTGGGTCGTAGGTCGTACATCAACAAAAGTTTGTCGACCTGGGTCGTAGGTCGTACATCAACAAAAGTTTTTCGACCTGGGTCGTAGGTCGTAGATCAACATAAGAAAATGTTTTTATTTTACTGAGCGTGTAAACGTTTGCAATTAATAAGACATTTAACTTCCAACTTCCGAGTAATTTCGCTGTCACTGAAGAATTATAGGCATCAACTGTTAATGTGACGATTTCTGACATGGAAACGTGTATGAAAAATTATTTTGATGTTATTGAAACCACAGGTAATTCCATGTTCATTATCAAAACAACAAATGAGAAAATCCACTCCGATCAACCAACATTCATACTTTCGTTTTAATAATTAATGACTGAAATCGGCTGCTTTCGGTTTAGAAATATGTCAATAGCCATTCAACATGGCATTTTCTACATGGCATGGTTTGAAACTACCATGTAGCCATCTGAGAAAAGAGTATAAAATGTAATTTTGCTTTTATCAGGCTAAACAACCAACTCAGTGCATGATAGTATGTATTTGTTACACTAAAATATACGATAATGCAAGTGTGGTCATAAATTGAGCAATTTAGCAAACGTGTTTTCTTGGTTTCTCAAGTTTTCTATCGTTTCCTGAAAGGGGGTTTAATACAAATGTACGTTCAATTACATGTTTTTTTAAGCAAGAATGTACTTTATATTTTATCATAAATTGCAAATGAAACTCTTGTTAAAACTTCCGTAATGCGTAATGGGAGCTGCCATCACTGTAAGGCAATTGTGAGTCACAGAATTTCTTATTTCACTAGTGAAAAGGTATTACATGTTATTGTTCAATTATGATAATAAATATATTTCATTATGATTGTATACTTGGACTTACATTTTTTATTATTATGCCTAATTCATTATCTACAATTAGTGAAATCAGTGGTGAAATATGTAAGTTCGCTAATTGTTTTTCAACGTGTATATTCAAGGGTGGTGTAACGATTTACGACCCAGATAAGCCATATCTTAGTGTATTTTCAGTGGTCGTGCTACGATGTACAACACAGATCAGCCATATTTCATGTTATTTGCTGTGGTCGTGCTACGATTTATGACCCAGATCAACCATATTTACTTTTTTCCGTGGTCGTGCTACGATGTACGAGCTAGATCAACCATATTTACTTTTTTTCCGTGGTCGTGCTACGATGTACGAGCTAGATCAACCATATTTAAGTTTTTTCCGTGGTCGTGCTACGATGTACGAGCTAGATCAACCATATTGAAGTTTTTTCCGTGGTCGTGCTACGATGTACGACCCAGATCAACCATATTTAAGTTTTTTCCGTGGTCGTGCTACGATGTACGAGCTAGATCAGCCATATTTAAGTTTTTTCCGTGGTCGTGCTACGATGTACGAGCTAGATCAACCATATTTAAGTTTTTTCCGTGGTCGTGCTACGATGTACGAGCTAGATCAACCATATTTAAGTTTGTTCCGTGGTCGTGCTACGATGTACGACCCAGATCAACCATATTAAAGTCTATTTCCTTGGTCGTGTAACAATGTACGACCTAGATCAGCCATATTTCATGTTATTTGCAGTGGTGGTGCTACGATGTACGACCCAGATCAGCCATATTTCATGTTATTTGCTGTGGTCGCGCTACGATGTACGACCCAGATCAGCCATATTTCATGTAATTTGCAGTGGTCGTGCTACGATGTACGACCCAGATCAGCCATATTTCATGTAATTTGCAATGGTCGTGCTACGATGTACGACCCAGATCAACCATATTTCATGTTATTTGCAGTGGTCGTGCTACGATGTACGACCCAGATCAGCCATATTTCATGTTATTTTTAGTGGTCGTGCTACGATGTACGACCCAGATCAGCCATATTTCATGTTATTTGCAGTGGTCGTGCTACGATGTACGACCCAGATCAGCCATATTTCATGTTATTTGCAGTGGTCGTGCTACGATGTACGACCCAGATCAGCCATATGTCATGTTATTTGCAGTGGTGGTGCTACGATGTACGACCCAGATCAGCCATATTTCATGTTATTTGCAGTGGTCGTGCTACGATGTACGACCCAGATCAGCCATATTTCATGTTATTTGCTGTGGCCGTGCTACGACGTACGACCCAAATCAACCATATTTCAGTTTGTTTCATCGGTCGTGCTACGATGTACGACCCAGATCAACCATATTAAAAACAAATTCCGTGGTCGTGCGACGATGTACGACCCAGATCAACCATTGTTAATTTTTGTTCGTGGTCGTGCTACGATGTACGACCCAGGTCGACACAATTCGGTTGATCTACGACCTACGACCCAGGTCGACCACATTTTGTTGATGTACGACCTACGACCCAGGTCGACAAACTTTTGTTGATCTACGACCCATGTCGACAAACTTTTGTTGATGTACGACCTACGACCCAGGTCGACAAACCTTTGTTGATCTACGACCTACGACCCAGGTCGACACAATTCGGTTGATCTACGACCTACGACCCAGGTCGACAAACTTTTGTTGATGTACGACCTACGACCCAGGTCGACAAACTTTTGTTGATCTACGACCTAAGACCCAGGTCGACAACTTTTGTTGATCTACGACCTACGACCCAGGTCGACAAACTTTTGTTGATCTACGACCTACGACCCAGGTCGACAAACTTGTGTTGATCTACGACCTACGACCCAGGTCGACAAACTTTTGTTGATCTACGACCTACGACCCAGGTCGACAAACTTTTGTTGATGTACGACCTACGACCCAGGTCGACAAACTTTTGTTGATCTACGACCTACGACCCAGGTCGACAAACTTTTGTTGATCTACGACCTACGACCCAGGTCGACAAACTTTTGTTGATGTACGACCTACGACCCAGGTCGACAAACGTTTGTTGATCTACGACCTACGACCCAGGTCGACCAACTTTTGTTGATGTACGACCTACGACCCAGGTCGACAAACGTTTGTTGATCTACGACCTACGACCCAGGTCGACAAACTTTTGTTGATCTACGACCTACGACCCAGGTCGACAAACTTTTGTTGATCTACGACCTACGACCCAGGTCGTCAAACTTTTGTTGATCTACGACCCAGGTCGACCAACTTTTGTTGATGTACGACCTACGACCCAGGTCGACAAACGTTTGTTGATCTACGACCTACGACCCAGGTCGACAAACTTTTGTTGATCTACGACCTACGACCCAGGTCGACAAACTTTTGTTGATCTACGACCTACGACCCAGGTCGACAAACTTTTGTTGATGTACGACCTACGACCCAGGTCGACAAACTTTTGTTGATCTACGACCTACGATCCAGGTCGACAAACTTTTGTTGATCTACGACCTACGACCCAGGTCGACAAACTTTTGTTGATCTACGACCTACGACCCAGGTCGACAAACTTTTGTTGATCTACGACCTACGACCCAGGTCGACATACTTTTGTTGATCTACGACCTACGACCCAGGTCGACAAACTTTTGTTGATCTACGACCTACGACCCAGGTCGACAAACTTTTTTTGATCTACGACCTACGACCCAGGTCGACAAACCTTTGTTGATCTACGACCTACGATCTACGCGCCAACTTCACACACCTAGAATGTTGTTAAACGCCCAGTTACTTCAGTTGTGTCTCGAGTATATACTGTAAATCTTTTAGCTTGGATTTCGTATTATGACACAGTTATCCAAACTGTCATTGTGAGGGGAATAACTTTAAAATAATGTGAATTGGTTATCATTTGTGTTAACTCCCTTTATATGTTTACGTCATGCACAATATCGCTTTTCCGATAAGTGAGAAATAGCTCAAAATGACTTCAATCGACACTATATAATTTACAGAGGAGGCGTCTGGACGAGTGTTATATGTAGTCGGATGTGTCATAATTTTATTGCCCCATACAATACTACGCAAATTGTTAAATAAAGTCTTTAATGAAGAGTATTTGGAATCGTTGTAAAATATTTGCGAAACTAAAGAAATGATCATTGAAAACTAAATGTCCCTGTAGATAAAAAATATTTGAAGAGCCTACTTCACATTTTTTGTTATTATCTGATCAGTTATGGTGATATACATAAATTTCACATGACTTTTAAATTTACAGAAAAAGGGTTCTTGAGAATTATAAACAAAATTGGTAGGCAATTGTAGTGGTTTTAGTGGTCATACAAAACTTCTGGGGATAAATTTGAGAGCTGGTTAGTCATTGGGTAATTCTTGTTTTGTTGAGATGATCACATTTGTCACCAATGTATACATTTGTATCTTATTTTGTTATAAATAGTGCATGTTATTATGGCAATGCATTTGTCTTTTTTATTATGTGTATATTTTATGTATGAGACGAAAACAACTTAAATAATGTAACACAACCTGTCGAAGATATATCTCATGTTATCGAAATTGCATATAGCCTGGGACAAATATATTGATGCCAGATAGTTGTGAGTTGTCACAATATATTTTATTGGTTCGTGTGTGAGGCCACGACGAGTATATTAAAAAAAGGTTTGACCCCCAAACCCAATCCATAGCGTAAACAACTTCTTAAAGCAAAAAGTAACGAGGTTTTGCAACAAAAATCCTCAGGTAGTGTAGAAATGCTGAATCAGTTTTGCAACAGCTATCTTGTCTATTTATTTTGTTTTTCAACCAAAAGCGAAGACATAGATCAAACCAAAATGTTTCATTTATAATTTAATCGCCCGCAGCATAATATATAAATCTTTACTTATGTTGTACAAACTCGATATTAAAATGTTTGATTATTGATGAAACTTAAATACAAATATACTGATATATATAACAAAATATCAAAATGATTAAATCAAGCCTAGTTTGAAGTTTTCAACATTCATTCGGTTATAGACCGACTTGTTTACATAATTGTCTTAAAAATAAATAACAACAATATGTGAGTGTATACATATCACCCAAATTCACTGCATTTATCATGTCTATTTAATTCTTTGTCAAATTATACAAATAAAAATGTTTTTAAAATTAATCGAATATAGAATGGTTTACTGTCAGTTATTTATCCTGCATTGTATATAAGGCCACAGTCTACGCGGTACAGATAATGGGCATCGCAACTCGAACATATATTTCCTGTTGTGGATATGGACAGGTCTGATTCTTAGATACACTAATTACTAACTTAGTTATAGCATCATGTCATACGAGATAGGACTAAACAGAATACTACAGATAAATACAATAAGAACGGGTGTCAAATCGACCTTTTCAAGAGGAATATGTTATTTTTCAGTCAGCAAAAATATGATAATCACAGAAAAATGTCACTTTTGTTTTTCTTGCAACACATGTCGTATAGTTTTATCGCACTATTTCTTAATTCTCAAGTTTGGTGGCTATAGTCTGTAATCAGGCCCAGTCGGCTGAGGAGTTACATTTTTCTATTCTTAAAATTATTTCCATTAATTTGGACTTAATGTTAGATAATTTTATTTCCTCCATGCATGGAGAGCAGAACAATATGTACAACATTAAACAATACAAAAGTGAACAAACAAATCAATTCATCAACAAATCATATTTAGTTAAGAATTTAAGATAACAGGGAAATACTAAGGAATGTTGACAAAAGTATGGAAATCCGTACATATGAGAGACATTTCATGTGCAATGTATCATTTATAAGTGATTTCCTCTTTACTACCAGTATACAATTTGACCCCTTGTTATAATATATGAACAGTCTTATACATACGTTGCTTTGTGGTAAAAATAATCAATATTCGAAATACAAATATACTGATTCATCTAGCCTGCAGGACACACATAAACATGTAGCTAAAATGTACGTCATGAAATAAACTTGAGATAGAGATGTGCAGAGTAAGCCTCTCCATATATTTTACTTAGGTACGATATATAATGAAGAATGGAGAAAATGTAAAAAAAGCTCCAAAGAAGATAAATATAATCATACATAAACAAAGATATTGGCGAATTGGGTATGAAATAGAACTAAATAAAAGGGAAATGTGGTTTGGTATCAAATAAAACTAATAACGCATAATAATGTAGCGACACATGAAATACAACATGATTGTGGGTTGAGTAATAGAAAAAACTCCACAGCAATAAAAGGTGTGGAGAAACTTTGCAAATCAATGATTCACAATCTTTGCCTGTACAAAAGTCTGGAGCTTTAAGCTGTTTAACGGCATGTCATCCCCTCACTTTAAAGTCATTAAAATACAACCAGCAAAATGATACGCCCAGAAGACTTGCCGAAACAAATGCTTCATATTGACAGCATAATATCCGATGCCAGATCCTGTAGAATACTATGTGGGTTACATTTTCAAGCCCAAGTTCTTACAAGCAAGAATAAAAACGTTAAGAGCTACTGTGTTCCAAATACAAAATTTACAGACAAACATCAATCATGCCCTGTCGTTAATGGCATTTTGGCCATTTTATACTTCATACAGTCGGAAGTGTTAATAGAAAATGCAAAGCTGCCAAAAGTGTTGACTCCCGATGTTAGCTAGCTGTTAAATCGGTTTAAACACCTAGTATTTTATTGCATTTCCAAGGCTGTTTGTCGTTGTATGTTTATTATTCATTTTGTGGTTTAAATGTGTATGAAATTTCCCTTCCACCTATGCATTTATTTTACATTATATATTGTTCATGTTATTTTCTTCCCACTTTTAGCCTATTGTTGTCAGCTGTCTTGACCTTTTCCATCCATTAATCCCTCATTGATTCTCCTTGTTATCCCTTATGGACGACCTGGCCATTCCTTGCGCACCTGTTGCCTTACGTATGTACCATTGAGCCTCATCAAATGCCTTGTTTTGAATTGTTGTTTTCCCGGAGGACTGTATGGAGAGGCAGTGTCTTATGGTTGTGGCGTTCCCCGTAGCAACTTATTCTCATTCTACCTTACTGGAAGTAGATTCATCAAATAAGTTTTATTACCTTGTGTTCGAATTGATTTGTTTGATAGCTAATTAGAGTCACTAGTATTAATATTTTACGATGTATAATATATACTCATGTGTGGTAATGCTATTCCCGTTTCGTGCCCTGTAACAACTTAATATCTCTCTAACACTATTTGAAGTAATTCAACATTTATATTTAGTATAAAGTCTGGACGACTCTTGCAAATTTTATGAAACGCTTTACAGCTAAAACATTGTTTAAAGAGTTTACTTGTAAGATTTTAACTTCAGTTATTAAACTACTAACAAAACGGATACTTTGAAAGAGAGAATAAAGTGTTCGAGGGAACGCCATTTGCACACGACAATGCCTCCCTACACAGATCATTATTTATATAATATACATGCAGGTACTTACTACAAAAGGTGGAATTTTATACCGCTAAAATATTACCATTTTCGTGTCATATTGTTTTCTTGTGTTAAATCAGTTTAGTTATTTTGTTTCTATAATTTATAAAACTCTCTATGTGTCGATTGACACTATAATTTATACAATTAAGTTCCCTTAAGCGTTTAAGGTGTATGCTGACGTCAGAGTCGGAACATAAAACGCAGATGTGGTTAACATGACTGCCTGAAAGTTGTGTGTTAATACGGAAATGCTAAATTGTTTTGAAAACATCCAGCATTCCTTTAATTTGGTAAACACGACATTTCATTTGTTTATTAAAAGCACGTTATTACCGGGAGACATCATCCCTATTAAGTTGGTAATTGTACAAGAGAAACGAAAAAAAAACGAACATGAAATGTTATTAGATTCATTAGGAAATGTTTAAATGGCAATTGTCTTGGTGATTATTTACTCTATGTTAACTTCACAATTTAAATTTTAAGACTTTGTGTATTTGAAAACTGAACTTCGTGTTTGTGGCTGAATATACGTTTACACATGTAGTCACTTCTGGGGATTTCAATTTTCACATTCAAGGTGCAAGCTATGTCGGTTAATTTGCACACGTCCAATGCTAAAGAGGAAGGTTGTTAACTTGTCTCACAATAGATGAAATAATATCTCACCAAGGTACATAAGCATGTTTGTAAATTGGTAAGTCGTTTTCAAATTATACATGATTCGTCAAAACGCGACAGTAAGGTGATTTCTTTCAACATACAACTGCATGGAGATATATACTGGTGTAGTCGACATTTTGATATTTTTGAGAGCTGAAGTCACCATCAAGTGGGCGGAGTTACTAAGTGATTTACGAAAAAGTACAAGTCAAACTCGACTACTGTATACGTGGTGTACATGTATAAGACACACACACACAAACTGTACCATTTTGCGTGAAAAGATTGTATCGAAAACATGGAAAATCAGTTAATGATGAAGGTAAATTTCTATTTTTTCAGTTACCGTTATTATTAATTAATATATTTTTAGCAGTTATTTTTTTTTTGATTTGAATCTATCACTATGTGCCAAACTATCAAATGAAATTTATTCAGGTATATGATATGGTCAAACATAAATATACAAAGTACAGAATACATATCAATTCAAACACTGTATCACAGAGCAATATTTATAAAGTAGGCCTATGCAATATACATTTAGAATGGTATATTGACAAACACTTAATTTCGATATCTAAATTTTGTATGATCTTATGTCCTGGAATAACCCATGAAAGCAACACTTTCCTTTGAGGTCCCTAGTCGTAATCGGTTTGATTTCATTATAGTACCATTACAGAATAGATTATATTTTGCTTTCAAATACTGAAGTAAGAATGTCAAAACAAATGATTATATTCTACTAATGATAATACATATGTGGTAAACGACTAAATATTTGAATAGGTAAGTTAGGTAACCATATTTTTGTTTAGAGGATATGTGTAGGATTTGTTATAATATAGAAAGTTATTTATCTATATTTCACGGATTTTTCATTAGAAAGCATATATAAAGACAGGTACAACACAGTAAGATATATTCTCGTACACTATCCAAATTCTCTAGTGCTTGCCTGCTGTTAAACAAATCATGTTTAGCAGCCTCTTGAAATTGTATTTCATCGACTATTTTCGTTATATATTCGGACAGAATATTCCACTCTTGAATAGCTTTTCAATAAAAGTTTCTGTATCACATCTTTCAACTTTTGGAACGATGAAGTTAAATCTACTGAATCTGGTTCTGTTGTGAATATATTTTGTAAATAACTTGGTGACATTTTATAAAAGCTGACAATAGCATGATTAACTCTTAGCTGTTTCACCCATTCTGAAACAGACCATTTTCACCTTTTCTAAAGTACTGTAATTGATGCTTGTTATTTGCGACAAATTAAACTTAAATCTAATAATTTTATTTCGGATGAATATTTTAGTGTAATTTTTTTGAAAGTGGGCGTAAGATAGCGGAGAAAGAATAGTCAAAGTGACACTATATTAATGTCGTCACAAGCGTTTCTATCTATGGATGAATAAAGTTCAATCCTATTTTAAATCTCTCCCAAGAAAATGATGGAGTCAACCATTGCCTAAGCATTCAAGAACTAATCAACCCTAAGTAATTACCATTTACTGGAAATGGAATTATGTGCCCGTCGCATTCAACTCTAAATTAAATGACTAGTCTATGTTTTCTAGCAAAGCCAAATGTCTTACTTCTTTCTTTCTCCAAAATGGATGGTAGCTTGCTCTGTGCGTCAACTATCCGTTACATTTCCTTTATCAGCAATAACTGTATAGTCCTTTTGCGCGAATACTGTAGCACTGTCGTCAGCACAGAGTATGAGTTTACAGGCTGGATCAATACATGTGTGGGCATGCCATTGACATAAAATAAACGTTATAGAGGTCATAGAACGCTTCTATGAGGTAGGCCCGTTGAAACTAAATAAAATAAAGCCATGTTTTGAGGAACACGAAAAATCGGTCAATGGCGCTACCGGGATTCGAAACATTTTATATATTAACTAAGTGTGATCGATGTGTAAGATACGACTTAAACCAGTTGATAGATTTTGGCCTGATAGCAGATAGGTATCATGGACTTTCTATAAGTCAAGTTAAACCATTCCGGTATATATATAGGCCCTCAGTAGTATTCTGTTACACGTAGTCTACAAGATGTTCTTTGAGAATTTAGAGTAAATTAAAAATCTGATTGAGGAATAAAATATTCCTAGAACATGGTAATGTATTTACAAGGTGCAATTGCAATTACTATTTCATTTAGATTTGTAGCCTAGTTCCTTCGGAATTTAGGATTTTTAATGTCACTCATGGTTTGGCCCGGTGCTTTAGTCTGACTTCATTGACCGGCACAATGTCATGAAGTACCTGCATAATGTTAATAAACTCTTTCTTCATCAGAAATTCATATAATGATCAAAACTATCTACAGCGATAGTATCAGACTAAACATTACATCCTTATTGTTGCAAAGAATATGATCAACTAGAGAATAAGAACTTTGTATTACACGTGTTGGTTTTTAAATGATTTTGTCAAGGTTAAAATATATAAATTATACGCAAACGCTCGGTACAAAGAGCTAGCTTTTTGAATATAACAAACATATTGTAGTCACCCTGAATGTTTAATCAGACCTTATATTCAACGACTTTGGATCGAATATTGCTAAGAAGTTTGATTGTTTATGTGGCCGGTAGCATGTGTCAATGACAATAGGTTTGAGGAGGTGCAAGGGTAAACATGTAAGGGAACAGGGGCACAAGGAATAGCCTGGTCGACCATAAATGGACATCTAAAGCTAATAAAGGAGAACAATGGGTATATTGTTAAGAAGTAAGACCACTTTCGGTGGCTGTATTTCCACTGCGAAAATACGGCTATGTTTAAACAAACCAATTTGACCAATGACGCGCGCTAAATTGCACAATTCGTGAAAAACACTGCCATTGTACTATCTCGGACAAAGCAAATACCATTATCTTACATGCACGACTGCGTTAATCACTAAATCATGATCTATACAGCTTATCCATTTCTGACTTTCCATTATGCTCATATTGCTCTTGTCCTTTTATCTTGTCATATATAAATGCGTCATCGTGATCAATTTCTCTCAAACAATTGCTAGTCTACATCAACTGTCTACAACATACTCTATTGGTACGAACATACATGTTTCTACAATGTAAATAAGTAGGCTTAATGCAAGAAAAATGTTGCAACAAGATCAGCGTAAGACGATTAATACAGGGATAAATTTGAATAAAGCCGCACACAGTACTTTGCAATCGACAAATTCATATAATGTACCCAATTACTTAAAATAGGGCAACGAACGCCACGTAGAACGGGTTATATGTATGTTGGTAAAGCTGTAAAATTAAATACGTATTCTGCAGTTACGTACATGTACCATTTGTGGCCTACAGTCGATTTGTACATACGGCTTGTTTAATAAATATATAAACAAGTTTATACATACATTACTTCGCGCTAAAATAATCAATATTCGAAATCCTGATATACTGAATCATCTTGCCTGCAGGACACACGTATACATGTAGCTAAAATGTACGTCACGAAATAAAATTCATATAGCGATTTATATAATAAGTTAAAAGGAATATATCGCAAAACCTCAAATAATGAGGTCACAAAATTATTCACAAACAACACGACATTGCATTAACTTTGATATACATTCATTTTTCAGGTAATTGCCATTATGGTGATACTCTCTGTGTCAGACTTGTCAGTTCGTGGGCACAAACAACACGCGGCAAATATACCTGCTGAAAGGCGTGCCGGTTTAATCCCCCCTACATTCGACATGAAATTGTACTGGTACGAAAGTAGTAAGTAATATTATATAAGTGCATATGTTTGTACAGTTGTATACGTGTTAAAAGTTCAACAGATGCTACATTGCATTACTATTGTGTTGATTTGTCTGCAAAGTATATTTATATCAAGTCGATCTTGTATGCAGAATAAAACTATTTGGCTTTGCACATAATTGGGAAAATATTTGATATTATAGTAAACGAGTCCAATGGACACGTATACTTCGCTAAGTCTACTTCATGCAACGTTATTTCAAAATCCAAATGCAGACAAAGCCATTCTGGACCGGACATGAATTTGGGAACATGAACAAAGTTCAATCCTGTACCTTGACCTTTGCGCTATGGACCCAGTTTTTGCACACGACACATAGTAATTTAAAGAGAGTTATATTAAAATTGCACGAAAGACAACAAAGTTTTGGACTGGACACGTATAACAGTATTCTATCATGGTTATCATTTTTTGGCAAGTTATTTTAAAAATTCTAAAATTGATAACAAAGTACCAGGATTGCCACGATTTTGACACGGACAATGCACCGTGACCATAACCTTTCAGATATGCGCACGATTACTGACGCGGCACTTTGTCTCATTATGGTGATCATTGTTGGTAATGTTTTTCTTAAAATCCGACTTTAGACAACAACATTCTCGGGCGGATACGATTTTGACAGGGATGATTATACATGTCCTTCCGCCATGTCACACAAATATCTAGTAATGACTTGTTTTACATGCAGGTCTACATTAAATATATGTTTCATAACATTATTGATGTTATCTCCACTTTTAAACATGTTTTCAATATTATTCTCCATTTGTCGCAGTGAGTTGTTATGCTGTTAATGGATATCCGTGCAAGATCGACCCAAGGGCCTTTACGGGTCATGTTACGTGTATTACGAAGGATCAAGTATGTGACGGATTACAGCAATGTCCATACGGTGATGACGAAACGGGCCTGTGTGGTGAGAAACAATGAAATATTTTTTGCGTAAATGAATTATGTAAGCTAAACAGATTTAAAAAGCTGTCAACTAAGCTCACACATACTAAATGATAAAATATTATTGAAATGGATGGACTTTTTAGGATAGTCGGTAGGCAATGATATTCAGCAACGCCAAAAAACTTTTAATCGCTACTACGAAAAACGATGTCTTTATAATATAAGAGCATTTATTATTAGGTATGTGCAATGTACAGTTGAAGAGGTTTGCGTTTTCCCATGGGTTTGTATAACCAATTTAGTATTTTTCAAACTGCTTACACATATTCTTTAACGAGTAAATACTACTTTCTACTCGTATCGATCAAGTTACATAAAATTACTGTACATCATGTGTTTATTTTGTTCATATAAATTTCTTGTTATACCGCAGGTCCACTGGCGCAATTTTGTAGGTCTGACCAGTTACGTTGTGCAAATGGAATATGTGCAACTCCATGTGATGGAAGAGTTGAATGTCCGAATGGAATGGATGAACAATCGTGTAAGGCGCTATGTGAAAAACTTTTAAGTATATTTTTTTAAAATAACACATTTTTGCACAACATATATATAATACAATTTTAATCGCTAATTGAACTCAACCGTGAGATATTTCCAAAAAAGCATAGGTCTACTCATATAAGTTCAAATCGCAATTTGTTTATTACATTCGTTACATGACACAAACATCGTTTACTCAGTAGGTCAGGGTAATCATACCCTCACCGTAATTATATTATTCCATTAAATACAAACAGCAAACTGTTACGAGTACTTCGCAGACGAACGCGTTTGGGACTTTTGAAATTGTGACTTACGTATTTGCCCCTGGCCACCCTTCTTTTATTCCCTCCGTCCACCTCGCGTTGTTTTGCGCATTAAAATGTACATGTTATCTTTACATCAGCCATCACATGCAGTTGCAGCCAATGTTTTGTTTAAATTGAATACAATCACTTAGTGTAGAGTTCCTTCGAAAATATTTATCAGCGGCATGTCGATAGGTATATTAAGGTTTTCACTTAGGGTTTGATGTCCAATCGGATAGTTGATATCAGATACCTTGATAAATATCTAACCTAACTTTCACAACCAAATTCGTATTATTGCTGTCTATATTTACCAAATAGTTAGTATAAGTTGTAAGTCTTGTTTTGAGGAACACGAAAAATCGGTCAATGGCGCTACCGTGATTCGAACCAGGGTCTACGAATTGCCGGTTCGTTCTGCTAACCACTACACCACAATCGATGTAAAATAAATAAGTTTAACCGAAATTCGACACACTGTCGCATGTTATTCGCATAGTCCTATACTCGGATATAACCGTTAGCAATTTAACGTTCAAACTCTACATTCAGGTTTGCTCCAGACATCATGGCGCCGATATTTACATTATTTTAATAAACAACATGTCTATATTGACATTTTCCAATAGGCGGAAGAGTCGCTAGTAATTAAACAGACAAACCCTACGGCCTGGTCCTCGGCATACGTTTTAGTGTCGCACGATCTTTACTTCAATTTTCTGAAAATGTCCATAACATCCTCGCCGGTATGACGTTATCCCTGCCGTGTCCCATAACCGGCCGTTATTCTGCTTGCATGTTTTTTAGTTCGATGATGATACGGTGTTATCTAATATACCTGTCATGATTTTTTCGGTCCTTTTTGCGTCCCCTTCCTGCACTGGCTTATACCTTTTTGCCGGAGTGGATTGACAAGTTCGGATTTGTGATCATGGCTTTCCCTGCTCTGCATATCTTTGGAACTGAATTTTCCTCTCCAAATGGAAAGTGGTTCAGTTCACCCAACTTAATAAACTTTAACCCATATACTAAAAAAGAAGTGTCAAGGTATGGCAGCCACATTTTTAGTTGACCTACTTTTCAATATTCCTTCAGAACCATTATGTATAATTCATGACATCCCATTTATTTGTACTCATTCCAGCATTCGTGACTTTGACGCTATGTCGAACAATGTTTGGCCAGATAATTATTGTGAAATAGTTGAAGGAAATATGTGAGCGCCGCTGTACGATTTCCAACCTCTTCATTAAGTGACGTCATTACCAGAAAACGTCACATGTGACGTCACCATGTACTGACAGTAAGCAATATTTGCCCCATATGGCAATATGGAAACAAAGTGACCATATGGAGTAAATATTGTTTCCTGCTCGCAAATAGTGACATCACATGTTGCATTTTCTTGAAATGACGTCGTTTACAGAAGAGACGTAAATCCCATAGCACTGCTCAACTGTAGAAAAAAATACAACACAAGTGACTTAATAACACAAATACTATTTTGCAAATATTGCCTATATGCATAATAATTGTTTTGAAACCCGTTTCGGTTGTTTCTATTCTGTTGAAACCCGCTTTTGAAATGCTTTAACATCATTTAAACAGTAACTGCTCCTCTCATGAACAAACTAAAAAGGAATAAAAAAAATAGAGTCGCCGAATTCCAGCCGGCGATGGATCAGTTCTGAGGAACATTACCGCTCATTTCACAACTTATGTCCAATGTCATCTTCATCTTAATATTCTTGCCGTCATTTTTCTGTAGTTGTTGAATCTATTTTTGTGTAAGTTAACTACTGCGTGTTGTATATCAATACTAGTTCTTATTCAGGTTATCGCTGTGATAAGGATGAACTCATGTGCTCTGACATGAAGTGTGCTAAGATATGCGATGGAAAACGAGAATGTCCTTCCGGAGAGGATGAGAGGCGTTGCCGTTAGTATATTGTAAAGTCAGATATAGCATTTATATTTCTTATTTGCATGAAAAAGTCGCACTAATTCATAGAACGAGTAACGATGTGGTGGATTGATAATATAACATTTACTTAGGCCTCAAAGTTAGAATTGCGTTTTATGATAATGCAGCATGATTACTGGTACGACTATTATTTAAAGATGTATATGACCCCACTGAACGAAATATATATCGGGCTTCATCCAGCGTTGTTGCTACATTGGCTAAGACATCTTTAATACGAAAGAAGTTTTTGTGGTATTGTGTTTTTTTCTGATCTAGTATTAGTGTATTCTTTGATGATACATATTTATTTATGTTTTTAACTGTAAGAAATAATTGTTGTCATATTTGTTTTGGCAAAACATGGTCGTCATATTAATTAAAGATACAATATGGGAGTTTATCCTTTCATTTCGATTCTAAACTAAAGACAACATTCCCATGTTATGCCTTAGATGTGCAACATTTTGCATTTACCATCTTTGTCGTGTAATGGAAACACTCTACACAGAGGTCTTACTTTGTTCATTTGGGAATGATCCTTTGGTCTTGTGATGTTATATGAAGTGCACGACTCAAATGAATTTAATACTGTTTTTCGCAGTCCCTGAATGTAGACGTGGAGAAATGATTTGCCCTAAGACTGGTAAATGTGCCGAGTTATGTGACGAGATTGCAGAGTGTCAAGAGGAAGAAGATGAAAGCTCGTGTGGATCAAAAACTGGTATATTTGTTGCTATTACTTGTTTATTTCATGATTCGATTCCAAGTGCGTTTTATTTAAACAAGTACATTTGTATTCTAATAATGATAATATTCAAGCATTTAACCGTTTACTAAATTGCTAAACTATTGCTTAGCTGTACATTGTATGTGGACAATTATTTGCAAGATCTTGAGATAATATCTACACGCTTTGTTTTCATTTTCCCAGCACGTTGTCTGAAAACTTAATGTATCGCTACAGTGATTATGGGTACCGTGTATTTATGTGTATGTATGTTTATTCGTGTTTTTTGAATCATTATTTTAACTACAGGACAATGTGACTTGAATTACATAACTAAGTGCATGATAAAAAGTTGCAATAAACGTCCAGAATGTGGCATTAGCGATGTAATACTTTTCACGGGGTTCGTGGCAGCATGTTTATCAGGTAATAACTTTCATTTTTATCGTTTACTTCAACTAGTCTCAATCCCGGTGTTGTAATTCCAGAGCAATACTATTTCAAGTTACCCCCGTTAACTTAAAATCGCGTTCAGAATACTGGGTGGTTGGCTGAAATCGATTTCAAATTTATCCCGGGGGAAATTTGAAGGTGATTTTAATCTACCCCTACGAATTCAGATTACTTCCCTTATTCCCTTTTATGCTTATCTATGTATAATTTGCCTGCATGAACTGAAAAAAAAGCACAAAATGATAATCATGTAAACAACATCACGACAACAACACCAGAAGCAGAAACGGTAACGTAGCAGCAACACCAACAACCACAACATCATAGTAATTAGCATTTTATGAATGGTTTTGCAATTTGAGACTATGTATCAAGTTTTTATGCTTCATATTTTTTATCAATTAACTTACCATGATTTCAAATAATTGTAAATAATCCTATTACAGCTACGTCAGTGAAGGGGTAATCTATATTGTGCGGGGATAATATCAAATCGGGTTAAAGTTACCCCAGGGGGTGATATGAAATCGATTTCAGATACCGGGGGTTACTTGAATAGTAGGGTAGCTTGAACTCTTTACACCGGCGTATAATTTCCAAAATGCGTATTATGATATTTTGAAGTTTCTATATCTTTCCAGTAGATTATCTGGGCACCTGTATAACTGTAGTTTTGTCTTAAAACCATATGACAATTTTCACATTACGTTAATTTTAAACTGTATAATTATGGAATTTGAAATCGATTTCGTTTGTTTTAGCTCCATGTATGGTATTTTAAAATATCTCTGTTGAAATTCCAAAAAACATTTCCAATTATCTGTGATATTGTGTATAATAAGTCAGTAAGCCAAATTTGGCATAAAACATGTTTGTGTTTTACGTTATAAATTGTACTGCAATATTGTATTTATGAAACTATTAATCCATGTTATGACTATCCACATATGATTTTAACATTGCTGTATGTTTATTTTATGTTTTTGCGGCTTAGTTTTATGTCAACTGTTTTAAACTGTATTGCTTCTTTCGTGTGATTGACTTGTGTTTGGGAGTATACATTATCTTCATCTCTTAACTTGAACATTAAATTGATAATTAAATGTAATGTCCAAACTTTAATGACGAGAAATGAAACAAAGTCCTATGCTACAGAAAATATGGGAATGGGGGAGAACTGTCTTAAATATATGTCGATTGCGCGATGAAATATAGCCCGCAAATGACCTGTTCCAAAATTGTCTCAAGAATAATATAAGCCAGCGATATCTCTGCTCTAATAAACAAATGATGTAAACATAAACCATATATTGATCCTAGTCAACTCCTACACATCTTTAGCTGTTTTATCCATTCGCAAAATATATGTTTGTTATTGGGAGTTATGTATGATGTTGTCACACTGGTATCTAGAGCGTTATGCAATGGTCGAGCTGGACTAAGCTGGATAACAACAAAATAGGGAACATATCTAGGCGTCATGGAAGGGAGTGCAAAAGTTAGATTGCTTGAGTCATGATGTATTCTGATATATACAACGATTTTTGCCCTATTGCGTTGTAACTAAATTCCGCGATCTCACTTCCATTGTCGCACCCTGTTTGAAAAGATGAAGAGATACACCATTCATGCAAATGGTGTTCAGAAGCTACTCCGTGACCTAACCCTTCACAATGCCCAATGGCCAGATGAACTCCCATCGCGCTTCTGCAGTTTGTATAAGAGATATGCCCGGCGCCCACCCTAGTCTTTCAGGCCTCTCACAGGAAAGTGAAGTACTAAAATACACGAAACGAGCCATAGTCACGCCCATTGTCAAGAAAGGCGGCAACATTTCTCCTGTCAACTATCAGCAAATTGCCCTCACCTCTGTCTACTGTAAGTTAATGTTAAACATCAGCACCTAGACGCCCACAATATCTGATTCTCAACATGGGTTCAGGAAGAAACGCTCCTGTGATAGCTAACTTTTCCTCACAGTACAGCACCTGTCAGCTGGACTCGACGAAGGAGAGCTGACAGATGCTATTCTCATTGGTTTCTCCAAAACGTTAGACAATATTCCACATCAGCGACACTCTCTGAAGATACGCCACTACGGTATTACTAGGAGCCCTCTACAGTGGATCTAGAGCTTCCTCTCCAATCACATTCAGCAGGTCTTTCTTCAATGTCATTATTTTGCCTCCTTAGTGTAATGTCCGGAGTCCCTCAAGGCCCTGTCCCCGGTCCTCTGCTTTAAAGCAATGTCCTCATTTATATCAACGACCTCCCTGAGCAAATGTCGTCAGACTGGTGATGATGTACATGATCACCAAAGGCCTTATTGAAATCCCGAATCACCGGTTCCTCTTCTCAACTTTTCATACACGCCCGCACCGCGCAATGCATGCTGCCGTTCTGCAGGACGGACATATATCGCCACTCATTCTTCCCTGCTGGAATTCGTAGAAAACGAATAATAATTGTTAATACTCTTAACTTCCGATGAAAATGGAAGTAGAATACATGTAGCGAGAAGGTATCTTCGATGAAATTTGTAGTTTTGAGTCGCCTTGCTATGATATGACGATCTCATATTCGTTCGAAAGGCTGGTGGAATATTCGAATACTTGAGTGGCCATGCGTTGACATACCTAGTAATAGTATATTGTATAAAATTGGACATTTCAGTGGAAGAGACTAAAAGTTTATCCAGTGACGAGTTTTTTCCCAGCCAAAGTAAGTAGACAATTCTGTTGTAATAAATAGACCAATAATGTAACGCCTCAGAGTAATGAGGCTTACCATTTTGTATTCTAGTTGTTAAGCTGTTCTTCCATGCTATCTCAGAGTAATGCATTTTTCCAATCAAGATGTTTGTACAAAGCACCGAATCGTACACATATGTGTTGATCAGAATTATAGACCGACCAAACACATATTATACAGCTCCATGCTCTATCCGAATTTGTTTACATTTCCTATTGTCATCTGTTTTCGCTATTGCAAGAACTTTCCAGTATCTGTATGATTTTTCCTAACTTGTCACCATTATTTCATGTTGCACAAGTATCCCAAACCTTTAAATGTTTGTATAGCGGTTTAACTTTTGATGCAATTAATGCGAATTTCCTGCACATCGTCTGTGATCCTTGCAGGTACTCCTATGTTAATTGTGGGAGTGTTAGTTACGGTTGCTAGGCATATATTTAATATCGTTGTCGTCTTTAAGGATGCACAAATGAGATTTTAATGTCAGATTATATCCTGTATACTTTAATTTGCTGTTATTCACCATTTTATATTGTAAATAATCGATTTTGCTATTGTTTTAAACATGTAAATCTCGGGAGAGGATGTGTGACCAATTGTAACGCTTAATACTTGCTTTTATACTACAGTGACATTGGCAATTGTCATAAAGGCACAAAAGTTACACAACAGGGTCTTTCTAAAGGGGATAGTTGACATGCATGTGAAGCGTATAACACGCTAACACAGTCATTAAGTACGGAATATTTAAGATGTGTACAATTTAAGAAAAGTACTTTATTTTGAACATGTCCACAAACCCTTGTCAACGCAGTAGTCGATAATAGTCCATTTTATTTCGTAGGGAAAGTGCAGACATACAAGGCTATTGGGGTAGTGGTCGTTTATACTTTACTTCCAGAGATTTTGAAAATAATGTAACACAAAAAGTTATTAATATATTTAAGATATTAAATTGTGCGTGTTTTATGACTCTTTGTAAATTATTGTTTTATACGCTCGCACATGCATGTGCATCACTTATGTTTCAGTCTAGTGTGCCTTTTGCTTTGTAATCATTTACATGTACGAGTGTATGTGTATTTTTAATTTCGCATTGTGTTTTAGGGCGACTGTGCACCTTTTATGCGACATTTTCTGATTGACACCTTCATTTGACTTAGATTGTGCAACGTTTTTTTCTTTGAGAGTAAACAACATTGTGTATAAAATTTAAATCATTTTAAATTAAACATTTTATTACAATACGCGGTAAACCTTTGGCAAAAATGAAGTTTAATGTAATAAAACTGATGAAATGAAATACCAACAATGATTGTAAGAATAATTAAATATCATTGATTGTAAAATGTGTACACAATGATACTACGTCGTTACGGTCAGCAAATAGGTATTCTGTTAAAACTTAAAACATATTGCCCCAGAGGCATTGACGACGTTGGTGTATTACAGTCGGTTTGAGAAATATCAGAATATTGGTATGCATTGCATTGGCATGACATATGAATCCCTAACCCTAAGTGTGTTACATCGATAATTGAAAGTGCAAGGTCTTTATTCGACAGGGAGGAACACATCCGGCATCAACGTTTTCTGAAAATAAACTCTCCTCTACTTATAACTATTTTACAATACTTATTAAAATATATTTCCCAAAGCTATACTATAAATATGTTTACTTATGAATTTATGTTATCATTGATTAATATGTATCTCTTCTATCTTTTTTAATTGTACAGCTTACTGTTTAGCATGTTGTATTTTTCTCTTTATATGGCGTTTCGTCATTTGCTGTTAAATAAACATACTGTAATGTGGATAAAATCTGATCACAATTGCAGGGGGATGTGACTCGAAAGAACAAGTTGTTGATTGCTATTGTTTTGGGGATTTGTTGTGCAGAAGCTTTTACGTTTGGTATTTTTTCTCCGAATGCGAGTTCTAAAAACAATAACGACTTAGACGGTACAACAACATGCAGACGCTACTTTTCAATACTCTTCCATGCAAATACAGTTAAAATAACTTATTTCATGAGCTAAATATTCGAATATAAAGCAACCTTTCAATAAATGAAAACAACTTGGAACAGAATTGTGTTTGTTTTGTCTTGGATTAACCTCATTGAGGTTAATGGTAGAATCATCAGGTTTTGTTTTAATACGCCCCGTACATGACAGAGGTCAGCTGTCTTAGTCGTGTCAAGTCTTGTCAGTGACAGGATACTGTACACATCATTTGTTATGCTTACCTGTCTGGTTGCTGGTTTAATGCGTGGACTCCAACGTGATTACATTTGGGTTTCCGAGTTTTACAATAAAATACTATCTCAAACACTTCCATACGCAAGTTAATCACATAAGGTTAACCAGTATTTTTGATAGATCTGTATGTTACTGGAATGGTTTGTTTCGATTGTGTCTGTTTTGGTTGTGTCTAGCCTATGTAGTACTATGCAGTTTTGGTTGTGTCTAGCCTATGTAGTACTATGCAGTTTTGTACTTTTCGGACTTAAGCTAAAGCTGTAGCGTGTTTTGATACTGAACATATAACGGTATTTCACTGATAGTATGATGCTCATATAAAAACAGAAGTGATTAAACATATAAGTACATACTAGATTACCTGAACACCCAATGGTTACCGTGAGCTATTGCGATCACTCACTTGCCGTTGACCTTTTGTATGTTGTATATTCTTCAAAATACATCTGATGGGAGAGAATTTCTTTCCAAGCAGAATCATCCAGGAATGATTCTTGGGAGCTTTCAATCAAATTTCTTCAACAAATATTCTGTCATGAAATTGTATCACTAGGATTTTCGTTGGCGTCTTGGAAGGGATAAAATGCGAAAACAGGACATTTGAAAGGCGAAAATGCGACACGTTTGTGGATATAAATTTGCCGTGCTTATGCCCCCGGCAACGCAATGTCAACGCGATAAATCAGCAGTTCGACCAACCAACCTTCAAAGCATTAAAATCCCCCCCCCCCACCCCAACCACACATAATTAGAAATAGTCTAATTTAAACATCAAGCTAGCCTAATTTATTCATTAAATGCTCTGATTAAAATATACACAAATCCGTTTCATTCCATGTTCCTTGGCAAATCGTATGTCCCCATTACAAACGTCTGCTATTTTATTATATAGGGGTAAAATGCGATGTTATGTATCATCGTAAGGAGAAGGAATTTAAATTGTATTATAAAAGAACGGGAATATGATAACGTCGCAACAGGAACTGAAGTCATTTAAACATACTAGCTATTCCAAATGGGGTCTTCACAAGCATTGTCTGTAGAAATTGTCTACTTGTACTGCTGACGTTCATCGGTTCCTGATGAAGCTCACGTTTATCTTAACGGTAAAATAAAAAAGAACTGTCGCTATTGGGGAACTGTGAATTACGACTTCTATCTTGAAATAAACATTGTACAGTGATAAAATAAACGTTAAGGCTGGCATTAGCCCTCAGGATATAATGGGACCATTTTTTAAAATATCGATATGGAACTGTTGACTTTTTAACAGTGTTCGGTAGTTTCCCTTTTGAGTAGGTAGTTAATTCATACCGACTTTGACCTGAAAGGTATCAATATTCATGAAATATGGTTTCAACAAGATGGGACAACCATAAATACTGATTGACTGGTTACAAAAGACGACCACACAACACTTATTTCCCTTCAAAACTGCTTATGAATGACCCCAACACACATATGGTCGTAGTCAACTGGGCTTCCTCTTATAGAACACATGGAGGATAGGGTATACAAACATTCACCATAGAATATTAGAAGTAACAGTAAACACATCAGGCAGGAAATCAGCCAATCGGTTGTGCATGATTTAAGACAACTTCTGAACCTCAAGTTGAGAATAATAAGTCAGCAATAATAGGTTGAAAGGGGGAAGAACATGAATATTATATCGAGTGAAAGAACATAAATAAAAAAATAATAACCATACAACGATTAACAGCCTTGGAACTTGTAGTAAAATACTAGCAGTTTAAATCGATGAACAAGCTAACTAACCACACATTTATTGGTATTGGGGCATCGTGTCACTTGAGCAGTTAGGATCTTGTAGTGACTTTTCCAGCAAGTAAGGTAGGGGAAAACCCAAGGAGCACATTATAGCATTTGATTTGGAACAGGTGACGAGCAAGTAATTGAAAGAGAGAGAATAAGTTGCTACATGGAACGCCAATTACATAAGGCAATGCATCTCTACACAGACCTCCGGGAAAACAACAAAACATAAAACATAAGGCTTTTAAGGAGGTTGGTATGGGCTGGTGGCCTGAATCATCAAATGTGGAAGTTGAATTGAGGAGGCGCAAAGGTAAATACGTAAGGGAACAGGGGCGCAAGGAATGGTCTAGTAAGGAGAATCAAATAGGACAAACAGAGGGGTGATTTAATCGATGGAATACATCAAAGGACAGTTGGCAACAATAGGCCGAAAGTGGGGAGAATATAACATGAACACTATATAAAGTGAAGAACCACACAGAGGAAGGGAAACCCAACACACACTGACGCACAAATAGAAATAATAACAATACAAATAGAAATAATAACAATACAGCGATTTACCGCCTTGAAAGTGTCTGGGGGTTACTTCAATTTAACAACTAGCCAACCTCACACGTAATTGCTATTTGGTCATTGATTTCCAACATATACTAGCGGAAAAAATAAACTGTGCATGTGTAAAATGTTCATATATCCTTCAATTTTATAAATTAAAGCTTGAAACTTTACACAGGTAAGTTGTGTATCCCTCTCGGTCATTTACACTGGCCAGTGCATGAGTTGCACGGGTAGTTTGCCTGTCAGGCTAACGTCTTCTTTTTCACGTTTTTTTCGTGCAGCAGTCAATTGCAAACACGTTTGTCGCCTAAACCTGTGTTAAAACATAGTGTTGTTACATGTAAGACACAAAACCAGGATAATTTTGAAAAACGTCGTTGATACGCCATGCCAAGGTTGAATGAAACTGACAGATGCCGGCATGATTGAAGCTGGTGTACGTCATACTGACGTTGCCAGACAATTTGGCGTTCACCGAAATACTGTAGACGCGCCTTGTGGAGACGGTACCAACAGTTTGGGGCAACCAGACACCGGCCTCGATCAGGACGTCCACGCGTAACGTCTATTCGCCAGGATACGTACATCCGGGTGGTTCATCTCCGTGACCGACTCAGAACTGCTTCTTTGACGGCTAGAAGTATTCCTGGCCTTAGAAGAATCAGTCCCCGAACGGTACGTAATCGATTGCGTGAACGAGGCATACGTCCACGACGTCCTGCCATACGTCCTGTTCTGCAGCAACGTCATCGTGTAGCACGTTTTGCCTGGTGTAGAAGACACATACACTTCACGCAACAGGACTGGGCACGTATTCTTTTCACGGATGAGTCCAGGTTCCATCTCGACAGCAGCGACGGCCGTTCTAGAGTGTACCGTCGTGTTGGTGAACGTTTCCATGACAGTTGTGTGATTGAACTACGTCCATTCGGCGGAGGTAGTGTCATGGTGTGGGGTGGCATCTCATCCCGTGGTAGAACAGCACTTGTGGTTGTAGACGGCACACTTACAGGCATCAGATATCGTGACGAAATCATACGGCCTCACGTCCTTCCATTTGTGCAGCAACGTAACGCCACGCTGCAACAGGATAACGCTCGCGCGCACGTCGCGCGGGTCGTCACCGACTTTTTGACCCAGAACAATGTGAATGTGCTGCCCTGGCCTGCAATATCACCGGATTTGTCGCCAATAGAACACGTGTGGGATGAGATGCAGCGACGGTTACGTGGCCTCCAAAATCAGCCGTTGACGTCACGTGCGCTTGTCAGAATCTGGAATGGTATTCCCCAGGCATTTTTCAGAACACTTGTCACATCAATGCGGCGTCGTTGTCAAGCATGCATCGATTCCAATGGTGGACATACACGGTATTGATGAGCTGAACTTTGTTTAGAGAACGTCTCTGAAAACTGATCTCTATCTAAGACGCAGCTGATTCAATAACCATATCAATTGAGCTGGTGTTAAATAAAGGTAAGATAAAACCCTGTTGAAATTTTTATTGCGATTCCTTACATACCTCCTAAGTTATAGCATATTATACACATGCACAGTTTCTTTTTTCCGCTAGTATATATATTCCTTTCAAAATTTGCCTATCTTTATCTTTTATAACTTGACTAAGTAGGCAGTAACTAATCATTGAAAGCAATAAACCATTACGTACACAACAACAAACATACTGTAATTAATCCAGTACAAGCAGCCTTATACTGACCTTGCTCCTTGTAACTAAATTAGTAACATCAGAATGTGAAATAACCTTTTATAATCAAATTAATTGAAATATCGTCTAAATAACGGGAGGTATTATTGAAAAGCGCCAATTACATCCATTTCATTTTCTTTGGATAAGGATAACATAAAGTCTCTTTCATAACAGAATAAGAATAAGTCGGCTATAGGTGGAGCACAGTTAGTTCCCATAGGAATACCAACTTTCTGTTGGTACATTGAGTTATCAAAATGAATAAATTTATTCATTTTGATACTGAATAGTATCTTAAGATAATATTCAGTAAAAAATTAAGAGCTTCACAGACGTCCTAATATGTCCAGATGGTAAAGTAATTGTAATTATTAGAAGTAAAGAATGCCCTTTCATCATTGCAAGCCAAATATACATGTTGATTGCTTCAAAAAAGATTTTTTCGATTAGATGTGTAAGTTTGGTTTTAATTAAATCATGAGGAAGTGAAGTATAAAGAGTGGAAAAATCATAGGTAGAGATACGTGTAGCTCTAAAATGTAAAGATTGAAATTTATTCAAAACATCCGTAGAATTTTTATGCCCCAATAAAGTTTTATAACAATATTTTACTCTATGTAAAGTCGGGAAAATGTAGTTTATAATAAGACAGTGCAAGTATCTTAAAAACTGGTATATGGAAGGTCAGCGAGCACAACTACTCGGCTACGGTGGTCCACTGACTAGTTTACCAATCATATTCGACCAAACTAATTGGTTGTAGCACCGTCTTGCAATACGTCAGTAATGATGCTTTTGTGTATTCAATGTAAAACTGCCATTAATTTGTATAAGTTTAACAGTGATTGTGGATGCCAGCACATCTTTCAATCTCTGCTTTAAAGGCTTCATCAGGCTTTCAAGTTAAAGGTTTGACGTTTAGCCAACGCAGTTTGGTATATCGGTCCTGAAAATGGACCTGTAAGTATCAATCCCGTGCATACCACACGAATAGTTGAGAGCCTATAATTCAATTCACTGTTCATAGCACGGTTAATATATCGGAAACCTTTTCGTGATAACTTCCCGGTCTAAATTCCGACAACAAGTTTGAGGACTTACACGTTTCACCATTTTCTTAGGCAGAGTTATTGTGAACATACTTTCTCAGTGACAGTGTTTATTTTATACTAACACGTAAATTTGAATATTTCTCTTTTTTCTTTTTGTTGAGTCAATAACTATCTTCATGTAACGTTCATTAAATAAACTTGTTTTGACGCATGTTTGTGGTTACAGGTATGTTAACCTAAGGTGGTGCGCACAGCTTCTGGCTCTGTCAGTCAATACTGAAAAGGGAAACAACTCACTATTATTATGAATTGTTATTACATTTAAAAGATATAAATTTTATCATTTTATGTCTAACATAAATAGTGGAGTTATTCTAAACTCTGCTTAATTAGTTTTTCATGCATTGCAATTAAGACAAAACAGAATTATATTATGGCTCTATATTAAGATTTTCTCTTCATAAAATACCTTCTCCTGTACACGTCTGGTTATATATACAATGTACGTAGATTGTATATTTACTATTGTGTAAAGTTAAGACACTAAGATTATTTAATTGCTGCTTATATTATATCTTCTACACGAATAGCATTGTTCTGGAACTATGTAGCAGAAATACAAAATAACAACATTCATAATGCATAATTTGAGATCAATAATTTTTACATCAGTCAATTAACACACGTATGTGTCTAACGAACAATACAGTATACATGTATTAAGCCAATTAAAATGTGTTAACTGGGACTGATGTCCTCATTCGTTTGTTATTTATTGTCTATACAGATATAACTATATGTTAACAAATAAGTGATTTGATATTGGCCCTGTTATTTGTCCGAGGGCAGTCGTATTGACACGAGGCCGAAGGCCGAGGGCCAATACGACTGTCCCGAGGACAAATAACAGGGCCAATGTCAAATCACTTATTTATTGACAATTTTATTAAATAACTTCATGTACTTATAAATAAAGGATTCAAAATCGCGTTTTTTTCTGTATACGCTAAAACTATGAATTAGTTCCGTGCTAAAAACTGTCGACGAACGTTTAAATACTGACTTTAAAATAAAATGGCTGCCGTTTCCGAATTTCCAGCTGCGAATCTATATCATTTTTTGGCCCTGTTTAATTAGCCAATCAAATTCTTTAAAATGCGGGCCAATATCAATATCAGTTAGCGGCCCCGGGCCGAGAAGTGATATAGATATTGGCACTGTTATAGAGGAGGCCTTTGTATTATTGGACGAGGCAAATGCTGTGTTTAAGGGCTAATAATTAATAGTTATTTAATAAAAACATGTATTATGTAACAGTGATTGTGAACGTCAACCCGAGGACAGAAAGTAATTGAGTGCAGCACTTCTATATTTAACAATATAAGTTTAAACACTAATTGAAGTAACTAATATGTTCATAATCTCCGAATTCATTTTAAATATTTTCTGTTTGAAGACAATGATAATTATGTAGCAGAAATGGAAGTAAAACTTAAACGTTTATTAATATGTTGTAGATCTTCCAATAAATAGTAATCATTTTCTATTTGAGGTTATTACAATTTAATTTAAATATTTTCTATTTGAGGTTATTACAATTTAATTTAAATATTTTCTATTTGAGGCCATTACAAATTAATTTAAATATTTTCTATTTGAGGTCATTACAAATTAATAGTTGGAAGTCATTACATATTGATTTAAATATTTTCTATTAGAAGCCATTACAAATTAATTTAAATATTTTCTATTAGAAGCCATTACAAATTAATTCAAATATTTCTATTTGAGGTCATTACAAATTAATTTGAATATTTTCTTTTAGAAGTCATTACAAATTAATTTAAATTTCTCGGACAAATGTGCAGACTACCGTGTCAATATCTGGCGAAGAACATCTTCAACAATATACTTATACGCTATATCAACTTTGATATACAAACTGTAGGATTTGTACCAGACGTTTACCGATTGTGCCAACAATACAATTTAATCGGATATATAACGCAATATTTAAATACTGGGCAATTTCCATCCAAGTACTCGTGGAAGAAAATTGTTAATAAAACCGTGTTACTCCCAGCTAGACAAACTGCTTTTGAACAAACCGTGGATGAAAATCGAGCAATGCAAAATGTGATATATTTTAATAGTTGTTCACCACTATGGGATATTGCAAGAAATAAACCCAAACTTCGATCAATCTGTAAGCATATCCTAAGTGATTTTGGACTATTTGTGTCACGCTCATTTTTACAGATTTGTAAATGTTGTAATTTAAGGACAGACAATATTATTGTTCATCAGGGCCGTAAATTACATGGAGGCATGTAGGCAGTTGCCTCCTATTGCGGGCTGAAAAAAAAATCATTTTTTGTCTAAAAAGGGTCAAAATTTTTTTTCGTCTCGCTCCGCTCTGCGGGGTGCCTCCCCTTCCAGGGAAGGCAATTTACGGCCCTGTTCATCTGTTACTTTACTGTCACGAAAAATAACATTATCGTTTATCCCTTTGGAATACAATTTACGAACAGTGTGGGCTCGACAATTTTAAGTCGATAATGACAATGGTATGTACTGATCAATGTGTGTATTTATTTTCACTCGGTACCGATATTTATGATGAAAGCTTTGTCAACTATCCTGTCACACTTGCAATAGTAAGACTGTTGCGGCGGATGTAACAGTCAGTTTCTAAAATAGTTTTCACTATAAACTGTCTTACTTTTCGTTGCGTCCAAGGCAACCTTAGTGTTTACTGTATAGCATGTGCTAATTATTTAAGCGTCGTGAACTGTGGATAATGACAACTGTGCTTCTCGGGTATTATTACACATAAAGATCCGTATCTCATCAATGAAGTGTAATGTGCCGATTTGACTTGTCTGTGATACATCATGAGCAGATTATTAAGAAGAATTATTGTTTATATATTTTGTCAATAGAAAATACATCGAAGTATATGTATATACATATGTCTGTGTATGTGTGTGTATGTGTGTGTGTGTGTGTGTGTGTGTGTGTGTATATATATATGTGTGTGTGTGTATATATGCATGTGTATATGTGTGTTCATGTATATATGTATGTATATGTATGCATATATATCTTGGTTAATGACATGTATACAGTATACTGATATGTTGTGCAATTTTGATGATGTTGTTTTTGTTAATGATTACTTGAAATGTTAAATATTCATTATATCCATCTATATAGTATCATAATGCTCTAGCGATGTTCGTGCATATCATATCTTAGATGTGTGTTTATATCTTGTGTACTTATCTGTATATATGTTAATCTCTTCACTTATGGAGGAATAAAAGTATCTATCTATCTATCATTACAAATTAATTTAAATATTTTCTATTTGAGGTCATTGCAAATTAATTTAAATATTGTCTATTAGAAGCAATTACAAATGAATTTAAATATTTTCTATTTGAGGTCATCACAAATTAATTTAACTATTTTCTGTTTGAAGTCATTACAAATGAATTTAATTATTTTCTATTTGAAGCCATTACAATGACAGTATGTGGAGTATAGAGTTCAGATGTGTGATTTTGGAGTGACTAAAAACGTGTGAACGTTTAACTTGTTAAAATTTATATCAGAGTGAAGTGTTTTATATGGACATTAAATTGGGATATTACATCAAGTGAGTGTTGTTTGTATATCTGCAAAATCGATAGAAATAAACTTTACATAAGTTAAAGGTGCTGAACTCCAGATTGAAAACAAATCGTCGTTTTTGCAATTCCGCAAAATATGTGTAGTTGTATCATCATACACGTAAATAAAAGCTGTAGATGGTGAATATTTGAATAATTTAAAGCAATTAGGCTAATTAAATCGCCGTCGTAATATCGAGCAATCGGAGTTTTCCAGTTTAAAAATACCGCGGAGTTCCCATCCAGCATGCACCTCACGAGTCACATGATCAATTTGCAAAATAAACATACACAATGGCGTGATCCACTACTGACATCGAGGAGATAATTGTTCAGTGATTATTTATTTTCGTTGCGTGCAAATAAATAGTAAGTGACTTATAGCTACCTTGTTTACTGCATTTATTCTTTTCTTTGCGCTGATGAATTGTTTGAATGACAGAGACGTTCCGAATGTGCATGAGCTCAATGTTTACGGTTCTATTTTTAGATTTACAGGGTAGACTAACCCTAGTAAAATTTTCGATGGAAAAATACGAAAAACTACACTATGACAATGTTTCGCAAGTAATGATGAATGAAAGTAATAATGTTTTAGAGCTTTACGTGCAACAATATCAAGATTTTGTAAATATTTGACAATTTTCTTTTTTTTTGCTCGCTCGTCAATCTGGAGTTCAGCACCTTTAACATAAATTGACTATCATTGTCGAGTGTATTCGACTGTAACATTCACCAATTATCCAGTTGTATGTGTGTGTTTAGACAATGTCTGGACCATTACCTGTGTACCAGATCCTAAAAGTCTACAATCTCAAATTGATAATGTATATAGATATTCAGAAAATGGGGTTTGAAAATCAATGTGACCAAAACAAAAATATGTGTATTTGAAAAACTAGAAATTGAAGCAGGAAGAAGTTTAGGTATTGATAGGGACAATAGATTATGTAAAGTATGCAATAGAAACGTTGTTGAATCTCAATACAACTTCTTAATGTGCTGTCCGATACACAATGACCTCAGAAGAAAATACTTACCGAAAACCTCATGTCCTTGTATTGAAAAATTCAATTTGTCTGATAAAATATTGCCAAATTTATCTCAGAATTAAGCATTTGAAGTAAGAACAAAACCTCTCGAAAATATTTAACTGTTTCCTGTGTTGCTCATTTTGACTACACATTTATATCCTGTAACCATTGATTGATTATTTTTTATTATCTTTTTTTATTGTTAAATATTTTAATTGCGTTCTGTATGTTTGTGTGTAGGGTCTTTGCCATAGTATATTGTAAATTGCCAAAGGCTATTAATTGCCGAATGCCAATAAATGTATAATACTTAAAACAGACCATAACATACAGATGACACTGACATATGATTATAGCCACCATACGACTGATGTAAACAAAGCAATTAATACGTCACCCTGGAGCAAACTCACAATCAATATTTTGTTCAAATACATCAGTTAATATACTGTAGGATTTATATACTCGCCATATTCACTTTCTCGATATTTTAACTTGATGGTTGTATAAACTGAATAAACACTACTTGTTAATTTTCTTATAACTACATATAGAAAATGTTCATTTTAAAACATATATATATACACATATATCTCCACGCCACCTTGTGGGTTGGGATGGCTGTGCATTGTGTGTGTGGCTCTTACTGGTCAACTTTAGGCCACACCAAATTGATTTATAGTTCGTCGGATTTACCGCTCCTTTAAAATGCAAGAGTAGAAAATAAAAAAAAAATTTACCCGCTCGCACCTCCGTCAAAAATCAAATTTTATTTTTTGCTGTGCGCGAAATTCGGCGCTAATAAAGGCAACTTTCGCATTTAAAGGTACTCTCATTCATTTAATTACATTTTGGAACAAATGCTACCGTTTGCTGAAGCGTTCGGGAGATCCCACGATTTCCGAAAATCGTCTGTCCAATATTTAAAGCTTTCAAGAGTAGTCGTTCTTGAATGTCGTTCGTAACATCTTTTCATTGGCTTCCAAATTCAATAAATAAATCGCTTTGCATTTCACACATGGTGTCGTGATAATATTACAGTTAGCTCCTCTAAACTGGCCCACAATTAACATCGATGATATAATCTGTCATTAAAATCACATCTGTACATCCTTAAAGACGACAACGATATTAAATATATGCCTAGCAACCGTAGTTAACACTCCCACAATGCATTGTAAACATGGGAGTACCTACAAGGATCGTAGACAATGTGGAGGAAATTTATATTCAATGCATCAAAACTTTATAGGCTAAATGAACTTTGATACACACACAGACATTTAAAGGTTTGGGATACTTGTGCAACATGAAATACTTGTGACAAGCTTGGAAAATCATACGAATACTGGAAAATTCATGCAGTCGCGAAAACAGATGACAATAGAAAATGTAAACGAATTCGGATAGAATAAAGCGAGCATGGAGCTGTATAATATGTGTTTGGTCAGTCTATAATTCTGATCAACACATATGTGTACGATTCGATGCTTCGTTATAAACATCTTGATTGGAAAAATGCATTAATATAGGTAAGAAGAAAAGCCTCACAACTAGAAATAAGAAAAAAAATGGTAAGCCCCCTTACTCTGAGGCTTTACAATATAACCATTATTGTGTCCAAAACAGAGGAAATCAGATGGAACTGAAATTCTGAAGTTGGCTGTTGAAATTCAGCCAAGACTTACATGGTGCTATTGAACACTTTTAAACTTGAAATGCCATAAGAAGACTAGCTATACATTTTTCACATGGTTAAGAATCGCCCTGTCAGTCGGTGTGTCCAGGTATTTAATATTTAGTTTAAGGCAAGAAATACTCAGTTCTCAAGGAAAAGTAACTTGGCAAACATAGTAATCAGATGTGTGGATGTGTAAGACATCTAATGCATATTATCCATGAAGGTACTTTTAAGGAGAATTTATGACCCATTAAACAAACTAGTTGTGCATCTCATGGTAACATTCAAGTCAAAGTGGGTAGCTCACATACGCACAAGGTGCTTAATGCAAGCTTATGTAGTTGCCTGATGTCTAGTTTTAAGTTTGCAACCAGCATTTCTCAATGTTTTTGTATTTGCTACTCATTTAAAAGAATAGAATTGGGAAAAAAGCGCCGTCAGTAAAATATTGAGAAATATAAGAAAAATAAAATTGTAAAAAAAACCTCGCCGCCTGTGAAATTTTGAGAAGTGAAAAATAAAATTAAAAATAAAATTTCGCTCGCTCGCCCCATCTTTTTCTTCAAAAAATCCGAAGAACTACTGATCAATTTGGTGTGGCCTTAGTGCTAAATACTCTTCAAAGTTGTGTAACAATACAATGCAATACAATATTTTTATTGCATAAACATGCTTCCGGCCCATACACAAAGATACACAACATTGTATGTACTTACAATGTGAAGTATTGGTTGAATAATAACACATGCGTACATATCATATCTAACAACGTCATAATTTAACTTCGTGATAACAGAAAAATAGTAATTTCAATTCTACTTCAATTAAATATAGACATGTACTGTGCCCTATCTTTCAATGCATAGTATAAATACATAGCTAAACAACGAATTATATTCTCATTTTCTTCCGACAATAGTTTGTAAAAATTATCTACTGAAGCATTATTAATATAGTGAATTGGTATGTACTTGGATCGAATATGCTTGTAAAACTTCAATACATAATACATTTCTAGTACCCCATAGCTCTGAACCGTACAACATGATAGACGCAATCTTTGAGTCAAATAACTTAAAAAAAGTACTATATGGCAAACATGTAAAATCATGCAAAGAATCAAAAATCTGAAACAATACTTTCTTCGCTTTAACAGACATTACTTCTGCTATCTTATGTAAAGACAATGTATTAGAAAAATAAATCCCAACATATGTAAAACCATTTACAATTTCTATATTACAGTTAGCATATGTCCATTTCTCTCTTCTGGCCTCAGCACCTCCTCTTTTGAATACTAGTATTTTTGTTTTAGAAATGTTGACAGAAAGCTTGTTATTTTCACAAAACCCTTCTAAAAAAGTTTATTGCTTTTGCAGACCAACAACAGTATCAGACAGTAAGGCAATATCATCACAACAATATCATCTGCAAACATAAGTAAAATATTTCCATAATATCTGGAAATATTTGAATACCTCGGATATCATGGTTACTAAGCAACGTGTACAGCTCATCAATAAACATAACGAACAAAATTGGACTTAAATTACAACCCTGACGTAGACCAATAGGACATGAGAAATTAGCTGTTACACCCTGGCTGGTTCGTACACAAGTTTTAACAGACGTATATATATTGATTGTATAGATTTAACACCACCTTTTCTTAAAACATCGTAAATAATATGTCGATCTACACTGTCGAATGCTTTTTGAAAATCTATAAAAGCTACATATATTGGTTGTTTCTTCATACATAAGTACTTATTTACAATTGCATATACTATATAAGCATTGTCAATTGGCGAATATCCTGCTCTAAAGCCAGCCTGAGATTCACTAATTTTACAATAGGCATTTACATAAAATGTCAACCTTTTTGTAATTATTGAAATATACAACTTGCTTATTACATCTAGTAATGAAATACCTCTATAGTTATTCATATTATTAACATCACCCTTTTTATACAAGGGAATAATAATTGTTCGACTTACCATATACGAGTTGTTGGGAAATGAGGTTTCCACTTAAAGCTTTATTTGGATCTAGTAATTTGATATTGTCAATAATCTCACCATCCGATATAGATGAAATAAAAACGATCTCCTCCACTTCGTCAAGATTTTCATTCCAATTGTCAGCAATTGGTTCATCGTTGTTATTGACCGAAGGAACATTGTCAGCTGAAAATAATCTACTAAAGTGGTCATGCCAACTGTCTAATGAGATATCGGGCTCCGAGTTAAATGTGTTAGTTTTTTTTTTAACTCTTGCCAAAACAGTTTTGAATTATAAGCTGATGACTCCAGTTTCGATAAGTACGCTTTATTATATATTAACCTTTTATGTTTACACATGCTTTTATATACGTGTTTACTGTTGACATAAATATTTAAGTCATTTACAGATCGGCTGGACCGAAATCGTTTTAGATACTTTCTAGTGTCAGTTTTAGCATTTCTACATTGATAGTCATACCACGGTTTCCTCCATTCGTGTAATAGGGTTCGTTTGACCGTTTTAAACGTTGCGCTACTTTTTATGACGGCTGACTCTAGTTCCGTTATGACACTGTTAATATCAACATCTTTGTCATCAAGCATAGTGTCCACTACATTAAAACAGCCATTAATAATATTCTCAGTTAAACGCTGAATATATTCGCCACTGTTTTCTTTGTCTATTGCATAATACTCTGACTTCTCTGAGTTTGTACCAGTAACCTTTTCTGTTACAAAACTATTCCTTTTCTTAATGTATAAACATAAAGGTAAATGACAACTTTCTGTATTAGGAATAATCTCTAGCTTCTCAATACCATCAAATATGGATTTGGTAACAATGTAATAATCAATAGTACTGCAACCATTGTGATTAATGAAGGTAAAACCACCACTATTAGAACGCTCACCAATACGCCCATTTACTATATAACATGAATATAACTTACAGAAAGCAATAAGTTATTTGCCAAGTTTATAGACTATTTTATCTAACGAAACTCTTTCTATACCGTCAATTGACCCTTCCTCAGATATTTGATTGACAGGCCGATTGGCCATTCAGATAACGGGATTTCGACACACACTCAGCAGCTCGCTTACCTTAGACAAACAGGAAGAGATTAGCGCGCGATAAAAAAATAAGGTTTAATAGAATTCTGATAATGATAGCATTGTGACTATATTATATTATGTTAATATGTGACAATGGTGAAAAGATGCAGCTACGGATTGTGTAATTCGGACAGCAGATATCCGGAGAGACTAGAAAAAATTAAATATTTATTTATATCGGCATTACTGGAAGGGGCAGACATTAGACATTAACGAAAAGTATAGCCCTAAGAGATGAAGAAACACAATGTAACAACTTAAAATATGTTTGTTTTACATACATATGCAAGCAACAGCATACTGTTAAACAATTTTACATTGATTAGCTAAATTCTTGCTTAATAATGTCATTCGAGTCAATAATTAGAAAGTGGGAAAGGTTTATTTCGCTAAACTTTCCTTCTCATCTTCTGGTTTTAATAAGTTGCAATTTATATAAATGACGGATGTGATCAATATATCTGCGTGTTAAATGAACATTATATTATTTTGATAAACTACAATATTTTACTTTTACCAGCATTTAAGTAATTATTTGGATATTTCATTGGCTTAGGGTGGACATTACTTTATAAATTAGTTATAAAGGCCTAGTTTGTAAAACTAAAAATGCCCAGAATCAGTTATAGCATCAATGATTATTGAGATTATAAAATAGCATAGCCATAAACATATAATTTTATGCAGAAATTTTATTTTTGTTAATACTAGTGAAATATGACAGGCGATTTACTGGTATTGGTTACTCACCGTTCAGTATTTCTTTCAAACGTAATTTATAAGAGTTAGAAAAGTTCTGATTTCTTCATTATTTCATTTTCACTGGTGCTTACAGTTTAAATGATAGGACAGAAATGAGTAACCCTAAAACTTACACCTATGTTGAATTAAGCTCTTAAATAATAACACATTTTATAACATTCAACACAGAACTGATCAATGGTCTTTTAGTTAAAGTGTATAAAAATATTTGACACTTCTCAACTGTACTGTATAGATGTGTCAGATGGTGACAGGAAACACTGATTGGACAGGGCCGTAAATTACATGGAGGCATGTAGGCAGTTGCCTCCTATTGCGGGCTGAAAAAAAATCATTTTTTGTCTAAAAAGGGTCCAAAATTTTTTTCGCATCGCTCCGCTCGGCGTGGTGCCTCCCCTTCCAGGGGAGGCAATTTACGGCCCTGTTGGATGTATTTTGGATTCCAACCGGGGCAGACAAAGAGAAATGCTGATTAGGGGTCTGGTCAATATTGATATCTAGATAGTGCACACAGGGGACAATATTATTTATTGCGTAATATTATATAATTGATCCAAGCCAAAACTGGTCTTGTTTCTTTAAGGCATAATTTCTGGAATTTTTAGAATTATGTGTTGAATGATATATTGAAGATTTGAGAAAAATCCACATGGACTGTAAAACCAAGAAATATCAAAAACACTTAATTGGATTTACAGTTTGATGCACGTAACTATGATATCTAATATTGTATCACTAGTAAAATTCATAAAGGGGATTTTGTCCACCTAGTACAAAATGAGCGGAGGGGATTTCGTCCTACACTCCTAATATTGTAATGTCTGCCATCTCATTAATTTATTTATTTAACAGACTATTTTGTCAATTTCAAAACAAAATATTTACCACATGGACTTTTAACAAATATACCCTTCATTATGAAATAATTTTGATGTCAGATTATAATAGACATTACAAAATATCCTTATATTATCCAAAGATGTCAATTTTGTGCATGTTTTGTCGCTGTAGTATAAAATATGTCCATTCCAATAAGACGCTTAAATATTATGCTGATTTTCCTTGAATCATTTTGGTCTGTCACAGACGGTTTTGAGTACCAATTTCTTATCAGGAAAATAGACACGTGTAAAAATCCGAGTCAAAGTTTGTTCACAAAGATAATTCAACGAAAATTCGCTTGGGGGACACTCCAAACTTACACTACGTTTACTAAGTCGGACGCCATTTTGAAGAGTGCTTGTCTAACGTAGTAACAACGAGCACTTGTTGCTAAGGTGGGCGTGGCTACAGTGCGCCTGCGGAAGGGTCAAATTATCGTTGAACTCACGTAGCTCCGGTATATTGTCAATATGGCTTATGAAATCCTCAATATTTGACGTACGTGCATTGAAGTCGCCACATAATATCAGCTCTACATTAAATAAACGATTTTCAACAATGCACATTTCAAGTTGTTGCAACACAGAAAAATCAACATTATCATATATAGAAGAGCGCTCAGGAGGTATACATAAGCAAACATAAAGTACATCGCGATCCAGCTTAAGGAATGACTTATCGATCAGTATCACCAAATTCAAAGTCTTCGCATCCCTGTTTTACCTTAGCTGATATGCTATTTCTTACACCAACAATATGACCACCCATGGCTCGACCGCCAACTATAGATTTCTTAGCATTACAAGAATTTATAGTATGATCATTAATATATTCTTACAATAGTCAGAACTGATATCCCACGTTTCCTGTATACCAAAAATGCCATGTGATTTAATACAGTCTGCAATATCAAAAGTTCTCAACTTTGTTTTTAAACCTTCTATATTCCATGTCAGTAGTTTAGTAAATGTACCTGCACTCTTATGTGATGAACCTTGGCCGGCATCCTACTATATATTTATTGTATTTTGATTCATAGAAAAGGGATTAGTTTCCATTTGTTCTTCATCCGCATTGTTATGTTCACCCTTGTTTTTTTCTGACAATCGCTTGGAACGCCTATAAACTCTAGTTTTATTGGTATCTGATCCATTTTCATCTGACTTTCTATATGTATATAAATGTCCGTTTTTGGAATACCCGACCATACCTCTACGTCTTACATCTTTCAGTTGTTCACGTTGAATATGCGACAAATCATTTGAGATCCATATCCCATCCTCAATAAGGTTGTATCGGTAGTTGTATAGTTTAAACCTGTCTCCACAGTCAGAAAACTCGACTGGAATCATCCGAGAATTTTCGTTTTCATTATCCGCTTGGCAAACGCGCTTAGCATTCAACAAGGTATTAGCATCATCGTTTTCATTTTCATCAGCAACTCCGATAACCTTTTCCTCTACTAATAAGTTTAGCCCAGCTTCATTCACCTCGGTCTCTTCAAAACCAAAAAATCTCACATGACACTTTAACCGTCCATATTCGATAGTGTTCATTTGCCGATCAATTCTGTTGAAACGAGTTTCATTCATATCATCCGCTATTGATAAATCACTTATATCACTCTGGAGAACATCTTGATCGTATTGTAATTGCTCAACATTTCCCTCAACTGATTTCAGCCTCGAATCCATGTCAGTCTGAACAGATTCAACGCGATCGACTTTCTGGCGAATGGCATTTATCTCAGACCTTAAACCTACTAACTCAAATTTCACGCCCTGAACCTGATTTTTCACATCACGAATTCCATCATTTGTCTCTTTTATAGCTGCAAGGAGCGTTTGAGTACTATCATCCGACAATTCAGACATAAGTCTGGGATTAGGCTCCACATCCGCAGACAGGATAAGCAGGCGTTCTGAAAACGTCGCATAATGCCCACCGTATTGGGCACATGCTGGAATTGTGCCTGGAGAGATATCTGGTGACATCCAAGCACAGTGATCAATGTACGTTGTAGCATAAGTGTTTACAATATACGTATGGCTACGCACAACCCCATGTAGGGCTAACATAATAAAGAGAACATATGTGTTGACCATGAGGCTTCTTAAATGTAGGTCCGTTCCAGAATGAAATCCTGTGTATTTACCATATTTGTGAGTGATTTGACGTCGTCGGCATCCTAATGCAAAAGTGCCTATCCTAGCAAGATATAGTCCAATGTCAATGCCCATTTTCTATGTAGTCTACTAAATTTTATATGGCCAAAATGCGCTTCCGTAGATAATAGTTTATAATACTTCTGAGCCCGTATTCAATATACATCTTAAGATATTTCGAAGTTATATTTAGTCACAAAGTAAAACTTCTAACAATTAAAAGGTAATTTGAAGATGGAATAAGAATACAGTGTATGTGGAATTGTACATGGAATATAAATGTATGGTTTACATTTAAATTAAGTACGGTATCAACTATGTCATATCACTATTTTAAACTGTTAAGTCATAAAATTGATGACTTTATATATCAAGACAGATTAATTATGAACTCTTATAAATCATTAGAATTACAGTGGTTATGACTGTAAGCAGCATTTCACATTTCTTTAATAATAGTTTGCATCATTAACATCACCAGATGAATGACATCCTCAATGACATTTGACTTAAAATTTAGTATTAAATCCTCAATATATTAGCTCTTCAAGATCGTGAAAACTCAAGAAAATACTAAACTATTTAAGCAAGTTTTCATTCTTCTGAGCATAGAATACTACTCAATATACTGTTTCTTAAGCTGTGTAGTGGAGTGTGATGAAACGGTAGAGCACCTTGCGAGACTAGTGGTGGGGTCGACAACATTTCTGTTTCTGTTTACCTAAGAAAATCTTAGGAAAGAAATATCTTAAGTTATATATTGAATATAACTTAAAGATAAAATATTTTTATCCTCGCGTAAGGAAAAACATATGTATTAAGGAAAAACTTAAGAAATATCTTAAGATGTATATTGAATACGGGCCCAGTTGTGAACAACACTATGTCATCAGCAAATAATATCATATACATTGACAATGATTCCAAATCTGTATCCGTTAACGTATCAAATTCTATATCATCAACAATTTCATTTATAAATAAAATGAATAAATGGGGGGGGGGGGGATAATGGTTCTCCTTGTTTTAATCATATTGTTACGTCAAAGAAATCTGATATTGTACTAGATATTTTCACACATGATTGAACTTCATTGTAAATACATTTAATAATATTTGTCATTTTGCAGCTGATGCCTGATTGTATCAATTTTACCCATAATGCATCCCTATTCCCTGAATCAAATACCCTTTGGTAGTCTATAAAAATACTCTAAAGTCTTGTTTTGTTACTCAAAACTTTTTGTATTACAGAATGTAAAAGAAAAAATGCTTCAGCTGTAGAACGACCATCGCGGAAGCCAAATTGTGATTCATTAAATTTGTTTTCTGATTCGCGCCAAGCATTAATGCGATTTCTCAATAAAAGTGAGAAGATTTTACCCATAATGTTAACAAGCGTGATTCCTCTGTAATTAGACGGATTATTTTTTATCTCACTTCTTGTGAATAGGAACAATGTTACCTTTAAATCAAGCATTTGAATATACACAGTTGTCATATATTTGGAATGTGAATGGGATATATAACAAACTGTCGGACAATGACTTTATTGAATTCATAAATAACTATGACATATTGTTATTTTCTGAAATATGGTACTCTAATATTCCAAATGTTTATATTAATAACTATGAATGTTTTTATTGCCTAAGACCTAAATATAACAAGAAAGCGAAACGTCACAGTGGGGGCGTGATTGTATATTTTAAAACTATTTATTCGGGTTATATTGAATTGGTTGAACTTAATGAAAAAGGTATCATTTGGTTTAAGTTTAAGAAGTCCTATTTAGGTACTGAACATGATTTATAGTTCTGTTGTTGTTATATACCACCAGAAGACTCAAACATATATAAAACATTCGTTCACCATTATTTGAATTCGGTTTTCACGACTTATTACATAACGATATTATTAAATATAGTAATATAGGAGACGTCTGGCAGGTGATTTCAACTCAAGAGTTGGTCAGTCGATGGACGTTATTGAAAATATAAATTTAAACCGATATATTGACTTACCTACTGATGACTGTCCGTGCGACATTCCTGCTCGGTCTTCCTATGATACCCGAATGAATAGTTTTGGAAAGAAATGAAATTAATAACGTTATGCAAACAAACTGGCCTATGCATTGTGAATGGTCGCATTGAGCCAGGATTATACACTTATTATAAGTTAAATACTAGTAACTTTGCCGCTAGTGTAGTCGATTATGTTATTCTTAGCTACAAATTGTTTTCTTTATTTCACAGGATGGTTACCTAGTAATTATCGACGTTGGATTTGTGCAATTAGGTATTGGAATAAACTAGTCTACTTAGACGATAATCGTTTACTGAAAAGAGTATTTAACATTGATTATGAAAGCTGTACAAACAACTGGTGCAGTGATTTAAAATCAATACTGACTACGATAAGGCTTACAAATTATTTTGAAAACAAAACCGCTATAAATATTAGCATGGCGAAAGAAAGTCTAAGACAACACTACTCAGACACGTGGTATATCAGTGTTAGAAATATGTTATTTTTAAAAACACGTTCATTTCAGAACAATATGTTAATTTGAATTTACTCAAATATGAAAGATCTTTACTTGCACAATTTAGGTGCGGCATTCTACCACTAAGATTAGAAACTGGACGCTATGTAGGAGAAGCTCCAAATCAAAGACTATATAAACATTGTAATATGCAAATGATCGAAGATGAAATCCATTTTTTAATTGTTTGCCCATTCTATAATTATATAAGAAATGAAATATTTATTGACATCTTTTCAGAAAACTACTAAGAATTGTCTACAGAAATTAAACTCAGAACATTGATCAACGATTACCCGAGAAAAGTTGCAAAATATTTGGTTAAAGCGTATCCTAAACGTAAAAATTCGTCTTATATTTAAAAAAATAAATAATTAATATATACCGTCAGAAACAATACTTCTTTTCATAAGAAACGTTGTGTATTACCTCCCAATTACAAAACTATGAAATACGAGTGCAAATGTTTGTCAAATTATTATGCTTGTAACATTTCGTATGTGCATCGTTTTTGTCAGAGGAATGTTAATTTTACTGTATTTAATATGGTATTCATTTATTTAATTTCATGTCATATCAAACTGTATACTCTTGTGTATTTGTTGTATGTTATATATTTATTGTCTTGTAACTTCATACACGCCAATTCACGCCAGGCTTAAAAAGTATGCATGGTTTAACAATGAAAGCTGATTTCTTTAAACATAAACAAATATAGCGAAAAAATCCGACAGGCGACAAACGTTTGCTATTTTTATTATGTAGAAAACGTTTTTGTAAGGAGAAACGTAAAGCTAAACGCTCTTTCCACTTTAAAGAAAAACAGACACTTAGAAAACTTAGTAAAGCCAACTCGCGCAAATTTTGGAAATATATCAAAAAATACAAAAGCAAATCTAAATCACAACAAGACAATATAAGTCTAAATGATTTTGTTGATCATTTTAGCAAATCTCAAATGCTCCACATGACAGTGATTTTGATACCTCACAGTATGAAAATACCGATAGATTAGATGCGTCTTTTACCCTGAGCGAAATTACCAAAACAATTGCTAGTCTTCATAGAAACAAAAGTTGTGATTTAACCAAAATTTTAGCAGATTTTGTTCATAGATGCAAATAGTTTCATTGCTCCTTATCTCGTACAACTCTTCAATAATATATACGAAAATGGAGTCGATCCAGATGCTTGGTGTAAAGGATAATTGTCCCTATACATAAAAAAGAAAATACAGATGATCCTTCTAATTATAGAGGTATTACTCTGATAAATATTTTATCTAAGATATTCTCCTTAACTTTAAGAAATAGAATAAACAGCTGGTGTGAATCCGAAAATTTATTCAATATGACACAATTAGGTTTTAGAGACAAACGTAGCACAACAGATTGTATATTCATTCTACATTCTATCATTCAAAATGTATTATCTCAAAAAAGAAAAATATATTGTGCATTTATTGATTACGAAAAAATCTTCGACACAGTGATACATGAAACTCTATGGATAAAACTACTTGTAAGGTGACCAACATGATTAAAACCATATACCACAATGTGAAAGCTTGTGTAAAAGATTCATATAATATGTCATTCTCTACTTTCTTTGATGTGTCTCTTGGGTTAAAACAGGGAGAACCGTTATCTCCCTTACTATTTATCTTGTTTATAAACGATATTGACACAAGAATTGACCGTAACAACCTTACTGATGATGATATTAATTTATTGTTTATATACATGCTGTTATTTGCTGATGATATTGTTCTTTTTACCACAGATCCTAATAGTCTACAAAATCAATTAAATCATGTATACCAATATTCACGTAAGTGGGAATTAAAGATTAACATAAATAAAACAAAAATGAGTATTTTTGAAAGCAAAAAGAGCAATAATGTTTTTAGATGGTTTATTAACCAAGAATTAATTGAAGTCGTAGATAGTTTCTGTTATCTTGGAATTAAATTTTACTACACTGGTAACTTAATATATGCGGCTAAAGCATTACAAGAACAAGCTCTTTAAGCATATACTCATCTCTTATATATATTCAGTTGGGTTAATCTAGATATCAAAACTAAATTGTCGCTATTTGATTCACTAGTTGTACCAATACTTCTTTACAGTTGTGATATATGGGGAGCTTACTCCTATAAGGAAATCGATAAACCCCACATCAAATTTTGCAGGCGCATATTAGGAGTCCGTACCCAAACATCCAACGCTGCAGTGTTTGGAGAACTTGGTCGATACCCCCTGCACTTCATTTACTGATATTGGTCGATCAAGTTGATCAATGTAAAGAGTTTCTTCCCTGGATGATTGCAATTCGTTTATATTAAAGTTACCCTGGGTTTCGTTTAAAATATTAGCCAAATATTCTTTAAAATCTTCAATTGATACATTTTCAGCAGAATCAGTATTATTGTTATTACAAACTTTTTAATATATTTCCAAAATGACCGAGGAGCTCTCTTACTCATATTTGATAACCTTGTTACTTTGCAGATGTCGAGAAAAAACTTTCGAAAGAAAAGATCATAAACAAAATTGAACATAATGGCAAAGTCTATACGAAAACAAAAGAAATTACAAATGAAATACATTCCTTCTATAGCAATTTGTATAAAAAGGATAACCGAATTAAAAACGACACAGATTTTTTTCCAGATAAACATAAAAAACTTAATAATGAACAAAAACAAACATGTGAAGGCCTATTGACAGAATATGAATGTGGTATGGCTTTAAAATAAATGAAAAATAGGAAAAGTCCGGGGTCTGACGGCATAACCACAGAATTTTATAAAATTTTCTGGAATGACATAAAACAATACCTTATTAATTCCCTCAACTACTCATTTGAAAATAAAGACCTTACTGAACTTCAAAAACAAAGTGTTATTACTCTTCTTCCGAAAAAAGATAAAATATTGACTGAAATTAACAACTGGCGACCCATATCACTATTGAATATAGACTATAAAATAGCATCCAAATCAATTGCTAATAGAATGAAAAAAGTACTTGATAATATAATAAACAAAGACCAAACTGGATTCATCAAAGGAAGATATATTGGTGAAAATATAAGAATCTTATATGATGTAATAGAAAAAATAAACAACGATAACGACGAAGGATTGATTTTTTTCTCGGACTTCCAAAAAGCCTTTGATAGTGTAGATCATGATTATATCTTCAAATGTCTGGAATCCTTTAATTTTGGAGATATGTTAATAAATTGGACAAAACTCCTCTACAGAGACGCAAAAAGTTGCATTAATATCAATGGACATCTATCTATTTTTTTTAAAATAAAAAAAGGTGTAAGACAGGGCTGTCCACTTTCACCTTATTTATTTATCATAGGTATTGAAATACTATCACAAAATATAAACAATAATAAAAACATAAAAGGACTTAACATTCAAAATACCGAAATAAAACAAACGCTTTTTGCAGATGATGCAAGCTTTTTCCTAGATGGCACACAAAGTTCTTTCCAAAATCTCATCACAACATTTGAAAAATTCAGTCAAATGTCTGGTTTAAATTTAAATATATCAAAATGTACGGTTCTAAGAATAGGATCTTTGCGCCATACAAATAAAACATACTGTAAAACCAAAAAAATCATTTGGACTTCAAACGAGGCTACAACGTTAGGTATACACTTTACAAATGATCCGAATAAAATACTTGAACTGAACTTAGATCCTAAAATAGATGCATTTCAACATACCCTCTATAAATGGAGAAGATGGAAACTGTCCTTAATAGGAAAAAATACTGTTATAAAAACATTTGCATTCCCGAAATTAGTGTATCCACTCACAGTTTTAAACAATCCAACAGAACAGAGAATTAAAAGAATTAAAAATCTTATGTTTGACTTTCTGTGGGATTCTAAACCTGATAAAGTATCCCGAAATATGATTTTCCAAACGTATGAAAATGGAGGACTAAAAATGTTAGATATCGATTCATTCATAAATTCAGTCAAGGCCAGCTGGGTTAAAAGAATTAATACCGGAAGTGATGCTAAATGGAATATAATTTATAACATTGAACTTAAAAAGTACGGGGAAAATGTTTTTAAATATAATACTTCTAAAACAGATGCAGATAAACTCAAACTTAATTTTACATTTCTAAAAGAGATTATTGCATCCTGGTGCTCAATCAATTATAAAAACTCAATAACCAACCTTCCTGAAGAAATTATATGGAATAACTCAAACATAAAACAGTCAAATGGAAACTTGTTTCTATATAAAAATTGGTTGGAAAGAGATATCTTGCAGATCAAACATATTTTTGACTTCCAAACTAAAGATTTCTTAACTTTTGAACAAATGCAAAATAAATATGCCATTGAAAATGGAGAATTTCTTAAATATTTACAATTGATTAAAGCAATCGATAAAAAGTGGAGGAAACAACTGACGGAAGAGGAATTTACCCTAGTTCTTGAGACGGAATATCTTGTAGATCAAGTAAAACAAACGAATAAAACGAACAAATTGTTATATGAAAGACAAATCAAATTAAAAAACACCAAAAACAAACCTCTTGAAAAATGGGACACAGAATTCATTGGGGAACATATCACATGGAAACACGTATAAACAATTCCAATCAACTGCACTATAGATACCAAACTAAGAGAATTTCAATATAAATATTTGATGAAAATAATTCCAAATAATGATTATCTGTACAAATGTAAACTTACAAGCTGTAGGTTGTGTGATTTTTGTTCAATGTTACCGGAAACATAGAAACATCTTTTTTGGGAATGTCAAATAATTCAACAATTCTGGCTTAATTTACAAGATTTTCTCAAAACCAAAAATATTCAAGTACATATACTTAGCTATAGAATAATATCACTAGGTTTAGAAAACAACAATGACAACAAAAGAAGAAATATAATAAATTTTCTTCTAATACTAGCAAAATATTTCATCAGCTACTGCAAATATAACAAAAAAGTGCCAGAAATTGAAATCTTTAAACCTTACATATCTCGACGTATTTGCATTGAAAGAATGATAGCAACTCAAAAAGACAAACTAGAAGTATTTGAAACAAAATGGAAAGAATTTATACGTAACCGGATACTGTAATACATGCATAAGCAAGACACAGAAAATATCATGATAACATATGATTGCTTTAGGTTTTATATCTTCATATTCTAGCTCACAAAGACTCAGACTTTTTTCTTTCTTTTCACCTTTTACTCTTTTTTTATAATTATATACAAAAAAACCATTTAAGTTTAGAACACTACACATACGGATACTATTGTAATCAATTATTTAATGTCATTAATATCAATGTTACACTACTTTACTTATTGTGTATTAATCTGTAATTTTCAACATTATTGTATGTGCACTGTATAAACTTAAATGAATAAAGAAATATATAAAAAAAACAAAAAAAAACCTTGTTTTTCGGTATGATAAAATTTCTGTTTCGCCCTTCGTTCATATTGAATAAAAGCACGTCTACAGTTCATGAAGTGCACTTTGTTTATTTCTGTTTTATTACAATTAAAATTTTGTTTTGCAGCATAGAAAATTAATTTCGCCCGTCTGCAATTTTCATCAAACCATGGCGATCTTCTCTGTTTAGTTTTTGGTTTGGTACTATATGTACGACCAAAATATTTAAATGAGATATCATACACCAACGATGTCATATTCATTAGACAATGGATTCTGTGCCAATATGTGATCTAGGATGTAAGTTCAATACAAATCTCACCAGTTTATTTTGTGTGACTTGCAATTTATTCTTTAATTATTGTGTTAAACTGTTAAACCAGGCTGATGATGCATAATCAAAGTGGCATTGAACAAGGGAAGAAACCAGAAGTTTCTTTGTTTGCATAGTTAGGAATTCACTTTTACGATACAGGAATTTTAACCTTTTATTGGATTCAAATTTTGATCAATGGTAACTCCACGACATTTAACTGATGCTGTTGTTTTAATAGATTGGCCGTTACAGCTTATATCAAGTTTGGACTGGGAGTTTAACCGATGGTGGGGTCTAAAGAGAATAGACTCTGTCTTCCCAAGATGTAGAGATAACGTATTACATATAAGCCACTGATTAACAATGTTCAGTTCGTTACTTAAAATATTTTCGATGTCGATTTTACTTTTACCGGGCACAAAAATTGCTGAGTCATCTGCATAAAGTAGTAACTGATTTTTGACAACAGCAGACATATCATTTACATAGATAAGAAAAAACAAGGGCCATAAAATAGACCCTTGGGGCATACTGCAAGATACAGTAGTTGATGATGAGTATATACCTGAAATTTCAACTAACTGACTCCTATCAGATAAATAAGAAGTAAACCATCTGACGGACGTTTCAGTGAGACCCATCGCCTTGAGTTTCATCAATAAAATCGAGTGATTTACGCTATCAAAGGCCTTCTGAAGATCTAAAAGGACCATGCCAACAAAATGCCCCTTGTCCAATTGAAAGCGAATATGATCTGTAAGATGAATCAAGCAGGTATCGGTAGAAAATACTTTTTTAAACCCAGACTGAAACTCATATAATATATTATTTTGGACAAGATATTCTTCTAATTGGCCATATATAACTCGCTCAAAAACCTTAGAGACAATACTCAAGATTTTGAGACTGGGTGGTAATTGCCGACATCTGTCTTATCATTCTTTTTGTACAGTGGAACTACACGAGCGGACTTTAGATCATCAGGGACCACACCCTGTATTATGGAAAGATTAACGATGTGCGAGATGGGACCAGCAATAATGGAAGCCGAGTCCTTAACAAAGCGTGAAGGTTTGCCATCTAGACCGGATGCCTTTTTAGGACTTAGATTATTCAAGTATTTATACACTTTGTTTTCTGTAGTGATTGAACATTTGAAACTGTCGGGTATAACACCTTTAGAAGAATACAAATTTGACACAAAACTTGTACCAAACTTATTACAAGTCTTTGGCAATTTACTCACAAGTTTATCCGCAACAGAAGTATAGAATGAATTGAATTGTTCCGCTACTTTATGTTTATCAAAACAAATGTTGCCATCAATATTTAAGCCAATAGTATTAGAACACTGACTATTTTTACCTGGTAAGCCTAAATATTTCAGACTTTTCCATAGAGACTTAGAGTCATTTTTGTTACTCTCAAGTGAAGATTTGCATTCATGATCATATAACTAGCTTTGTTTCTCAGAGACTTAAAATGTTTAAATTTTCTAGAGTTTTATTTCTTTTAAAATTATAAAAACCTTCATCTCGAGCCTTAATGCATTCCAAAATATCAGAGTCAATCCATTCTTCAGTTCTTTGCTTTAAACGTACTTTTTTATAGGAGCAATTATATCCAAGGTAGAGACAAACATTGTTTTAAAATTGTTCCAGGCAATATTAACATCATCACAAAATAAGACAGGTGACCAAACTAATCCCTCAAGGGATTGCTGAAAACTTTCTTTGGAATAATTTTTTAAGGAACGAATATTAACATTGTTGTGTTTTCCAATAAATGCATGAGAAACCTTTCTTGCGCAAAATGTCAGCATGTGGTCACTACAGAAAAGTCTATTACACCGCTCTTTGAAATCTTCTCAGGATCTGTTACTAAGATCGTCATTTGTATGGTCATAAATAATGGCACCACAAAGAACCGGTTGAAATAGAATGGTCGCAATAAAAGTTGATAAGTATTTGTCAGTAAGTCCGTAATAGATAGATAAATAGATTTTTTTGGCACAAGATCATTTACAATAGTCTACACAGTACATACAATACAAATATTGACAATATGCAAATTAATGTTTTTTCCAGTAGTAAAATATCGACTTGAGATGCAAACAAATTTAATATTTCAAATAATTTTGTTTCTGATCTTCTGTTGAGTCCGGTTCCATGTACATGAATGTTTGTACTCAAATTGACTTCTTCAGAAGTCATATTGGTACTTTCCATATACAAGTAGCCAAATGTTACAGGATTAGATGAATAAATTTTAAACACCTTTATCTCAGGAACCCAATTAACTGTAAATGTGAGAGTCATATTCCATTAACTGTTGTGATACGCAAGTATTTTGATGATTTTACTTTTTCTAGGATATGATTATGTAATTTATAGCAGAATTGAACTGGGCTCTTTTTTTGAGTTACATTTAGAACGTTGCATTTATCAGGATCCTGTTCCCATCTACCAGCAGCCTCCAAGTCAGACTGAAGAAGCTCAGCATCATGTATGCTTTTAATTTCTCTGTATATTATGCTGTCATCAGCAAAGAGTCTTAGTGTGCTGTGTTGTATGTAATCAGCAAAGTCATTTATGTAGATCAGGAAGAGGATCGGACCCAGAACTGTGCACTGGGGGACACCGGAGGACACAGACACCTTCTTTGACATTTCACCATCTAGGACAACTGTCTGGGTCCTATCATCTAGAAAATCAGAAATCCAGTCAACAGCGTTACAGGATATACCATAATATTTAAGTTTATACAAAAGATGTTTGTGCGGTACTTTGTCAAATGCCTTGGCAAAGTCCATTATGATGATATCTGTCTGAATATTCTTATTGTGAGACTGACATATGTTTTGAATAAATGAGATTAATTGCGTTTCACAAGAACGCGAAGATCTAAAACCGTGTTGCAGATCGTACAAAATATTGTTACTTTCTAGGTATGACACTTGAAATTACATGTTCTAGAATTTTACAACAAATACATGTCAAAGAGATTGGTCTATAATTTATAGGATCATGCTTATCTCCTTTTTTTAAAAACCGGGCAAACATTTGCATGTTTCCAGTCTAATGGGACTTTGCCAGAAGCAACAGACTTGTTAAAAATAATGGTTAAAATAGGTGATATGCTGTCTTTACATTCCTTTAAAAAATGTGCATGGATGTTATCTGGTCCTGAGGCTTTATGAGGGTTAATATTGGATAATAAGTTTGTGATGCCATTTTGGTTTATAAGAATCTCTGGCATTTGTGGGTGAGGACTTGGACCTTTTTTGGTATTGGTTGTGATGTTGCTGGTATAAAGGCTTTTTGAAATTGATCATTTAAGATGTTGGCTTTTGCTGCTGTTTCTGGTTTTAATATTCCATTTTCGCGGAGTGGTGGTATTCTGGAAGATTCTGTTTTCTGTGATTTAATGTATGAGAATAAGTTTTTTGGGGTTTTACTAAATTAAGAGTTACCGTGATTAGGAATGGGATGTCAAAAATCATGTTTTCAATGTAATTCCAATAAGCTTTACGTTGTTCATTTTGGAATTCAGCTTTTAGTTTCGTAAGATTGTCAGTTTCAGTATGTTGGTTTTTATTGCGATTTGTTAATTTCCGTTTAAATTTGTTCATTTTCCTTTTCAGTTCTTTTGAGATCCAGGGTAGTCTGTTATTTTTTTTACTCAGCTTTGATGGTATGTTTTTAGTGGTTGAGTCTTGTAAGTTTGATTTAAACGTATTCCAGAGTTCATCTACATTTTTATGGTTTTGATCTTTCAGCAATTTATTAAATGTTTTATTTAGGTCCTCTTTGATCCCGTCCCAGTTTGCTTTTGAGTACTTTAAGAATGTTCTAGGTTTTGATTTACATCTACGAAGGGAGATATTACATGTTGATAAAACAATATCATGATCAGCTTCTCCAATGGGAGGGATTGTTTATCAATATATCAATATTATCAATTATAGACGTATAATTTGTATAAAAAAAACAGGTCTAAGATTTTGTTATTTCTAGTTGGTTTGTCGACTAACTGGGTAAGTGAATGGTCTGCAGCAATGTCTAGTAATTCTTGGTAATGTTTTAATTTTGGTTTACCAGAGATGGTGCTAGATGATTTCCAGTCAATGTTGCCCAGATTATCGGTATAATAGATAAAGAAATATACTAGATATAATTAAACCAAACCAAATACGTAATACCAACTCATTCTTACATAAAATAAAGATAGTTCAGTCAAGTCTTTGCGACTTCTGCAATATGTATACAGACTCAATACATCATATGTTTTGGGAATGTCAGATTATTCAGAATTTCTGGACCGGTCTAAGAACATTTTTAGAAGAAAAACTTTCTAAAAAGATCAAACTCACTTTTAAAAACATCTCATTTTGTAATGTTATCGACAATAAAGAGAAAGATGGAATAATTACAAATTTTATAGTCTTATTTTCAAAATACTTTATTTTCAAGAACAAATGTAACAAAAGTACTCCTACAATTGCAGCCTTAAAATTTCAAATCATGGACAGGAAGAAACTTGAAGAAACAATTGCTTATCTTAAAGACAAAACACAGGTCTGTAACAGAAAATGGCAAACGTTTAATTAGTATGCGATAAATCAATCAAAGTATATCCCCACTGCTTCAAAACTTTATTCTCCTTATCTCTCTATTTGAATCTAACATACTATCTTCTTCTCTTCTTCTCTAACCATTATCCCCTATGATCTATTTCAACCTAACACCTATATATTCTCTCTAAAAATTCATACGAACATGCATATTATCAACTGAATATGATTGTACATCTAACAGGATCGATGTCATTTATGTAGCCGAATGTTGGCAACTATGCATTCCTTATGAAAATAAAAAATATATATAATAAAAAAAAAAAAAAAAAAAAAAAATACCATGTTTAGACAAGTTAAATTATATCTACCGCGCTTTCTTGCGGAACCCAATTAACTGTATATGTGAGAGTCATATTCCATTAACTGTTCAAAAAACAGAAATATAAAAGGTTTGTGCCCCAGGTGAGGATCGAACTCACGACCTTCAGATTACTCTATATGGTGTGACTATGAGACTGACGCGCTGCCTACTGCGCTACCGAGGCACCTGAATACCTGACCGCCAGGTAAAAATTGTGTTGGTTTGTTTTACCTGTGTATACCTGTAAGGCCAAACATTTATATGACTGGTTTGTTGTGAACTTCATAAATTTTCGTTTCCGCTCGATTAAATATTCGTGTGTGTTTATATTAATTTATAGATGATTACTTTGTGTCCATCTCTAAAGATTAATCTTAAACCTATATCATGTACATGCAAATATTTTTCTATTCAAATTAATACAATACACACAATTTAGTGGAAAGTGTACAAGTATGTATTGTGTGATAAATAATCAATCCATCGATTTTCTTCAAAATTTAAATATATTCAAATCACTGGTTCAAACCCAAATTAAACAAATTACTGTAAATTCCCGACCTGTCTCTGTGGCATTGAAATTCAACATCCATCTGAGCACAGGAACTGATGACGTCAATCGCAACAACAACAACTAATCATATTTAAAACTGCCATACTGCCATACGTTAATGGGACATCCGATTTATAATAAATAAATGTGCACTTGTCGGATTTATTTATTTGTTAATTAGAACTAACAATGCTTACGTATATATATTTCACATTGATTCACGATATAAATGATGTATTTCATACACTTGAAAGATGATTCTAAATAGTCCGTGGGCGAGTGTTTTAGGGAGCTGCTTTCAAATAACTTACCCCTCACCATAGCGAGTTCGAATCCCAATCAAGATATAGAAATTGTGAGCAAGCTACTGAGCTGGTAAATGAAAGGTGGGTGGTTCTACCCAGCGGTCCGCCCAGGGTCCTTCTCCACCCTATTAGCTGGAATAGTCCCTGGCTATTTTCGTAACTTAAAGAGAAAAAATAGAAATAGGACATTCCGTGTCATCAGAGAACGGTTATTGCCATTTGATCTAATTTGACTCAATACGGTACCTTGGAAAGTATTTAAAAATCCAAGAGATATACCAATATAACAAAGATGCTAAAAATGTGTTTCTGAAACATTTCATTTTTATTTCTGTGAATTCATCTTTTCAGCACAAATGTATAAACACTGAAGACAACTACAGCGACAAACCCAACTTTTCCAGTAATGTTTATGTAAGTGGCGTATTTCATGTCGTCACGTGACGGAGATATGTTCTCGTTTTCTCTATCTGATTGGCAGTTAGCTTGTGCTTCACTGTTTACAGCATCTTCAACGGGAAAAGCCGATAGCTCTTCAGATGCCTTCACTACGGTATTATTAACATCAGCTGAGACATTAGGAGCATCTGTCTTCTGTCTCTCTTCTGGTACATTGACAACTTCTTCACGACCATCATCAGAGTGAGCTGACCTTTTGTCATACTTTTGTGTTGTTGTAAGACAATCCCCTCGGTCTGTAAAACACAGTTTCAGCTGTATGAGCACATATTATATTTACCCTGTCGAGTGAAATCATTTCAACCACTTTCTTTACATTTTCATACAATAATGTTTGTGAAAACTTCGCTAATATGAACTATGCGGACATTAGTCTTAATCAATGGTAAAAGTTGAAATAAAAGTAAAGCCAGATCATCGTTTTGTCAGATTATCATATTGTTTTTGTTATCCTCAGTTACTAACTTAAAGTTTAACGCAAAATGTTAGCAAAACTATTGTCACCAGTTACAGTGTGAACAGTGAGCAGCTAGTTGTCATACACGATTCCAACATGCACTAAATACGGGTTGCACTTAATTCAAAACTACGAGAATCTCCGTGTTGTTCCTACATGTCCACTCACCTACTGATCCGTCAGAAAACACAGACTACGACCTACCACCCGAGTTCAACAAAAATCATGATACTACATTTCTTCTACATTTTTTGCAAAGAATAGTTTCACTATTGACTGTACTGCTAACATAAACACTTGTGCGTGTATAAACTCGATATTCATATTCTAAACATAAATGATGGCATTCATATCTTTCGAAATTTGATTGAACATAGAAAACGAAAAACAGAGTAGGAGTTTGCATGTATCTCTTTCACTCCTTTATAACCATGGTAACATAAAACTCAAAATTCGAGTAACTGTAGTGGATGCTTTATGAATCACGACGGCGTTCCCTGGAACAACTTAATCATTACTTTGAAGAAAAAATTTTGACTGCCACATCGAATTTATGCGTCAAAATTCAACATCAATATTCTGGTTTAATTGCGAAACGAGTGATAGTAATGTCGAATTATGTCATGTAGATTTACTTAAAGCCATTAAATACGCAACCGAAAATTGTCTGCTTCATAACATGACATGAAGAAGAAATACTTCTGGACTTATTCACTATCATAATTTTCTAAACTTATTCAATCATGAAATATGAATTATTGGTCCTTAGTTTCAATACTACTTGAACAATATTTTTAAAATTGGTAACAGTTGGTAGCTTTTAATACCATGTACAAAATGAAGCCTCACAGTTTTTAATGGTGTTAAGTATATTTATTCAGTTAAATGTGATAATTAAGTCCTGTACGTCTGAATATTTAGATACCACACATCTGACAAACTAGAGTCAAACACCTCATTGTTTTAGGTTTCTTTTTTGTAACCAGAGGTAAAAATGCAATTTATCAAAATATAACTTGGTGAATTGAGTAAATATTCCGTATTAAAGCCAATTTCTAAAATGTTGTAGTAAGAATGTGCTTGAAAAATGTTTGATGTTTGACTCCCGGTGGCAATATACATTGATTGCAATATATTCATATAGTTCATATAAACTGTACTTAGGCCGCAATACACATGATCTATTGAGATATATAAGATTTGGTAATTAAGAAACAAAATACCATAAATCCTTGGTCCAGATAGCATGTCCAGTAGTGGTCATTCTAGGGGCCTTGTCATGATCACAGAATTCCAGCTGTAGTCCAGGGCCAGTCACCGCTAGAAAATACTTTCCATTATGTAATAATATTTCTTTTATGTTCTCAGGAGAAAGACGAACACGTAGACGAACACGCTCACGTTCTTTTGTTAGAGTAGCCATTTATCTGAAAATGTATTGTGTTGTTGTTGCTGTTGATAATAGTATATTGAAACACATCTTCGTCAGATAATGTGACTCGCTTAAATTAAATACAAAATGTATATATGTACGAGAGTACATGCGTATTCGTAACCTCAACACATAATGAAACATCAACACACGTGCATAACACAAGAAAAAAATAGTACGCCGAACTTTATCGGTATGATAGATAAAGAAATATACTAGACAGACCAACCAAACAAAAGCGTTTCTGGAATTATATCAAATCTCTCAGAAAAGATAACTCACCTCTGAAAGACAAGGGCAGACTTTTTAACAAACCAAAGGACAAGGCATACATCCTAAACAGACAACACATGTCATTCTTTACTAATGAGACCCAGGATGACATACCGAGCCCCTCTGGCATGCAACTTCCGTCCATGGAAGACATCACAGTTACCCAAGAAGGAATTGAGAAATTGCTGAACAATACAAACCCAAGGAACGCATCTGGTCCAGACTCAATACCAGGTCGTATCCTGAAGGAATGTGCCAGTGAACTCGCTCCAATACTGACGATGATCTTTAATACCTCACTACAGGAAGGGTCTGTCCCCGATGATTGGCGGCATGCAAATGTAACAGCAATCTACAAGAAAGATTCTCGCCAATTATAGGCCTGTCTCCCTGACCAGTCTATGCTGCAAGCCACTTGAGCATGTCTTATACAGCAACATCCTGAAACACTTGGATGATCACCAAGCCCTACATGATTGCCAGCATGGCTTCCGAGCACGCAGAAGCTGTGAGACCCAACTCCTAACATTCTACCACGAGTTGGCGACAGCACTTGACAAGCGTATGCAAACAGATATGATCATCCTGGACTTCAGCAAAGCGTTTGAAAGAGTCCCCCACCTGCGACTGATGAAAAAGGTCAACCACTATGATATCAGGGATAACACACACCAGTGGATTCAGTCATTCCTAAATGGCAGAACACAGCGTGTCATGGTTGACGGGCAGGAGTCAGAAACAGTACCGGTGGTAAGTGGCGTACCACAGGGATCGGTCATTGGGCCGTTACTGTTTTTGATCTTCATCAATGACCTTCCAGATAATGTCATATCTAGCACTAGACTGTTCGCTGACGACTGTATCCTCTATCGTCAAATCAAGACAGCCTCAGACCAACGACTTGAATTCACTTGCCGAGTGGGAACAGAAGTGGGGCATGGAGTTCCACCCACAAAAATGCAGTGTTCTCCGTGTAACAAGATCAAAGACCCCCAGGCTTCACTCATACCATCTGAAAGGTGTATGTCTCACTGAAAAAGACACTACCAAATACCTTGGAGTAGACATCCAAGCAAATCTATCCTGGAAACAGCACATTAATAGAGTGACAAAGAAAGCTAACAACATGCTGGACTTCTTGCGTAGAAATCTTCAAAATGCAGCTGAGAAGACAAAGACCAACGTCTACAACACCATGGTACGTTCTAACTTAGAATACTGCTGTTCTGTATGGAGTCCATATCAAAAAGACCTTGTAAACCAGGTTGAAATGGTACAACGCAGAGCTGCACGATTTACCACACATAGATACAGAAACACCAGCAGCGTCACTGACATGTTAGACCATCTGAACTGGGATACCCTCCATACCAGAAGAGAGAAGATCAAGATCACCATGCTGTACAAAATAATAAACAACTTAATAGACATACCATCATCAGATTACTTAACTCCTGCTGTCTCCAGAACAAGAACATCAAACTCACAGAGATTACAACAGTACTCTACACCAACTGATTACTTCAAACACAGCTTCTTCCCCAGTACAATTCCACTATGGAACAGACTTCCAGCAACAGTAGCTTTGTTTCTGTTCTTGCGCACCGTTAGATCTTTGTCAAAGTTGACAGGCTAACGTACAACGTAGATGTAGATAGATGTAGATGGATATAGTTAAACCAAACCAAATACGTTATACCTTTTTTAGACAAGTTAAATTATATCTACCGCGCTTTCATGCAGAATAACAGAGTAAATCTGATATTTATTACTAAATAGTATTATCTCAATATTTGCTATCTAATAGAAAAGAGACGTATCTGAATGTTACTGAATATTCGTCATTACTATGTAGATTTACAACGAACATAATAAATACCGTGCCAAATACATCAATTCATATAACAATTCCTATTTAATACTATAATTATGTTAATAAATAAGTGATTTGACATTGGCCCTGTTATTTGTCCGAGGGCAGTCGTATTGGCACGAGGCCGAAGGCCGAGGGCCAATACGACTGTCCCGAGGACAAATAACATGGCCAATGTCAAATCACTTATTTATTGACAATTTTATTAAATAACTTCATGTACTTATAAATAAAGGTGGTGGTCGACCTGCCTGAAAAAGAGTTCCGTGCTAAAAACTGTCGACGAACGTTTAAATACTGACTTTAAAATAAAATGGCTGCCGTTTCCGAATTTCCAGCTGCGAATCTATATCATTTTTTGGCCCTGTTTAATTAGCCAATCAAATTCTTTAAAATGCGGGCCAATATCAATATCAGTTAGCGGCCCCGGGCCGAAAAATGATATAGATATTGGCACTGTTATAGAGGAGGCCTTTGTATTATTGGACGAGGCAAATGCTGTGTTTAAGGGCTAATAATTAATAGTTATTTAATAATAATAAAAACATCATCTTCTCGTGCATTCGAAAATTCGTTGACATTTGATGAGCAGTTAGTTTCATTTCTATCAAATAGTTCTGTATAACGTTAATGTTTTTTTAATATCTTACCATTAATTTCGATCAAATGAATGCAAATAAAAACTCTTCTTCAGTGAATCATGCGCAACAGATAACTGAATATCAGCGTCATGGATACGACGTTATCTCGACGTCACGTTATGACGTCACATTAAACGTTCAGAAAATAGGCCGGGTTCTTTATTCACAATGACTCGGTATTTCATATCAACAATAAATATCGCGAAGACATGAAAAAGAGGGCGATCGGTAAATATTATTTTTAGCATCGGGCGCTTATTATGATGCCTTCATAACCACCATTTGCTTTATAATGTGTAAATACATTCACTGCAAGGAACGACAATACATGTCTGCCTCGCCACCAGTTACTTCCCTTGGCATTTACGTTACTTATGATTCGAGCTGTGCTCGGAACCAGTTACATTACTGTGCGGTGGTTGCATGGCCACCACAACTGTTGTTGGTGCGTAAAAATGTTACTTATACAAGAGAATACAGATTACAATGTTTGCAGTTGATAGGGAGAAAAATACGCGTATTGGGCTTTATATGTAGATGTATGGTCATATATAAGGGCACCACAAAGAACCGGTTGAAATAGAAGGGTCCCAGTAAAAGTTGATAAGTATTTGTCAGTAAGTCCGTAATATAGAAATATTGACAATATGCAATTTTAAGTTTTTTCCAGTAGTAAAATATCGACCTGAGATGCAAACAAATTTAATATTTCAAATAATTTTGTTTCTGATCTTCTGTTGAGTCCGGTTCCATGTACATGAATGTTTGTACTCAAATTGACTTCTTCAGAAGTCATATTGGTACTTTCCATATACAAGTAGCCAAATTTTATAGTATTAGATGAATAAATTTTAAACATCTTTATCTCAGGAACTCAATTAACTGTAAATGTGAGAGTCATATTCCATTAACTGTTCAAAAAACAGAAAAATAAAAGGTTTGTGCCCCAGGTGAGGATCGAACTCACGACCTTCAGATTACTCTATATTGTGTGACTATGAGACTGACGCGCTGCCTACTGCGCTACCGAGGCACCTGATTACCATGCCGGCAGGTAAAAAGTTTGTCGGTTTGTTTTACCTGTGTATTGCCTTTGGGGCAAAACATTTATATGACTGGTTTATTGTGAACTTCATCAATTTTCGTTTGCGCTCAATCAATTTTCTAGTGTGTTTATATAAATTTATAGATGACTATTTGTGTGTCCATCATTTAAGATTAATCTTAAACGTGTTGTCTATTTTAAAACCTATAACATGTACATCCAAACATTTTCAGTTCAAATTAATATTATGCACACATTTTAGTGGAGACTGTATGTATTTTGTGATTAAAATTATCAATCCATCGATATTTCTTCAAAATTTAAATATATTCAAATCACTGGTTCAAACCCAAATTGTACTAAATTTGGATATAGCTGTTAAATATATGAAATACAGAATTTAATTTATACGGACTTATAAACCATGGTTTATATATTCGTGATACATGTATATTGAATGATTTGGTTAGTGCATGATTATGTTTGAATATAATGTTGCCCTAGGTCGATATGACTTTTCCATGCTAATAAATCCTCATAATGACCACACGAAAAGGTAATAATTGTACAATATAATAAACCTGGCCTAATCGTGTAGTTTGCTTGTATCGACATGTTTTACAACATTATGACAACTACTACATGAACTAAGTCTAAATTGTGTCTCACTTATTGTTAATAAGATAAACATATACATAGATTAGTTACAACATTTAAAACTATTTGCCTAGACTGGGGCATATTTAATTAAGTCATATTATGATTGGACACAATTAAATTTTAAAAATATTGAACTTTTAAACTTTATCAGTAATGTATATACAGAGATAAGTAAATCTTACAAGTCTTGTTTAAACGGAAATCATTTGGTTAATATTTGACGACAGTTTGAAATGAACAACTCAACAAACTGATCACTACACGATTGCTATATGACTCGGGGGCATTTGTTCATGACTGATTAAAAATCTCATCTCATGTCTAGTTAGAATGAATTGTTTTGATAGGTACGTATTCCTAAATATTGGCGCTGGGTCCAAACAGACTACCTTTAACTAGGTATTTTTTTCTTCAGCAAACAAACAGCGTGTCCTAGTTATAATTGGAAATCGGTTGTTCGGTGTAAAAAATACAACAAAATAGCCTTTTGAGTATTCACTCGATCGATATCACTGTTCCCATGTCAATAAATCTTCATATCGAACTCAAATCACTTGAGATTTTACTCAATTGAGTTTTCACAGAAATCTGGAGACATTATTCAATTGAGTTTTTACTGAATTTATAATGGCGAAGCATTCTAGATTACTGAGCGTTCCACTGACCAGCCTCGGTATTTGAGTGTAAAATTAACGTTCGAGTGGAATCTTTAACAAATTTTCATTGTGAAACGCATTTCGAAGGGAAATAAAAATTATATTTCCAGAATAGACGTCTGAAAATGGAAATTGTGATCAAAATTTCACACAGATATGCATTTCATATGCCGAAGTAAAAGTAAAAACCAAATGTACAATTTACACATATTTTAACTACTAATAGGGCCTACACTTGGATTTGTTAAACTACTTGAATTCGCTCTCTTTACCAGAAAGGACACGATTGGTTGTTACAAAAAAACAGTAATATGTCGTTCCAAATCCACGCACAGCAATTCACAGTTTTGTGAAGCAATGCAATGCGGTGTGGTAGGGAGGCTAACCATTGCGTTTCTTACAAAGCTGGTTTTTATTACAAAACGGGTTGCAACACTGGACACACTCGCTTACAGTAGTTCACTGAACAGGCACCTATAATTTCCTGCGTTATATTTGGCGACGGCGATACTGAAACAATACTTTTCTTTAGATGAGTGTTGCTTTAATCTTAGCCACGTCGACAACTTATGCAACAACAGATACGCAATTTATGCAACAAGATATTTTACGACGAATATGGATATAATTCGTACGATATCTTTGCGTTTATTGATCTTGCAATGATACATGGTCAAGTTACATTTAAATGGTTGATTATGTAATATATAGTATAACACGCTCATAGCCATAACATGTTATGTTACAGGCTTTACTAAAATGCGAAAAACATACCATTATTCGCTATTTGAGCCTACACCTAGGAGGGGGCCGATCAGGGAATGTGTTTGAATTTTGAAAGAACATTACGATTCATGTATAACGCACTTACAAACGGTTTTGCGATATAGTTGACATTGGTATGAAATACAACAGTAAATTGCATATAAAATTGAAGAAGGTGAACATGTTGACTATATTTGACAGCCTTTCGTCGGCGTATTCAAGTTCCGTCAGGATTACCAACATTTGTTATCGCAAATATCTTGTTAACTTGAATCCAGACATATATTTAAGCTTGGGATAATTTATGTTTAATTTGAGATCTCGCCTTGCATGTAATGTGCATAACAAAGATAACTTTAAAGAAGCGACAAACGGACAATAAACTCAATTTTGGTATTGACATTACGTGCGTGCCACGAAGTACTGCAGTATCAAAGACGTAAATTTGAAGAATATTACCATATGTTGGCTATATTTGACTGTTTTCCGACGACATACATGTATTCGCAATCTATCGTGGTAATAAAACATACGATTGCTTCCTCGGATGTTCTTTTTATATGTAACAAAATGTGTAACTTTCGTTCTGTTGTTACTCATGGCATAAGTAGCAGTAACATACTTTGGTTTCTCTAGAAATAATGCCAGTAATACACTATTATGTTATTGCTAGCAGCAGTAACTGGTTTATTCTATTGTGTTATCACTGAGTGACAGTTAAAGCAGTATTAACCTTCAATGGTATTGCTAGCAGCAGTAACTGGTTTATTCTATTATGTTATCACTGAGTGACAGTTAAAGCAGTATTAACCTTCAATGGTATTGCTAGCAGCAGTAACTGGTTTATTATATTATGTTATCACTGAGTGACAGTTAAAGCAGTATTACCCTTCAATGGTATTGCTAGCAGCAGTAACTGGTTTATTCTATTGTGTTATCACTGAGTGGCATTTAAAGCAGTATTAACCTTCAACGGTATTGCTAGCAGCAGTAACTGGTTTATTCTATTATGTTATCACTGAGTGACATTTAAAGCAGTATTAACCTTCAATGGTATTGCTAGCAGCAGTAACTGGTTTATTCTATTATGTTATCACTGAGTGACATTTAAAGCAGTATTAACCTTCAATGGTATTGCTAGCAGCAGTAACTGGTTTATTCTATTGAGTTATCACTGAGTGGCATTTAAAGCAGTATTACCCTTCAATGGTATTGCTAGCAGCAGTAACTGGTTTATTCTATTGTGTTATCACTGAGTGGCAGTTAAAGCAGTATTACCCTTCAATGGTATTGCTAGCAGCAGTAACTGGTTTATTATATTATGTTATCACTGAGTGACAGTTAAAGCAGTATTAACCTTCAATGGTATTGCTAGCAGCAGTAACTGGTTTATTATATTATGTTATCACTGAGTGGCAGTTAAAGCAGTATTACCCTTCAATGGTATTGCTAGCAGCAGTAACTGGTTTATAATATTATGTTATCACTGAGTGACAGTTAAAGCAGTATTAACCTTCAATGGTATTGCTAGCAGCAGTAACTGGTTTATTCTATTGTGTTATCACTGAGTGGCAGTTAAAGCAGTATTAACCTTCAATGGTATTGCTAGCAGCAGTAACTGGTTTATTCTATTATGTTATCACTGAGTGGCAGTTAAAGCAGTATTACCCTTCAATGGTATTGCTAGCAGCAGTAACTGGTTTATTCTATTATGTTTTCACTGAGTGGCAGTTAAAGCAGTATTAACCTTCAATGGTATTGCTAGCAGCAGTAACTGGTTTATTCTATTATGTTATCACTGAGTGGCAGTTAAAGCAGTATTACCCTTCAATGGTATTGCTAGCAGCAGTAACTGGTTTATTATATTATGTTATCACTGAGTGACAGTTAAAGCAGTATTAACCTTCAATGGTATTGCTAGCAGCAGTAACTGGTTTATTATATTATGTTATCACTGAGTGACAGTTAAAGCAGTATTAACCTTCAATGGTATTGCTAGCAGCAGTAACTGGTTTATTCTATTGTGTTATCACTGAGTGGCAGTTAAAGCAGTATTAACCTTCAATGGTATTGCTAGCAGCAGTAACTGGTTTATTCTATTATGTTATCACTGAGTGGCAGTTAAAGCAGTATTACCCTTCAATGGTATTGCTAGCAGCAGTAACTGGTTTATTCTATTATGTTATCACTGAGTGGCAGTTAAAGCAGTATTAACCTTCAATGGTATTGCTAGCAGCAGTAACTGGTTTATTCTATTATGTTATCACTGAGTGGCAGTTAAAGCAGTATTACCCTTCAATGGTATTGCTAGCAGCAGTAACTGGTTTATTATATTATGTTATCACTGAGTGACAGTTAAAGCAGTATTAACCTTCAATGGTATTGCTAGCAGCAGTAACTGGTTTATTATATTATGTTATCACTGAGTGACAGTTAAAGCAGTATTACCCTTCAATGGTATTGCTAGCAGCAGTAACTGGTTTATTATATTATGTTATCACTGAGTGGCAGTTAAAGCAGTATTAACCTTCAATGGTATTGCTAGCAGCAGTAACTGGTTTATTATATTATGTTATCACTGAGTGGCAGTTAAAGCAGTATTAACCTTCAATGGTATTGCTAGCAGCAGTAACTGGTTTATTCTATTGAGTTATCACTGAGTGGCATTTAAAGCAGTATTAACCTTCAATGGTATTGCTAGCAGCAGTAACTGGTTTATTCTATTGAGTTATCACTGAGTGGCAGTTAAAGCAGTATTACCCTTCAATGGTATTGCTAGCAGCAGTAACTGGTTTATTATATTATGTTATCACTGAGTGACAGTTAAAGCAGTATTAACCTTCAATGGTATTGCTAGCAGCAGTAACTGGTTTATTATATTATGTTATCACTGAGTGGCAGTTAAAGCAGTATTACCCTTCAATGGTATTGCTAGCAGCAGTAACTGGTTTATTATATTATGTTATCACTGAGTGACAGTTAAAGCAGTATTAACCTTCAATGGTATTGCTAGCAGCAGTAACTGGTTTATTCTATTGTGTTATCACTGAGTGGCAGTTAAAGCAGTATTAACCTTCAATGGTATTGCTAGCAGCAGTAACTGGTTTATTCTATTATGTTATCACTGAGTGGCAGTTAAAGCAGTATTACCCTTCAATGGTATTGCTAGCAGCAGTAACTGGTTTATTCTATTATGTTATCACTGAGTGGCAGTTAAAGCAGTATTAACCTTCAATGGTATTGCTAGCAGCAGTAACTGGTTTATTCTATTATGTTATCACTGAGTGGCAGTTAAAGCAGTATTACCCTTCAATGGTATTGCTAGCAGCAGTAACTGGTTTATTATATTATGTTATCACTGAGTGACAGTTAAAGCAGTATTAACCTTCAATGGTATTGCTAGCAGCAGTAACTGGTTTATTATATTATGTTATCACTGAGTGACAGTTAAAGCAGTATTAACCTTCAATGGTATTGCTAGCAGCAGTAACTGGTTTATTCTATTGTGTTATCACTGAGTGGCAGTTAAAGCAGTATTAACCTTCAATGGTATTGCTAGCAGCAGTAACTGGTTTATTCTATTATGTTATCACTGAGTGGCAGTTAAAGCAGTATTACCCTTCAATGGTATTGCTAGCAGCAGTAACTGGTTTATTATATTATGTTATCACTGAGTGGCAGTTAAAGCAGTATTAACCTTCAATGGTATTGCTAGCAGCAGTAACTGGTTTATTATATTATGTTATCACTGAGTGGCAGTTAAAGCAGTATTACCCTTCAATGGTATTGCTAGCAGCAGTAACTGGTTTATTATATTATGTTATCACTGAGTGGCAGTTAAAGCAGTATTACCCTTCAATGGTATTGCTAGCAGCAGTAACTGGTTTATTATATTATGTTATCACTGAGTGACAGTTAAAGCAGTATTAACCTTCAATGGTATTGCTAGCAGCAGTAACTGGTTTATTATATTATGTTATCACTGAGTGGCAGTTAAAGCAGTATTAACCTTCAATGGTATTGCTAGCAGCAGTAACTGGTTTATTATATTATGTTATCACTGAGTGGCAGTTAAAGCAGTATTAACCTTCAATGGTATTGCTAGCAGCAGTAACTGGTTTATTCTATTGAGTTATCACTGAGTGGCATTTAAAGCAGTATTAACCTTCAATGGTATTGCTAGCAGCAGTAACTGGTTTATTCTATTGAGTTATCACTGAGTGGCATTTAAAGCAGTATTAACCTTCAATGGTATTGCTAGCAGCAGTAACTGGTTTATTCTATTGTGTTATCACTGAGTGGCATTTAAAGCAGTATTAACCTTCAATGGTATTGCTAGCAGCAGTAACTGGTTTATTCTATTGAGTTATCACTGAGTGGCATTTAAAGCAGTATTAACCTTCAATGGTATTGCTAGCAGCAGTAACTGGTTTATTCTATTGTGTTATCACTGAGTGGCATTTAAAGCAGTATTAACCTTCAATGGTATTGCTAGCAGCAGTAACTGGTTTATTCTATTGAGTTATCACTGAGTGGCATTTAAAGCAGTATTAACCTTCAATGGTATTGCTAGCAGCAGTAACTGGTTTATTATATTATGTTATCACTGAGTGACAGTTAAAGCAGTATTAACCTTCAATGGTATTGCTAGCAGCAGTAACTGGTTTATTCTATTGTGTTATCACTGAGTGGCAGTTAAAGCAGTATTAACCTTCAATGGTATTGCTAGCAGCAGTAACTGGTTTATTCTATTATGTTATCACTGAGTGGCAGTTAAAGCAGTATTACCCTTCAATGGTATTGCTAGCAGCAGTAACTGGTTTATTCTATTATGTTATCACTGAGTGGCAGTTAAAGCAGTATTAACCTTCAATGGTATTGCTAGCAGCAGTAACTGGTTTATTATATTATGTTATCACTGAGTGGCAGTTAAAGCAGTATTACCCTTCAATGGTATTGCTAGCAGCAGTAACTGGTTTATTTTATTATGTTATCACTGAGTGACAGTTAAAGCAGTATTAACCTTCAATGGTATTGCTAGCAGCAGTAACTGGTTTATTATATTATGTTATCACTGAGTGACAGTTAAAGCAGTATTACCCTTCAATGGTATTGCTAGCAGCAGTAACTGGTTTATTATATTATGTTATCACTGAGTGGCAGTTAAAGCAGTATTAACCTTCAATGGTATTGCTAGCAGCAGTAACTGGTTTATTATATTATGTTATCACTGAGTGGCAGTTAAAGCAGTATTAACCTTCAATGGTATTGCTAGCAGCAGTAACTGGTTTATTCTATTGAGTTATCACTGAGTGGCATTTAAAGCAGTATTAACCTTCAATGGTATTGCTAGCAGCAGTAACTGGTTTATTCTATTGAGTTATCACTGAGTGGCATTTAAAGCAGTATTAACCTTCAATGGTATTGCTAGCAGCAGTAACTGGTTTATTCTATTGTGTTATCACTGAGTGGCATTTAAAGCAGTATTAACCTTCAATGGTATTGCTAGCAGCAGTAACTGGTTTATTCTATTGAGTTATCACTGAGTGGCATTTAAAGCAGTATTAACCTTCAATGGTATTGCTAGCAGCAGTAACTGGTTTATTCTATTGTGTTATCACTGAGTGGCATTTAAAGCAGTATTAACCTTCAATGGTATTGCTAGCAGCAGTAACTGGTTTATTCTATTGAGTTATCACTGAGTGGCATTTAAAGCAGTATTAACCTTCAATGGTATTGCTAGCAGCAGTAACTGGTTTATTCTATTGTGTTATCACTGAGTGGCATTTAAAGCAGTATTAACCTTCAATGGTATTGCTAGCAGCAGTAACTGGTTTATTCTATTGAGTTATCACTGAGTGGCAGTTAAAGCAGTATTAACCTTCAATGGTATTGCTAGCAGCAGTAACTGGTTTATTCTATTGTGTTATCACTGAGTGACAGTTAAAGCAGTATTACCCTTCAATGGTATTGCTAGCAGCAGTAACTGGTTTATTCTATTGTGTTATCACTGAGTGACAGTTAAAGCAGTATTACCCTTCAATGGTATTGCTAGCAGCAGTAACTGGTTTATTCTATTGTGTTATCACTGAGTGGCAGTTAAAGCAGTATTACCCTTCAATGGTATTGCTAGCAGCAGTAACTGGTTTATTATATTATGTTATCACTGAGTGGCATTTAAAGCAGTATTACCCTTCAACGGTATTGCTAGCAGCAGTAACTGGTTTATTATATTGTGTTATCACTGAGTGACATTTAAAGCAGTATTACCATTCAATGGTATTGCTAGCAGCAGTAACTGGTTTATTCTATTGTGTTATCACTGAGTGACAGTTAAAGCAGTATTACCCTTCAATGGTATTGCTAGCAGCAGTAACTGGTTTATTATATTATGTTATCACTGAGTGGCAGTTAAAGCAGTATTACCATTCAATGGTATTGCTAGCAGCAGTAACTGGTTTATTCTATTGTGTTATCACTGAGTGGCAGTTAAAGCAGTATTACCCTTCAATGGTATTGCTAGCAGCAGTAACTGGTTTATTATATTATGTTATCACTGAATGGCAGTTTAAGCAGTATTACCCTTCAATGGTATTGCTAGCAGCAGTAACTGGTTTATTCTATTGTGTTATCACTGAGTGGCAGTTTAAGCAGTATTACCCTTCAATGGTATTGCTAGCAGCAGTAACTGGTTTATTCTATTGTGTTATCACTGAGTGGCAGTTAAAGCAGTATTACCCTTCAATGGTATTGCTAGCAGCAGTAACTGGTTTATTCTATTGAGTTATCACTGAGTGGCAGTTAAAGCAGTATTAACCTTCAATGGTATTGCTAGCAGCAGTAACTGGTTTATTCTATTGTGTTATCACTGAGTGGCAGTTAAACCAGTATTAACCTTCAATGGTATTGCTAGCAGCAGTAACTGGTTTATTCTATTGAGTTATCACTGAGTGGCAGTTAAAGCAGTATTACCATTCAATGGTATTGCTAGCAGCAGTAACTGGTTTATTCTATTGAGTTATCACTGAGTGGCATTTAAATCAGTATTAACCTTCAATGGTATTGCTAGCAGCAGTAACTGGTTTATTCTATTGTGTTATCACTGAGTGGCATTTAAAGCAGTATTAACCTTCAATGGTATTGCTAGCAGCAGTAACTGGTTTATTCTATTGAGTTATCACTGAGTGGCATTTAAAGCAGTATTAACCTTCAATGGTATTGCTAGCAGCAGTAACTGGTTTATTCTATTGTGTTATCACTGAGTGGCATTTAAAGCAGTATTAACCTTCAATGGTATTGCTAGCAGCAGTAACTGGTTTATTCTATTGAGTTATCACTGAGTGGCATTTAAAGCAGTATTAACCTTCAATGGTATTGCTAGCAGCAGTAACTGGTTTATTATATTATGTTATCACTGAGTGACAGTTAAAGCAGTATTAACCTTCAATGGTATTGCTAGCAGCAGTAACTGGTTTATTCTATTGTGTTATCACTGAGTGGCAGTTAAAGCAGTATTAACCTTCAATGGTATTGCTAGCAGCAGTAACTGGTTTATTCTATTATGTTATCACTGAGTGGCAGTTAAAGCAGTATTACCCTTCAATGGTATTGCTAGCAGCAGTAACTGGTTTATTATATTATGTTATCACTGAGTGGCAGTTAAAGCAGTATTAACCTTCAATGGTATTGCTAGCAGCAGTAACTGGTTTATTATATTATGTTATCACTGAGTGGCAGTTAAAGCAGTATTAACCTTCAATGGTATTGCTAGCAGCAGTAACTGGTTTATTATATTATGTTATCACTGAGTGGCAGTTAAAGCAGTATTACCCTTCAATGGTATTGCTAGCAGCAGTAACTGGTTTATTATATTATGTTATCACTGAGTGACAGTTAAAGCAGTATTAACCTTCAATGGTATTGCTAGCAGCAGTAACTGGTTTATTATATTATGTTATCACTGAGTGACAGTTAAAGCAGTATTACCCTTCAATGGTATTGCTAGCAGCAGTAACTGGTTTATTATATTATGTTATCACTGAGTGGCAGTTAAAGCAGTATTAACCTTCAATGGTATTGCTAGCAGCAGTAACTGGTTTATTATATTATGTTATCACTGAGTGGCAGTTAAAGCAGTATTACCCTTCAATGGTATTGCTAGCAGCAGTAACTGGTTTATTATATTATGTTATCACTGAGTGGCAGTTAAAGCAGTATTACCCTTCAATGGTATTGCTAGCAGCAGTAACTGGTTTATTATATTATGTTATCACTGAGTGACAGTTAAAGCAGTATTAACCTTCAATGGTATTGCTAGCAGCAGTAACTGGTTTATTATATTATGTTATCACTGAGTGACAGTTAAAGCAGTATTACCCTTCAATGGTATTGCTAGCAGCAGTAACTGGTTTATTATATTATGTTATCACTGAGTGGCAGTTAAAGCAGTATTAACCTTCAATGGTATTGCTAGCAGCAGTAACTGGTTTATTATATTATGTTATCACTGAGTGGCAGTTAAAGCAGTATTAACCTTCAATGGTATTGCTAGCAGCAGTAACTGGTTTATTCTATTGAGTTATCACTGAGTGGCATTTAAAGCAGTATTAACCTTCAATGGTATTGCTAGCAGCAGTAACTGGTTTATTCTATTGAGTTATCACTGAGTGGCATTTAAAGCAGTATTAACCTTCAATGGTATTGCTAGCAGCAGTAACTGGTTTATTCTATTGTGTTATCACTGAGTGGCATTTAAAGCAGTATTAACCTTCAATGGTATTGCTAGCAGCAGTAACTGGTTTATTCTATTGAGTTATCACTGAGTGGCATTTAAAGCAGTATTAACCTTCAATGGTATTGCTAGCAGCAGTAACTGGTTTATTCTATTGTGTTATCACTGAGTGGCATTTAAAGCAGTATTAACCTTCAATGGTATTGCTAGCAGCAGTAACTGGTTTATTCTATTGAGTTATCACTGAGTGGCATTTAAAGCAGTATTAACCTTCAATGGTATTGCTAGCAGCAGTAACTGGTTTATTCTATTGTGTTATCACTGAGTGGCATTTAAAGCAGTATTAACCTTCAATGGTATTGCTAGCAGCAGTAACTGGTTTATTCTATTGAGTTATCACTGAGTGGCAGTTAAAGCAGTATTAACCTTCAATGGTATTGCTAGCAGCAGTAACTGGTTTATTCTATTGTGTTATCACTGAGTGACAGTTAAAGCAGTATTACCCTTCAATGGTATTGCTAGCAGCAGTAACTGGTTTATTCTATTGTGTTATCACTGAGTGACAGTTAAAGCAGTATTACCCTTCAACGGTATTGCTAGCAGCAGTAACTGGTTTATTCTATTGTGTTATCACTGAGTGGCAGTTAAAGCAGTATTACCCTTCAATGGTATTGCTAGCAGCAGTAACTGGTTTATTATATTATGTTATCACTGAGTGGCATTTAAAGCAGTATTACCATTCAATGGTATTGCTAGCAGCAGTAACTGGTTTATTCTATTGTGTTATCACTGAGTGGCAGTTAATGCAGTATTACCCTTCAATGGTATTGCTAGCAGCAGTAACTGGTTTATTATATTATGTTATCACTGAGTGGCAGTTTAAGCAGTATTACCCTTCAATGGTATTGCTAGCAGCAGTAACTGGTTTATTCTATTGTGTTATCACTGAGTGGCAGTTTAAGCAGTATTACCCTTCAATGGTTTTGCTAGCAGCAGTAACTGGTTTATTCTATTGTGTTATCACTGAGTGGCAGTTAAAGCAGTATTACCCTTCAATGGTATTGCTAGCAGCAGTAACTGGTTTATTCTATTGAGTTATCACTGAGTGGCAGTTAAAGCAGTATTAACCTTCAATGGTATTGCTAGCAGCAGTAACTGGTTTATTCTATTGTGTTATCACTGAGTGGCAGTTAAAGCAGTATTAACCTTCAATGGTATTGCTAGCAGCAGTAACTGGTTTATTCTATTGAGTTATCACTGAGTGGCAGTTAAAGCAGTATTACCATTCAATGGTATTGCTAGCAGCAGTAACTGGTTTATTCTATTGTGTTATCACTGAGTGGCAGTTAAAGCAGTATTACCCTTCAATGGTATTGCTAGCAGCAGTAACTGGTTTATTCTATTGTGTTATCACTGAGTGGCAGTTAAAGCAGTATTACCCTTCAATGGTATTGCTAGCAGCAGTAACTGGTTTATTCTATTGAGTTATCACTGAGTGGCAGTTAAAGCAGTATTACCATTCAATGGTATTGCTAGCAGCAGTAACTGGTTTATTCTATTGTGTTATCACTGAGTGGCAGTTAAAGCAGTATTAACCTTCAATGGTATTGCTAGCAGCAGTAACTGGTTTATTATATTATGTTATCACTGAGTGGCAGTTACAGCAGTATTAACCTTCAATGGTATTGCTAGCAGCAGTAACTGGTTTATTCTATTGTGTTATCACTGAGTGGCAGTTAAAGCAGTATTACCCTTCAATGGTATTGCTAGCAGCAGTAACTGGTTTATTCTATTGAGTTATCACTGAGTGGCAGTTAAAGCAGTATTAACCTTCAATGGTATTGCTAGCAGCATTAACTGGTTTATTATATTATGTTATCACTGAGTGGCAGTTAAAGCAGTATTAACCTTCAATGGTATTGCTAGCAGCAGTAACTGGTTTATTATATTGTGTTATCACTGAGTGGCAGTTAAAGCAGTATTAACCTTCAATGGTATTGCTAGCAGCAGTAACTGGTTTATTATATTATGTTATCACTGAGTGACAGTTAAAGCAATATTTCCATTCAATGGTATTGCTAGCAGCAGTAACTGGTGGTATAATAGTATCTTTAGTTATGCTAAATACTGCTATTAACCTTGATTTACAGTAATACTGATGTAACTGCTATTACTGCTAACTTCACACTGGTAACATACATATTGTATAACGAATCAACTGTGAAACAAACTGTTACAAATTGTTACAACTAATAATCATCACTCTCTTTTACTGCTACCTGGGTATCAGATCAGTAATTGGACGTAATTCTGGAATTGTCAACACCGTGTAACAATCTCGCCAACGACGGGTTTCGGACCAACGACCTCCGGGTCAGAGTCCGGTGTCGTACTCCGAGATCATCATACCTCCCTAACAGACATGCATTCTCTTCTCTTTCTGGTTTAGTTTGTTAGTAAAATAAACACGAGCTTCAATATTCTAAGCACAAACTTGGTGGAAATTATACAGAACATTCAGGGTGAACGGTGAATATATACAGAGCGAGAAAATTGTCAGCGGATATTGGGATTTCAAAAGAAATGGCCTCTTCCCTGTAAACCCTATGGGAGAGTTACCACCACTTCGTCCACACACTGGCTCATAGCCTATAGGGGGGGGGGGGGGCATGCATGGAGTGGACACACAGCAGTACTAAACCGACCTGGGGGACACGCAGTGAGGGGACACAAATCTAGACCGAAATGATAATTACTTGGAAAGTAAATAACGCCACGTCATCAACGAAGTCAAAAACATGACTATGGAATGACATAAGACTGCATGCGCGCAGGAACAACAAGAGAATTAAGATAATACAACATATAGAAATTAAAAGATTACGGGTGTTTATATCAATATACATTTTTCTTGATCAATGCGGTTGTGACAAAACTCGAGATAATTGGTATCTATAAAGAACATATTACCTATGAAAACTATATCACTTAACTACGCAATGAAAACTTTATAAAAACACTTGCTCGTTGTGTTGTAAATGTTATACATGTAGAAACATACGCACTAAATACCTCGGTCATATCTCTTTGCCATAAATGAAAAAATTCAGATCGTTGTTAACTTCCATTTCGAAGAAAATTTCTAATTTATATAAATTTATCAATAGGACAAAATACCCTTCTGCTTCTTGAGTTCAGATAATTTGATAGTATTGAATGCTACATTTGTATTGTGTTCATATAAATTCATGTTATGTGATTCTCATATTCATTTTGTTTACTTTCTTCATTTCTTTTTTCTCCTTTTTTTTGCATTTTCGAACTGTCTTTGTCATTAAGTTTGTAAGTGGCCGAAGGCAATTATTTTTGCCGTTATGCCAATTAAATTTTAACTGTATAAAAGACTGTGGAATATGCAAAATAAGGCTGGTGTAACCAAGCAACGGGATTTCACAGACCAATACACAAACTCACATTTTCTCGAATAAGTCAGAATTAAATGCCCACTGTTATTACGGTTTCCGAACTTTTTTGAAGGCTGAAATATAGCTAGATTGCGACCATGCTCATAAATGTTCTCAATGTTTTCTTCTTTCAGAAATATAATTTAATTGTTGTTTCGTATGGTGGCATATTACTGCCACCAGTTAACATGATAGCGTTCGCGAATTGTTTCGTGTTAACCACTTAATTATTACGATATTTATCGAGTGGCAGTTAAAGCAGTATTAACCTTCAATGGTATTGCTAGCAGCAGTAACTGGTTTATTCTATTGTGTTATCACTGAGTGACAGTTAAAGCAGTATTACCCTTCAATGGTATTGCTAGCAGCAGTAACTGGTTTATTCTATTGTGTTATCACTGAGTGACAGTTAAAGCAGTATTACCCTTCAACGGTATTGCTAGCAGCAGTAACTGGTTTATTCTATTGTGTTATCACTGAGTGGCAGTTAAAGCAGTATTACCCTTCAATGGTATTGCTAGCAGCAGTAACTGGTTTATTATATTATGTTATCACTGAGTGGCATTTAAAGCAGTATTACCCTTCAACGGTATTGCTAGCAGCAGTAACTGGTTTATTATATTGTGTTATCACTGAGTGACATTTAAAGCAGTATTACCATTCAATGGTATTGCTAGCAGCAGTAACTGGTTTATTCTATTGTGTTATCACTGAGTGGCAGTTAAAGCAGTATTACCCTTCAATGGTATTGCTAGCAGCAGTAACTGGTTTATTATATTATGTTATCACTGAGTGGCAGTTAAAGCAGTATTACCATTCAATGGTATTGCTAGCAGCAGTAACTGGTTTATTCTATTGTGTTATCACTGAGTGGCAGTTAAAGCAGTATTACCCTTCAATGGTATTGCTAGCAGCAGTAACTGGTTTATTATATTATGTTATCACTGAGTGGCAGTTTAAGCAGTATTACCCTTCAATGGTATTGCTAGCAGCAGTAACTGGTTTATTCTATTGTGTTATCACTGAGTGGCAGTTTAAGCAGTATTACCCTTCAATGGTTTTGCTAGCAGCAGTAACTGGTTTATTCTATTGTGTTATCACTGAGTGGCAGTTAAAGCAGTATTACCCTTCAATGGTATTGCTAGCAGCAGTAACTGGTTTATTCTATTGAGTTATCACTGAGTGGCAGTTAAAGCAGTATTAACCTTCAATGGTATTGCTAGCAGCAGTAACTGGTTTATTCTATTGTGTTATCACTGAGTGGCAGTTAAAGCAGTATTAACCTTCAATGGTATTGCTAGCAGCAGTAACTGGTTTATTCTATTGAGTTATCACTGAGTGGCAGTTAAAGCAGTATTACCATTCAATGGTATTGCTAGCAGCAGTAACTGGTTTATTCTATTGTGTTATCACTGAGTGGCAGTTAAAGCAGTATTACCCTTCAATGGTATTGCTAGCAGCAGTAACTGGTTTATTCTATTGTGTTATCACTGAGTGGCAGTTAAAGCAGTATTACCCTTCAATGGTATTGCTAGCAGCAGTAACTGGTTTATTCTATTGAGTTATCACTGAGTGGCAGTTAAAGCAGTATTACCATTCAATGGTATTGCTAGCAGCAGTAACTGGTTTATTCTATTGTGTTATCACTGAGTGGCAGTTAAAGCAGTATTAACCTTCAATGGTATTGCTAGCAGCAGTAACTGGTTTATTATATTATGTTATCACTGAGTGGCAGTTACAGCAGTATTAACCTTCAATGGTATTGCTAGCAGCAGTAACTGGTTTATTCTATTGTGTTATCACTGAGTGGCAGTTAAAGCAGTATTACCCTTCAATGGTATTGCTAGCAGCAGTAACTGGTTTATTCTATTGAGTTATCACTGAGTGGCAGTTAAAGCAGTATTAACCTTCAATGGTATTGCTAGCAGCAGTAACTGGTTTATTATTTTGAGTTATCACTGAGTGGCAGTTAAAGCAGTATTAACCTTCAATGGTATTGCTAGCAGCAGTAACTGGTTTATTCTATTGAGTTATCACTGAGTGGCAGTTAAAGCAGTATTAACCTTCAATGGTATTGCTAGCAGCAGTAACTGGTTTATTCTATTGTGTTATCACTGAGTGGCAGTTAAAGCAGTATTAACCTTCAATGGTATTGCTAGCAGCAGTAACTGGTTTATTATATTGTGTTATCACTGAGTGACAGTTAAAGCAGTATTACCCTTCAATGGTATTGCTAGCAGCAGTAACTGGTTTATTATATTATGTTATCACTGAGTGGCAGTTAAAGCAGTATTAACCTTCAATGGTATTGCTAGCAGCAGTAACTGGTTTATTATATTGTGTTATCACTGAGTGGCAGTTAAAGCAGTATTAACCTTCAATGGTATTGCTAGCAGCAGTAACTGGTTTATTATATTATGTTATCACTGAGTGACAGTTAAAGCAATATTTCCATTCAATGGTATTGCTAGCAGCAGTAACTGGTGGTATAATAGTATCTTTAGTTATGCTAAATACTGCTATTAACCTTGATTTACAGTAATACTGATGTAACTGCTATTACTGCTAACTTCACACTGGTAACATACATATTGTATAACGAATCAACTGTGAAACAAACTGTTACAAATTGTTACAACTAATAATCATCACTCTCTTTTACTGCTACCTGGGTATCAGATCAGTAATTGGACGTAATTCTGGAATTGTCAACACCGTGTAACAATCTCGCCAACGACGGGTTTCGGACCAACGACCTCCGGGTCAGAGTCCGGTGTCGTACTCCGAGATCATCATACCTCCCTAACAGACATGCATTCTCTTCTCTTTCTGGTTTAGTTTGTTAGTAAAATAAACACGAGCTTCAATATTCTAAGCACAAACTTGGTGGAAATTATACAGAACATTCAGGGTGAACGGTGAATATATACAGAGCGAGAAAATTGTCAGCGGATATTGGGATTTCAAAAGAAATGGCCTCTTCCCTGTAAACCCTATGGGAGAGTTACCACCACTTCGTCCACACACTGGCTCATAGCCTATAGGGGGGGGGGGGGCATGCATGGAGTGGACACACAGCAGTACTAAACCGACCTGGGGGACACGCAGTGAGGGGACACAAATCTAGACCGAAATGATAATTACTTGGAAAGTAAATAACGCCACGTCATCAACGAAGTCAAAAACATGACTATGGAATGACATAAGACTGCATGCGCGCAGGAACAACAAGAGAATTAAGATAATACAACATATAGAAATTAAAAGATTACGGGTGTTTATATCAATATACATTTTTCTTGATCAATGCGGTTGTGACAAAACTCGAGATAATTGGTATCTATAAAGAACATATTACCTATGAAAACTATATCACTTAACTACGCAATGAAAACTTTATAAAAACACTTGCTCGTTGTGTTGTAAATGTTATACATGTAGAAACATACGCACTAAATACCTCGGTCATATCTCTTTGCCATAAATGAAAAAATTCAGATCGTTGTTAACTTCCATTTCGAAGAAAATTTCTAATTTATATAAATTTATCAATAGGACAAAATACCCTTCTGCTTCTTGAGTTCAGATAATTTGATAGTATTGAATGCTACATTTGTATTGTGTTCATATAAATTCATGTTATGTGATTCTCATATTCATTTTGTTTACTTTCTTCATTTCTTTTTTCTCCTTTTTTTTGCATTTTCGAACTGTCTTTGTCATTAAGTTTGTAAGTGGCCGAAGGCAATTATTTTTGCCGTTATGCCAATTAAATTTTAACTGTATAAAAGACTGTGGAATATGCAAAATAAGGCTGGTGTAACCAAGCAACGGGATTTCACAGACCAATACACAAACTCACATTTTCTCGAATAAGTCAGAATTAAATGCCCACTGTTATTACGGTTTCCGAACTTTTTTGAAGGCTGAAATATAGCTAGATTGCGACCATGCTCATAAATGTTCTCAATGTTTTCTTCTTTCAGAAATATAATTTAATTGTTGTTTCGTATGGTGGCATATTACTGCCACCAGTTAACATGATAGCGTTCGCGAATTGTTTCGTGTTAACCACTTAATTATTACGATAATTTATCTTACCTAAAATGTATCACGAATATTAACTAGATAGCTAGATAATTATCGCAATAATTAAGTGGTTAACACGAAACAATTCGCGAAAGCTATCATGCTAACTGGTGGCAGTAATTTGCCACCATAGTTTCGGCTTAAATCAGTGCTATCGTCGCTATTTTATAATAACCAATACTTCATGATAATCAAAACGTATTGGTAATATTTATCATGATTGTAAATTAAATGTAAAAAAAATCAGCAAATAAATTATTTAGATGCGGATTTTTCTTTGTCAGAATTAATGCATAAAAATTATAAAAGAGAGAGAATATAAAGTAGCTACAAGGAACGCCAACTTCAAAAACACGATACTGGACTTTGGTTGAATAGTTTTGCAGAATTACATAATGATAAAACACCTGTGATATGTTGGTCCGGACTAGAAAATCCTGAACAGAAAGAAAAACAAGAACATGGTATTGGTTTACTTTGTTCTATATATTTTTAATCCAGTAGACATGGACATAAGAATTGTTAAGTCAAGTGTAGATTTACTTGTGACTCGGAAAGGTGGACTTGAAGAACAGAAATCATGTTTTTTTAGTCTCCAGTATGCAATACATGCAGTTTAGACAATTTTGAACCATGGAAATGTGAGAATTTTTCTCTGAAAGTTACATCTGACTACTGGTAGCTACGCGCCTGGGACCAATATAATTATACGTATATATTGGTCCCAGTACGCGCCGAGTAGATTTTCGTTAAGAAACTCTGCAAATGGCGTTACGGTGGACAATTACAGTCAAGTGATTGTCTTAGTTGTTTCCCTTTGTCGATAAAAATTACAAGGTCGATGAACTTGTAAACATGATAACTCGGATCTGTGGGCCTAAAACTGGACTTTTGTCCAGATTGCGTACATTTACTGCAACATCTTCATTTTATCACAGTAAATCTGGTGTTTATGGACACAGACAACAAGATTTGAGAACTGGACAGCACGGTATAACGTCTTTATTTGCGTATAACTTACAACGTACAAACAAACAATGTTTTTTTGATAACCTTCGTTTATGCATATGCACTGATTTACTGTAATTTGATATTGGCTTATTTGTCATACTGTATGCATTATATAGCTGTTCGTTTTGATGATAGTACTTTGTGTTTTGATAAAATTAGCAGTTAATTGCATGTGTGGAGGTGTGTCACTTTCCTGCAATTCCATTGGTCCATCATGAAGGTGTGTACTGGCATAATCATGGCTTATTTAAAACGAGTGACTTAATATCTGTTCTGAACGGTTTGAAATATTTTTGACATCCAGACTTCGTCAATTTGCTATACTGTAAAATAATATCTACCTTGGATAGACAGAGACAGTATATGCTTCTATGTCACTCGGTTCCGTACCCTTGTATCAGGGATTTCCCTGACACAGAATATTGAGTCCCTGACTCCCTTTTCTTTCTAGGGACTCCCATTTTCCTCTTAGTGTGCATCCCTGGGACCCCTAAAATAAACCTTTGTCAAGTATAAACTGCATACCTGGGACCCTACAAATATACTTACTAACTTAGGAACCTAATTTGTCAAACACTATGGTCCAAGTACCCCTAGCTGAAAAATCCTGGGGAAATCCCTGTTATATGATTGTGTGAACCAACATACATGTATATGTTGTCATATGCAGGAAATGTAATAAACTCTTAGTTTACATTTGATGCTGTACGATAGAGTAGAACATTTTCAAATCCTGGAGAAAATTAGACTACTTAATGCTTAAAATGAAATGTGCACAGGAACCTCTCCACAGCAAACGTTCTTTCGGAGATGTAAACTTGGCGTTGTTGTGATTTTTTTGCTTTAATAGAATGGTTAATTAATAAGAATTCTTACTATGTGCAAAAATATGCAGTTGTTGAAGAGGGGATGTTGCTCAAGAGTCATTTGTGAAAATTAATGTATTAAATTTCTAATACTTTTTGCAACTTTGACATTTTGAAACTGCTAATAAATCATTTTTGCTTTACTGGCCAAAGACCAGAGAGCTTATAAATGTCATGGCAAATTGTCTGTTATGTGTGTGTGTCTGTCTGCTAACTTTTCTTGCAAACAACATCTGCTCTAAAAGTGCAACACCAAATTTGATGGAACTCCTGTCTGTCTGGTGCCTGGCATTAAAGAATAGGAATCGGGAAGTAAATGTGCTCAGAAGGCAAGGTAAAAAAATTACAAAAATAACCAGATCTGGAATGAAAAAAGTGATTTAAAAAATTCTAATATGTAACGATGTTGTACAGAGACATATAAAGAACATAATTTTATAAGCCTTGGACACCAGGATTTTCAAGATGTTACCCAATTCCTGGACAGCATATTTTGGATCACTTTAGAGCTAGCAACCCACAAGAGGGTAGACAAATTCATCAAAGCAGAGTCTGGGTAAATGCTGGAGGTTGTCATTAGTTGGAGTGTATTTTGCAGAATTATCCATCAACACTCTCATGTCATTGTCCAAATTCAATATTTTTTTCTCCTTTTTCACACTTTCCATAAAAAATCGGTAAAACTAAGAATATAAAAAATGGCCTTAGATATTTGTCTTTCAATATTGTGTATTCTTTGTAGTATCTGATGCTGCCATTCAGAATAGAATTCAACATAGTAATGTATACAGACTGATTGAAGCATACAGAACACATGGACACAAGAAAGCCACATTGGATCCTCTGGCACTGCAACCAGAAGTGTAAGTTACTTCTACATTGTTGATGTCCCCACAACTGTGTGAGTGGGCACTTAGATTTACACTTGTCCGTCCATCAGTCTGTCTGTTGGCCAGTCTGGCCCCCCCCCCAAAAAATATGTATCATACATTTCTCCTGAACCGTTGGACCTACAGTCTTCAAACCATATAGGAGTGTATATCAGCTTGTGAATTATGCACCTGGGTATTTTGTGTCCCTATCGACAAAGGAAAAATAGAGTTAGGGGCCTTGATTGAGTATAGTGGGCCATGTCATGTTGAATCATTTCTAGTTATTATGGTCCTAAATACTTTTCTTAATTTATGTAAAGCCCAAGCTAGATTTTGAGAGAAGTAGTAATGTACTGGAAAAGATGTTGGCTGCTGAATCCAGAGGTCGTTGGTTCAAGCTCTGTGAAAGACATGACCACACACCCTCAGTAGACTCCAGTACTGGCTTTTCGAGGAATTAGACTCACGATACTTCATATAAGCATAATGTATTTGTCACAAACATACTATGAGCTACTTAAGGAGTATTCCCCCTAAGGGTACGAAGGACAACCAATTAAAATTTAACCTTCGCAGCGGTCAAAATCTGTTAGTGGAGGGGGTAAAAATCTAAGTTTTTTATTGGTTGTCCCCTTATTTTCGACTGTCATGTCCACCCCTGAAGGAGTTTTTCTGGAATAGCCCTGAAATAAATTTGTATAATTATATATACATTTAAGTTTCAGCAAAGATATGTTCCTAGGCATATGTTTATGGACAGTTTTATTCTTGCTTTGTTGCAGTGATCCCCATGAACTGGCCCCTGAAAGATACGGGATATCATCGGGAGCAGATGTGATAGATGTTTCTGGATTGTACCATGGCAACGATGTTCACACAATGTCTGTCACAGATCTGATTGGTCATCTCGAGAGGCAGTACTGTGATACAATTGCCGCCGAGTTTCAACATTTACAGGTACCATAGCAACAGACACTCATGGACAATTTCTGATGTAGCTCAATACAATGTATAAAAGAAAGGACAATTAGCTTCAGTTGTATAATTTATGCTCTTATCAATGTTTTGACCCAGGGCGGAGTGGTGGGAATACATGGGACTTTAGGCATAAGACAATTCTAGACAGGTGGATATTTGACATGCTGGATTTTTAATAGATCCATGAAGCAGAGATTTAGACTTCTCCTATTGTGGTGATTTAAACAAAATACTAGACTCTAAGGTGGGGAATAAGAACCTCAAAAGACAAATTGTCTAATTCTCCAGGGTCACCTGTCCACTCCCTCCCTGAGGCAAAATATCTATTTGTGCATAATGTCATCAAGTTTATGCCTTGGCTTTATGAAGTGATTGCTAGTTCTAGTGAGTTTTACTTTATGAATGTCACATATATTTTGGGTCTTAAGACATTAATTTTTATATACATTGAAACCTCAATAATAAGACCACCATTGGTTCTGAAGAAAGTTGGTCTCGAGGTGGTATGATTATTGAGTCAAGATGTTGGTCTCGAGTTGGAGTGTTAATTGAGTCAAGATGTTGGTCTCGAGGTGGAGTGTTAATTGAGTCAAGATGTTGGTCTCGAGGTGGTATGATAATTGAGTCAAGATGTTGGTCTCAAGGTGGAGTGTTAATTGAGTCAAGATGTTGGTCTCGAGGTGGAGTGTTAATTGAGTCAAGATGTTGGTCTCGAGGTGGTATGATTATTGAGTCAAGATGTTGGTCTCAAGGTGGAGTGTTAATTGAGTCAAGATGTTGGTCTCGAGGTGGAGTGTTAATTGAGTCAAGATGTTGGTCTCGAGGTGGAGTGTTAATTGAGTCAAGATGTTGGTCTCGAGGTGGAGTGATAATTGAGTCAAGATGTTGGTCTCAAGGTGGAGTGTTAATTGAGTCAAGATGTTGGTCTCGAGGTGGAGTGTTAATTGAGTCAAGATGTTGGTCTCGAGGTGGAGTGTTAATTGAGTCAAGATGTTGGTCTCGAGGTGGAGTGTTAATTGAGTCAAGATGTTGGTCTCGAGGTGGAGTGTTAATTGAGTCAAGATGTTGGTCTCGAGGTGGAGTGTTAATTGAGTCAAGATGTTGGTCTCAAGGTCGTATGATTATTGGTCAAGATGTTGGTCTCGAGGTGGTGTGATTATTGAGTCAAGATGTTGGTCTCGAGGTCGTATGATTATTGAGTCAAGATGTTGATGAAATATTAAAACTTTGTCTAGGATATGTTGTCTTATTGATGTAAGTTAAGATTTACTGTATCGACCTTTTTGTTGATATTTCAGACAGAAGAGGAGAGAGAATGGTTTGCAGAAGCTTTTGAAACGAAACATAATACGGTGCTTACTAATGAAAGGAAGGTTGATTTAGCAAACGTAATGCTTAAGTCACAGGTAAGGTATATGAGAGTCATAGTTTAGTTAGATAAGGTAACATTTTGTCAAACTTTTAGTTGGATTGTACGTAGCAAGTATACTTTGACTTGCCTCACCTGTTTTTGTCTATGAATGATTTTGTCAATATGCGAATATATGATTATGTATGAATTATCTTAGTATTTTGGGTGTTTTTGAAGATTTAAATAAAACCAAGATAAGTTTTGTATTTGCACAAATTTGATGGCCTGTTACCCATTTATAATATTTAAACTATGGATACATTAGATTGTCAGTTGATGACTCATTGAAGATAAAGAAACTATAATTAAAGTCACAAATGATCGACAAGTAACGCGAGCAACAAAGCTACTGTGAGACCAACAACGTATCCACTAACAGATACTTTGACTGATGAGTATTCATACAAAGTCATTTGACATCCACCTCTGATTCATGTTTGGAAGTTGTTAGTTGATTACCAATGAATGTCAGTGAATGGAGAGTTGACTGTAATATCTAAGTAGTTTTATCGTTATAACTTAAGTACCAATGTATACTGTGTATATACTTTGCAATGACGTTACATATAATAATTATTGTGAATTTTCAATGTAGGCTTTTGATCATTTTCTGGCCAGCAAGTTTACGACATTGAAAAGATATGGTGGAGAAGGTGGAGAGAGTATGATGGCAGTATTTGATGAAATCTTCAGAAATAGTGCTCAAGGTAAAAACTGGGTACAGTTTGATATGGCCTTGTGTAGTGTAGTAAGGATGGGTTACCTCATTGCAGCTGATATGTGGGGCTTGAAGAAGTTTGTTACCTATTTTAGCTGGACAGTGTATGCAAAAAGTTTATCATAAGTGGGGGGGGGGGGGGGGGGGGGGTTGTTACCGCATTTGTTAGCCTGCTAAGTAATGTTGCATACATCAAGTTGAATTGTTAAATTTTCATCTTCGTGGATGGTTTGCTTCTTTTGCATTACTTGACTTTATCATGTTGTATATTTGAAATTGTTAATATTTGAATGTAGAATAGGCCTTTACACGCTATAAAGTCACCTCCGAAAAAAAGACTTTTCCTAATCCAGACATTAAAATTCTCAAATGGCTATGTACATTTCTTTGCTTTGCTGATATAACTGCTCTTTTGCCATTTTATTTCAGCTGGTATAGAAGAAATAGTGATATGTATGCCTCACAGGGGACGTCTCAACTTCCTCACATGTCTGCTCAATTTTCCTCCTATCAGAATATTTCAGAAGGTTAGATACGTTCTTCGTAACCCTCTTTATTAGGTTAACTGACCCTAACATCTTCGTTAGTTGTATGTTAAAATTTGTTTCAAATTATAACTGCTAACTGCTTATGGTGGAAAAAATTAATATAACATGAATTTGATATAATGATAATTGTAATAGAATGGAATATTTGAGTGTGAAAAATACTGAATGAAGGGAATAAAAATTGATTCAAAGGAAAAAAGAGAAGTTAAAAAGATCATTAATAAAAAAGATAGAAACTATAATACTAAACTAATTTATTTATGATAAAAACAAACATATCGGATTTCGGACTCAAATTCCTGCTAGTTTGAAATAATTCCTAAGCCACTTCTCTATTTGTTACCAAACTTTATTCAAACTTTGTTATTCAATTATCAATTAAGGCCACAATAAAAAAATTGTTTCCGTCTCCTGGCCTTACTTATACAGGTAAGCAATTTGTTTTTTTAAACTTCTAGCTAGTAAATGTTTTCTGTATTTCTCTTGTTTTAGAATTTCCTGTTAGGAGTGAATAAATTTTTTTTGGAGCACAGTGTTTTTGCAGGTAGACAAGGATGCAAAAATTACACTTGGCCTAAAATTATAATCTGTATTTAAAACTGTTAACTTGTCTATTCAAGCATTTGTCCAAGAATATCCAAAATGGTTTTCCCATACAAATGACTGTAGCAGATCTTTGATCCGTCAGCACTTGTCATTTTACAAAACATGTACAGTAAAACCTCAATAATAAAACCTTCCTTGGGACCCTTAAAAACTGGTCTTCTTATTGAGGTGGTCTCAATATTAAGTTTCAACTAAGAGCAAATCAGTGCAAATAAACTAGAAAATTGCATTCGTAATTTCGAGCAGGTCTTATTATTGAGGAGGTCTTTAATTGAGGCTGTACTGTGTATAATTCGAATAGGAAACTGTTAATAATACTATGTATGTGCACTGGTATATACACTGTACATGACCTCCCATCTGTTGTTTCTAGGTTTCAGGTATATCAGAGATACCAGAAGGCTCAAAGGGTACAGGAGATGTTGTATCACATTCATGTAAGTCTATGTGAGCAGTGATCATTGTGTATTTTCTGTATAGTTTGTGTAAAAGCTCTATGCCTTTTGTCAATTTATCGTTGCCACCCAGTACTAAGTTAACCAGTCCTTCCTGACAGTTTACTTGAATTAGAGGTGAAGGTCAAATACATTATGTTCAGGTAGGAATTTGACCCACCGAATGTTGGCGGGTCCCCGGTAGACTTTGGCCAGATTTTAAATAGATCCCAGAAGCGGGGTATTTAGACAACATTCTTTGCTCTAGGGTGGGGAATTGGACCCAAAAAAATGCAAAATGTCTAATTCCCCTAGGTCAACCAACTGACCCCTTTCTCTGAGAGCAAACTATTGATAGGTGCATTAGACCAGAACAGAAGATGAAATACTGTGTCGAGTACTGATGAGTTGTGGATTTACGAAACATTATTAATATATTGATATAATATGGGAGAAATAAAATTTGAAATTAATATTCAATAAGTCTATATTTCATCTCCATGATGGTACATACAGTTCTTTTGCATTTTTTCCAGATACTTCTGTAGACTTGGACTATGAGGGAAAGAAAATTCATGTGTCATTTATTCCTAATCCTTCACATCTTGAGGTAATTATTGATAATATTTTAGACTGCCTATGTTTTACCATATCACTACTACACCTGGTATTGAATTGTATATCCAAGTTTACTTTATAATCTTAGAAAACAATAATTCTGTCTAATGTGAACAAATGTTTCAGTCCCAAAATATCCTTTGTTTGAAAGTAACTGACTCTGGCATTACTGCAGTCTGAAAATTCCAAATACAGAACTTTTGGTCCAAAGTATGTGATTGTGCATTAATTATACTCAACATGTGTTGTTTTTTATTACATTTTTAATATACAATAAGCGACTGATCCTCGGTTATACCTTGTAAATAGTGTTGTATAGTATTAGTTATACAGGTTGTTGACAGGGTATATGGGGGAATATAACCAGCACACAAACTGGTTATATTCCCCCATATACCCTGTCAACAACCTGTATAACGAATTTATAATACTGCAATTCCATCTTTTCAATCTAATTTAGTTAAACAAGCAATGTCTCGATGCCAAGCTCTCTAGATCTAATAATTAGATACTGTTTTTGGTTCATAAAGTTGTTTAGAGTGTTTTAGTTTTGTAAAATATCAGTTATTGAAACGTATTCTTTTTAAAATATATCGGGAATTACTTGTTGAAGATCAAATTTCTTTTATTTCACTCACACGTTATATTGTCTGAAAATCAATTGCATTACCCCGTAAGGTACCTCAATACACATGGTTAAGCGCGCGCTAGCACTCTAATTTTTATTTTCAATCGTCTGATCTCATGGACTTTATCGAACTGAATTGGGCTCAAACCTTAAAAAATCTATCGTTTTGAATATTAATACTAGCACACATGTAATCTGTTCAATATTTATTGAATCATGTGTGAAGATCAATTGTCAATTTCTAGTAACTTGCGGATATCAAGAGATAAAAGTTTTCGAGTCAAGCCGTCAGCGAAAATTGTCACGAGGCGCATGAAGGGAAAAACGTCATATACCCTGTCAGCGCCGTGTATATAGAATCCTATAGGCGAGCCTTTAACCAATGAAATTACTGGATTTTTCTTTGCAGTATTATTATATCTGATATATATTGTACTGTGATAATAGCTAGTCTCTTATAATTCTATTCAGACTGGCTTTGTACTTTTGTGTAGTTAATATATTGTTTTTATTATGTTGTACTGTGCATAGATGAGACTGAAGTAAAGAATATATATACATACCAAACAAAGAGTATTATACATGTATTATGATTCTGTTAATGTGAAATCATCATTACTTATGAAAAATTGCTGAAAAGTGTTAAACTCATTGATATAACATTCAAACAGTGCTCTAATATTTTCATTGCTTACATAAAAGATATTATAATTAAAGGATATTTTTATAATGATTTTTATTTTTATGCCCCCCTTCGAAGAAGAGAGGGCATATTGGTTTGCACATGTTGGTCGGTCGGTTTATCCGTCGATCCGTAACCTTTTTGTTTCCGATCAATAACTCTAGAACCCCTTGATCTATCATCCTCAAACTTGGTCCACACATTCACCTCGGGTAGCAGAGGAACCCTATTGATTTAGGGGTCACGGGATCAAAGGTCAAGGTCACAGGGGGGCATAATGTTTTACAAAAATCTCTTGTTAAGACTCCATATTATAAATTGGTATATATGGTCTACGTAATATGTATTTGTCATCAAACCATGTTTAAGCAAATTCAAAAAAGGTCATTCTTACTTAGACATGAAGTCTGATCTGAGATTACTCGAACACTGCAAATTGGTCAAAATCTATGTTCCGAATGCTGTTTGGTTTTCTCAGATTATGTTGTTCTTAGTTCGAGATTTCTTAAGTTTCAATCAATTTTGACACTTAAAGTAATTGTCTTACCACTTTTATTTAGAAATGAAATCAGAGCACTGTTTGTACTCACAGCATATTGCTTGAGTGTCATAAATGTTTAAAAATCAAACTTTGTACATTGCACAATGTTGCCATACGAGGTGTAAAACTACACAATATTATTACACGCAGGCCAATAATCCTGTTGCTGTGGGAAAATGTCGTTCAAAGCAGCAGACGTTACAAGAAGGAGATTACAGTCCGACAGGAGAGTCTCAACAAGGGGACAAAACTCTTTGTCTCCAAGTTCATGGAGATGCTTCATTTTCAGCTCAGGTAAATGTTATGTACTTGTTGAATGAGGTTCTGCCCCGAGTCCTTTCATATGAATTTGTTGATGTATTGCATATAACTACTGAATTATTGTGACATTAGTATAATTATTTCCTGTAGCATTTACAAATGAACTGTTACTTAATTGTTGTTTGTGTAATTGACATACTGAGTTTATTGCATTTATTTTAATTGACCAGAAAATGCCAGTCTATGTAATAATACTATGTTAAAAGCATGTCTATCAGTATATGAATTATTTATTCAGTCACTTTCCACTGTTTCAACCTGACATCAAGGTGTCTATTTTATATGGAAGAATGACATAATAAATCAAATTATAGGTTAGTGCTGTAGATGAAAAATGTATCCAACTTTGCTATATAGTTTATCAGAAATACCTTTGCCTCACGTAAATTATTTTTGTTGTCTAATAAACTCACAGTGAAATTATCAAAGTGATAATGACATCATGCAAAATATTGAGGCTTTCAATGGGGGAATTTATGAATAAAAGATAAAAAAGGATCAAAATGAAGCATGAAATAAAAAGAATATTTGTATGTTTCAGTATAAGGTTGAGTTATTTCACCTCCTCAGCATCTGTCTTCACGGAACCAATTGTGATAATATTCTGTCTGCTGCTCACTCTGTGAAATAACGTTAGATCTTTTCATGATACATGTACACATAAATATCCTCTATATTCTCTATACACACTGTAACTTTATTTGGATACATTGACAGGATCCATGCTGTCAATCTCAGGTGTATCCAGTATCTTGTCAACCTGGTGTATCGTATATCGAGGTCCCACTGTATAATTTTCCTAAATTTCTTATTTAAGTCACAATGTACAGTCGGACCTCCTTCATTACAATTCATCAGGTTTGAAATTTTATTTCGAAAAATAAATGGTTTTGAATAGTCCATTTCAATTTGACTTGCCTAAGAAGATACACCGAGACCTGATATTTCGGATGATACCAAGTATTCGGATAGAAGAGTGTTGAATAAACGAGGTCTGACTGTAAATGTAATTGTTTATGTTAATTTCAGGGTATTATAGCTGAAACATTTTGTATAGCTGAATGTCCACATTATAATGTTGGTGGCAGTGTACATTTCATTGTAAACAATCAGATTGGATTTACCACAGAATCAAACAGGGGAAGGTATATATATTGATCTTCTATGTTCTGTTTGAATACATATTGCTTACCTAGGTCAGGGGTTCCACTAAGTGCTGAATCTCAAGTGTCATTTTGATATTTTTTTACAGTATTTTTCCGTTAATAGCCAAAATGCCTATGATTTAGCGAAAAGTTGACCCTTTGGCTGGAATCCTTGGGATAAAAATGTGGCTTTTTGGAAATTGAAGGGGCCAAAGGGTCAACTCCAGGGTCAAATGGAACCCCTGTAGGTATAAAGATTTATTTAAACTTCATTTTCCTGTCTCAGGACTCATGCTATGTCTGGTTGGAAAATATTCATTCGTTCTGTTTTTGCTCATAAATTTTCTGTTATAATACATTTATTATAGAATATTAGATATAATACACTGAAGTATTTAATTTTTAGATCATCCCTATACAGCAGTGATTTAGCCAAAATAAATGGATATCCAGTACTACATGTGAATGCTGATTTCCCTGAGGTAATCTTTACTTGTTGCTGTTTCTGTAAAATATATCTATCTTTATGTTTGCACCATGGTATTCAATTGAAAGTACTGGCTCTTAGAATGAATTCATACTTAACTAGCTTTCATTCTGACCCAGGGGAATTAGACAATTTGTCTTTCTTGGGTCTAATTCCCCACCCTTAAGTAAAGCATTTTGTCTATATCCCCAAAGTTGGAGATGCTAATTCCCCACTTCTGGGATCTTTTCAAAATTTAACCATACTCTGTTTTCTGAGACTCTGACATGTCAAATTCCCACATGTTGGGAATCGTCTTCTGTCTGAACTCCCCTGTATCCCTGCCACCCCCCTCCCCCAGTGCATTCTTAAGAGAAAACATTTCTGATAGGGGGAAAAGTAGCAAATAAAATTGCTTGAATGTAATGAAAATAATAAAACAGCAAAACCTCGATAACAAGACCACACTTTGGACCCTTGAAACTGGTCTTCTTTTTGAGGTGGTCTTAATATTGAGGTTAAATATAAAGAAAATCAGTGAAAATGGACTTGAAAAGTGTGTTCTTAATTTGGAGGTGGTCCTATTATTGAGGTGGTCTTTAAGTGGGGTTTTACTGTACATAATATTTTATAACTGTTGGTTGTCTAATATCGTATTAGAGTTTTGCTATATTAAAGGATGTACTGAAACAGTTTCTGTATGCCTGTACACCATTGTATATTTTGTATGCTGTACAATGTATAATCCACCTTGCATATTTACAGGATGTTGTTAAGGCTACTTCCATAGCGATGAATTACCGACAGAAGTTCAGGAAAGATGTTATTATAGATTTTATATGTTTCCGTAAATATGGTCATAATGAACTAGATGACCCCTCGTTCACACAGCCCATCATGTACAATGTGATCAAAAACAGGAAGAGTATCCCGGATTCATATGCTGAACAAATTGTGGTAAATTATTTAATATCTTATTCATGATCAATTCTTTCATACCAGGGTCATAGATTCCTATACTGTCATTTTTCGAAAAATTAAAATAGATATTAAATTTTAATGCATGTTTTTGATGTTATTGTAAGCAAATTGACCGGATCGAATGTACACCAAAAATTATCTCTGATGATCTAGCTACAAATCTTTTTCCAAGGGACCATGTCCCTTAAAACTAGGCCTTCACATCAATTTCAGCTAAGCTAACCTCCTGATTCAATTCAATGCTGTTACCAATGTTCCTATAAGCTGACTTTGAGGACATCAGAATTTAAATATAGATATTGCTTCAAAGTTACAAAAAAGCTACTAGAAAATACCTTTAAAGCCTGTCTATATGCCAGAAATAAAGTGAGCTGTGCCACGACAAAACCTGTATTAGTGACCAAAATGTCCATTTTCAGGTTTCATACGTTTTCTAAGAGTGTATTTTTCAACCTTCATCTAATACCAGTACATGTAGCATTAAAATCAGACATCTACTTTTCTTTTAATGGCAATTCCAATATTAAGAACAAGATGCAAAAGCAACCTATAAAATGAAGACGTAAGCAACAAAATGATGACGTCCCGTCAGAATGTACATAATTCTTAAAGAAATCTGCTGCTTTTCAAATGGAAAAACAACAAAAAAGCGATATATTTCTTCGTTTGTTTAATTATATAAATCCTAATTAAACCTCCAAAACATCTTTGGACAAAGAACTAAGTTTGTGACGTCGAAACTCGGGAAACTTGGGAAATACATGGCATCATAACCAACGTCACTAATACAGGTTTGTTGTGACAGAGTTCAAACAGTTTTGAATGACCAAATAAAAGTAGACACCATAAGCAGAAAGGGTTGGGTGTTTCCCAAGATAGACCAGCCATGTAATATTTTATCAATTTCATACACATTTTCTCGTCATTGATGCATTTTGTTTGTTTTTATAGACTTGATAATGCTGTTTTTGTTACTTATTCAATGCAATTTTAATTCGGGTTTAAAATCTTCACCAGTGATTTTGTACCAAAGTGTTCAGTTGTAAATAAGTACATACAGTTTGCGGAATGTGATTTTAAATTTATTTTCATTGATTGAAATTCTGGTTGTTAATTGATTTGTATGTGACTTTTCAATTTTCTGATACAATTTTGAATATACAATAATTTCAATCCATAATTAATTATATGATGGTCAATATCTCAGTTATCAGTGTTGTAACTACAGCAAAACCTCAATGATAAGACCACCTATGTGACCCTTGGGAACTGGTCTTCTAAGACTTCTTATCGAGGTGGTCTTAATATTGAGGTTGATTAAAGAGCAAAATAATGAAAATGGACTTGAAAATTGTGTTCTTAGTATTGAGCTGATCTTACTACTGAGGTGGTCTTTAAGTGAGGTTTTACTGTATATCTTTTATCATTGTCTTCAGGCAAATGGAACTTGCAGTGTGGAGGATTTGAACGCAAGGAAACAAGATTGGTCTAAAACACTGAATGAAAATTTTGCTGCGGTCAATTCTAAACCAGTTGAGGTATAAGATCCGTCGTCTTAATTTTATTCACCCAGAGAATTGTTTGTGATTGATTTAAGATGTCTTTTAATGTTCAGTTCATTTCAATATTTCGGTCTTATACCACTAGCAGTGGTTTAGACTCTAGTTCTTTGAGGTTAATCTTCGTTCTGTGTTTTCATCATATAATTATTGAATTTTTATTCCTGAAAGTAGCTATATACATGTTTTTTTCGAAATATTGCATTCAAGTGATTTACATCAGCACAAACTACAAAGGTCTCTAGTAAACAACAACGACAGATCATTCTCACTTTCAATGTCCATTTTTGATGATCGGCACCACAAGAGGAGTCAACTCATAACATGAATGTCGTGGTGACAAGAAATATATTGAAAAAAGATGGTAGCCCAATAAGAAGGTTAAGATTTGTTGTGCAACTTAAAAAATTGCTGAGATGTAAAGATTGCTGATCACTCCAGATCCAAAATGGATATCGGTAAATTCACCGAAATTCAGTGCATTTTGGTGAGGTAATACACCCCTTACTTTAAGGTTAACCAATCCGTGTCGAGGTTACAAACGTTGTTCGGTTAAAGAAAATTTGCTTTAGTGGTGAACGAAAGATTTGCTTGGTTTTCTCAACACTGATTCAAATAGCAAAGCCATGTTAGTACGGCTGCACCGAAAAAAAAATATATTTTGAAAATATTTTGTTTTATTGCAGCCATATGACGTACAGGGACAATGGTCTGGTTACCGACAGGCATCAGGGGAGATAACTGTGTGGGACACTGGTGTGAATACCGACGTCCTGAAATATGTTGGTGCTAAATCTGTCACTCTTCCGAACGATTTTGTGAGTGCTTTGCTTTGAATATTTATTTCAGAAACATAAATATCATATTTTTCTTAAATTGAATTACATGTTGGAATTTTTTTTTCGTAAAAACAAATCTGACATTTTTTTTGTCTAACACCTGTCGAGCGTAGTCATTAACATTTATTTGCGGACACCATAGCTTATTCATTTTTCTACACAAATCAAGCAAACTTAGACAGTTGCTATGCAACTTTGGACACAGACAAACCGGGTTCAATAACCATTTTCATAGTTATGGCCTTAATTAAACATATATAGAAAAGTTGATTTTGTATATCTAAGCAGTTGTCATGATTTGAAAAAAATCAGATGTAATTATCAGAAATTAATCATTTTTATTGTAACATATGTATGTTCAGAATGTACATCCTACAATTGGGAAGAATCATTGTGATCGACGTTTACAGAAACTTACAGAGGGAGCTAGTCTTGACTGGGCCAATGCCGAGGCTCTCGCCTTTGGGTCTCTTATGCAGCAAGGTAATAGTTTAATTACTGTCCTGTTACATTTTCATTTTTACATTATTTTTTTAAATTATGTCAATCTGAATCAACTTTCCTGTTGACCTATCAAGGGTTAGTGCAAAACTATTGTAAATTAGTTTATGTAAAGAAGCAATGATGAATATCTTCCTGATTTCAGAGTTTATAGATAAGGATCAAACCAACTATTTGTATAGTTAATAATTCATAAAGTTTACTTCAGAAATATTGGTTATCACCAACATATTGTGTACACATTACAAGGTGTACTGATGTACGTGTACTGAACCTTAAACAAATTATGACACCATGTTCCTTTTACTGTTTTTCATACATTTTTTATATATAATAAAATAAGCTTTTTTGGCAATATTTTGTATGCATTGATTTAATTGATATGAACTGTATCGGTAGATTATTCAGTAAATGTTTATTACAAGCAGAGATCACAGTTCAAATGGTATAGTGTACTGGTTGTAGTTTTACCACAGGACCCTGTGGTACAGATATGGTCTAATATATGTCTGTGATATCTTCTTGTAGGTTTTAATGTGCGTATAAGTGGACAGGATGTTGGAAGAGGTACATTCAGTCATAGACATGCTATGTTGGTAGATCAGGTCACTGACGAGATTTATGTCCCCTTAAATAATATGTCTGAAGGTCAACAAAGTTATCTGGAGGTGAGGTTTTTAATAAAAATTGAATTTATTAAAGTAAAAACTTTTGACATAGAGGCTACTTTACAATATATTTGTATTGGTGTGAAATGGTAAATGTGAATTCTATTTAATTGAATACAAACTGACCTAAAATATATATACATTCAGATTTTTGAAAGGATATTGTGCTGGTAACCATGTGCATATCAAGAATAACATTGCAGATGTGTAAATAATGCCAATGTATTATTTTCAATAATTCACTACTGAAATAATAAATGCTGTCACATTTGTCTTACAATAGTGGATGCTACTACAAATGAAAAAAATACTTGGAGTGATAAAACTTACAATTTATTATATACAGTAAATGCAATTTTACATCTATGATCAGAAATTACTGAATTTGTGAAACTGATTTTCAAAGAATGTTAAATAAATGACTAAGGGTTGTTTTTAATGTTTTCAGGAAGTTTGTTTAATAGATCGATAAACTCATCACCATTCATGCAATATCGTTTACCTCTGTATTCCTGCTGATAATGCACTTTTCAATGTTTTGCCCTAGGGGGAGAAGCGATTCCTGACAGGTGGGAATTTAACATAATATTTGGCCCACAAAAAGACAAATTCTCTAATTCCCTGAGTCAGTCCGCTTCTCTTTCCCTCCCCCAGTTCAAAATGTTGATAGGTGCATATTATCCAGCTCAGTTTCTGGTTCTTGTATAAGCATGTGTGTGTGATGAGAATCTATTGCCATATTGGAAATAAAAAGTTCAATCTTTTTTATTTAATTATTAACTATTAATACTATGTTTCCATGGTAACAGGTTGCCAACAGTGCATTAACAGAGGAAGCAGTTCTAGGATTTGAGTATGGAATGAGTATAGATAATCCTAAATCTCTGATCATATGGGAAGCGCAGTTTGGTGATTTTTTCAATGGTGCTCAGCCTATCATTGATACATATGTCACAAGTGGAGAAAGTAAGTGACTGTCTTGGAATATTAACCATTGAGCAGGTGATATTCAGCTATTGAAACATAGAAACTGCATGAACATTTTGGTACAGTAAAACCTCGATAATACAACCACCCTTTGAACCCTTGCGAACTGGTCTTATTATGAGGTGGTCTTAATGTTGAGGCTGAATATAGAGCAAGACAGTGGAAAATGTGTTCTTATTTTTTAGATGGTCTTATTATTGAGGTGGTCTTTACATGAGGTTGTACTGTATGTTACACTTGTGATGGATTTAGTATGTAGTCTGTATCATTTCATAGATGAACAAACATTGAATACGGATTCTTCTATAGTACGATGGACAATTTAAACCTATATATTCTGAAATGTAAAACAATTAATTTATCTTTCAGTTAAGATCTTACATTGTGGCCTGTGTCATTCAAACACTTGTGAATATTTCTTTACTGTATCATTCAAATGAAAGAAATGGTTGAAAATGTCACCTTAATCGGTCTGTGTGAGAAATTAATTATATTTTTACACTCATAGGTATGGCATTCAATATGGCTGCATTTTACTTTCTGCATTTCAAGTAATATGTAAAAACTTTTCATATTGCATCTGCTTGTTAGATAAATGGTTACTGCAGACTGGACTGGTGATGTTGTTACCCCACGGTATGGATGGGGCTGGTCCGGAACATTCTTCTTGTCGTATGGAACGTTTTCTACAGGGATGTGATAGCAGTGAAACATCAGTAGATGGAGACGATGTGAACATTCAGATACTTAATCCTACCACACCCGCACAGTATTTTCATCTTCTCAGACGACAGGTTTGTTTCTTTATCTCTTAGTCACATACATTCAATCGAGTCCTGAATGGGTACATACTCAATTTCGTGAATTTTTAATATTGAAAGGTGCATTATGGTCCAGAATTTTCAAATATCTTCTAAAGTGCAAAACTGCAAAAAGCTGTGTCAAGTAAACTTCTTTGAATGCATGTATACAAGTAAAAAAGACAATATCTTACAGTAATTGAATAAAGTATAAGGATAAGTTTGCAAATTTTAAAAAGAATTTGTTAAAAGAATTGTCAGGCGATTATAAATATAATCAGTAGTTTACCATTTGTATGTACATTATCTTGAGGTAGACTTACGTCTTGAATTATTAATTGAATGCCATACAAGGGGCAGTTTTAATAACCATAACAGCATCTTGGAAAGCTAATATATCTTTGACTTTGATATTTTGCTTCCAATTGTGTTGGATTCATATAAACAGTGAATTTTTTCATTAAATGTACTCAGAAACATCAGTGTCATATTAATTAGAAAACTGTAGATCAATTTATTTGCATATCGTACATTCAAAATTGTAATCCTAAAACTGCCTGAGTTACATATTTTATATCTCATTGTTTCTTATTGATATTTGCAGATGATACGCAACTATCGCAAGCCAGTTGTTGTTGTAGCCCCAAAAGTATTACTGCGTCTGCCTGCCGCTACCTCTAGTCTTTCTGATATGTCACCAGGTACACATTTTAAATGTGTCCTTGGAGACACCAAGGTCAAAGGTGACAAGGTCACTCGAGTGGTCTTCTGCTCAGGAAAACATTATTATGCAATTCAAAAAGAGAAAGAAGCAAGAAATATTGATAATATGGCCATTGTTAGATTAGAGGTGAGTGGAATTTGAATATTGTTAGTCAATACTACAGTCTGGGTTAAGCATAATGTATTATGTATCCAGAAGAAAAGGTTCTTCAGCAAGCTTTTTGTCCATTTAAAATTTCAGTACATTCAAACTTTCATATCAGATCAATGGGTCAGTAGATATTCTTTTTTTACTTGTTTTCAGATGAAAATTCATGGATAATTTATGTGGTTAGTGACGCTTTTCATGGTTATTGACCCCTTTTTCATAGTTATTAGCCCTTTTTTCAAGATTATTAACCCTTTTTCAAGGTAATTGTTTTTTATGGAAATAGTTTTATTGCCTTATCTTTATTGTAACTCGACTTTGGCATTATTTGTGTGTTTCAGAGTTTATGTCCTTTCCCAGCAGCAGAGTTACAAGCAGAATTACAGAAATACCCGAATGCTAAAGGTTTGTATAGTATGAGATGAACATCTACCACTGGCTTTTCATTAAAAAATCTATGTGAACATAACTGTAATGTACCATGTATGAGCAGTAGTTGACAGACTTCAGTGGGAGGTCAAATCAGATATTAGATATTATCGGAATTTTTGCTACCAATCGTTCCAAGGCGGCAAGTCTATCTTCACCCATCTTTTATGTTTGTGTCCCTTTTGCTTTTGTAATTGTTTTCATGTACCGGTATGTAAAATGTTCACGACATCTGACGCTTTTGGCTGTGCTCTTTGTGAGTCCATTTCCTGCTTGACTTCATCATTTACATTGATTTCTTTGGGCACAGCCGTACTAACATGGCTTTGCTATTTGCATATCAGTGTAAACCAACCAAATCTTACGTTTACCTCGAACTCGCGCTCATAGGATCAGGAATCAGGCACTCTCCCCTCACCTACTATACCTTCTGACATGAAAATAAGGGCAGACTGGGATGATGATTATGCGATTGATTTTTATGACCTAACTGAAGGACTTTGGTAATTTTGTGAATTATAACAATTTCAGACTATATATGGGCTCAAGAGGAGCACAGAAACATGGGACCATGGTCTTTCGTATCTCCACGGTTTGAGAATTTGGTTGGTTGTAAGGTAAGTTTAATTTGTTTAAAACATACATAAAGTGACAGTTATGATTGTGAACATGAAGTTTTAAATTTTCGTCATCTTGATGTTTTGTTTAGCAGAAACAAAATGTAATTAAAATGTGTGATGAAAGTACATGGTTGTATATCTAATTCTAATTCTGCAACAAAGCTTATCATTCATTTGAGATCTGAACTCAGATTTGTCTCTTTAAATTACGTGGCTAAGCAAGATGTAGCATTAACCAGATGTAGGGATACTGTATAACTATAAATTTAAGGGAATTATGTTGTACAGTTTTCAGTACAAAAGAATCAAATCAAATGCAGGTACTATAAATAGATTCGGACATATTTTGATGATTTTTAAATAAACATTACATATGAGCATCTTAGCTGCATATAATCTGGGGTGCAGTGAGTGGACGGGTAAGTATCGAAAGGGCTTTTCGGGATAGGATCTTGGGGCCTTAGCCCAAGAAATTATTATGAAAATTGATGGGTTCTCATGCTATATTCCACATAATCCAGGCAATTCGTTCTTTTATTTTAGCTGACAAATTGTGTGCATTTGTCTTGAAACATGCAAAAAGATGTAAAATAATCTATAATGTGATAAATGCAACAGGACCTAGTAGGCCTTGTGTAAGGGGACCTCTGAATTCATGCTGTACCTGTTAAATCTAATAATGAACTTATGATTTTTTTTATTAACATTTCAGCTGCAGTATGTTGGGAGGGATGTTCTAGGATTACCAGCAGTGGGTATTGGTCATATACACAAGTCCCAGGCTGATCAACTGATCACAGATCTATTTGCATAGGAAAATAATATTCAAGAAACTTTGTACATATATGAAATATACGGTGTGAATTTACAAGTGTTTTTGTACTCGAGTTATTTTTGTGCCTGAAAGCTTATGTCATAGTGTGACTTAATAATTGACAGTGGAAGGTTTAAGTATGAACGAAATCAGTACATACTTTATTAAGTAATGGTCTATTACGATGCCTCAGTGGCTGAGTCGTTATGATCACCTTCTTCCAATCTCGTGTCTCTCTCCATTGAGGGTTCGAATCCAACCCGGGATATAGATTTTAATTATGGAGATAATTGTAAGTGAGGAATCCATACACCTGGCTTACAGGAGGTCACTATTTCTAACAATGTATCCACTTAGGGTCATTCTCTACCTTAAGAGCTTGTACGTTTGTATAGTCACATATGACCCTGACTGTTAATGTGTTTCCACTATTGACTGTTGGTTGTTTTAATGGTGTGATGTTTTACCTGCTGTTTATTAATATAATCTCAATGTTTATGCGATTTGCATTGAGTATTTCATTATTTCATGTACTCACAACAATTTTTTGCTGCTACTGAACTAATAGTCCATTTAAAGAACTAAAATTTCCAACATGGAGCTCTTGCTTTTTCAACATTTTAATCAAATTTTATTCTTTGGAATATATTGGATGTTGTTTTTTTCTTCTTCATTGTTAATAGATATTCCAATCAATTGAATGTGCATGGACGACAAGTGTTTTTATGCCCTATATCATCTGAAATCTTTTTTTTTTATTGCGTTTGACAAATCAAGCTTGGAGTGGTGCAATTCATCTCCATGTATTCTGGAAATATACGCTGTCAAAACAGTGCTGGAAATGACTGCTTTTAAGACTATGTATTCTCTCTCTTTTATGTACCATATTTAGACTATTCTGACTATCTTGTTCAATGTAATCCTATTGGTAGGAACATAATCTTAGCTTCCCTGAGTTTGTGATTATATTGTCATAGTGTACAGATGTAGATGATATATTTAAGACAGCTGCATATTAATTAAGTCATAGGATACGCATTTCAAGAAACAGAAGAGCTGAATTGTGTAGCTTTAGTTTTAGTATTCATGTTCTCATAGTGTTTGATGTTTCTTTTGGTGGGTTGTGAACTATAACAATGGTTATACTGTGATATGTTCTTAACACTGTAGTATTAAGATTGAATATTGTGAAAGACTTGTATTGATTTCAGTGTATTTGAATGAAAAATAAACTTGTTATGGACTGCAGTGTAATTTATGTAGTTAATTTTTCACCAACTAAATAATAATTATGTACATTTTGTACTTTTAATTAAAGAGAGAGAATACTTAGCTTGAGGGAACACTACATACATAAGACAGTGCCTCCCCACACAGACCTCACATATGTATAGAAAGTAAAGTAGATTTCATATCATACAGACATACAAAACATCAGAAAATATGCCATACATGTAATTAACTCAATGTGATTGAAATAATCTCCACAAAAACGCTATGCATGTGGCAGGAAGATCGTGTACTTTAGTCAGATTGATAATACTTGTCTTTGGAACATCACCATGTTTTCAACAAAAAATGCTTATTATTTCTTCAAAAGCAAGTACAGACAATTAGATGCTGTTCAATAAAATACTTGATGTTATCACAAAAAAAATAAAAGGAATGCATTAAGTTTACCTTTGTACCACTTTCGGACAACTTGAAAAGACTAAATTTATTTGGAACCATTTTAATATAATGTACTTGCAAGGTTGATCAGAATTGACACATAAAGGCCTGACAATACCAGCATCACATGTTTGTAAATGTACCTACACAATGGGGATACGTATGGAAAACAATGTGCTGACAGTAGCATGAAGCTGGGATACAATGTCACAATTCGCTGATATAAAAACAGAGTTTGCTTAGAAAATGACATTTGAAGTTACAGCTTGGTGGTTTTACGCACTCATCCACACAAGCACTCACTCACGCACACGCTCACACGCACGCAGACACACACACCCATGTAAGATGGAGGTTATTGGTATGAATAATCTTGACCGGCATGTGTTGCAAATTATTAAAAACAACGTGAACTATTCAAGCAGTATTTGATGCAAATTATGAAAACCAACATGAATGTGTACCTAATTACCAAATATGTGGTGCTAGTTCTTAATAAAACATGAATGATAAATGCGAATTTTCAATAACAACATGAACTATTCACACAGCATGTGGTGTACATCATCAATAACAACATGAAATATTCACACAGCATGTGATGTACATTATCAATAACAACATGAAATATTCACACAGTACGTAATTCGCATTATCAATAACAACATGAAATATTCACACAGCATGTGGTGTACATCATCAATAACAACATGAAATATTCACACAGCATATGATGTACATTATCAATAACAACATGAAATATTCACACAGTACGTAATTCGCATTATCAATAACAACATGAAATATTCACACAGCATATGATGTACATTATCAATAACAACATGAAATATTCACACAGTACGTAATTCGCATTATCAATAACAACATGAAATATTCACACAGCATGTGGTGTACATCATCAATAACAACATGAAATATTCACACAGTACGTAATTCGCATTATCAATAACAACATGAAATATTCACACAGCATGTGATGCACATCATCAATAACAACATGAAATATTCACACAGCATATGATGTACATCATCAATAACAACATGAAATATTAACACAGCATATGATGTACATCATCAATAACAACATGAAATATTCACACAGCATATGATGCACATTATCAATAACAACATGAAATATTAACACAGCATATGATGCACATTATCAATAACAACATGAAATATTAACACAGCATATGATGCACATTATCAATAACAACATGAAATATTCACACAGCGTGTGATGCACATCATCAATAACAACATGAAATATTCACACAGCATGTGATGCACATTATCAATAACAACATGAAATATTCACACAGTATGTGATGCACATTATCAATAACAACATGAACTATTCACACAGTTCGTGATGTACATTATCAATAACAACATGAACTAGAACTTTCACTGAAGGTGATTAATACCCCCGCTACAGTTATGCTGTGGACAAGAATAAGTAACAAAGGGCAATATTTCTGTAATTAACTAAAATATAGTTATTGTTTTTGTACACTGCACTTCCTCTCATTGTGCTCTACCATTGTATGACGTTTATTAAATTCCATCCAGTAGTTTTCAAGTTATGCTCCGTACAAGAAAGAGTAACAGAGGGCAATAACTCTTGTACACGGCACTTCCTCTCATTGTGCTCTACCATATGATTAAGTTTTATTAAATTCCATCGAGTAGTTTTCAAGTTATGCTTCGGATTAGAAAAACTTCGTTTGGCGGAGGTATGAATATTCAGACAATTCGTGATTCACATTTTCAATAACAAAATGAAATATTCACATAGTATGTGATGCATATTATCAATAATAATGTGAACTATTCACACAGTATGCGATGCAGCGTTTTATAACACCATGAAATATTTACTAGTATGTGATGCAAATTATCAATAACAAAGTGAATGATTTACTCGAATGCTATGCATAACATTAGTAACAACGTTGATATCTGTGTTTTACTATAAGTTAAGTGTGAACCGATCGTTTAAGAAGTGAATGAGTTGAATCTTGAGTTTTTATAAATTGGTTTTGAGTCCGAGACTGCTAAGACGGGTTGCATATTGGATTTCATCAGGTTTTGGAGAGGCGAGTTTCTCATATTTGCTGTGTATGCTCATACTTATAAGTTTCACTAGTCCATTAGTGCCGTAGGGCGTGTAGTGTAGCGTTGAATGTAGGGTTGAGCTTATAGGCGGTCGATTGGAAACAGACACCCAAATGTTTTTTTTTCTAATTGGCCAATGTCTACAGAGTGACAGTGTTGTTCAAAATGAATACTGTAAAATAGATATTATCTAAACTTGTTTTCTTCATTTACTTATACTCCAATCTTTTGAAACCTACAGTTCACACCTTTCTATTCCATAATTATATTCATGTACATACCATACCAATCATAGATAGATTGAGGATACATTTAGTGTGTTTAACGGTTTCATGCAATCAAATACAATTGGTATACGTGCCCCATTTGTATATGAACATAAAGATAACATGATGGAAGACAATCCAAGGCAATATCAACAGGTCAATGTAAAATACTCAAAAATCTAAACATTTAGCTCATACAAGCCTGAATGAATCTAAATGAATAGAAATTTTCACATCTTCGCGCTTCCATTTGCTCATATCATCTATGTCATAGGGACAACAGGAAGTGGAGGGTAAAAGTACTGGTGCATGTCTTCAGTTATGATCATTAATTGCTTTACACTCTCAGGCAACAGTGATACTTCTTCCACATTGTGTCGTCTTCCATATCTGCCAATGTTGTCTGTATGTTGTTTCAATAGTTCAGGCATGTATCGATACGAAAGCCTCACTTGCCTACACGGGACGCCATGAGGCTCTAAGTACTTCTCTATAAAATCCTTGTAATAAACAGTGTTCCCATAAGAACGGCTATCTTGACTTACAGGTATATTCACCTGACCCAATTGCAACAACTCTTCATCATCTTTCCTGTTGAGAGTGTTTCTTTTTACAGCAAGACGATAAATTTGAAGCAAAGTTTTGGCTGATATCTTAGCTGTAGCATTTTCAATGCACTGTATGGATGACTCAGATGCAATGTAGACACACATTTTTCTTAAATCTTCCATATTGAAGAGTTCTGCTAATCCAATATGTTTGAAAACATCTTCAGGTTTCTGTCGAACAATCTGTATGAGAACCATTTGACATCGTTCTTGTAGAACTTTTACCAGATATTCCATAACTAAGGGTAGGACTTGATACACATTGTCCTCTGAAAAGATATTGAGTGAATACCAAATATGTTTATTTTGCCTTTAATGTGATTTTATATGTATATATACATTTGTATTTTTATTATGCTTACTAAACGTTATCTGGGATAACACATTTTATGATGGTAAATTATAAATGGCAATCGACCAAAGCAATAGATTAAAACATAAAAATACAGAAAGTTCATGAATGTTTATGTTGCGTCCAGGAATGTGATTATCGAAGTTCCAATTGTTAAGTGAATTTGAACAGATAGCAGTTTTTATATTTTTTCAGTTTGGATTGTCTCAGCACATTGTTTAGGGTGGAAATTTGAAACAAATTCCGATATACAGTTATAATTTTTCTTAGGGATGTCTGCTGATGACCGTTCGAACATCCGATTATGGTTAGTAAAATCATTAACTGGGGAATCGAAATAAACTCGGCTCAATTCTGAACAACTGCATATTTAATTTAGACAAAATGCATGCATATAAAAATATACACTAAGATTAAGTTGTGCTGAAAATGTTATGGAGAAATCGTTTCCTGTTTTAAATTAATGCAACTTTGAAGACCCAAAATTGGTCCATTTTTATGTGTAATTTGTTAGCATCAGTTTTCCACTTGTTCTATACAATATTATGAAAAACATTCATTGCTGTTTTTCATGAGACATAACTATGATTTTCCTTTGAAAAGTCATGCTTACTAGTTTGATATAAGGCAAAATACTTTCAAATTTATCCTTGAAAAACCAAAACAGGTATCGCTGTAATGATCTCCATTTTTGTATTCCGAGATTCTACTTATGAATTAAGCTAAGTGATCCATCATTGGCATAATGTCTACGGTAAATGCAACAGATTTTGTTTCAATTTATATAATAATGCCGATATAATTTGAAAACTTGATAATTTTTACCGTGCTAAAAAAAATGACCCGTTTTCTTCTCTGAAAAACTTAGCCTTTAAAAATAAACCGATAAATGAAAAGTTACATTTATTTTCTTATTTCTTATGTTCATGTAGTGAAACCACCTGTATACTATAACAAATTTGAAGTCAGAAACATTTGGAAAGAATCAAAACAAAATTTTCGGACTGGATTTCGAAAGAAACCGAGCTCTCGTGGATATCTAACTACTGCATAAGTTCGATTGAGATACGATCAAAACTGACGACTTTATCGTGTTCACAAGCCCGCCGTCGCATAAGTTCCTCTGGCATTTGGCCCAGAAACAGAGACAGTATTGTGTTGGACAGATGATATAATGTTATGCAATAAACAATATTGCCCCTGTGTGTACTATCTAGATATCAATCTTATCCAGACCACTACTCAGCATTTCACAGTGGCTGGCCCAGTGGGAGTCCAATATACATCTAATCAGTATTTGCTGTAACCATCTCACATCTATATACAGTAAAGTCGAAAAGTGTCAATTATTTTTATTGATTTTAACTAAAAGACCATTTATAAACAATATTGATCAGATCACGGATATATGTGTTGAATGTTAATAAATGTATTTTGATAGTTATAAAATTCGCAAAATTCATAACAGTTGTAACTTCGAACTGCCATTTGTTAAACTGATTATTAAGTTTATAAGGAAGGATTTTAATCCTGACGTATGGTGGCATATTTTCTGCCACCAGTTAACTACTTAATTAACTAGATAATTATGTGGTTAACTCGATTAGTATCGTGTTAAATGTTCATACCAGATAAATATCTTAACACGAAAAATTGTCTGATAGTGCCAAGAACTGCCGACACTTACCCACCAATATATTTTAGATAGTTAACGCGATAAATATCTAGTTAACTACGTAATTATCCAGTTAATTAAGTGGTTAACGCAGGTATGCCACCATACTGACGTAATGAGAACTACTGCAGATAAGATTTTATGAAAATCAATACTTGATAGAATTGCACCTGTTTTGACTTGCACGCCGGGCGCTAATGTTTTAAGACTAAATGAAGTTATATTTGTAAACCATACTTGATATGGCAGGATATGATAGAGGATTAAGTCCTTAAGGATTATGTTCGGGACTTTGTAGGCATAAACTTTTGCTCTGGAACTAACAGAATATGTTCCATGGAGTGTCTTAAAACTATCATCCAGCCCCGCTTGGGATTGTTTTGTGCTGTGGTGTCTATACTATTTTGGGTTAACATTGGTGCTCATTTCATTTTGTGCTGTCCGTTGTATGTCGAAGTATTAGATGAGTTGACCATTTTGAGTTATCCCCTTCTCTATGCTTTATATACGGTCCTTGGCTTATTGGACTAATATTTTGTGGTAATTTCGCAACCAATAAAACTACAGCACCTTTGCATATTTCAATTTTCGCCGATCGTCTTTTGTAAAGATATTTCTTGTTCAATGTTTCTTTTTCTGCCTTTACGGAATATTCGTTGCATGTCGACACAATATTAGATCTACATGCATTACACATCTTCCTTTTAATTTTGGCGCATCATAACCTTCAATTTCTTCAACAGCAGTTAACTTATCAGCCTTCTATCTATATGCATTAATATCATCACCTAAAATTTCTTCTGTAACACTGATAGTATCAGTATTCTCTCTCAATGTAGTTGCATCGTCACAATCAATCTCTGCTATCTAGAACTTAAATTATCAGCATTAACTTTTGATTAAGTTATATCGTCACAATCTACGTATATTAGCTTATCTTTGTTTCTGGGTAGAAATATGTACTAATATGCGTTTCATAAGTTACTGACAAAATTCCGACTCGTAAGCTGAGGTGGGAGGAAAATGATCATCAGAAAAATCATAGATCCGGGTATCGCCGGGTCTACGCCGGGCAGCCTTGAACATAGGACATTCGGATTTAAGGCACATAATGCTTACCATTGTGCCATCGGGATCTCATTATTGTTGTATTTATTTAATATTTGTTTACGATATTTAATCTTTATCTTATTCATACCGAAGAATCTTCATCATCAGATAAGCCGATAGTTATTGATGCGAGTGTCGCACATCAGTGGACATAGTGGTCGGAAACACTCGGAAACACTTGGAAGCGTCCGTGATTTACCGATTTATGATATAATTTCATGATCATTATCGTTCGCGATTTAATTAGCCGCCCGCTGTGTTTAGCCAGCATAATGAAACTGCGCCGGACAGTACTAATTTATCAGAATGTTTTATACATTCATGATACTTATTGTAGCCTCTTTCGTAAAAAATATATTGAACTATGAACAGAACATAAAGTTTATTATCGACTTGAGCGATTACAGCTCATCATCGTTAGCAAATATGTACACAAATACATCATCATGTGATGTGAAAAATAAATACATATATTAAGGAATAACATCAAAAGCATTGTACTATTAGTTTTTAAATTATCTATTTCTTACATAAAGATCAATATTACAACTGATTGTATAAACAGATAATAACAAAACAAAAGAAATAGGAATAAACTAAATTAATTCTAACGTTAAGTTTGATATTTCTCTGGTTAAGTGCGTGTTGAGTGAATAAGGCCAAGTTATATAAAGGGTTTTTTCTCATTTGATTGAAGTAATTCTAAAAAAATCAACATAGAAGGTCTTTTGTAATAATAAGTCTTAATATATTTCCTACGTAAAAGTTCGAAACAATGACATATGCACGTGAAGTGAAATTCATCTTCTAAATCATTTAAATTACAACTTTAACAATACCTTTCATTACCTTGGATTTCATTTCTTTATGCATTATAAAGTTTTGCCTTGTACTTAGTTTCGGCTTGGTAGACTGTATAATGGTAGCTACTAAGCTTTCTAGTATCGTAAACATACATTTGTCTCTTTTCAACAGAAATTTTAATGACACTTATTTTGTCTGTTACATTTAAAAGCATGATCTTGTATTTTTGATGATGGGTGCAATTATTTATACCACGGACATATAAACCATGGGCCCGTTTTATCAATATTCGTACGAACGAGCGTTCGCAAGATACGAAATGTTCGTAAGAATTGTCTTACGAAAATACTCACGACCGTTTTATCAACGCGGTCGTTAACTGGTCTCTTAATTTAAAACGTATAAATTTGAGAAAAAAAATGAATTTTCAAGATTGCATTATTTATAAAAAAGTGACATTTCCTTATGACTCATCAAAGTCGAATGAAAGAATGAATACAGGCATTATATTTTTTCGATATATCTGTGGGCCGGATTGTGTTGCGTTTATGCAAACATACTCTAGCCAACTTAAACATGTAAAACTTCAATTATATCTACAAGTAGATTGAAACGTTTGCATTGAAATAAAATTGATTTATATATTGACAACAAACGGATTGTGTTGCGTTTATGCAAACATACTCTAGCCAACTTATTCAAAATACTGAAAAGAATCCCATGTCAGATTTAGTTTGAATAGAAATTCTTTATAAGACAGATAATATGAATTCAAAGCTTATCAAATGTAAAACTTCAATTATATCCACAAGTAGATTGAAACGTTTGCATTGAAATAAAATTGATTTATATATTGACAACAAATGGTTAAAATTAACTAAATAGAACATTATTCGATATTTTAAATGAAATTTCATTTTGTGACATAAAACTGTCAAGTTTTCATTGTGCCATTTTAAAAACAAATCTCTACCACCTTACACTTTAAAGTTTAATTCTTGTCATTTATAAAAAAAACTTTAAAGCGGCAAGGCATATTCATGTAAAAAACCGACTGACAGAGAGATAATCATGGTTTATGAGACCATTAACCGTTTTTAAATGACATTAAGTTAATTTCAGAGTAAATTTGTTTCGCCTATATGTTCTATATAGCATTGGTAACTGTTTTAAAGTTAAAGAAATACCATTTTACTTTCATTTTAAATAAAAGATGAACTATTTGAATGAATGGGGAATATTGAAACATTACAAAACCGTTTGCATTTATTTGATATCTTTAACGGATAAAAAGTTATACTAATTTAAAGCTAAAATCCTTCATAGTTCTATATAGGCATTTTTGGGCAGTATCGATTATCGGATGATGAGAATTCTACCACATGGTGACTTTTAATTAATTTGAAACATAAACTTTATAAGTTTTATAATTTATAGCATTTAGGGTATGTTCTTGTTTAACTCTATACCCGAATGTGATCTTTTTGTAATTATGACATTGAGATATTGTAGTACAGATTTTACAATTATGTAGGCAAATTACCAACATAAATATATTTAAAAGCATGGCTTTTAATATCTATTTTATTCATAATTTTTACGGAAGAGAAATCATTGGCCAATAATATCCCTATATTTAAATCATGACCGAAGTTATAATTTGTATTTGACTGAAATCTATCGTGCAGATAATACATATTGATTATTCTCATATTGTTATCCATTGGTCCATAATACCACTGATTGAAAGTTGACGATAAGAGAATGTTATCAATACTTTACCACACGCAAGCTAGGTACTATTTGCAAATGTAAAATTGTGTGGCCTTTACCTTTGATATCACACGGTAGAAATATACTATTGTATCTTCAAAGTATAATGTCGTAGCTTGCAAAAATTATTGTAACAATTTATAAAATATTCCGAAGTCATAGAATTAGAGCCAAAACCTCTATACACCACCAAGCGAATATAAAGCCGAACTATAGCCCGAGGCAATTTTCACATGCTGACAAAACACAGCGGAGTGGCTAATTTAGTCGCTAACGATAATGATGAGACGTTTAAATAACGTTTTTACAATCGGTTATAGCATGGAGCCAATATCGATCAAATCTAGCAAGTTGGACATTGTATTTGTATGTACATTTTGGTAACAGGGAAAACACATGTAAAATTATATTAATCTCAGAAATCTGATCTGAACTGACAGTATCCCTAGTAACATGGTATATTGTTTCTAGTTAAGTGGAAATGAACATGTCCATAGTGTTCGAAATGTCGTGTAAACGATTTTCTTATTGGAGAACATAGATCCTATTTTTTTAGGAAGAAAATTGTTTCCGGTTGACGTTATGGGCACCGTATCGGGGCTTTTATTTGAGTTAAGATATTTATGTTACGGTAAAGAAATCGCGAGCACCAACTAGATAACCAAATAGTAATCTAGATATTTATCTAGCTAACGCGAACCATAACATATTATCTTACGGCAGAAGCATTTTACTATAAGTGTTCGTATCATCAATAGCATCGTTTTATCCTACCTGTGATACATTTTAACTTGTCTGGATAAATACATCTCAGAAATTCGGCGAAATCTTCATACTTCTTCTCCGGGAGTTCGACTTCTTGCAAATTATTCTCTTTAAATTCAGACTGAAGCATTGCCCGAAACACTGGTGAAGCGAGACAAAGAACAGCTCTGGACACATGAATTTTATGTTCTTCGACTATAAGAGTTAAATCATGTTGAGCTGAGTCCCCGACAAATGACCAATCATCGCGTATCTCGAAGGCCTCTTCAACGTCAGTTTCTTCACTCTCTCCAGAATTCTCGTCATCTTCTTCTGTTTCGGATCCGGTCTGTGTATGTCTTTCCATTTCTATTTTTATCCTTACCTAAGCATATAGAAGAGAAATATCTGGAAACTTTCGATCATGAGAAAAGACGATATGCGTTATCGAACTTAAAATTTCAAGTTCTGTCGTCTATTCCCGTATATTTCAATCGTTATACTGTTTATACATTGCTATTTTATCCTGCATATGATTATTTATTTAATAGCAATGCTACACTCACTAGGTGGCGCTGCGCACCAATATGCGCAGAAAACCAAAATGGGAAAACCTGTGTTACATTTACGCAATTTATCAGTAGAAAACGACATGATTAGTTGATAAAATTAGCCAAAGCTATTGTGTAACCGTCTAAAAACAAAGGCGAACCCGCAGAAAATTTGTAAATAAACGAAGAAGAAAATTTTGGGTCAATATTAAAGTAACATATAGCCTTATTACACGCACGAAATTGCAATTTTTTGTCAATTTAGACATTAATGTAAACAAATTCGCTTTATTTGAGACTGGATGGGTGGGACAAAATGCTTATTTTGATCTTTTCCGAGGCAAGTAGTTTCCTACTAGAATAGACCTATTCGGATATACTCGGTTGACTTCTGTCTTTACCGCCGTACAGTAGTGTACTTTCGCTTTCTGTCGCCGATGAAAACTCGCTAGTTCTATGAATTGTGGTCATATATTTCAAGATCACTATAGGTAAGTTTATATTTAACATACCAAAGCAGTATATAATACTCTATATTAAGTATCTGAATGATCGTTTTCTCATGACACTGTCTAAAAGCAATAAATTTCCATATCGGACCCAAGCTGTCAATTTACGCCAGTACAGTAATAGGAGTGGGTGGGGTAAGAATGACTGATCATTGATTTATTAATAATTAATTCTACATTTGGTACCTTGTACACTTGCATTTTGCCGTTTATTGAACTCTTTTTGGAGTTGTGTGTTGTGTTTAATTGTTTTATTGCATAGTTGTTTATTGTAAATGTCATTGGTATACCTTCAATTTGCTCAAATTGCTGTTCAATTTCAAATCAAAACCTTCATTGGTTAAAAGTCAACTTGCCAAGTTGTTCAGAGTTATGCAAATAAGTTAGTTTTGTTTGCTAGTATACAATGTCAAACAATGTGCATTTTAATTGATATATTATCATGTTCACACTATTGAAGCGGCATTACATATTCTATGTAATTAATGTACCGACGGTATGTATATAGACTTGTGTAATTTATCTATAGTCTAATGCTCAAATGTAGTATATATGTACATGTATATTATTTAATGGCATATTGTTCTAGCTTGTGCTATGACTTGGAAGAAGAAATAAATAGGTTTACATGGTAGTTTATTAGCAATTGCAGTTTTGATGCAAGGTTAAAGTTGTGTTTCGAACTGTACTCCTGTTTATATTTGTATACATACATGTAATATATATATACTATATAACCTAAAATAACAAATTTAGATAAAATAATTGATAAAAATAATTTATAATAGCTTTATATAAGTTCAATTAATTGCAAAAACCCTTCAGCACAAGTTCTTATGCTGTTATTTTTTTTTAGGGAACAGCTATGTGCAATATCTAACCCAGTAAATCCACACCAAGAAAACACTACCATCAATAAGGAAATGTTCGGCTATCATTCAATGTATACACAGTCACTGTCTAGATCTTAAATACACAACTGTAAACATGGTCGAACCGTTGCACTTTTTAAAGGGTACGTTACCTTACCGAAATCCGTCGGATTTCGGTAATTTTACCGATTTCCATTACCGATATGATAAAAGGAGTCGACTGTTTTGAAAAAAATATTCCGTGAAGACTATGATTGTTTTCATACTATGTATTCAGACTATATATTCATGCTATGTATGCATATTATGTATTAATGCTATCAATTCATGATATGTATTCATACTATGTATTCATGCTATGTATTCATGCTATGTGTTCCTGCTATGTGTTCCTGCCATGTATTCATGCTATGTATTCATTTGTCTGCCTATACAGACCTCCGGGAAAACACAATCCATATCATGTTTTTTTAAATATTTCATCATATGAGTCATCATATTGAAAATTTGTTTTGAATACAAGTAGTTCTGGAATATTGTCGTGTGGTATTTATTTGTCCCGCGACTAACCAACATTTGGTACATTTTGTTGGAGAGTCATCTTAATGAGAACATCACAGGTAGATGCTTATGTTCATATGCGGTTCATCTGTAGCATAACAAGAAGTCCAGGTCATAAAGGTTGACAGGAAAAGCACATTCAAAACAAAAATCACTATCGTCAATACAGGTACATATAATTCGTCACCAGCAGTTGTATTCAATTAATGTACCAATACGAGGTAAACCGGTTCAGAATCTAAGCTTATCGAAATATTTAAAAACTGAGTAAAATATCAATATTGTTTAAAGCTCTCTGATGTTAAGTAAGATGGTTAATATGGAATAAACATGTTTTTTTATATGGATTTCTAAATTCATACTGCGAGTCGATGTTGTTAACTGTGCGTTAGCTTTGTTAGGGTCTGCATTGAAGTTTAGGAAGAAAAGGAACCAACTTGTTTAGAATATATGAACTTAAACTGAGCATCAAACAAGTACATCAAATGGCAAACTGTTGATATGCTGCAACATAAAGCTTTATCATTAGTTGGAGAGATCAATTTACAATTGCGTCAGTGAATACATTGTTAATGAAGATGGTACACGCATCAGATGTAGGCATACTTACATATCTATGACTTTAATGGTGTTATGTTGTACAGTTTTCAGTACAAAAGAATCAAATCAAATGCAGGTACTACACAAAGGTTTGGGCATAATTTGGTGATTTTGAAATAAACATTACATATGAGCATATGAGCGTCTTAGCTGCATATGCATCTGTAGTGCTTTTAGTGGACGGGGAAGTGTCGAAAGGGCTTTTGGGAATATGGTCTAGGGGTCCTTGCCCAAGAAATTGTTTTGTAAATGGATGGGTTCCATGCTATATTTCGGCAATTTGTTTCTCATTTTAGCTTACAAATTGTGTGCATTTGTTTTGAAACATGCAAAAAGATGTAAAATGATCTATAATATGATAAATGCTGCAGGACCTAGAAGGTCTTACATAAGGGGACTTCTGAATTCATGTTGTAGCAGTTAAATCTAATAGTAAATTTATGATTTATTTTTTAATGTTTCAGCTGCGGTATGTTGGAAGGGATGTTCTAGGATTACCAGCAGTGGGTATTGGTCATTAGTCCAAGGCTGGTCAACTTATCAAGGACCTATTTGCATAGAGAAAGAATATACGAGTGACACAAATGAAATTTACGGTTTAAATTATAAATATTTTTGGTCTCGGGGTTGTTTTTGTGCCTTAAAGATTATGTCATAGATAAGTGACAATGGAAGGTTAATGTATGATAAGAAATCAGTACATATTTTATTAAGTAATTGTTATTACGATGCCTCAGTGGCTAAGTGGTTATGGTCGCTGACGTCAGATCACTTGTCTCTCTCCATTGCGGGTTGAATCCCACCAGGGAAATAGGATTTGTAAGTGAGGAAGCCATCCACCTGGCTCACAGAAGGTTGGTTTTTCTATCCATATATCCACATGGGGGTCATTCTCTATCATAATAGCTTGTATAGTCACTATATGACCGTGGCTTTTTTGTGACTTAAAGCCCCATTTTAAAAGATACAAACTATTTGTCAGCATGTGGTTCTAGTATTGACTGTTGGTTGCTTTAATGGTGTGATGTTTACCTGCTGTTGATATATATAATGTTACATGTTAATGTGATTTACATTGAGTATTTCCTTATATGTGAATAACCAGAACACTGCTCTGCTGTCAGTGACTTTATTCTGCTGAAGTATGTATCTGTTTTACACTAGCAGAAGCACTAAAATCGCCTGCTCTTGCTATTTGTTAAGGTGAAATTCATGTCAAAGTACAACATTTCAATAATACGATTAATTGTGAGCTTATCAAGTTGTTTGGGTGCATTTTTCTTGTATTTGTATTTTTAGTAAGATATTGTTTTGAAAAAACATAAGTTGACGAATGCTGCATTGAAACTAGACGTGAGGTCTGTGTGGAGAGGCACTGTCTTATGTATGTGGTGTTCCCTGTAGCAACTTATTCTCTCTCCTTTACTCACTTTACTCAATTTGCTATAGAAAAAAAATAGATTTAGCAACATATGTGTAGCAAAAAGGGAAACATTCAATGAAAGACATATATACTAGCGGAAAAAAGAAACTGTGCATGTGTATAATATGCTATAACTTAGGAGGTATGTAAGGAATCGCTATAAAAATTTCAACAGGGTTTTATCTTACCTTTATTTAACACCAGCTCAATTGATATGGTTATTGAATCAGCTGCGTCTTAGATAGAGATCAGTTTTCAGAGACGTTCTCTAAACAAAGTTCAGCTCATCAATACCGTGTATGTCCACCATTGAAATCGATGCATGCTTGACAACGACGCCGCATTGATGTGACAAGTGTTCTGAAAAATGCCTGGGGAATACCATTCCAGATTCTGACAAGCGCACGTGATAGGTCAGGTAACGTCAACGGCTGATTTTGGAGGCCACGTAACCGTCGCTGCATCTCATCCCACACGTGTTCTATAGGCGACAAATCCGGTGATATTGCAGGCCAGTGCAGCACATTCACATTGTTCTGGGTCAAAAAGTCGGTGACGACCCGCGCGACGTGCGGGCGAGCGTTATCCTGTTGCAGCGTGGCGTTACGTTGCTGCACAAATGGAAGCGAGTGAGGCCGCATGATTTCGTCACGATATCTGATGCCTGTAAGTGTGCCGTCTACAACCACAAGTGCTGTTCTACCACGGGATGAGATGCCACCCCACACCATGACACTACCTCCGCCGAATGAACACAACTGTCATGGAAACGTTCACCAACACGACGGTACACTCTAGAACGGCCGTCGCTGCTGTCGAGATGGAATCTGGACTCATCCGTGAAAAGAATACGTGCCCAGTCCGTGAAGTGTTGCGTGAAGTGTATGTGTCTTCTACACCAGGCAAAACGTGCTACACGAAGACGTTGCTGCAGAACAGGACGTATGGCAGGACGTCGTGGACGTATGCCTCGTTCACGCAATCGATTACGTACCGTTCGGGGACTGATTCTTCTAAGGCCAGGAATACTTCTAGCCGTCAAAGAAGCAGTTCTGAGTCGGTCACGGAGATGAACCACCCGGATGTACGTATCCTGGCGAATAGACGTTACGCGTGGACGTCCTGATCGAGGCCGGTCTCTGGTTGCCCCAAACCGTTGGTACCGTCTCCACAAGGCGTCTACAGTATTTCGGTGAACGCCAAATTGTCTGGCAACGTCAGTATGACGTACACCAGCTTCAATCATGTCTACGGCGCGGCATCTGTCAGTTTCATTCAACCTTGACATGGCGTATCAACGACGTTTTTCAAAATAATCCTGGTTTTGTGTCTTACATGTAACAACACTATGTTTTAACACAGGTTTAGGCGACAAACGTGTTTGCAATTGACTGCTGCACGAAAAAAACGTGAAAAAGAAGACGTTAGCGTGACAGGCAAACTACCCGTGCAACTCATGCACTGGCCAGTGTAAATGACCGAGAGGGATACACAACTTACCTGTGAAAGTTTCAAGCTTTAATTTATAAAATTGAAGGATATATGAACATTTTACACATGCACAGTTTCTTTTTCCGCTAGTATATATATATTTCGCGAGAAAAAGAGAGATAATTAGTTGCTACAGGGAACGCCACATACATAAGGCAGTGCCTCTCCACACAGACCTCCGGGAAAACAACACTCCATAATTACTTCCTAAATATGCCAGTGCTTAATGTCCACCATATTATTTGCTTATCTCGTAGCCTGTTATATTTTAGCACGTGAAAGAGCGACTAGGGAAAATTCCTGTTATGTCATAGCCAATGCAATGTGATTTCTGTGACACTTGTGGTACAATATTGCAAGTTTTATGTAACTCCTACAATTTTCTGCTGCTTTCGAACCATTATGATTCCATTTAAATAACCAAATTTGAACTCAAAACAATTCAAAAATGGTGCTCTTGCTTTTTCAAAATTTAAATCAAATTGTATTCTAAGGAATCTTATGGATGTAATTTTCTTTATTGTTTAAAGATATTCCCATCAATGAGAAGAAATTGGATGTGCATTGGTGACAAGCGTTTTTTATGTCCTATATCATCTAATATCATTTATTCTTAATGCGTTCGACAAATCAAGCTAAGGGCGGTGCTATTCAGGTGCATGCATTCTGGAAATTTACGCTGTCCAAACAGTGCTGGAAATGACTGTTTTTAAGACTATGTACCTTATTTAGACTGACCATCTTGTTCAATGTGATCCTATTGGTGGGAACACAATTTAAGCTTCTCTGAGTTAGTGATATTGTCATAGCGTACAGATGTAGATGATATATTTAAGACATCTGAATTGTTATTAGGTTAATGGACATGCATTTCAAGAAACAAAAGAGCTGAATAGTGTAGCTATAGTTTTAGTATTCATGTTCTCAGAATTGTGTGTTTTTATGTTTCTTTTGATGGACTGTGAACTTTAACAATGGTTCAATGATACTGTGATATGTTCTTAACACTGTAGTATTAAGATTTAATATTGTGAAAGACTAGTATTGATTTCAGTGTATTTGAATGAAAAATAAACTTGTTATGGACTACAGTGTAATGTATGTAGTTAATTGTTCACCTACTAGATTATATGTACATTTCGTACTTTTAATTAAGACAACACACACTCACAGTATGCGTACATGTGTGTAGTCTGAGATTAAAAGAATGTGATATACACATATGTATAGAAAGTAAAGTAGATTTCTAATGAAGAGAGGGTGAAGCATATATTTTACAAATGAAGCTTTTATTACACACATATCATACAGACATACAAAACATCAGAAAATATGCCTTCCATGTCATTAACACAATGCGATTGAAATAATCTCCACAAAAACCCTGGGTATGTGGCACTTTAGTCAGATTGATAATACTTGTCTTTGGAACATCTCCAAGTTTTCAACAATAAAAAGCTTGATGTAATCACAAAACAAATAAAAGGAAGGCAGTAATTTACATTTGAACCACTTTCGGTCAACTTAAAAAAACTAATTCATAAAACATCATATTTACCTTATATAATCGAATTACGTAAAAAGAAATTAAATAACCAGACAAAAAGTGACTAAACTTTAAGCAATACACGTAGAAGCAAATTAACGTCAGACTCTCTACTAAGGATGCATAACCATTTTTTTTAAAGATACTTAAAGTGAACCAAACGAGGCTCTATTTGTAAAATGAATACATGACGGTTATCAATGCAGCAAAGGTGCTAGATAAGTATCGTGATAAATGTTCATACCAGATAGATATCTTAACACGAAAAATTGTCTGCTAGTGCCCACAACTGCCATAACTGACCCACTTAAACCCAGTACGGACAATCTCTTTTAGATAAGTGTTAAGCAGTTACCGCGAAAAATATATTTTATCAAGTTAGAGGCATACTTATCTAGTTAGTTATCTAGTTAACTAGATAGGTAACGCATTAGCTACATAATTGTTAGCGATAAGTATCTAGTTAACTACATAATTTTCTAATTAATTAAGTGGTTAACGAGTTTAGTATCTAGATATCTAGTGAACGTGATAATTAACTAGATAATTACGTCGTTAACTAGATTAATAGATCTGTGGGTAAGTGGTGGCAGATGTGAGCACTATCATACAATTTTTCTGGTTAAGACATTTATCTGGTATGAAAATTTATCACGATACTTATCTAGTTAACCACATAATTATCTAGTCAATAAAGTAGTTAACTGGTGGCAGCATATGCCACCATAACAATCAAAACGAAAGGACTAGTCAAGGCAATGTTTACGCAAATAATTTATTAGATTTCATCTTACCTGTGATATATTTCAACTTGTCTGGATAAATACATCTGAGAAATTCGGCGAAATGTTCATACTTCTTCCCCAGAAGTGTGACTTCTTGCAAATTATTTTCTGCAAAGTCAGACTGAAGCATTGCTCGAAACACAGGTTAAGCGAACAAAGAACAGCTCTATATTTTATGCTCTTCAACGATAAGAGTTAAGTCATGTTCAGCTGATTCACCAAACATCCACAACTTCATCGTTTTTATCCATTGCTATTTAATACTCCATTCTATTACTCATCGACGACGGAAATGAATTATCAATATGAGCATGATAAGCGAAGCACACACTGGTCACGTGAATAGATAAGCCTATGTACATCAAACCTGGGCCCACTATCTCTAACGTCCCAAATTTTATATCTACTACTTTATATGATAACAGTTGTCAATAATCAATAAATAGTTCAATTTTTTTGGCTGTCCAAAACTACAATTGCATAGGTATAAATCCAATTCGATAAGGCTTTCATTATCAATTTATCCATTACATTGGGTATAGTGTGGGAAGGTTGTTTAAAAAATATATTTCAATTATGAACGGATGAATATGTTGTATACACCACCCCTCTAATCGATATTTAGGAAAACACGATAATGAAAGAAATAGCGAATTTCAGTTATATGCATATAAAAAATATATAGTTGTGTTTTTATGCGTGTGATGATAAACCAGTGTGGGTATACAATTCTATGATTTTATCACGGACATATAAACCATATATGTCCGTGATTTTATTAAATGTACCTGTACAATATCTGAGCATGCGCAGAGAGGTTTATGGATACATAGATAATAAATGCATCGCCCCAGAAACGACAGAGTAATGGTCAGGACGAAACACGCAAGCAGGTACATACATTGAACCCATTGTGGCGACTATGTTGAGCTCACCGTAATCCGGCTCGACAATAAAATGCCGATTGCCCACGATGCCACCGACGTTCTTTAACATGTTACTAATTCATCACATTCGATGTGAATTATTTAAACAATCTTGACCTACATCCACCAAGTAAACAATGAGACAACTGCATAAATGCACGTAACCACATACGCTTATCAGTATGACGATATTACATAGAGGTACAAAGTGGGTTGATTTGTATAATATGAATTTAAATTCCTTCTTTTCTGTATTTAGATATGTTTATTTATTCCTGCAAAATCCGACAAATAAAACTAACTGTAATAATCGATATTATGAGCATCGAAAACAAAGATACTAATGAACCTATGAAACGGTTATTTATTTCGCTAGATTGTGTTGCTCTCTCGCATTCTGATAACATGTTTTAGTTACTGACTGCAAGGTCAGTTCAAGGCTGCTTGTTTTCTATATATTTATGGGTGTATTTTGTTGTGTGTGTAATACTTAATTTTACAATATAGGTATGAAATGGTGCCTTCTGGTGCATTTCGGGTCTAAATTTGAGGACTCATTCATGAGAATTGCACAAGTATTATCTAGGTAAAAATACTAACAAGTACATACTAAATTTTAAAAAAATTCAGAGGACCCTCCCTCCCGTAACTAACTACCGTAAGTCAAACCCTAGTCAAACATTTCTGTACGGTTATTTCGCTAGATTGTGTTGCTCTCTCGCATTCGAATTATAATAATGCGTTCTCAACTAAAATTTAAAATTCTCGTATGCTATATATCAATATTGGACGTATTTTAGCATTTTTGTCCCAATTTTGTGTCTTTTTGTGAGTATTTTGCCAGATATAGCATATGTGTCAACACAGTGTTCCATTTCCAGTCATTTTGTCTGATTAATGGTCAAAAGATATGCTGTATAGTGTATGTCGGTTCGTCTATATTGTTGAAAGATGCTGAAAACGCTTCTGCGACAACTAAAAACTTTATAGGATGCCTCATTAACCTTATTTAGGACTTTTGTTCTTGTGTGCTAGTTTTTGGATCAATTTTATGTAAAAAACCCACTATTGGCATATTCTGAAATGTGTGGCTCGATATTAGCGAAATATGCTAGTTACAGCATATTCATATTTGCAGGATGCCTATATGTTATAATTACCACATTTTAGCATATCACCAGAATGTGGATGCTGATATTGTAAAAAGTCGATTCTGGCATCCCAAAATATTTTGGATGCTGAATACCCAAATATTTGATAAACTGGCATCCATTTGTTCTGGATGCTAGAATCAAGTTATTTCGGATGATGGCATCCCAATATTCTGGATTCTGGCATCCATCCGTTTGTTCTGGATGCTAGAATCAAGTTATTTCGGATGCTGGCATCCCAATATTCTGGATTCTGGCATCCGTTTGTTCTGGATGCTAGAATCAAGTTATTTCGGAACTAGAACTTTCACTAAAGGTGATTAATACCCCCGCTACAGTTATGCTGTGGACAAGAAAAAGTAACAAAGGGCAATATTTCTGTAATCAACTAAAATAGAGTTATGGTTATTGTACACTGCAATGCCTCTCATTGTGTTCTACCATTGTATGACGTTTTATTAAATTCCATCCAGGAGTGTTCAAGTTATGCTCCGGACAAGAAAAAGTAACAGATGGCAATAACTCTGTAATTAGCTAAAATATAGTTATGTTTTTTTTCAATGCACTTCCTCTCATTGTGCTCTACCATTTAATGAAGTTTTATTAAATTCCATCAAGTAGTTTTCAAGTTATGCTCCGGATAAAAAAACTTCGTTTGGCGGGGGTATAAATATTCAGATAGTACTTGATACACATTTTCAATAACAACATGAAATATTCACATAGTATGAGATGCATATTATCAATAATGATGTGAACTATTCACACAGTATGCGATGCAGCGTATTTATAGCACCATGATATATTTACTAGTATGTGATGCAAATCATCAATAACAAAGTGAATGATTTGCTCGAATGCTATGCAAAACATTAGTAACAACGTTGATATCTGTGTTTTACTATAAGTTCAGTGTGAACCGATCGTTTAAGGAGTGAATGAGTTGAATCTTGATGTTATTATAAAGTGGTTTTGAGTCCGAGACGGCTGAGACGGGTTGCATATTGGATTTCAGCAGGTTTTGGAGAGGCGAGTTTCTCATATTTGCTGTGTATGCTCATACTTATAAGTTTCACTAGTCCATTATTTCCGTAGGGCGTGTAGCGTTGAATGTAGGGTTGAGCTTATAGGCGGTCGATTGGAAACAGACACCCAAATGGTTTTTTTCCTAATTGGCCACTTTCTACAGAGTTACAGTGTTCTTCAAAATCAATACTGTAAAATAGATATTATCTAAACTTGTTTTCTTCATTTACTTATACTCCAATCTTTTGAAACCAAACGTTCACACCTTTCTATTCCATAAGTATATACATGTACATACCATACCAATCATAGAAGGAGATAGATTGAGGATACATTTAGTGTGTTTAACGGTTTCATGCAATCAAATACAATTGGTACACGTGCCCCATTTGTATATCAAAATAACGATAACATGATGGAAGACATTCCAAGGCAATATCAACATGTCAATGTAAAATACTCACAAATCTAAACATTTAGCTCATACAAGCCTGAATGAATCTAAATGAGTAGAAATTTTTCACATCTTCGCGCTTCCATTTGCTCATATCATCTATGTCATAGGGACAACAGGAAGTGGAGGGTAAAAGTACTGGTGCTCGTCTTCAGTTATGATCATTGATTGCTTAACACTCTCAGGCAACAGTGATACTTCTTCCACATTGTTTCGTCTTCCATATTTGTCAATGGTGTCTGTATGTTGTTTCAATAGTTCAGGCATGTATCGATACGAAAGCCTCACTTGCCTATACGGGTAGCTATAAGACTCTAAGTACTTCTTTATAAAATCCTTGTAATAAACAGTGCTCCCATAAGAACGGCTATCTTGACTTGCGGGTATATTCACGTGACCAAGTCGAAACAACTCTTCATCATCTTTCCTGTTGAGAGTGTTTCTTTTCACAGCAAGACGATAAATTTGAAGCAAAGTTTTGGCTGATATCGTAGCTGTAGCATTTTCAATGCACTGTATGGATGACTCAGATGCAATGTAGACACACATTTTTCTTAAATCTTCCATATTGAAGAGTTCTGCTAATCCAATATGTTTGAAAACATCTTCAGGTTTCTGTCGAACAATCTGTATGAGAACCATTTGACATCGTTCTTGTAGAACTTTTACCAGATATTCCATAACTAAGGGTAGGACTTGATACACATTGTCCTCTGAAAAGATATTGAGTGAATACCAAATATGTTTATTTTGCCTATAATGTGATATTTATATGTATATACATTTGTATTTTTATTATGCTTACTAAACGTTATCTGGGATAACACATTTTATGATAGTAAATTATAAATGGCAATCGACCAAAGCAATAGATTAAAACATAACAATACAGAAAGTTAATGAATTCTTATGTTGCGTCCAGGAATGTGACTATCGAAGTTCCAATTGTTAAGTGAATTTGAACAGATAGCAGTTTTTATATTTTTTCAGTTTGGATTGTCTCAGCACATTGTTTAGGCTGGTAATTTGAAACAAATTCCGATACACAGTTATAAATTTTCTTAGGGATGTCTGCTGATGACCGTTCGAACATCCGATTATCGGTTAGTAAAATCATTAACTGGGGAATCGCAATAAACTCAGCCCAATTCTGAACAACTGCAAATTTAATTTAGACAAAATGCATGCATATATAAATATACACTAAGATTAAGTTGTGCTGAAATGTTATGGAGAAATCGTTTCCTGTTTTAAATTTATGCAACTTTGAAGACCCAAAATTGGTCCATTTTTATGCGTAATTTGTTAGCATCAGTTTTCCACTTGTTCTATACAATATTATGAAAAAGAAATATTTGCTGTTTTTCATGAGATATAACTATGATTTTCCTTTGAAAATTCATGCTTACTATAGTTTGATATAAGGCAAAATACTTTCAAATTTATCCTTGAAAAACCAAAACAGGTATCGCTGTAATGATCTCCATTTTTGTATTTCCCGAGATTCTACTTATGAATTAAACTAAGTGATTTGCTTCAATACGTTTTTTCTAAAAACAAAGAATTGATTTTTTTTAAAAACCTGACATTTTTCATAAAGGGGGGTAATAAAGTGATATTATATTGAAAATATAGTGAACATGTTTAAAGGTTATTAAAAGACCAAAAAATACCATGATATGTATATAGACCTTATGAGTGGTTGTGTTCTAACACATTGAGGTGTATTCATTTGGAGTTTACACTGTAGTACTCGGATGACATATTTAGGATATTGTAACTAAACATGAATATATATCAAACAAATATTTAACACACAGAAAGACCAACATGTCTTTAATGTTTCTTCTAATTTTCAGCACAAAATACAGCCATTTGATTGAAAGCAAGCCAATTACATAACATAGCGCAGATATCAAAAGTCACAGATTAATTGAATTGGTCATTACCGATTGTGACCAGCGTTTGCTTATATAACAGCTTGGCATCTTCTTCTCATTTACATAATGAATTTACAAATACAATTCTTGGAAATATTTCACACTTCCGTAAATATCATTTGGGGCCTGTTCTGCAGTTGATTCTCTCATCGTGGACAGGATATGGAAAGATTTTACTGGAAAACATTACACAGTCAGACTTAAGCAGCAGTGGAGCCATCTTATACTTTTGTTAAGTGTTGTTCTTATTAGTTCTATTCTTATATGTAGCTTCAAAGTTCTTAATAATTGTCATTCTTTTTGCAGCCATGATTGACAGACCATGTACTTCAGTCCAGATGAAATATGATCTACATTATATGAGATCCCAGATCCATAGAATGGTGTAATGGAACTACTGCTACTGTTTGAAACTACTATTCTTAGTAGAAACAGCCATGTTGGCAGCAATTGGAGTATTTCAGGATGACAATCAGGGTAAGTTTTGTACATAAATGTTATCGAATATGAATTGAGTAAATTCAATAATGCATAATTCATTCGTTTTTCGCCATGCTTAAAGTGCTTAGCTACACAGCCTATGTTTTCCATTTGCAATTTTGTAAGAAACTGAGAAATGTGATAAAAATCATGGTGAATAAAGTATACTAAGTATATTAAGGTACATTTAAAATGCAAAATGTAAGATTTCTCAAATGTCATGAACTTACTAGCGACGCAAGATATGAACTTAACATGAAATTGTTTAAAGATGTATCCGGCTGATCTGAACATAAAATGTTTGAATTGGCTTTATCCAGTATTGTTGTTACATTGGCTAAAACATCTTTAATAAGAACCATTGCAATGTAAAACCGATTGAAAAAATCTTTTTTTATCATATTACTTACAGTCAAAACCTGTAACAAAGGCCAGATTGTTAAAACAACTGGAAGTCTTTTTTAATTTTATAATGTTCAAACATCTTTCTTCAACAAATATGGATTAATACATTATGAGTTCATTCTTTATAAATGCATGTTTAGTGATGTTTTAACCATAGGAAATATACTTTTCATGTTTGGTTAATTAAACAAATGAACAAAAAATTAGCATATTATAACTTTAATTTATACAATGGTGAACGCTAACTTGGTTTTCAATCAACGGGTATTTTCATATCAAAAGAGATTTTTTAAACGGGCTAAAATGACCTTTAAAAGACATATCACATCTACAAAATGTGTGTTTTTACATGTATTGAGTGTAAATATGCATGTATTTGTGAAAATTACTTTAAACATTTTCCTTTTTTATTTAGTGACACTGACGAAAGATTATTCGACGCTGAGAAGAGTTCCATTGGAGTGTTGACCATCTTTGTATAATGTGTTGTCAAGAAGACAAGGGCAGTTTGATCAGTAGTCACAGTGAACACATCCTGGAGTGACTTATGTAAAAATTCTGTTAAAAATGTATTTTCCAATCTGCCAGATGGAGTTTTCCAAACTGAAACAACAGTGTGGACACATTTTGGCAATTGTGATTGAATTATTGATGTCTTGTTTTTTTGCCAGACACAATATTTTGTTCATGAATATTCTGGCATACCCTTGAGTATGTGTCACTGCTACCTAACAGTTGAACATTTTGACATGTGTTGTAAATCATAAACATGTGGCAGAAATCTTTAAATATTTCTATGTTATAATTACACTTGAATTACTATAACAGGATGTTAAGCTTTGCTGTTTCTAGGACACATTTTTAGGTGAGCTATTTGGATCGCCCTGTGTCCTATGTCCGTTGCGTCGTCTGTCGTCAACAATTTAGACTTTTAACACTCTAGAGGTAACATCTCTACCTGATCTGCATGAAACTTGAGGCCAAGCTCAAAACTGGGTCATCTGGGGGTCAAAAACTAGGTCACTAATTCAAATTATAGTAAAACCTGGTTAACACTCCAGAGGTAACATGTTTTACTTGATTTGTATGAGACATGGTCAGAATGTTTGCCTTAATGAAATCTATATCAAGTTTGAAACTGGGTTATGTGGGGTCAAAACTAGGTCACTATGTCAAATTATAGTAAACCTTGTTAACCTTCCAGTGGTCACATTTTTTGTTTTATCTACATGAGATTGGTCAAAATGTTTGCCTTAATAAGATCTAGCTCAATATTGAAACTGGGTCATCTGAGGTCAAAAACTAGGTCACAGGATCAAATGATTGAAGATTCTTGTGGATTCTCGGAGGCTGCATTTGCCACATGATACTTGATCAGAATGTTTGTCTTAAAAATGTAAGTCCAGTGTGGTACTGGGTTCTGTTGGGTCAAAAAGTAGATCACAAGGTCAAATCATTGAAAATCCTCTTGGACTCTCTTGAAGCCAACATGGCAATTAACTCAGGTGAGCAATATAGTGCCACCATGGCCCTCTTGTTTTTATCTTGCCTTCATTGAAATGAATACATTTTATGATAATAATAATGTAACTACCAATATTGTAAGGAGAAATTTAAAGATATAAAAAAACATTGAACAACATGATTTTCAACATTTAACCAAAAAACCTTGAACAACAAGATTTTCAAGATGTAACCAAACTTCCTTGACATCATATTTTTGGTCATGTACTGATATTACTATGTAGATTTGTGCAGTTTTCTGCAAATTGCTGTTCAGTCTGGTTGACCAGACATAGTACATTTTCTCATAAAACTGTGCCATGAAAGCATGGATGTAATGATCTGTTAAAAGTATGGAACTTTTGTAATTTATGTCATAATTATATTATTTGTGCAATAAGCATTGTCAAGTTAACATCTATTTTTTAACATGGATAAAAATTCGGTAGTATAGATGAAGGTGACTGTTCTAGAAAAGACCAGTGTATTGACAAACATATTTTGTTGCAACATTTTAAATCAAAGTGCTATGCTACACTTTTAACTCTTGATGACAGCTTCCTAGACAGCATTACTAAATAGATAGAAGTTGAATTAAATAATGTTTTCAAAATAATGGTGTTGGTAGTACTTGATGCCTTGTATTTATACTCCCTCAAACAATGTTTATCCAGGTGAAGACTAGAATCACCCTGTCATTGGTTTGTCTGTCCAATATAAAACATATGTAGTTTGTGTGGATAACAACTTCATCAGTTTTCAAGGGCTTGCTATGAAATGTGGTAATACAAGTACCATGATACGCGCTTTGTAGATATGCAAGACATAACATCAAAATGTTTTAGTATTTTGTCCCTTTGAACCTACGTCTCCTTTTAGAACATAATTTATGTATTAACATTTTGATTTATGTTTAAAATAACAAATCAAATTAAAAAATCTTTCAAATGTATTAGATGGCAAGAAAAGAGGGGGAGAGGCACATGAGGAATATTTTCTGGAGATGCTTCTAATACACGGTAGCGTATGAGTACGTATGAAGTATGAAATTATAACAAAAACTTCTCCGATATTAAAGGTATTGAGTATATAAGTATGTTACTTGGAGATAACCACTGTAAATTATAACAAAAACTCTCTGATATATAAGGTATTGAGAATATATATGTAGCCCGGGAATAGCAACAGAAAGTTATAACAAAAACTAGTCTAGCCACTCATTCAGAGATAATCAAGCCGACAGTCTTCCAACGCTTTCAGCGCTTTGATTAAAATCAGTTATAGCATGGAGCCAATATCGATCAGATCTAGCAAGTTGGACATTGTATTTTTATGTACATTTTGGTAACAGGGAAAACACATGTAAAATGATATCAATCTCAGAAATCTGATCTGAACTGACATTATCCCTAGTAACATGGTATATTGTTTCTAGTTAAGTGGAAATGAATATGTCCATAGTCTTCGAAATGTCGTGTTAACGATTTACTTATTGGAGAACACAAATCCTATTTTTTTAGGAAGAAAATTGTTTCCGGTTGACGTTATGGGCACTATCGGGGCTGTTATTTGAGTTAAGATATTTATGTTACGGTAAAGAAATCGCGAGCACCAACTAGATAACCAAATAGTAATCTAGATATTTACATGTACAGTCAAACCTGTCTGTAAAGACCACCCATGGGAACAGCAAAATGTGGTCTTTGTTTACAGGTGATCTCTATTAACAGGTTAAATATCATTGAAAATGGTCTGATGGGAGATAAAATTGGTGGTCTTTGCAGACAGGTTTTGCAATAGTGGTCTTTGTCTGCAGGTGGTCTTTAACACAGGTTTGACTGTATCTAGCTAACGCGAACCACAACATATTATATTACGACAGAAGCATTTTACTATAAGTGTTCGTATCATCAATAGCATCGTTTTATCATACCTGTGATACATTTTAACTTGTCTGGATAAATACATCTCAGAAATTCGGCGAAATCCTCATACTTCTTCTCCGGGAGTTCGACTTCTTGCAAATTATTCTCTTTAAAGTCAGACTGAAGCATTGCCCGAAACACTGGTGAAGCGAGACAAAGAACAGCTCTGGACACATGAATTTTATGTTCTTCGACTATAAGAGTTAAATCATGTTGAGCCGAGTCCCCGACAAATGACCAATCATCGCGTATCTCGAAGGCCTCTTCAACGTCAGTTTCTTCACTCTCTCCAGAATTCTCGTCATCTTCTTCTGTTTCGGATCCGGTCTTTGTATGTCTTTCCATTTCTATTTTTATCCTTACCTAAGCCTATAGAAGAGAAATTTCTGGAAACTTTCGATCACGAGAAAAGACGATATGCGTTATCGAACTTAAAATTTCAAGTTCTGTCATCTATTCCCGTATATTTCAATCGTTATACTGTTTATACATTGCTATTTTATCCTGCATATGATTATTTATTTAATAGCAATGCTACACTCACTAGGTGGCGCTGCGCACCAATATGCGCAGAAAACCAAAATGGGAAAACCTGTGTTACATTTACCGCCATTTATCAGTAGAAAACGACATGATTAGTTGATAAAATTAGCCAAAGCTATTAATAGAAACATAACTTCATGTGTAACCGTCTAACAACAAAGGCGAACCCGCAGAAAATTTGTAAATAAACGAAGAAGAAAATTTTGGGTCAATATTAAAGTAACATATAGCCTTATTACACGCACGAAATTGCAATTTTTTGTCAATTTAGACATTAATGTAAACAAATTCGCTTTATTTGAGACTGGATGGGTGGGACAAAATGCTTATTTTGATCTTTTCCGAGGCAAGTAGTTTCCTACTAGAATAGACCTATTCGGATATACTCGGTTGACTTCTGTCTTTACCGCCGTACAGTAGTGTACTTTCGCTTTCTGTCGCCGATGAAAACTCGCTAGTTCTATGAATTGTGGTCATATATTTCAAGATCACTATAGGTAAGTTTATATTTAACATACCAAAGCAGTATATAATACTCTATATTAAGTATCTGAATGATCGTTTTCTCATGACACTGTCTAAAAGCAATAAATTTCCATATCGGACCCAAGCTGTCAATTTACGCCAGTACAGTAATAGGAGTGGGTGGGGTAAGAATGACTGATCATTGATTTATTAATAATTAATTCTACATTTGGTACCTTGTACACTTGCATTTTGCCGTTTATTGAACTCTTTTTGGAGTTGTGTGTTGTGTTTAATTGTTTTATTGCACAGTTGTTTATTGTAAATGTCATTAGTATACCTTCAATTTGCTCAAATTGCTGTTCAATTTCAAATCAAAACCTTCATTGGTTAAAAGTCAACTTGCCAAGTTGTTCAGAGTTATGCAAATAAGTTAGTTTTGTTTGCTAGTATACATATATATGTCAAACAATGTGCATTTTAATTGATATATTATCATGTTCACACTATTGAAGCGGCATTACATATTCTATGTAATTAATGTACCGACGGTATGTATATAGACTTGTGTAATTTATTTATAGTCTAATGCTCAAATGTAGTATATATGTACATGTATATTATTTAATGGCATATTGTTTTAGCTTGTGCTATGACTTGGAAGAAGAAATAAATAGGTTTACATGGTAGTTTATTAGCAATTGCAGTTTTGATGCAAGGTAAAAGTTGTGTTTCGAACTGTACTCCTGTTTATATTTGTATACATACATGTAATATATATATACTATATAACCTAAAATAACAAATTTAGATAAAATAATTGATAAAAATAATTTATAATAGCTTTATATAAGTTCAATTAATTGCAAAAACCCTTCAGCACAAGTTCTTATGCTGTTATTTTTTTTTAGGGAACAGATTCACATACTGCCGGGAGTTCAAGCGGAGAACAAGCGTGAGGTTGAAAGACAACAATAAGGTTTAACACAAATATTTCAACAGTGCTTGATGAAAACCAACTTTGTCAATCCTTTCTACCAAGCAATCTATCAACTCAGACACAGTTTTACTCCTTGTTTCCCTGAAAACAAGCTATAACTTGACTGGTGTCATTTTTTACCCATTTTCGTGAATATGGTCGTTTTTCATGTATCTAGGTATCTATCATAAAAAATCAACTTTTCACTTTTGTTTCTTGAAATGAAGTTTTTTGACATAGTTACACCCTATATTATCTGATTTGAAAATTAAATGTACAATTTTCTTTTTTATTAAAAATGCTGTAGCATTGCCATAATGGCATATGTATCGACCCGGTGCGTTTACGCCCTCTTTATTCTATAGTATTAGTAAAAGAGCAGGAATAAGTTGCTACAGGGAACGCCACATACACAAAACAGTGCCTCTCCATACAGACAAAACAACAATCCCTAAAACATAAGGCACTTGATTTTAAAGGGTTTTGTAAGATTTGGAATTGTGAACTCCACAATAAAATGCCAAGCTATGTGCAATATTTAACCCAGTAAATCCACACCAAGAAAACACTACCATCAATAAGGAAATGGTCGGCTATCATTCAATGTATACACAGTCACTGTCTAGATTTTAAATACACAACTGTAAACATGGTCGGACCGTTGCACTTTTTAAAGGGTACGTTACCTTACCGAAATCCGTCGGATTTCGGTAATTTTAGCGAAATCCGATTTCCATTACCGATATGATAAAAGGAGTCGACTGTTTTGAAAAAAATATTCCGCGAAGACTACGATTGTTTTCATACTATGTATTCATACTATGTAGTCATGCTATGTTTTCATACTATGAATTCATACTATGTATTCATGCTATATATTCATGCTATGTATGCATATTATGTATTAATGCTATCAATTCATGATATGTATTCATACTATGTATTCATGCTATGTATTCATGCTATGTATTCATGCTATGTATTCATGCTATGTATTCATGCTATGTATTCATGCTATGTATTCATTTGTCAGCCCTTACAGACCTCCGGGAAAACACAATCCATATCATGTTTTTTTATCTTAATGAGAACATCACAGGTAGATGCTTATGTTCATATGTGGTTCATCTATAGCATAACAAGAAGTCCAGGTCATAAAGGTTGACAGGAAAAGCACATTCAAAACAAAAATCACTATCGTCAATACAGGTACATATAATTCGTCACCAGCAGTTGTATTCAATTAATGTACCAATACGAGGCAAACCGGTTCAGAATCTAAGCTTATCGAAATATTAAAAAAAACTGAGCAAAATATCAATATTGTTTAAAGCTCTCTGATGTTAAGTAAGAGGGTTAATATGGAATAAACATGTTTTTTACATGGATTTCTAAATTCATACTGCGAGTCGATGTTGTAAACTGTGCGTTAGCTTTGTTAGGGGCTGCATTGAAGTTTAGGAAGAAAAGGAACCAACTTGTTTAGAATATATGAACTTAAACTGGGCATCAAACAAGTACATCAAATGGCAAACTGTTGATATGCTGCAACATAAAGCTTTATCATTAGTTGGAGAGATCAATTTACAATAGAGTCAGTGAATACAATGCTAATGAAGATGGTACACGCACCAGATGTAGGCATACTTACATATCTATGACTTTAATGGTGTTATGTTGTACAGTTTTCAGTACAAAAGAATCAAATCAAATGCAGGTACTACACAAAGGTTTGGGCATAATTTGGTGATTTTGAAATAAACATTACATATGAGCATATGAGCGTCTTAGCTGCATATGCATCTGTAGTGCTTTTAGTGGACGGGGAAGTGTCGAAAGGGCTTTTGGGAATAGGGTCAAATTGTGTGCATTTGTTTTGAAACATGCAAAAAGATGTAAAATGATCTATAATATGATAAATGCTGCAGGACCTAGAAGGTCTTATATAAGGGGACTTCTGAATTCATGTTGTAGCAGTTAAATCTTATAGTGAATTTATGATTTATTTTTTAATGTTTCAGCTGCGGTATGTTGGGAGGGATGTTCTAGGATTACCACCAGGGAAATAAAATTTGTAAATGAGGAAGCCATCGACCTGGCTCACAGAAGGTTGTTTTTTCTATATATAAGCATATATCCACCTGGGGGTCATTCTCTATCCTAATAGCTTGTATAGTCACTATATGACCTTGGCTTTTTATGTGACTTAAAGCCCCATTTGAAAAGATACAAACTATTTTTCAGCATGTGATTCTATTATTGACTGTTGGTTGCTTTAATGGTGTGATGTTTACCTGCTGTTAATTTATATAATGTTACATGTTTATGTGATTTGCATTGAGAATTTCATTATTTGTGCATAACCAGAACACAGGTCGGTTTTTCTATCCATATATCTACCTGGAGGTCATTCTCTGTCCTAATAGCGTGTATAGTCACTATATGACCGTGGCTTTTTATGTGACTGAAAGCTTCATTTCAAAAGATACAACATATTTTTCATCATGTGATTTGGTGTGATGTTAACCTGTTGTTGCTTTAAATAATCTCAATTTTACATGTTTATGTGATTTACATTGAGTATTTCATTATTCGTGAGTAACCAGAACACTGCTCTGCTGTCAGTGACTTTATTCTGCTGAAGTGTGTATCTGCTTCACACTAGCAGAGGCACTAAAATGGTCTGCTCGTGCTATTTCAATAATACGATTAATTCTGAGCTTCTTTGTGTGCATTTAACTTGTATTAGTATTTTTAGTAAGCTATTGTTATGATAAAATAAGTTGACGAATGCTGCATTGAAACTAGACTTGAGGTATGTGTGGAGAGGCACTGTCTTATGTATGTGGCGTTCCCTGTAGCAACTTATTCTCTCTCTTTTACTCACTTTTGTTATAGAAAAAAACTTTAGATTTTAGCAACATATATGTGTAGTTAAAAATGAGACAATCAATGTAAGACATATAATTATATATACATGTATCTATCGTCAGATAAAAGAGAGAGAATAAGTTGCTACAGGGAACGCCACATACATTATTAAGATGGTGCCTCTCCGCACAGACCCCCGGGAAAACAACAATCCATAATTACTTCCTAAATACGCCTGTGCTTAATGTCCACAATATTATTTGCTTATCTCGTAGCCTGTAAGATTTTAAAACGTGTAAGAGCGACTGGGGAAATTTTTTATTATGTCATAGCCAATGCAAAGAAGTGATTTCTGCGACATTTTTAGTACAGTTTTGCAAATTTCATGTACTCCCTACAACTCTTTGCTGCTTCCGGGCTGTTTTGATTCCATTCAGAAAACAAAATCTGAGCACAAAACAATTCAAAGATGGTGCTCTTGCTTTTTCAAAATTTCAATCAAATTGTATTCTTAGGAATATTTGGATGTTTTTTTTCTTTATTGCTTTTGGATATTCCCATCAATGAGTAGAAATTGGATGTGCATTGTTGACAAGTGTTTTTTATACCCTATAATTATCATCTAACATCTATTCTTATTGCGTTTGAGTAGTGCAATTCAGCAGCATGTATTCTGAAAATTTACCCTATCCAAACAGTGCTGGAACTGACTGTTTTAAGGCTATGTACTTTATTTAGACTATTCTGACCATCTTGTTGAATGTGATCGAATTGGTAGGAACATAATCTAAGCTTCCCTGAGTTTGCGATTATATTGTCATAGTGTACATATGTAGATGCTCTATTTAAGACATCTGCATCTTTATTAGGTTATTGGATATCCATTTCAAGAAACAGATGAGCTGAATTGTGTAGCTATAGTTTCATATACATATTCTCAGTGTTGTTGGATGTTTCTTTTGATGGGCTGTGAACTTTAACAATGGTTATACTGTGATATGGTCTTAACACTGTACTATTAAGATTGAATATTGTGAAAGACTTGTATTAATGTCAGTGTATTTGAATGAAAAATAAACTTGTTATTGACTACAGTGTAATTTATGTTGTTAATTTTTCACCAACTTAATAATAATTATGTACATTTTGTACTTTTAATTAAAGAGAGAGAATACTTAGCTACAGGGAACACCACATTCATAAGACAGTGCCTCCCCACGTAGACCTCCGGGAAAACAACAATCCACAAAACACAAGGCATTTAAGGAGGTTAAGACGACTCACACACATGCATTCATGTGTATAGTCTTATATTAAAAGAATGTAATATAAACATATGTATAGAAAGTAAAGTAGATTTCTAATGAACCAGATTTTTTTACAAATGAAGCTTTTATTACACACATATCATACAGACATACAAAACATCAGAAAATATGCTATACATGTAATTAAATCAATGTGCTTGAAATCATCTCCACAAAAACGCTATGCATGTGGCAGGAAGATCGTGTACTTTAGTCAGATTGATAATACTTGTCTTTGGAACATCACCATGTTTTCAACAAAACAATGCTTATTATTCCTTCAAAAGCAAGTACAGACAATTAGATACTGTTCAATAAAATACTTGATGTAATCACAAAACAAATAAAGGGAATGCATTAAGTTACCTTTGTAGCACTTTCGGACAACTTGAAAAGACTCAATTTATTTAGAACCATTTTAATATAATGTACTTGTAAGGTTGATAAGAATTGACACATAAAGGCCTGACAATACCAGCATCACATGTTTGTAAATGTACCTACACAATGTGAATTCGTATGGAAAACGATGTGCTGACAGTAGCATGAAGCTGGGGCACAATGTCACAATTCGCTGATATAAAAACAGAGTTTGCTTAGAAAATGACATTTGAAGTTACAGCTTGGTGGTTTTACCAATGTAAAACATAAGTAATAGGTCACACGCACGCACTCACCCACGCAAGCACTCACGCACGCACACGCTCACGCACGCACGCAGACACACACCAATGTAAGATGGAGGTTATTGATTTGAATAATCTTGACCGGCATGTGTTGCAAATTATTAAAAACAACGTGAACTATTCAAGCAGTATTTGATGCAAATTTTCAATAACAACATGAAATATTCACACAGCACGTGATGCAAATTATCAATAACAACATGAAATATTCACATAGTATGTGATGCATATTATCAATAATAATGTGAACTATTCACACAGTATGCGATGCAGCGTATTTATAACACCATGAATTAGTATGTGATGCAAATTATCAATAACAAACTGAATGATTTACTCGAATGCTATGCAAAACATCTTGATGTTATTATAAAGTGGTTTTGAGTCCGAAACGGCTGAGACGGGTTGTATATTGGATTTCAGCAGGTTTTGGAGAGGCGAGTTTCTCATATTTGCTGTATATGCTCATACTTATAAGTTTCACTAGTCCATTATTGCCGTAGGGCGTGTAGCGTTGAATGTAGGGTTGAGCTTATAGGCGGTCGATTGGAAACAGACACCCAAATGTTTTTTTTCCTAATTGGCCACTTTCTACAGAGTTACAGTGTTCTTCAAAATCAATACTGTAAAATAGATATTATCTAAACTTGTTTTCTTCATTTACTTATACTCCAATCTTTTGAAACCAAACATTCACACCTTTCTATTCCATAAGTATATACATGTACATACCATACCAATCATAGAAGGAGATAGATTGAGGATAAATTTAGTGTGTTTAACGGTTTCATGCAATCAAATACAATTGGTACACGTGCCCCATTTGTATATCAAAATAAAGATAACATGATGGAAGACATTCCAAGGCAATATCAACAACTCAATGTAAAATACTCAAAATTCTAAACATATAGCTCATACAAGCCTGAATGAATCTAAATGAGTAGAAATTTTCACATCTTCGCGCTTCCATTTGCTCATATCATCTATGGCTTAGGGACAACAGGAAGTGGAGGGTAAAAGTACTGGTGCTCGTCTTCAGTTATGATCATTGATTGCTTAACACTCTCAGGCAACAGTGATACTTCTTCCACATTGTGTCGTCTTCCATATCTGTCAATGTTGTCTGTATGTTGTTTCAATAGTTCAGGCATGTATCGATACGAAAGCCTCACTTGCCTAGATGGGCCGGCATAAGACTCTAAGTACTTCTTTATAAAATCCTTGTAATAAACATTGTTCCCATAAGAACGGCTATCTTGACTTACAGGTATATTCACCTGACCAAATTGAAACAACTCTTCATCATCTTTCCTATTGAGAGTGTTTCTTTTCACAGCAAGACGATAAATTTGAAGCAAAGTTTTGGCTGATATCGTAGCTGTAGCATTATCAATGCACTGTATGGATGACTCGGATGCAATGTAGACACACATTTTTCTTAAATCTTCCATATTAAAGAGTTCTGCTAATCCAATATGTTTGAAAACATCTTCAGGTTTCTGTCGAACAATCTGTATGAGAACCATTTGACATCGTTCTTGTAGAACTTTTACCAGATATTCCATAACTAAGGGTAGGACTTGATACACATTGTCCTCTGAAAAGATATTGAGTGAATACCAAATATGTTTATTTTGCCTTTAATGTGATTTTATATGTATATACATTTGTATTTTTATTATGCTTACTAAACGTTATCTGGGATAACACATTTTATGATGGTAAATTATAAATGGCAATCGACCAAAGCAATAGATTAAAACATAAAAATACAGAAAGTTCATGAAATTTTATGTTGCGTCCAGGAATGTGATTATCGAAGTTCTAATTGTTAAGTGAATTTGAACAGATAGCAGTTTTTATATTTTTTCAGTTTGGATTGTCTCAGCACATTGTTTAGGGTGGAAATTTGAATTAAATTCCGATATACAGTTATAATTTTTCTTAGGGATGTCTGCTGATGACCGTTCGAACATCCGATTATCGGTTAGTAAAATCATTAACTGGGGAATCGAAATAAACTCGGCTCAATTCTGAACAACTGCATATTTAATTAAGACAAAATGCATGCATATAAAAATATACACTAAGATTAAGTTGTGCTGAAAATGTTATGGAGAAATCGTTTCCTGTTTTAAATTTATGCAACTTTGAAGACCCAAAATTGGTCCATTTTTATGTGTAATTTGTTAGCATCAGTTTTCCACTTGTTCTTTACAATATTATGAAAAAACAATCATTGCTGTTTTTCATGAGACATAACTATGATTTTCCTTTGAAAATTCATGCTTACTAGTTTGATATAAGGCAAAATACTTTCAAATTTATCCTTGAAAAACCAAAACAGGTATCGCTGTAATGATCTCCATTTTTGTATTTCCCGAGATTCTACTTATGAATTAAGCTAAGTGATCCATCATTGGCATAATGTCTGCGGTAAATGCAACAGTTTTTGTTTCATAATGCTGATATAATTTGAAAACTTGATATTTTTTACCGTGCCAAAAAAAATGACCCGTTTTCTTCTCTGAAAAACTTAGCCTTTAAAAATAAACCGATAAATGAAAAGTTACATTTATTTTCTTATTTCTTATGTTCATGTAACCACCTGTATACTATAACAAATTTGAAGTCAGAAAATTTGGAAAGAATCAAAACAAAATTTTCTGACTGGATTTCGAAAGAAACCGAGCTCTCGTGGATATCTAACTACCGTATAAGTTCGATTGAGATACGATCAAAACTGACGACTTTATCGTGTTCACAAGCCCGCCGTCGCATAAGTTCCTCTGGCATTTGGCCCAGAAACAGAGACAGTATTGTGTTGGACAGATGATATGATGTTATGCAATAAACAATATTGCCCCTGTGTGTACTATCTATATATCAATCTTATCCAGACCCCTACTCAGCATTTCACAGTGGCTGGCCCAGTGGGAGTCCAATATACATCTAATCAGTATTTGCTGTAACCATCTCACATCTATATACAGTAAAGTCGAAAAGTGTCTATTATTTTTATTGATTTTAACTAAAAGACCATTTATAAACAATATTGATCAGATCACGGATATATGTCCGTGATCAGACTAGTGTTGAATGTTAATAAATGTATTTGATAGTTATAAAATTCGCAAAATTCATAACAGTTGTTACTTCGAACTGTCATTTGTTAAACTGATTAATAAGTTTATAAGGAAGGGTTTTAATATTGACGTATGGTGGCATATTGAAAAATTGACTGATAGTGCCCAGAACTGCCAACACTTACCCACCAATCTATTTTAGATAGTTAACGCGATAAATATCTAGTTAACTACGAAATTATCTAGTTAATTATGTGGTTAACGCAGGAATATGCCACCATACTGGCGTAATGAGAACTACTGCAGATAAGATTTTAAGAAAATCAATACTTGATAGAAGTGCACCTGTTTTGACTTGCACACCGGGCGCTAATGTTTTAAGACTAAATGAAGTTATATTTGTAAACCATACTTGATATGGAAGGATATGATAGAGGATTAAGTCCTTAAGGATTATGTTCGGGACTTTGTAGGCATAAACTTTTGCTCTGGAACTAATAGAATATGTTCCATGGAGTGTCTTAAAACTATCATCCAGCCCCGCTTGGGATTGTTTTGTGCTGTGGTGTCTATACTATTTTGGGTTAACATTGGTGTTTGTGCTCATTTCATTTCGTGCTGTCCATTGTATGTCGAAGTATTAGATGAGTTGACCATTTTGAGTTATCCTCTATTCTCTATGCACGGTCCTTGGCTTATTGAACTAATATTTTGTGGTAATTTCGCAACCAATAAAACTACAGCACCTTTGCATAGTTCAATTTTCGCCGATCGTCTTTTGTAAAGATATTTCTTGTTCAATGTTTCTTTTTCTGCCTTGATGGAAGATTCGTTGCATGTCGACACAGTATTAGATCTACATGCATTACACATCTTTCTTTTAATTTTGGCGCATCATAACCTTCAATTTCTTCAACCGCAGTTTACTTATCAGCCTTCTATCTATATGCATTATTATCATCACCTAAAATTTCTTCTGTAACACTGATAGTATCAGTCTTCTCTCTCAATGTAGTTGCATCGTCACAATCAATCTCTGCTATCTAAGTTTTAGAACTTAAATTATCAGCATTCTCTTTTGATTAAGTTATATCGTCACAATCTACGTATATTATCTTATCTTAGTTTCTGGGTAGAAATATGTACTAATATGCGTTTCATAAGTTACTGACAAAATTCCGACTCGTAAGCTGAGGTGGGAGGAAAATGATAATCAGAAAAATCATAGATCCGGGTATCGCCGGGTTTGCGCCGGGCAGCCTTGAACATAGGGCATAATGCTTACCATTGTGCCATCGGGATCTCATTATTGTTGTATTTATTTATCATTTTACAATTATGTAGGCAAATTACCAACATAAATAAATTTAAAAGCATGACTTTTAATATCTATTTTATTCTTAATTTCGGCCTTTTTACGGAAGAGAAATCATTGGCCAAAACTATCCCTATTTTTAAATCATGACCGAAGTTATAATTTGTATTTTGACTGAAATCTATCGTGCAGATAATACATATTGATTATTCTCATATTGTTATCCATTGGTGCAAGTTATAATTCATAATACCACCGATTGAAATTTGACAATAAGAGAATGTAATCAATACTTTACCACTCGCAAGCTAGGAACTATTTGCAAATGTAAAATTATGTGGCCTTTGACGCGGTAGAAATATACTATTGTATCTAAAAAAGTATGATGTCGTAGCTTGCAAAAATTATTGTAACAATTTATAAAATATTCCGAAGTCATAGAATTAGAGCCAAAACCTCTATACACCACCAATCGTATATAAAGCCAAACTATAGCCCGAGGCAATTTTCACATGCTGACTAAACACAGCGGAGTGGCTAATTTAGTCGCTAACGATAATGATGAGACGTTTAAATAACGTTTTTAAAAAACGGTTATAGCATGGAGCCAATATCGATCAGATCTTATTTTACTATAAGTGTTCGTATCATCAATAGCATCGTTTTATCTTACCTGTGATACATTTTAACTTGTCTGGATAAATACATCTCAGAAATTCGGCGAAATCCTCATACTTCTTCTCCGGGAGTTCGACTTCTTGCAAATTATTCTCTTTAAAGTCAGACTGAATCATTGTCCGAAACACTGGTGAAGCGAGACAAAGAACAGCTTTGGACACATGAATTTTATGTTCTTCAACTATTAGAGTTAAATCATGTTGAGCTGATTCCCCGACAAATGACCAATCCTCGCGTTCCTCGAAGGCCTCTTCAACGTCAGTTTCTTCTCTCTTTATAGTCTTCTCGTCATCTTCTTCTGTGTCGGATCCGGTCTTTCTACGTGTTTCCATTTCTATTATCCTTACATAAGCTTATAGAAGAGAAATATCTGGAAACTTTCAATCATGAGAAAAGACGATATTCGTTATCGAACTTACAATTTCAAGTTCTGTCATCTATTCCCGCATATTCAAATCGTTATACAGTTTACACATTGCTATTTTATCCTGCATATGTATCGGCCCGGTGCTTTTTCGCCCTCTTTATTCTATAGTAAAAGAGAAGAAATTAGTTGCTACAGGGAACGCCACATACATAAGACAGTGCCTCCCCACTCAGACCTCCGGGAAAACAACAATCCCTAAAACATAAGGCACTTGATGAGGTTAAAGGGTTTTGCAAGTTTTGCACTAGAATTTTGAACTCCACAACAAATGCCAAGCTATGTGCAATATCTAATTTTCAAATACAACACTATCCCAGTAAATCCACACCAAGAAAACACTACCATCAATAAGGAAATGTTCAGCTATCATTCAATGTATAGGCCTACAGTCACTGTCCAGATTTTTAATACACAACTGTAAACATTGCCGAACTGTTAAACTTTTTAAATCCTTCAATGCAAAAATGTAGTCCTGCAAAATAAAGAGAAATCACTGTTTCAGTGATCAGAAATAACACAATAGTTACACAGTAACAATAAATACAGCTGACATTGAATCAGTAATAGCCAAAGACAGCCTTAAATCTTGAACTTCAACATTTCTAAGGCCGACACCTACACTATAAATTAAATGAATGATCAATGCGAGTACAGGGCTATACTGTTCGCCGGTCTTCTTTCGGTAAGTATCGATCTGATTCGGTCGCCTTATTGACGGTCCCCGGGTATTGAAAAACTAGACAAAGTGTATAAAATAATAGTTATTTAATATACTGTGTTTATAAATGCATGTTATTTTTAACAAAACCCTTTTAAGTATCATATGAATTAATACTGTGAAATAAAAAATATTAAAAGTGAACAAAATGAAGAACAAAAGAACCATACAACTGTGAATCGGCATTACACCAAAGCTGAATATGTGCTAACATTTGCTAAGAGAGATATTAATTAACTTTAGTGATTATATTGGTTGATTCAATATGATAATAGGAGTCGACTGTTTGAAAAAATATTCCGTGAAAACTACGACTTTTTTCATACTATGTATTCATCCCATGTATTCAGACTATGTAGTCATGCTATGTTTTCATACTATGAATTCATACTATGTATTTATGCTATGTATTCATGCTATGAATTCATGCTATGTATGCATATCATGTATTCATGCTATCAATTCATGCTATGTATTCATGCTATGTATTCATGCTATGTATTCATGCTATGTATTCATGCTATGTATTTATGCTATGTATTCAGGCTATGTAGTCATGCTATGTTTTCATACTATGTATTCATACTATGTATTCATGCTATGTATTCATGCTCTGTATTCATACTATGTATGCATATCATGTATTCATGCTATGTATTCATGCTATGTATTCATGCTATATATTCATACTATGTATTCGTGCTCTTTATTCATGCTATGTATTCATGCTATGCATTCATGCTATGTATTCATTTGTCTGCCCATACAGACCTCCGGGAAAATACAATCCATATATATATCAGGCATTTGAGGAGGTGCAAGGATAAATACGCAAGGGAATAGTAGCGCATGCAATGGCCTGACCAAACATATTTCATTACAGAGCTGAAAGCAAATACTAGCTAGCTGCTAAATCGTTTTCGGGTTTATAGCTCACCTGAGCACGACGTGCTCATGGTGAGCTTTTAGGATCGATGAATGTCCGTCGTTGTGCGTCGTGTTAAAGTGTAAACTTTGAAAATCTTCTTGTCCCAAACCATAAGGTCTAGAGCTTTTATATTTTGGTGTGTAGCATTGTCTAGTTGTCCTCTTACAAGATTGCATAAATTATAAAGTTCCGTCAAAAAAGATTGCCGCCATGGGGCGGGGCTTGAGTCATCATATGGAAAATTTGTTTTGAATACAAGTAGTTCTGGAATATTGTCTTGTGGTATTTGTTTGTTCCGCGACCTACCAAAAAATAGTACATTCTGCTGGAGAGTCATCTTAATGAGAACATCACAGGTAGATGCTTATGTTCACATGTGGTTCATCTGTAGCATAACAAATAGTCCAGGTCATAAAGGATGACAGGAAAATCACATTCAGTACAAAAATCACTATCGTCAATAAAGGTACATATTATATGTCACCGGAAGTTGTATTCAATGTTTTGTACCAATACGAGGTAACCGGTTCAGAATCTAAGCTTATCGAATTAAAAACTGAATAAAATATCAACATTGTTCAAAGCTCTCTGATGTTAAGTAAGAGGGTTAATATGGAATAAACATGTTTTGATACGGATTTCTAAATTCATACTTCGAGTCGATGTTGTTAACTGTGCGTTAGCTTTATTGGGGGCTGCATTGAATTTTAGGAAGAAAAGGAACCAAATTGTTTAGAATCGATGATCTTCAACTGAGAGCATCAAACAAGTACATCAAATGGTAAACTGTTGATATGCTGCAACATAGAGATTTTTCATTCGTTGGAGGGATCAATTTACAATTGTGTCAGTGAATACATTGCTAATGAAGATGTAGGCATACTTACATAACTATAACTTTAATGGCGTAATGTCCGTTTTTCAATACAAAAGTAATCAAATTAGGTGCAGGTACTAATTGTTTCATAACTTGATGATTTTGAAGTAGACATAAGATATAAGCATCTTAGCTGCATATGGATCTGTGGTGCAGTGACTGGATTGGTAAGTGTGGAAACGGCATTTAGAAATAGGGTCTAGGGGTCCTTGCCCAAGAAATTATTATGAAAATGGATGGGTTCTCATGCTATATTTCGGCATAAATAAGGCAATTTGTTTCTCATTTTAGCTGACACATTGTGTGCATTTGTTTTGAAACATGCAAAAAGATGTAAAATAATCAATAATACGATAAATGCTGTAGGACCTAGCAGGTAAACCTAATAATGAATTTATGATTTATTTTTTAACATTTCAGCTGTGATATGTTGGGAGGGATGTTCTAGGATACCAGCAGTGGGTATTGGTCATATACACAAGTCCCAGGCTGATCAACTTATCACAGATCTATTTGCATAGAAAGAATAATATGCAAGAAACTTTGTACATATATGAAATATACGGTGTGAATTTACAAGAGTTTTTGTACTCGGTGTTATTTTTGTGCCTTAAAGATTACGTCATAGTGTGACTTAATAATTGACAGTGGAATGTTTATGTCTGAACGATATCACACATACTTTATTAAGTAATGGTTTATTGCGAAGCCTCGGTAGCTGAGTGGTTATGGTCGCTGACCTCATGTCTCTTGTCTCTCTCCATTGCTGGGTTGAATTCCACCCGGGAAATAGGATTTGTAAGTGAAGAAGCTATCCACCAGGCTCATAGAATGTTGGTTTTCTATCCATATGCATATACACTGTATGGAAACTCTCTATGCTCGAAAACTTTTGCATGTGAATGAAAGATCTTGTAATTGGGAATCAACGGTTACCAATCGTTTTTCATCGAACTGGCGCATCTTCCAGTAATGTCTAGCTGAACACGATGTTTTGAGGAAGTTAAAAGAGACGGAAAGAAAATTGGCGATTTTTCCTCTGATATGAATGCATCGATAAATTTATTGTCCAAATCTATGAAAACGACCCAGCCCCTCACACATGTCCATTATTTTACCACCAACTCTCTCTTAAATAGATGTTTTGAAGGTTTGAAATTTAGCGTGCTGTACGCTGTGGTGCAAATCCCAAATACGCCACTGAACGCCGCGACGAAAGAAATTTCTGTACGCCGCGGTCACATAAATCAATCAAAAGTATGTACGCCGCGGTACAAATTTGAATAAAGTACAGCCCAATTGCCAAATGATGATAGTTTTCATTAGATAATGGCGTTGACGAAAAGTAGTTGACGTGACGCGATACACAACAGATCACGAAACGCCTCGCACGAAACGTTTGTAACACTCTCATGGGAATACCAACTAAATATTCCAGATGCTACACTTATTATCTTTAATACTAAGTAAAGGCATAATTCGAGAACATTTCCTTTACAATACTTACTTCTGTGACCAATATACACATGTGTATTATCATGATTGGTCACGGCAAGAACAAAACATGAATAATATTAATAATAACAATATATATTGCGAGTAATTTAGGCCTCCGGCCCATAATACAAATCAGTCATATGGTAAACAAAACAACCCAATCATTTACAAATGTACATACAATATAAGTAAAACGCAAATGTACATACAATATAAATACTTTTCGACATCTAGTTGGGTTTTAAAGTGTTTGTAATGACGTGATTTTCCTGAGTCATTAATTTCTGAGTACCAGTTTTGTAGGGCGCAATCTTTTATACGTTGTTTAAAGTTAGCTAAGAACAAGTTTTCGTTACCGATATCTTGTGCAATCCAAGCATAGCCAAATCCTAATTTGAACAATAGAGTTTATATTTTACTAGCCCATGTAATTCTCCAACTTCGTCCAGATTAAATAACATAAGGTAGCACTGTATCGGGTATCTTTTATGGGTCGAAGATGGTCGGGAATTAATGTTTGACATAGAAACTCACATTTCGTTGATTATAACTCTAATAGTGTACAGCAACCTGTTGGTATCGCTTAGGAACATGGTTAATTCTTAAACATTTAGAATTTCGATGAAATCGATGCACTCCTCCCAAATTTAACGAGTTAAATCGTACAAATCTAAGTACAGAGGTGTTGTTGGTCTCTTGCCTGGTGTAACAGTCGTGCTTCTGGTTTCGATTTGATGGTGGCATATTACTGCCACCAGTTAGCATGATAGCGTTCGCGAATTGTTTCGTGTTAACCACTTAATTATTACGATAATGATCTAGCTATCTAGTTAATATTCGTGTTACATTTTCGGTAAGATAAATATCATAAAACTAGAAACAGGCTTGAAAGTGCCCAGAACTGCCACCTCTTACCTTTTTATGATATATTACACTAGATTTAAGTGGCAACACGAATCTTATCTAGTTGACTACTTATTATGTTACTTAATAACTCAAATTCGCGAATTTCACTTAAGATTCGTGATACCACTTATTTATAAATGCAATTTTTGCCGATCATTTCCCCGTTTTCATTAGTTTCAAAACATACCTAGTTCACAAAATCACTGAATAAACGATCTATATTATACTCGAGAAAATCACTCGCTCATGTGGACTATCGCATACATTTTTGGAAGACGATTATTTTCAATTATCATCTTCCTATGGCATCACTCCGGTCTGGAATTAGCCACAGCACACACGTTCATACTCCATTGTTGATATAGTGCGAATTTTCATTTATATTGAGTACTTTGATTTGTTAATCAATGCATAAAATATATCGATTATTCGTTAACCAATGCACACAATATCTTGATCGATTTTTCTCAAAAGAATTGATACCTGTATCAGGAGTGTTTGCATCGTTATGCATCGATTAATCAATCAACTTATCCCTTGTTTTCATACTCAGATGACATTTTGGAAAAATCGTAATTGTTATTCTTGTTGAGTGCTGAAATTACAATTGTTTATTTCAAACGTTTCTGTCAGTGTTTCGAGTATGTGTCCCTTGGTTAAGCAAGGAAGATACACTATATACATTGTTGTTCGAGCCAGTCATCTTTATATACATATCGTCGTCACGCTACTAAGGTCGGACTAATACTCCGAACATATTTTAAGCAATATAAATGAATAAAAACAAGTTACATGTTAAGTTTTGTGTAATAAGGATGCGTTTGTTAAGTATACAGCTAAGTTTAATGCACACAGTAAAACTAAATTAAAGACCACCTCTATAATAAGACCACATCCAAATTAAGAACGCAATTTTATATTACATTTTCACCTTTGGTCTTAATTCAATCTCACTTTTAAGACCATCTCAATAATAAAACATAATGCACAAAAACCAGCAGTGAAAGAAACACCTACTGCCAACAAAGACCTCTTCCTTCAGTCAGTGGTCTAAATTCAGTAACTCATTTTACAGTATCGTATTGATTTTAAATCTCATTTATACTAACTCAATTTCTTATGCTTGTATGTTTGCAGTTTATGACCATGGCCAGTGGCGATGAAGAAATAGTAAATCCAAAAGAGGATTCATTTGTTGTTAATGAACCAACATACTTATGTCCAACGTGTGGTAAAACATTCGAACGGAACCTTCAGCGGCACATACGAGTGCATGATAATACGAGAATCTTCAGGTGTAAAGATTGTGACAATACTTACAACTGTAAATATGACATGGACAATCACTCAAGAAGTAAGCATGGCGCTGAAAAATAAATATGTGAAACATGTCACAAGAGGTTCAGCCACCACCAAAGTCTTCTAGCTCATACTAGAAGATGTAATGCTGAAGAAAGGGATGCAAACAATGCACAGAATGTAGTTTTAAAACTACAAGGAAGTCTGAATTGCTAGTTCACTATAATGCCAAACAATAAAATCAACATTTTTTTGAATGCAAGGCATGTGGCAAAAAAATCAAATGGCGGTCTTCATTGGCATATCATAGGAAACAATATGGTGAATAAGACTACATGTACTCGTATATGAGATTCAATTAATAATATTCATTCTTTGGTTCTTTCAGAGCACAAAGTATGTGCCAGACTACATTTATCCTAACTGTCATTAACTATTTGTTAATTATTTATGTGATGTTATTTGTTATATGTATGTTTTAATTTTATTTCTTTTATTTGTGTTCCAAGCCAAGGTATGGCTAATGTCTGTGATATTTGTTATAATAATTTATGAATGATTGCAATTTTACATTTTTATACGTTTCACACTTTCATAGCATAAGGTATGTGCCATAGCGTCCATTTAGTCCCATAAATCTCAGGATTTTATACTGCCAAATCATTTGTTCTGCCTTCATTTAGATATTACTTGTTTGTTAATTATTGACGTGATGTTGACTTAGGATGTTTGTGATATGTATGTTTTCTTTTTATTTCTTTGATTTGTGTTCCAAGCCAGGGTATGGCTAATGTCTGTGGTATTTGTGAGGATAATAAACTGCGTTAATAAATATGAATATTTATGTATTTCAGCATTTTCTTTTTAAATCCCAGCTTAACCTAAATAAATTTTCAATGCTCATCAGTCTTAGGAAGTACATACTTTATAAGTACTTTAAAGTGTATAGCGTGATGGTGTGATGTTTACCTGCTGTTGCTTTATATAATCTCAATGTTACATGTTAATGTGATTTACATTGAGTATTTCATTATTCGTGAATAACCAGAACACTGCTCTGCTGTCAGTGACTTAAATTCTGCTGAAGTGTGTATCTGTTTCACACTAGCAGATGCACTAAAATGAATTGCCTGTGCTATTTGTTAAGGTGAAAGTCATGTCAGAGTACACTATTTCAATAATACGATAAATTCTGAGCTTATCAAGTTGTTTGGTTGCATTTTACTTGTATTTTTAGTAAGCTAGTGTTATGAAAAAAAATAAGTTGACGAATGCTGCATTGAAACTAGACTTGAGGTCTGTGTGGAGAGGCACTGTCTTATGTATGTGGCGTTCCCTGTAGCAACTTATTCTCTCTCCTTTACTTACTTTGTTATAGAAAAAACTAGATTTAGCAACATATGTGTAGTTAAAAGGGAGACATTCAATGAAAGACATACATGTATATATTTCGTCAGAAAAAGAGAGCGAATAAGTTCCTACAGGGAACGCCACATACATTAGGCAGTGCCTCTCCACCCAGACCTCCGGGAAAACAACAATCGATAATTACCTTAATATGCCAGTGCTTAATGTCCACCATATTATTTGCTCATCTCGTAGCCTGTAAATTTTAGCACGTGTAAGAGCGACTGGGGGAAATTCCTATTATGTCATAGCCAATGCAATGTGATTTATGTGAATCTTGTGGTACAATATTGAAAATTTCATGTCCTTCCAACAATTCTCTGCTGCTTCCGAACCATTATGATTCCATTTAAATATCAAAATCTGAACTCAAAACAATTCAAAGATGGTTCTCTTGCTTTTTCAAAATTTCAATCAAATTGTATTCTAAGGAATCATATGGATGTAAATTTCTATATTGTTTATAGATATTCCCATCAATGAGTAGAAATTGGATATGCATTGGTGACAAGTGTTTTTATGCCCTATAATTATCATCTAACATCTATTCTTATTGCGTTAGGGCGGTGCAATTCAGCTGCATGCATTCTGGAAATGTACGCTATCCAAACAAGGCTGGAAATGACTGTTTTAAGACTATGTACCATATTTAGACTATTCATCAATGTAATCGTATTGGTGGGAACATAATCTTAGCTTCTCTGAGTTTGTGATATTGTCATAGTGTACAGATGTAGATTATATATTTAAGACATCTGCACCTTTATTAGGTTATGGGATATGCATTTCAATAAACAGAAGAGGTGAATTGTGTAGCTGTAGTTTTAGTATTGATGTTCTCAGAATTGTGTGCTGTAGTTGTTGATGTTTCTTTTGGTGAGCTGTGTACTTTAACAATGGTTATACTGTGATATGCACTATATATGTAGTATTTGTAGTATTAAGATTGAATATTGTGAAAGACTTGTATTGATTTCAGTGTATTTGAATGAAAAATAAACTTGTTATGGACTACAGTGTAATTTATGTTGTTAATTTTTCACGTACTAGATTATATGTACATTTCGTACTTTTAATTAAGACGACACACACTCACACACATGCGTTCATGTGTAAAGTCTTAGATTAAAAGAATGTAATATAAACATATGTATAGAAGGTAAGTAGATTTCTAATAAAGAGAGAGTGAAGCAGATTTCTAAAGAAGAGAGAGTGAAGCAGATCTTTTACAAATGAAGCCTTTATTACACACATATCATACAGTCATACAAAATATGAGAATATATGCCATACACATAATTAACACAATGTGATTGAAATAATCTCCACAAAAACGCTATGCATGTGGCAGGTAGATCGTGTACTTCAGTCAGATTGATTAATACTTGTCTTTGGAACATCACCATGTGTTCAACAACAAAAAAGCTCAATATTCCTTGAAAAGCAAGTACAGAACATGTACCTAGTCAATGTGAATACAAGTGCAAAACAATGTGCTGACAGTATTATGAAGCTGGGCTACAATGTTACAAATAGCTGATATTAAAACAGAGTTTGCTTAGAAAATTACATATTTTGAAGTAACAGCTTGGAGGTTTAACCGATGTAAAACATAAGTAATTAGTCACACACACCAATGTAAGATGTAAGTTATTGATATGAATAATTGACAACATCAAATATTTACCAGCATGTTATGTTAATTATCAAAAATAATACGAATCTTTTCAAGTACATTATGCAATTCATTAACAACAACATGATTCCACATGATTATTCCATATTGATGCAAGGTAATAACAACAACATGAAGTATTTACTGGTATGTGAAACAAATCATTTACAACAACATGAAGTATTTACTTGTATGTGAAACAAATCATTAACAACAACATGAAGTATTTACTGGTATGTGAAACAAACCATTTACAACAACATGAAGTATTAACTTGTATGTGAAACAAATCATTAACAACAACATGAAGTATTTACTTTTATGTGAAACAAATCATTAACAACAACATGAAGTATTTACTGGTATGTGAAACAAATCATTAATAACAACTTAAATGATTTGCACAGTATATGTTATAAGGTATTAGTAACAATATGAAATCTTTACCAGTCTCTGATGCAAATGATTAATAGCAACATGAAATCTTTACTGGTATGTGATACAATTTATCAAAACCAACATGAATGTGTACCAAAGTACCAAATATGTGGTGATAGTTCTTAATAATAACGTGAATGATTTACTGTTATGTGTTACAAATTAGTATTTATATAAAAACAAAATAAAGGATTTACTGGTATACGATGCTAAATAATAATAACAACATTGATATCCGTGTTTTACTATAAGCGTCGTGTTGTTTATTTAAGAAGTCAATGAGTTGAATATTGGTGTTATTATTAAGTGGTTTTGAGTCTGAGACGTGTTGTACCACAGGAAATTGTCACGAGTTCTCTTCTTTTATTCCCTCTAGAGTTCTCTCCCTGTATTCCTTCTACAGTACATGTATATATATATATGTTTACGCTCTATATATACTGTGTATATATATATACTCTAGAAGGGATAGAGGGAGAGTCCTCGTGATCATTTCCTGTGGGTTATACATTGGATTTCATCATGTTTTTGAGAGGAGTATGCTCATACTTGTGAGGGTCTCCAATCCATATAAATAGTGTAGGTCGTATAGCATTGCACGTAGGATTGAGCTTATAGTCGGTCATTCTCAAATGCTTTTTGGTCACTTCCTGTGGTGTCATATTTTTTAATGAATATCGTTAAATATAAATGTTCTGAATTTGTGTTACACAATTCTTACCCATGCCTCAATCTTCGGAAAATTCACACCTTAATATACAAAAAAATATATTTGAATATTTCTGTAAAAAAGCATGATAAAATAGCAGAAATTTAAGGTGTCCCATTAGAGAAGGTTTTCTGTGAAGTCGATTCAGATTGTAAATAGATCTATATTACTTGATAATACATGTATACTGTATGAGATAAAGAGCCCTATTTAAAAAATGAACAAAATAAAAATTGTTTCAAACAACAATTAAATTTATATTTGTTGTTTGAACTGATCTAAAGAAAGGTAGCTTGAGAACAAATATATAATCAAGACCAAAAGGATGGATTAGCTCTTGTCTAAATGAGTCTGCATTAAAGTAATTAAATTTCACTTCTTCTCATCTCCTGTCTCATGCTTAGGTACAACAGGAAGTGGAGGGTAAAAATACTGATGTATGTCTTTAGACATGACCATTGATTGCTTAACGCTCTCGGGCAACAGTGATAATTCTTTCTCAATTTCAGTACCTATTGTTTGATTTATGTTACCTTTTAATTTGACAATTTGTTGCTGTGATACTTCGAACTTATATCGATATGAAAGCCTCACACACCTAAGTAAGACTTCACTTGAAGGTGGTGAGTTAGTAGTTGAGTTTAAGTATTGTTGTATGATATCTCTGTAATAAACAGTTTTTACAACAGCATCATTTGCCGTTGTTGAATATGTCTGAACACTTAGTTTTGTTATCTTCACTGCTTCGTTTTCAAACAGCATATTATCATCTGCCCTGTCCAAATTATGTCTTTTTACATTAAGGAGGTGAATTTGAAATAAAGTTTTGGCTGAGATCATAACTGTAGTATTTTCAATGCACTGGAGTGATGCCTCGGATGCAATGTAGACACACATTTTTCTTAAATCTTCCATACTATAGAGTTCTGCTAATCCAATATGCTTGAAAACATCTCCGGTTTTCTTTTGAACAATCTTTATCAGTAAAATTTGACATCGTTTTTGTAGAACTGTTACCTGATACTCCATAACTGAAGGTAGGACTTGATACACATTGTCCTCTGGAAAAGAGAAATGATAATATATATAAATTATGTGAATAATGTCTGAATAAATGAGAGAATAAGTTGCCACAGGGAACGCCACATACATAAGACAGTGCCTCTCCACACAGACCTCCGGGAAAACAAAAATCCATAAAACATAAGGCATTGTGGAGGCTCAATGGTACATACGTAAGGGAACAGGAGCGCAAGGAATGATCTGGTCGATGGATGGAAAAGATCACAGCAAAAGTCAAGACAGCTGGCAACAATAGGCCGAAACTGGGCAGAAAATAACATGAACACTATGTAAAGTGAAAGAATTGCACAGGGGGGAGGGAAATTTAACATACATTTAAAACACAAAAATAAATAATAACCATACAGCGATTTACAGCCTTAGAACAGTCAGTAAAAATACTGGGGGTTTAAATCGATTTAACAGCTAGCTAATCTCACACTGTATCGCTAAATGGTCATTAATTTCTAATATATAGATCCACACGCAATCGGACAAAGTCGGCAGCAACTGATTCATAACAAGAGGGCCATGATGGCCTTTATATCGCTCAGCTGAATACACTGCCATGTTTTTTTACCGAACTTAATCATTTATGCAAACTTTTAAGAGGACAACTAGACAATGCTTAACACCAAATATCAGAGCTCAAGACCTTATGGTTTTTGCACAAGAAGATTTTCAAAAGTTTTCACTTCTAAAATCTATTATTAGCTCCCATGACCTACTTATGAACAGACCAAAATTAACTATGTAACTTTGGAAGAGGACAGCCAAAGGATCATTCCTGTAAAGTTTGGTCAAAATCCATTCAGGGGTTTAAGAGGAGATGACATTTGTAGTTTCCACTATATACATAAAGGAAATAAGGCCCGCCCCCTGACGGCCTTGTTTTTCGACAGATTTTAATGATTTATGCAATCTTGTAAGAGGACCGCTAGACAATGCTACACACCAAATATCAAAGCTCTAGGCCTTATGGTTTTGGACAAGAAGATTTTCAACGTTTACACTTTTAAAATCTATTTTTAGCTCCTGTGACCTACTTATGTAGCAGACCGAAACGATTTATGCAACTTTGAAAGAGGTCTACCCAAGGATCATTCCTGTGAAGTTTGGACAAAATCCATTTAGTAGTATACGAGGAGATGTTGTTTATAGTTTCCACTATATACATAAAGGTAACACGGCCCCGCCCCTGGCAGCCATGTTTTTTTACGGAACTTAATTATGTATGCAATCTAGAAAGAGGACCACTAGAAAATGCAACACACCAAATATCAAAGCTCTAGACCTTAGAGTTTTGGACAATAAGATTTTCAAACTTACTTTTAAAATCTATTTTTAGCTCCTGTGACCTACTTATGCAGCAGACCGGAACGATTTATGCAACTTTGAAAGAGGTCCACCCAATGATCATTACTGTGAAGTTTGGACAAAATCCATTCATTTGTATAGAAGGAGATGTTGACTAAAGAAAATGTTGACGCACGACGACGGACGCCGGACAATCATCGATCCTAAAAGCTCACCATGAGCACTTCAACAATCATTATTAACCATAAAAATCGTATTAGGTAAAAAGAAATTAAATACCCAGACGCCAAGTGACAACATTTTAATCAATACACGCAGAAGCAAATTAACGTCAGACTCTCTACTAAGGAAGCATAAATATTGTTTAAATACTTAAAGTAAGTCAAACAAAGGCTATTTTTGTAAAATAAATACATGATGATTATACATGCAATAAAGGTGCCCCAGGTGAAACATACATAAACATACCCCTATATAAACATATATAGAGATATTAAGGGGAAACCAATTTTCTATTTATAGCTATGGTGACTTTGACCTTTGACAGAACGGCCGAAAAAGCAATTCCAAGCCAGTTCTTCACATATACTTACTATGCACCAAATATGATGTCAATATGCGTAAGCAAGGTGAAGATATTGAAGGGAAACCGAATTTCTAATTTTAGTAACAGTATCCTAGACTTCTGACTAAATGGCCCATAAATGATCCCATAAGACCTCCTTCGATATCCTTGCTATACACGAAGTTTTAGGTCAATATACTTAAAAGCAAAGTGTATACATTGAGTCGTTTTTTTATTTAAGTACGATAACATTGGCATTGCACAGAACGGCCCAAAAGCAATCCCAATCGAGCTCTGCACATATTCTTACTATACACAAAATATAATGTCAATATGCATAAGCAAAGTGGAGATGTTGAAAGGAAACTGATTTTATATCTGTAGTGACGTTAACATTGACCTTGAACAGAACCGCAATCCCAATCGAGTTCTTCACAATACTTACTAGTAGTATAGGGGCCTCTTATAGGGCAAACAAACGGGCGCCATTTTGTTGACCTAGTTTCTATTTATAGTAACTCATTTGCATATAAGGCATGACTAGGAGTGACTAGGAGTGAATCCCTTGACAATGTAGGGTCTATTGAAATATGAATCTATTGATTCAAAACCTTTATGAATGGAAGTATTGACTCAAGACCAGGTGCGTGTACAATAGTCTATTGAAATGTTAATTCGTTAATGTTTGATGGGTTTTGGTGAGTTTGGTGAGTTTGGTGAGTTTGAACAAAATGGCGATCATTGTAATTTGGTTGATTCATTGTTTCACTAGAAGTAACATCTGCCTCCTAGATTGGCGCCTATTTAAAAGATATGATAATAACCGTCCTATTGATTCCGATATGTGCGTATCACTGACGTATCTATTTTTAGTTCAAACGTGTTTCCTGAATGAACCAATCAAAATGATCATTCTCCCCCAATCCAAATGTTTAATGAAAAACGCCATTGCCTATGTTCATAACGATACTGTCTCTGCAAAAGAGTGGCACACCCTGTGTTTGTATTATCATTCATTCAAATAGGCATTGTATTCCTACTAGAGAATACCAAGAACATTGAAGAAAAAATAATTGGAAGGACAACAAAACAAGTAAGTTAATATTGTTTTATCTCATTAACTGCATAGCAAGTGTTTATAGACACCTCAGTAAATGTATTTATTTGAAACCTATTTATGTTACTCTGTGCTTGTGTTCTACTGTGTTATCATCAATGTATAATTACAACAACAAGGTCTTAAGTTCAATCGTACAATTGTATTGTAATATCTACATTCTACAAAATATAAATACACTTTATCAGTTTAAGAGTTACAAGATAATAATATTCACAATTGCAACACAATAATACAATACAAATATAATGTACATAGACCTCATCAATTACAACAATTGCAATACACTAAAACATAAAGTAAGATTTCCTTCATGCATGGAAAAATAGTACTGTACCCGTAATTATCATTTGCTTAACTATAATTCATTGCTTTATATACTGTCCATTTAAATACATGAATTATCAGATTACCAAACTATGGGTATAGGTGTATACTAACACAAACACACTTTTCACTATATAATTGACGGCGTTAGGGTTAACAGTAATTAACAATTCCAATTATTTTTTCTTCAATGTTCTTGGTATTCTCTAGTAGGAATACAATGCCTATTTGAATGAATGATAATACAAACACAGGGTGTGCCACTCTTTTGAAGAGACAGTATCGTTATGAACATAGGCAATGGCGTTTTTCATTAAACATTTGGATTGGGGGAGAATGATCATTTTGATTGGTTCATTCAAGAAACACGTTTGAACTAAAAATAGATACGTCAGCGATACGCACATATAGGAATCAATAGGACGGTTATTATCATATCGTTTAAATAGGCCCAATCCAGGAGGCATATGTTACTTCTAGTGAAACAATGAATCAACCAAATTACAATGATCGCCATTTTGTTCAAACTCACCAAACTCACCAAAACCCATCCAACATTTCAATAGACTATTGTATACGCACCCGGTCTTGAATCAATACTTCCATTCATAAAAGTATTGAATCAATACTTCTATTTAGATTAACGAATTAACATTTCAATAGACTATTGTACACGCACCTGGTCTTGAATCAATACTTCCTTAAAAAGACAGAAGCATTTGTATTCCGGGCTAAATGCTTTTTGGCAATGTGAGATGAGATATGTCCTGCCATCTTGAAGAGACAGTATCGTTATGAACATAGGCTATGGGATTTTTCATTAAACATTTGGATTGGAGAAGAATGCTCATTTTGATTGGTTCATTCAGAAGACACGTTTGAACTAAAAATAGATACGTTAGTGAGCACGCATTAACATTTCAATAGACTATTGTACATGCACCAGGTCTTGAATCAATACTTCCATTCATAAAGGTTTTGAATCAATAGATTCAGATTTCAATAGACCCTACATTGTCAAGGGATTCACTCCTAGCCACTCCTAGTCATGCCTTATATGCAAATGAGTTACTATAAATAGAAACTAGGTCAACAAAATGGCGCCCGTTTGTTTGCCCTTAAAGAGGCCCCTATACTACTCTTACTATACACTAAGTTTAGTGTTAAAAGGTCAACGCTACCTAAGTTATCCGCCAGAAAACCCTTTGTTGAGGGACACCTTCCCGCACGCATCGACATACCCCGTTAACAAAGCCAACAAAGACTGATTAACATGAACGATAAAACAAACAAAACAAAAAGACTTGTCAAGAAATGTTTACGAATCACCAAATAACTTATTAGATTTTGTCTTACCTGTGATATATTTCAACTTGTCTGGATAAATACATCTGAGAAAATCGGCGAAATCTTCATATTTCTTCTCCGGAAGTTTGACTTCTTGCAATTTCTTCTCTGCAAAGTCAGACTGAAGCATTGCTCGAAACACCGGTGAAGCAACACAAAGAACATCTTTGGACACGTAAATTTTATGTTCTTCAACGATAAGAGTTAAGTCATGTGGAGCTGATTCACCGACAAACGACCAATCTTCAAGTTCTGTCATCTCATTCTGTTTATCCACAACTTCGTCGTTTTTATCCATTGCTATTTTATCCTCCATTTTATTACACATCGATGACGGAAATGAATGATCAATATGAGCATGATAAGCGAATCACAAACTGGTCACGTGGAGTGATAAGCCTGTGTACATCAACCTGGGGCCACTATCTCTTACGTCCCAAATATTAGATATACTACCTAATAGTAGTTGTCAATAATCAATAAATAGTTTATTTGCTATACAAAACTTACTTTCATAGGTATGCATTGTTTCGTGCGTGTGATAATAGACCACAAAGCGTGGGTATACAGTTCTATGAAGTAATTAAGTGTACCTGTACAATAGTAAGTATTATATCTGAGCATGCGCGAAGAGGTTTATGGATACATAGAAAGTACAAAATGCATCGCCCCATAAACGGCAGATTAATGGTCCGGACGAAACACGCAAGCACATACATACACTGAACCGCCATTGTGGCGACTATGTTGAGCTCACCGTAAGCCGGCTCGACAATAATATGTCCATTTACCACCCACGTTCTTTAACATGTTACTAATTCATCACATTGGATGTGAATTATTTAAACAATATTGACCCACATCCACCAAGTAAACAATGAGACAAATGCATAAATGCACGTAACCACATACGCTTATCAGTATGACGATATTACATAGAGGTACAAAGTGGGTAGATTTCAAAATAAAATAGATATTATATAATATGAATTAAAGTCCTTCTTTTCTGTATTTAGATATGTTTATATGTTTATATATTCCTGCAAAATCCGACAAATAAAATTTACTGTAATACTCGAGATTATGAGCATCGAAAACAAGAAAACTAATAAACCTATGAAACGGTTATTTAGTTCGCTAGACTTTGTTGACTAGATATTTAGACGTTATAGTAAATATGCCAGTTTAAGCCTCTCGAACTTGTGTAATATTGTTATGGCATGCATTATATAATAAAAAGGTTATTTTGTTTGAAATATTTTTTAGCATGAATATGAATTATGATTAAAAAATTAAAAGAAATGTTTGTTCACATTTATTAATGAAGGTTGATCAAGTGTTTGTCGCACTCAAAACCTCACCAAGTCAAATTTCCATTTATGTACAAAATAAATTAACAATAACATCAAGCTACTTACGTTGCCAGAGCAGTATGGCTTCGTTAAGATTCATGAAATAATCGTCAAGAAATTTGAAATAATTGCAGTTATTTGTATACACTGTTTATGTGCAGCATTTGAAAAATTCTACTAGCTTGCCAAAACTGACGACATGTATTTACTTTTCACTGTGACTTCTAGAAGAACAGGGAAATCAAACAATACAAACACTATATTCATTATTCATTATTTGCTATTTATTTTGCAATAGTAATAGTTACAAGATAACAGTATGAGATCTATAAATACAATATAGGGATGAAAGAATGTCAGCAGGACATAAACATGATACATTTATACTGTCTAAGCTTATTGCAGCAAATCTAACAGATAGCAGGGTATCATACAGTATCTGATATAAGGTATTAGTAACAACATGAACTCTTTACCAGTCTCCGATGCAAATTACTAATGAAATATTTACTGGTATGTGATACAATTTATCAAAACCAACATGAATGTGTACCAAAGTACCAAATATGTGGTGCTAGTTCGTAATAACAACGGGAATGATTTACTGGTATGTGTAACACATTATTAAAAACAACCTTGAATGTTTTTGGTATATGATGCAAAATATTAATAACAATATTAATATCTGTGTTTTACTATAAGTGCAGTGTGAATTGTTTGTTTAAGAAGTCAGCGAGTTGAATCTCAGGAGATTGTCACGAGTTCTCTTCTTTTATCCCTTCTAGAGTGCTTTCCCTATATATTTATAGTAGAAGGGTTATATAGGGAGAGAATATGTATATATATATATATATAAATGAATAAAATAATAATTGTTTCAAACCATCGTTTTATAGCTATTGCTCTAACTGACCTTAAGAAAGGTAGCTTTAGAAAAAAATATTCTGATACTCGAAATATCAAAAGATGAATTAGCTCTTGTCGGAATGAATCTGAATGAAAACACTCAGTGAGAGAATAAATCTCACTTCTTCTCATTTCCTGTCTCGGGCTTAGGTACAACAGGAAGTGGAGGGTAAAAATACTGCTGTATGTCTTCAGATAAGACCATTAATTGCTTTACACGCTCAGTCAACAGTGATAATTCTTTCTCAGTTTTGGTACCTATTGCTTGTAGTATCTTATATCCTATGTTGCCAATTTGTTTGTTCGATTCTTCAGGCACGTATCGATATGAAAGCCTGACACCCCTAAGTATGACTTCACAAGATGGACCGGTTGGTTGGTAACCGCAGATAGATGAGACGTTTTGACTTATAATATCTTTGTAAGAAACAGTTTTTATAACAGCTTCCGATTTCATGGAATCATAAACATGAACATCCTTTCTTTTTATGCTCACTACTTCACCACTTTTAAACAACGTTTGATCATCTGCCCTGTTTAGATTATTTCGTCTTACATTAATAAGGTGAATTTGAAATAAAGTTTTGGCCGAGATCATAACTGTAGTATTTTCAATGCACTCTAGTGATGCCTCGGATGCAATGTAGACACACATTTTTCTTAAATCTTCCATACTATAGAGTTCTGCTAATCCAATATGCTTGAAAACATCTCCGGGTTTCTTTCGAACAATCTTTATCAGTAATATTTGACATCGAGTTTGTAGAACTGTTACCTGATACTCCATAACTGAAGGTAGGACTTGATACACATTGTCCTCTGGAAATGAGAAATTATTTTACAAAAAAATGTTGTAAATGTTATAGATACTTCATTTAACAATACTTGGTATATTTTTCCGCGGATCTGTTAGGCTCTTGTCCAGATTGCTTTCTGTCTTATATTGACTTTCAACTTTAATAAGATTTAATGAACAATATTCAACATCCAACGTAGAAGACTAATCATACTTAGTGATTTAACTTCAATATAATAAAATTAATTCATTTGTCTACCAACAATGAGGTTTTTGGCACAGAGGCTTCAGTCAGGTAGTTCTTTTTCCAGAACCAAGCAGGGTTTACTTGGGGCATGGATGATTATTATTTTTTGTAAAGCTCTGAACTTATTCATGAGCATAAGTAAGTTGGAATAACGTCTGAATAAAGGTGAGAGAATAAGTGGCCACAGGGAACGCCACATACATGAGACAGTGCCTCTCCCCACAGACCTCCGGGAAAACAGCAATCCATTAAACATAAGGTATTTGTAGAAGCTCAATGGTACGGTACATACGTAAGGGAACAGGAGCGCAAGGAATGACATAGCCGACCAGAACGGATAACTATGAGAATCAAAGAGGACAAAAAGTGGGGTGATTAATGGAAGATCACCGGACAAGTCAAAACAGCTGGCAACAATAGGCCAAAACTGGGCAGAACATAACATGAACACTATATAAAATGAAAGAATTGCACAGGGGAGAGGGAAATGTAACATACATTTAAAACACAAAAAGAAATAACCATACAGCGATTTACAACCTTGGAACAGTCAGTAAAAATACTGGGGGCTGAAACGATTTAACAGCTAGCTAACCTCATACTTTATCGCTAAATGGTCATTAATTTGTCACATATAGATCTACACACAATACGACAAAGTCGGCAGCAACTAATTAAAAAAAATCATTATTCACACTAAATAATCGTAATATGTAAAAAGAAATTAAATACCCGGACAAAAAGTGACAACATTTTAATCAATACACTCAGAAGCAAACACGTCAGACTCTCTACTAAGGAAGCATAAATAGTTTTTAAATACTTAAAGGTAAACAAAAAAGGCTCTTTTTGTAAAATCAATACATGATGATCATCAATGCAGCAAAGGTGCCCCATGTTAAACATGCATAAACATGCTCCTATATATACAATAATGGAGATATTAAGGGGAAACCAATTTTCTATTTCTAGCTATGGTGACCTTGACCTTCGACGGAACGGCCCAACAAGCAATTTGATCTTCAAATATACTTACTGTGCACCAAATTTGATGTCAATATGCGTAAGCAAAGTGGAGATATTGAAGGGAAGCCGAATTTCTAATTTTAGTCACAGTATCCTAGATTTCGGACTAAATGGTCCATAAATAATCCCATGCGAACTCTTCCGATATCATTGCTATACACCAAGTTTTAGGTCAATATACTTAAAAGCAAAGTGTATATACATTGAGTCGTAACCATCTTTTTATTTTAGTAACGATGCCCTTGGCATTGGGCAGAACGGCCCCCAAAAGCAATACCAAGCGAGCTCTGCACATATTCTTACTATACACCAAATACAATGTCAATATGCATGAGCAAAGTGGAGTGTTGAAAGAAAACCGATTTTATATCTGTAGTGACGTTAACATTGACCTTGGACATTACGGCCTCAATCCCAATCGAGTTCTTCACAATGCTTTCTATACACTAAGTTTGGTGTAAAAGGTGAACGCTACTTTAGTTATCCGCCAGAAATCCCTATTTTGACAGACGCCTTCCCGCACGCATCGATATACCCCGTCAACAAAGCCAACAAAGACTGATTAACGTGTACAATATGACAATTAAAAAAGACTTGTCAATATGTGTTTACTCATCATCAAATATTGTATTAGATTTAATCTTACCTGTGATATATTTCAACTTGTCTGGATAAATACATCTGAGAAATTCGGCGAAATGTTCATACTTCTTCCCCGGAAGTTTGATTTCTTGCAAATTCTTCTCTGCAAAGTCAGACTGAAGCATTGCTCGAAACACAGGTGAAGCGAGACAAAGAACAGCTTTGGACACGTAAATTTTATGTTCTTCGACGATAAGAGTTAAGTCATGTTGAGCTGATTCACCGACAAACGACCAATCATCAAGTCCTGTCATCTCATCCTGTTTATCCACAACTTCATCTTTTTTATCCATTGCTATTTTATCCTCCATTCTACTACACATCGATGACGGAAATAAATCCTGTTTATCCACAACTTCATCTTTTTTATCCATTGCTATTTTATCCTCCATTCTACTACACATCGATGACGGAAATAAATTATAAATGTGAGCATGATAACCGTATCACACACTGGACATGTGGAGAGACAAGCCTATATACAATCTTCGGCCACTATCTCGAATGTCCCAAATTTTAGATATACTACTGATAATAATAGTTATCCATAATAAATAAATATAGTTTAATTTCAGTTGCTATACAGAAGTGCAATTGCATATGTATGCCTGACATGGTAAGGCTCTAGTTATTTTAAGGGTTCGTTAATTTTTATCTGATCTTGTTAAACAGTTATTTTTTCAAATTGGGAATTTGTGTAAAAAATATAATAGAACACAGATGTTTGCTAAAACATGTTTACTTTTTAATCAGAAGCATTTTTTTATTTTCGAATTATATTGATGTCTACATGATGTCCTGTTAGAAAAATAATTAGTAGTAATGATACAAAATGATCGTATCTTAATTTAAGACGTTCTCTTGTTCTGCTAAATGAATAGGCTACATGACGCAAAGAAATATCGCGTAAGAAAGATTAATTTAGCAGCAGAAATTGTATCTTTTTCGTGAAAAATCGAAATCCTGATGTATATAAAACTTATATGCTCATTGACCTGGCTTATTTCTTTCACAGTATTATGTGATGCATTATTTTCTTCTTCTTCTTCTTCCGTTCCTTTCTCGTTCTTAGACCTTGACTCTCTCATAAGTACTCTTTCTTCAAATTCAGTGTGAGTCTGCCTTGCAGACATAATTCACAATAGCAGGAAGCTATCATTGTTCTCTCTTTTCCCTTCAAAATCTAACATGGTGTATTGTAAATGTACCTTTCACGGGACAAACAGTTTTGTTGATTTCCTCTACTTCTTTTCTCGCACCTGCTGATACTAAAATATATCAAGCATTCATAGGAGTGATTCTCCCTTATCCCGATTAAATAAATCATCTTCCTCTTGAATGTAAATATTGCATTGCTTTATATAGAGATCTGCCATTCGTTAGGTTGTCATGCCTATCCCAGCACATGCTCCGTTTCTATGACCAGTTTCGAAGTACATTGTAATTCTAGTCTGCATGCTCACAATGTAAAGTGACGTTATGTTTCGGTACTGCGAACTCAGTCCAGTAATGCACTTTAGTTTGCCAAATGGCAGACCTGTATGAGTTTTTCTCAATAATGCAAACACGGATGCGATATATGGCCAAGGTCATTGGAAGTGAAGACGTAGTTTATTCACGGAAGTATTATAACTGGGTGTACTGTTGTTGCCTTTGAGTTCCAGTGCGAACTCTGATCTCATCGAATGTGCCACAAGTAAATTATTCAGCAGTCCATTCGGACAAAAACTGTTTATGATGTCTCCAATTAACTTGTATAGTTGGTTCACTGTGGAAAGGCGTTGTCTAAACTCTTAATCTGCTCTTGCTTCTATCTTTGCGAATATTTCCTTCTCTACATCTACTCCAACAAGTTTGTGTTTTTCTTGCAAATGCCATTCCTTGCGCCCCTGTTCCCTTGCGTATTTACCCTTGCATTTCCTCAATGCCTTTTTATTGGAATGTTGTTTTCCCGGAGTTCTGTGAGGGGATGCATTGTCTTGTGTATTTGGCGTTCCCTGTAGCAACTTATTCTCTCTTTGTTTGCTATCATCTAATATCACCTTTTCCGCTGGTCATGGCGAATAACATCAGGAGGGCGTTTTGATACGGCAGGATATGACAGATGAGAATGTATTTTGGTATGACTTTGTATTTACTCTTGCTCTGGAACTAACACAATGTGTTCCATGGAGTGTCTTAATGGCTGTTGTCCAACCCTTTTGAAATTATCTTGTACTGTGGTGTCTAATGTTTTAGGTTTATATCGATGTTTCTCCTAGTGTTTCCATGTGTGCTTATACATGTGTGTCAGAGCATTATTCAGCGCACCGTACTAACATGGTTTTGCTAGGCAATTCTCTTCAACCGAACATCGCTTCTAACCTTGACGCGGATTGGTTAACACTCTCGATAAAGGTTACGTTAATTACCGAAATACACTCAATTTCGGTTAATTTACCGAAATCCACTGAATTTTGGTGAATTACCGAAATCCATTTTGGATCTGGAGTGATCAGCAAGCGTAACGTCTCGGCATTTTTTTATTTTGCACAAATCTTAACCTTCAAATTGCGCCGACCATCTTTTTCGGCGCAGCCGTACTAACATGGTTTTGCTTTTGCATATCAGTGTTTTGTAAACCAATCAAATCTTACGTTAACCACCGAGACAATTTCGCTTTAACTGAAGAATATTTGTAACATTGACGCAGATTGGTTGACATTGTGTATAGTTTATTTCATGATTTATCCAGTAAGTAGTGCTGTTAGTCATTAGGATTACATGCCCTTAGCATTACATTATCGGTGTGCAGAGTACGCTGAGTACCAGACTAACTAGTCATCACCACGGTGAATTGTCCGGTGTTGGAATTAAGAAGACTTGGTGTAATGTACCAGTCGCGATCATTTATATCGTTTTAATCAGATACATCGGTATATAACAAGTTTATTAACATGAATGTGTGAGTTCACGACTTATCAATTAAGTAATATTGATGAACTATATTGAAACAAACTGTACTGTGTCTATGACTAATCACACTACGCAGTGTTTGCCCCTAACAGGTATCGGAGTTTCTGTAGTATAGCGTAATTGAATGACCGGCAGTCGTAACATTAAGGCATTTTTTATGTTGTGCAACAAATTTTAACCTTCAGATTGCAACAAATTTGCTTACTTCAAGTTGCGCCGTCTATCTTTTTTAAAGATATTTCTTGTTTCCACTTCTCTATGCATTACGTACTTTTGGTTTACACAATCCGGAGATCCTGGTTCGAATCCCGGTGGCGCCATTGACCGATATTTCGTGTTCCTCAAACATGAGTCTATATCATTTAGGCATATAGATCTATCAGTTAGGTTTCTCCAATCTGCTTTCTTTATAATGACGTCATTTATTACATGTGGCCGTAATTTGATTTGGCAGTAACAGGGAATATTTTCTCTCTGTTTTGCTGTTTTATTACACTTAGTGTAGTCGTTAATTTGTTTCGTTTTCTCAATATATCTATATAGCTCTATAGATATCATTTTATATTTTGTTCCTTTTTTTCATTATTTGGTTTCCCTTGATATCAACAGTATTTCAGACTATGTCCAAGTAATAATTATTTTCAGAAGGTCATTTATTTACGATATTGTGGTTAGTTCGCATTCTGAGGTACATAATTTAGTTACCGAGAGCAATAGTGTTTGTTTCTTCGTACTGGATTATAATTATACTCATTAATCGATTTTAATGAATAGTTACTGCCTACTCAGTCAATTTATATATGTTGGAATTCAATGAGCATATAGCGGTTAAGTGAGAGGTTAGCTAACTGTTAAATCTATTTAAATTCCAGTATATTGTTATATGATTATTATTTCCACTTTTGTCTTTTAGCTAAAAACTAGATGCCCAAGGACAACATGTCGAGCCTGCTTGTCAAGAAGTGAAGAGAATGCAGTTATGTAATGCCGTATATCTACTATACCCACTTTTTACCATTGACATAAAGTGTGATTTCAACTTTCGAGTTACGGGTACGGGACTTGCATGCATGTAACGAAAACACCGTGTCATCAGGGTGAACAAGTAATTAACATAATCGTCCGATAAATGACATATTTCAGACATGATGTTTTAGACCCTCCTTTTATCTCTAAGTGTGACCTTTGAGCAAACGACACGGGTCTGTGCGCGACTCACCATCTCATGGTGAAAATTATTGCCTAGTCATTTGAAAATCCCACAAAAAAAGTCCGTGTAAGATTCTGGACAAGATGTTTTGACCAAATTTTGACATTAGTCCTCTAAGTGTGACCTTAACATTTGAACTACGGAAACGAGTCTTATGCATAGTGTTACTGTCTCATAATGTGACCATTGTGCCAAGTAATTTGAACACCAAATAAATGACAGAGTAATGGTCTGGACAAAGTTAAAAGTGTGACCTTGACCTTTGAGCTTCAGACATTGGTCTTGCGCATGACACATAGTCTCATGGTGAACATTTGTGCCCAGTAAATCGCGCCATAAATGGCATAGTAATGGTTCAGTAAAAACAAATCTTCATGAACAGAAGCACATATATACTCTGAACCGCCATTTTGGCGACTATGTTGAGCTCAACTCGGTTTTACAATTATTAAGTGCCCCTTTCCCACAGTGTCACCCAGGTTTTGTAACTTATGTATGATAACATGTAACTAATTGATCACCTTCGATATGAATTATTTAAATAATCTTGACCCACATTCACCTAGTAAACAAGCAGACAACTGTATAAATGCACGTAACCTCATACGCTTATCAGTATGATGATATTACATAAAGATACAAAGTGAGTAGATATCAAAATTATATACATGTAAATATGATTTTAAATTCCTTCTTTTTCTGTATGAATAGATGTTAATTAATTTCTGCAAAATCTGACCACATATTTAAAATAAAAACTTACTGTAATAATCGAAATGATGAACATAGAAAACAAGAAATCTTATGAACTTATGAAAATTATGTTTCTTTAATGTTATTCATTTCACTAGATTTTGTTGTTTTGCGAGACAACGGTTACACAATAACTTGATACAGATGGCACTGGACCGGTTTAGCTAGGGACAGCTTTAAATTGATGATTTACAATTTCTATTGTGTTCACAAGCTCAACTTTTTCAATTTTAAAGGGCCATAATCCAGTCACACATGGCCGGTTTTTGAAAGGAACCGAGATGTAGAAGTCCTGTCAACATGGGATAATACATGAAGGCTCTATTGTGTTCACAAGCTCTATTTTAGCAATTTTGACAATTTCAAGGAGCAAAATCTAGTCATGCATGGGCTGATCAGGCTTGGTTTTTAAAATGAAAGCTCTCATGGATATCTATTTAACATCGGATTATAAATGAAGGTTCTACATTTTGTATTGTGTTCATGAACTCCATTATAGCAATTTTTCAAAGGAAACTAGACCTAAAAGATATCTAACTACTGTATAAGATTGATTGAGATGCAATCAAAACTGACAACTTTTCGTGTTCACAAGCGTTTGTTTACGAATGCATGGACGGACGTATGGACAGACGCATGGACGACGGACAGTAGAGCTAAAAATGAATCATGCAACATTATCAAAATCAAAACAATAATTGCAGTAATTGGTATGCACTGTTTATGTGCAGCATTGAAATTCTACAAGCTAGCCAAAACTGACAACATGTATTTACTTTATACTGCCTTACGTGACTTCTAGAAGAACAGGGAAATCAAACAATACAAACGCAATATTCAATATTTGTTATTTATTTTGCAATAGTAATAGTTACATGATAACAGTATGAGATCTATAAATACAATATAGGGATGAAAGAATGTCAGCAGGGCATAAACATGATACATTTATATACTGTCTAAAGTGTTGCAGCAAATCTAACAGATAGTTGGCTCTCATACATGTTGGTTGCTTAATACTACATCATATAAAAATGGAAATTCCAGCCATATTCGGAATTTACACGTCTTTACCCAGTTTGGATTGCCAGGCAAAATTAGGCAAGACCATTTGACCACTAAGCCACAGCCACCTTCTGATTGTGATCATTTGTTAGAAGGAAGCACCAAAATGGCATACTCAATATACATTGATCTTTCATGACCAGTCCAAAGTAACAATGTACTATTTAAATGTTTATTTCTAACAAATTCACTGGTTACCAGAAATGATGTATGGTAAAACATAGGCAATACAGGAAGCATTTCTGAGCTTATAGGAAGCATAATGATTGTGTGTAAATGATATTTGTACAAATGCAAAATGATTTTGCTCCATATAAAATGGTTTAATATGATTATAGTATATCTTACAATAAATTTTTAAAAAGTGCTTATTTGAATGCAATCCATTTTCCCAGCAAATATATAAGACAATAAATATCATTAATCAACAGATGTCACCCCTATTTAATTAATGAAAAATGTCAATTAAGATCCAATAAAAATCATTTCACTTATGACATCACCAAATAATATCCATTATAAAAAGTGTAAGAAAAATCACAAATTTATATAAATTGTTGTAAATAGAATTAAATAAGAAGTTAAGACAATAAAATCTGCGCAATAATCTACTGGTTGATCTTGGAACTAGATTGTAATGTTATCAATATACCCAATCTTCTACACGGCTAGATCATACAGCTATATATGGAGTTATTGAGTTAACATGACAGAATCATTGTGAAAAAAGAAATAGGCTTCATTGTAAAACAAAGAATGGTAGCAAAATATTAATCAACAAAATTACGTAACACACATAACTCTAGGAAGGGGAGACAATATTCAATAACTGAAATATAAATAAAAAATATGCGATGTAATAGTTGAACATATTTCAGATTATGAGATATTCAATGATAGAAAGCATCAGTAAATTATATAAAAACAAGGCACAATATAACCATACACAGGCACTTACCATAATAAGTCATAATATAAATACCAACAAAATACTGAATTGCTATTTTACTGATAGTAGTTTTTGTAGTTTCACTGAGATAATATAGAGAAGATGAAAAACGCACAAAATGCTTATCAGTTATTTTTAGTTCGCTTCCTTATGTTACACTAATTCATATTAAATCAAATGTGAAACCAGTTATAACAGCCTATATCAATCATTCTCCATGACCGATTCCTGAGTAACGAACCAGTACTTACACCTAATTCAGGGATTGGGAAGTATGAAGTTAAACATGGCCCAAGGTCAGATTCAAACACGCGCCCTCTAGTTCAGGACTAAGGCACTCTAACTCTTGAACGCTGTGCATCCCACACCACATCAGTGATAGAGCATATGAGTTTGTTTCCCCTTTTTTCCCTTCAAAATGAGGAACAAGAATTAGGCATATACAGACAGACGTATGACCAAACACAGACAGACAGAAATCATCCAACTATGTAATTAGTTGATTATGGCTGTAATCCCTGGTAAAATGATAACGTGACTAAATAAGTTAATAAAATATAATATTAAAGTTTAATTCTATAACACAAATTTCATTCAGCTCCAAGGAATATAAATTATTACAACATAAATAAATATGACATCATAGTTGTAGTCCAGTGATTGAATCTTAAATCAACTTCCCTAAATATAAATCCCAAGATCATATTGATAAAATATATAAATCACCATGGATGTAATGGACAGTGAATAGTTGCATAAAGCAGTCAAAGCTGAAAAATTTATAGTAAAAATGTGATAGAAATATTTGACAACAATGTGATTGATAAAACATACACCAGCATATGTTCATTATCTGAAGTAGAAATATACAATTCATTCCAACCCTTTCTTAAAAAACAAACAATTCTTCTATAACCTTGAAAATGAAACTGTGCCACTTTTTTAATTCAGGTCTCTGAATGATTGACAAAAAAAAATTCTATTCCAAGGATAATTATTTTTTCTTAAAACAGTGTAATCTCTAACGGTATATAATGAAATAATGAGAGATTGGCTATTATAAGTAAAATTCAAGAGATGTAAGCAAAAGAATACTCTGTTTCTTCATACTAAACTCTGACATTTTGATAAGAAAATGGTTAAATCTAAAATAGTTCCAATGCATTCCCCAGTCTGTGAACTACGAGTACATACTTGACTTGTTTGTTTGAAGGCCAGTGGCAATTCTTCTCGGCAGTATTTCAGTTTAATACCAATGACCTACCAGGACGGTCCAGATATCCAAGAAGTTAAAAATGTGTTCTTTGACAACTTTCCCACAGAGAAGCAGAGGACAATGGACTTTAAGATTCTATAATCATACAGAACATTCCTGGTTCATGCCTTAGTCTCACAGTCTCTGTATTACCAGTTGTGCTCCTGAACTCGCTAACTGTATCGGCTTATTTTACATAAATGTTTTGACACATAGAACCAACCAAACAAATTATCTTCTGATCAATACTAAATGGTTATCTTTCTCTCGACTGTTGAATTGTGGTATAAACGAAATATAAATTTGGTAAACATGTTAACAATGTGCATACTTATTCAATACTCAAGCCCAACTTGAATTTTGGGAGTATTGTTATCATAATGCTGATGTTACCATGTTATATCCAAATTTACTTGACCAGCATATTTGAATACTAGCAGACAATGAAAGCAGACGACAAGTCACTTCCTTTATGAGCAGACGACAATCAGCTCCAAACATTTTCTTCTAAACATAAAATGTACTGACGCTGTATATGAAGCTATAATCAGAACATTTCAGATTCAATATACCATTACAAGAGTGAATATATATTTATAAAGCAAGTTAAAATCTGACAACATAACATTAAAAAGAACAAACAATCCTGCCACTGCCCCGTCAATGTAATTCCATGCTCAGTGAAACAAAATTAATATACAACTTTGTATCTATACATATCTACACAATTTATAGTTCCTATACAGTACTTCTACAAAGCATTATATCACCTTGCTAGCAACAACATACACACTTTACAATACAACAATTTCATTAAAAACAGTCAGTAGTAACTATACTCCGAGTTCACAGTTCTTTATATTCCTCCTTTGAGAAGAGTTCCTTTTTCTGCTCTTCAGATTCAGAGATTGTAATAGTGGTAATTCGAGCACTTGTTTTGTTATGAAGTGCAGCTTCTTACATTTACAAATCCAGTGTTAATACAAAGTTACTGTAACCCAATTCTTGTTTAAAACAAGTTACAATAGAATTGTTAAAAACACTAAGAAAGGCTTACATAAAATTGCACAAGCATTAGAAGAAATATATCATACCAAGGAAGGCTTAGTTGAATATAATGCACATTAATTCTCCATACAGTGGCAGTAATGACATACGTTGACTTTGTATACCAAGCATAAATGCATACAATATGTATCACAATATGAGACATTATCATTATTTTGCCTTGAATGGCGAAAACTGTCCTTATTTCAACTCACAGACATGTTGATAGGCACTAGATTACGTAGATGTATCTTTGAATTTCCTTCCGATTAAAACTGTTGACTTTCGTACCATGTTCTCTTCCGCTCGACATTTCTCACGATCGACCACCTGTCAACTTATGGAAAAGTTCTACGTCTAATGTCTGGTTTTTATCGTGTGACCTCATTGACAAGAAAATGTAACCACCGATAAATTCATGAACTACTTTACAGTCAGCACTTAGTGAAGAGAACACCACTTTGCCTTCTTCGAAGTCGAGTATAACATTCCTCACTTCCCAGTTCACATGCCATGAACGTAAACTATCATATCTCCAGGTTTTGATAGAATCGCCAGAGTTCAAATCCATACGAATCACCTTGTTAGGATGAATACCCACGAGTTCCTGGAAAATTTACAAAAATATTATTATCATAGTAATTCAAAGTTAACCAAAGTCTTGTTAAATGTTTAACAATGATGCTGCGGTATATTAAATGACTACATTAGACTACGTCCTTATATTCTCAGCAACAATTTATCACACATTCTGTGTTGCCTGACACCCAAGCCCTCAAATTGAGCTCTATCGCAGGGTAAATAACAGTCTATGTTCAACCCAGAGCAACTGACAACTTTCCCGCTTACATCGAGAATGGAGGTTGAATGACTCTAGATGCATAATCTTCCCAGAAAACATACATGCCAATGTTCAATTCCATAACTGCCTTGGTTCAATTGCATGTTTGCCTAGGTATGTATTATTAATACTCAACATTTAAAATTACCATAGCAACAAAACACACACTTAGCAATGATTTCTAAACAAAATATTACCTCTTTCTTCCCATTACTCATCTTGATCACAAAGTATGAAACACCAAACTCTGGTAGAGCTTGCCATGCTCGTATGTAAGCCAGTTTGGCTTCAAGCAGACCCATATCTCTCACATTTGCATGAGCTTCAAATATACGATGGACAGTCTGAAATATATTCATAGAACAAATATCAATACTAGAAAATTTGTACGCAGCAGATCACTTTGAATTCTTAAGAACTCGTATTTTGAGAAAGCAGCCTATTGAAACCTTTTTCGATTATTTTGCCAATTCTTTATAATTCACTATACAGCAAACTTGCTGATATCATGATTCAAGAATGATTGTAAAGTAAAATCATTTATTTCACAAGTGAATTATAAAACATAAAAAAATTGAGGTACGACAGGTCAATTACATCATTTATGATACCAAACATGTTTACAATCATAAATCTGTCCAGAGAATTTAAATTGGCAAGATGCCAGATTTACTTTAATCTGCTCACTCATCCCCTCATAGTAAAAAAGACCATCAAGTATCTAATTAAAAGCAAGCAAACGATGAATTGTTAACCAGCCATGATTATTATCATCAGTTGGATTGGATAAATCAATGGACTCGGTCCACAATTCTCTAAAGAATCAGTCATTCACTTAGCATTGAAACAAGTAACTCAAAGTCACTTCTCGTGTAACAATTTGTTATCAATTACACACAGTGGAAAAAGCAACAGATGTTGCCTGATTCCAGGCATATGTTTTATTGAATCACATAACACAATACACAGGAAGATAACAGTGAATAGTTCAATAAAACTGTCTTTTAAAGAAAAAACAACAATATAAAATATTTGTATAGATCATCGCTACACAGCATTTTATACCAGCCATTTTGGTCATTGTCAAATTAATCAGAAACTGCAAATGTCTGGTCAACAAACAGATAACAGAAACCAAAGAAGACATGGATGTGTGATTTGCAGGAACGAGTATTCATACACTTGTATTTTAAAACAAAATAAGGAAAGTCACAATAAAAAAACATAAGTTAACCCAGTACTAGTAGAGTATCAATAGAAAATAAGAGAGAAATATTGCAAGTCAATGTGGATTTCCCTGCAGTTCCATTATATTCTGGATAAACTGCAACATATCTGAGCAGTTTATACTTGATAGATGTATATCACATCAAAATAGAGGATCACTCGGTACAAAATCAACAACCAAGATCTAGAATGTTCAGGAAAAAAAACTGACCTGTTTTGTTTTTACTTTCTTGAAATGCCTTGGTGGTACAAAATCTTCTGGGTTTATATCGAGATTGTTTGGTGTGATAATCTTGCTTTCTGGAGCAGACGTAGTTTTCTGCATACTGAGAAGTTTCTGCAAGGACTGTACTTCTGTCTCAAAAGAACTGTCGGCCATTGTTTTACCTTTAGATGCTAACTTACATGCTGCCATCCATCGACAATATTGCTCTTCCTGAAAGACAAGAATATGACAGAAATATGAAAACTACAGAGACTGCTCATATAGCATCAGGTAACCCTGTTGTTTGCCGAGTCTGTTGACTCATTCCCGCATCAGGTAACCCTGTTGTTTGCCGAGTCTGTTGACTCATTCCCGCATCAGGTAACCCTGTTGTTTGCCGAGTCTGTTGACTCATTCCCGCATCAGGTAACCCTGTTGTTTGCCGAGTCTGTTGACTCATTCCCGCATCAGGTAACCCTGTTGTTTGCCGAGTCTGTTGACTCATTCCCGCATCAGGTAACCCTGTTGTTTGCCGAGTCTGTTGACTCATTCCCGCATCAGGTAACCCTGTTGTTTGCCGAGTCTGTTGACTCATTCCCACATCAGGTAACCCTGTTGTTTGCCGAGTCTGTTGACTCATTCCCGCATCAGGTAACCCTGTTGTTTGCCGAGTCTGTTGACTCATTCCCGCATCAGGTAACCCTGTTGTTTGCCGAGTCTGTTGACTCATTCCCGCATCAGGTAACCCTGTTGTTTGCCGAGTCTGTTGACTCATTCCCGCATGGTCGGCTCTCAATGTGTTATTCATTATCCCATGTGGCCACTTTACAATGCATTTTCAAATAGCTCTATACAACCACTGCTTGATGCTTTCTTCACAAGACTCGTGTGGCCGCTTTTTGAGGCACTTATACTTTGGTTGCAATGTACCACACTTTACCATGTACTAACATAACTTTTGTGATTCGTGATCTGACATTACATTTTGCTATTTTTATTTCAGAAAATGTGTATACCTTAGCATGACTACTACAAATTTAAATTTTAGATCAAAGTTTTTGATAACTAAGAGCATGATGATATCACCACGTTGCTGTTTTTACAAGTATTCAGTAAATGACAAATTGCAACTGACATTGTTGTCACAGTCACATAATCTGAAAAATCTAAAATAGAATGAGAATAATGACTAATTAATCTTAACAAAGTAAATAATTCAATATTGTCTTCACACTTTAAGTATTGGCAATTACATAAACTTGACCTAGCCATACTAAATCAATAAATGTATTATTCCAACATAAACACAGTTCAAATGATCACAATAAGTAAGTCATGTCAAATCAATCAAAGACAATAGTTGTAGTGCATTTGTCAAAGGTGAGATCTGTAGAAGAAAGGAGAGTCAACCAAGTCTGTTAGACACAAATACAAATTTAATTTTTTGAAAGGAAGTCTCATTTCTATAATGGTGTTTTATCATGTTTGTATATGTCTTGAGGTACCTAAGAGACTTCTCTGATGCTTTGGAGAATAACAACGACATTTGGCATTAGTTTCCTCACAGTTATTACATTGTGATGGGAGATTTACACCATTTTCAACAGCATTTCAGGTACTTACAACAAACAATTGACCAAACCAGCTTTTCTTGGTTACCAACCAGTACAAACCTGACCTACCACAAGAAACTAACAACAGTTTCATAGAGTAAATCTACTGTGTAACATGATGGTTCATGATATACTTACTGTTTCAAATCGTAGCCAGATTTCCTCCATACCATCAGGTCCAGGTATGTATAACTTGATGCCATACTTCTTGTGGTGCAGGTTAACATCAGGATGAGCCTCACATCCTATAAAATATCACAGAACAACATCAGATCAGAATTTTGTTACACAAAGTTAGTTACATGTAATAATACAGAATCCTACAATGTCTCAATACCTTAAGTACACAGGACTGATTAAACTCTCCAGAAATAGAAATTGAGAAATGATAAGCATACATCAGAACAATCTAAGATTTAATTTTTACGTATTTGTTTTATATGAAACAATTTATTGCAACTAATATTAACCACTCTGGATGACCAATCAGGTTAGTGAGTAGAGCCCCATACTAGTGTTGCATGTCTAATGGGTTTGAGCCCAACATGGGGTGTACTTTTCCTGTTGATTTACTCTACTTAATTATTGTATTGTTCCTAGCAAAATATCTCAAACTTTTAGCGTACTTTGTACACATACTGACAGACATTTAGACAAGAACAAATTTTACCAGATACGAGAACCATGATGCATACATACCTTTAAAGTTGATTCTATTTATAGGAGTACCAGTAGATTCTTCTTTTGATCTGTAGAAGGCTACATGAGTGTCCCTAAATGAACACCAATATCGTTTATAACTCTTTAATGTAAACTTCTTTGGCCTGAAAAAACAGAACAGGAATTTTGATTTATTCCACAATGATTAACCAACAATTAATTTCCACAAAATGTTGAAACATAATCTACTCATAATACAATAATCATCATTATCATTATAATCTATATCTCCATGACTAAAAACGAACCTAATCTATCTGTACACATGTGAAGAAGAATATAGACTTATTTCCCTTGATATTATCACAGGTTCTTCAGAATGAGTTAGAAGTTCAATTCTTGAATTCTGTTAAGTACTCTGTGCCAATTTGATATTTTTACTTATATAATGAATAAAATGGTCAGAAACAGGAGATGATTCAGGGTTTATTTTGGCTGTTTTTGGAGGATGACCCATACCCTTCAAATTGGGATTTTTTCTAAAGAAATTTTGGAAAAAGTATAAAAATCACAGCAAAATTTTAGGAATAAAAGTAAAACATATATTGATTAATAAATGGACAATATTGCTATTTATATAAACTGCTTGTTAAAGAAACAAATCTAACTTTGTAAACTTTTGGCTACATTGAAACAATTTTTTTTCTTTATTGGGAATTTTGCATTCAAACTGGGAAAATTATACAGTTTTTGGCGTTGGGAATATTGCTGAATAACAGCTATAAAACAGCTGGGGGAAAACCTGGTCTGTATAACTACAGTGATGCATGCAACAGGTTAAACCATTAAACTTAGTTTCAACAATACTAAGTGAATAATACAGATAGTTGCTTCAAAGTACAAAGTATATTCTCTAAGGTCTTAGTGTAACACTGGCGTGACTATTCTTGTTGTACATGCTCTGATGTCAGTATATTTCCTGGAGAAATAGTTAAATATTCTCAATGTAACATTTTCAATAATATATTCACCCATGGACATACTTATAGTCTTAAAATATGGAAATTAAGGACAATATTCATTATACAAAGGGCTTGGAGCAGAACAACTGCAACTCAGTTTCGGTAAGAATCAGTTACCATAGTTTTGAACCAATCACTAAGTATGATAGGGAAATTATTTTCATGTCCGATCCAACTAGGCTAAAACAATACGATCGCGACGTTCTTCCAATTGTTGACTACTTACAATGCAGGCAATATGCAGACATTCCTAGACTGACAGTATAAACAATTCAAGAATTTACTGGTATGGATTGAGTACTTGAACTCAGGATGTTGGCCACTGGAGTCACTGAATTATACTTTAAACCCACTATAAACACTCACATTCCAGTATTGTAAATCAACAATTTTTTTCAATCTTATCAGATAGCCACTTGTATCAATAAAACGGAACTTGTTTTAAATATATGTATAGTAAAAGCTTGATTAAAATATTATCAAGGATTCCCTAAAATATACTCAATAGGGAGTGGATAAATAACTAAAAGAAAGCAACGCAAGCAGACGCTCATCTGCAGGTCACATTATCATTTGGACTTATACTTTCTTAGAAACAGAGCAGAACAAAATATTAACATTCTTGTGGACGCAGGCGCAGATTACGATCAAACTTCTACAATAGCTCTTTTTAGACAAGTTAAAAACACTGGTTGGCGGGTTTTTTACTCATTGTTCTTTTTCTGCATTGGAATCCAGACTTACTTTAAAAACTTGACAAAATCTGCCAATTCGGGAATATGAGTTATGTCCCCTGGTGAAGACAAATTTGATCCTTCCAGTGTTTCCTGAAGATCAGACAGTGCGGCATCAATATCATCGCCACCTTCGGTATTGTTGAATCCATCTACTGTATCATTACCAGAGCTGGATCCCGACTGCAGCTGTACCTGTACTTGCAGGGCACCAAACATCATAGCTTCCTCTTCCGTACAATCAAGCTCTTCTGAAATGATTGCCCACTTGGCTTGTTCATAAATCTGGTTAATACGCACAGCATCATACTGAAATAGACAAGAAAATATATCCATCAGATTTTCAGACTATACATACTTGAAATAAACCCTATTCTTTAGTCTATGAATGAAACTAATGTCAACAAACATTAATTAACCATACATAAAACTTTCCATTGATCTGCATGCAGTGGAAACTATTTACATACTGAATAATTGTTCAAGCTTCAAAGTTTTTTTTATCAAGTTATCTCCCTTTGTCCAGTAAGTTTGAAACTGCACAAATGAAATCAACACAGGTTTCAGTAAGTACTACACCAATAAAGCGGACATTAAAATGCTTTAAACTGCATTAAATGTAAAACAGTGTCATGTAAGTACTTGTAGTGAATATATAACTCACACTATATAATGTTTCTACGTTTATCTCGTTATAGTGAACTTTATCCACTACTTCAGGAAGTGACATACATGCATGTTACTTTTAAATCAACAATGATATTCAAGATGCATTTTGTTTGCGCTGATTTTTTTATAAAGAAGACTTTTTCTAATTATACACAATATTACACCAGTTTTGCTAGACATGCACTCAAATATAAATGAGATGTACCCATTGCATCTCTAAAAATCTACACAACAAATGACTGTATCACCTTTAAAAACATGTTTTCTTAATCAAACAAGAGGAGATTATAGAGTATGTTAATATACAAACTCAGAGGAATTGTTTGTTCATGTGATAACCAAAAATATTTCCCAGAAATATTCATCAGAAACATCAAACCAAGAGCAAGATCATACAAAATTACTGACATTTCCGAAATAACACATTTTTCCAAAATCACTTTGAACTAATTACTTCCAGGAGATACATGTTTGTCTTCATGTACATTTATTTCATCAAGTCATCACTTGAGTAATAAATAGCCAATCACTGATCCTGGTGAGAGTAAATCATACCAAACCATTTAGAAGAAACTTTGAATGTATGTTTAAGAAACTATACAATAAACAAATCAATACAAAGACTTCTCATCTTTATGAAAATAAAAACCTTGGAAGATATCGAATCAGACAGCCCGTCTCCTGGAGAATGTTCAGTTTATGATTGGTAAGTCATTCCAAACTATATTCCAGATACATTTATTATTCTCTGTGCAATAAAATGATTTGCTATGAAATTCGACACTACAAAGAATAGGAAGAGACTAACACCAAGTTAAGTTTGGACTAACGTTGTACTGAATAAAGGTGCCAGGATAAGTTAAAGGAGATGTATCAAGAAGGAAACAAATGGCATGCACCTTTTATTGTGAATATACGTTTTTTTGCTAGTTTTGCCGCCGTATCTAATAACAGCATGGCTTTCCTTACTCACTTCCTATGTTTTGGTATCATATGTTTATGCAAATGAAAGTTAACGTAAAGCAGACACAATGTGTTGAACAGTGCTTATCCCTCTACCCAATACCCTTATATTGAAAATTGGGGATCAAAGTCCTGTTAGAAAATTTGGCCAATTTTACCCCTGACCCTAATTTTTAGCAAACCTAGACGCCAATCCAGTTAAATCCCAAGTCTGCATTAATGCGCAGAAAAACAGTTTTTGAAAAAAACCCTGAATATGACAGTTCAGTCTCGGTATATTAACAAAACACCAATATTATTAATGTCATTTAACATAACAACCACTCTCCAAGGACTGATATTCTAAACAATTAACAAAAACTGTTGGCACCACCGGAACATTACTGCCATCATATTCCCATTACTGTGGTATTTCTATGTCTCCCAGAGAGTGTGTGCTAACATTTATCAAAATAAAACACATCAGTATACCAACATGATGGCAATACAGTCGAATCTCGTTATAACGACCACGTTTGTTCCCTAGATGTATGTCGTTGTACTGAATAATGTCATTATACCGAAATTGATCAACAATAAAATGAGCAGATTCTTTCCCACCGGATTTGTGTCTTTAAACACATCTTCTGAATATTTGTTACAACGAATGTCAGTGTACCAAGAGTTGACTGTCTTACATGAAATGTGGTCATCACGAGGTATGTAACGGTTGCCAAGTGCATGTAAATATCATAGCAATTTCACAAAACACTTCCATATGCAGTGTGTAATAACAGTTATCAAAATCATGGAAGTTAGTTACAATCTTCTCCAGTAGTTTAGCACCCCTTCTATAGTATATATGTATTCTGATTAAAATAAACATAATACTTAAAGTGGCTTGAAATTTCACTCTAAAATACTCAAGTATGTATTGGCATTGTTGCACTTATTATGTGGTGCATAGTGTCTAAAATATCACTAACCAAAATGCATAACAACAGAGTAATGAGCATACTACCAGCAGAGACTCAAAGACCATTGAAATTTGATTGATTATATACATAAGGAAGACTGGATCATGTTTAAAACAAAGGTACGGTACTATGAAATATTCAATAATGCACAAGCCAGGGGTTCCATTTGACCCCCTGGAATTTCCAAAAAGTCACATTCTGACCCTCAGGATTCTGGCTGAAGGGTCATTTTTTCTCTAAATTACAGATATTTTGACTATAAAATGGTAAAATGAGATTCAGCACTTAGTGGAAGTCATGATAAACCAGGATACAATCACCGATAATTATCATACATGTAATTATACCAATTACTGACATCACATATATTTCCCATACAATATTACATCAAATACTATATTCAGATAAATAGACTGAAACAACTGCAATGTGACATTATACAAGTACTTTAGAATCATATACTGGTCAAAACAGCTTACCCGCCATTATATACTATGAGAACCTTCACTACATAATGACAAAGTGAAACAGCTGACCTGCCATTATATACTATGAAAACCTTCACTACATAATGACAAAGTAATCTGATTCAACCAACATTCTTCCAACAGCTTGACATCCACCTTTCTCAATTATTTTAATCATGTTTTAGATTACTGCAACCAAAATATACATTGGATGTATCCAGTAGATGTCCAGAAACTATGTGAGACAGCACTGGCACTGGTCAGCAGTGGATGTATCCAGTAGATGTCCAGAAACTATGTGAGACAGCACTGGCACTGGTCAGCAGAAACTATGTGAGACAGCACTGGCACTGGTCAGCAGTGGATGTATCCAGTAGATGTCCAGAAACTATGTGAGACAGCACTGGCACTGGTCAGCAGAAACTATGTGAGACAGCACTGGCACTGGTCAGCAGAAACTATGTGAGACAGCACTGGCACTGGTCAGCAGAAACTATGTGAGACAGCACTGGCACTGGTCAGCAGAAACTATGTGAGACAGCACTGGCACTGGTCAGCAGAAACTATGTGAGACAGCACTGGCACTGGTCAGCAGAAACTATGTGAGACAGCACTGGCACTGGTCAGCAGAAACTATGTGAGACAGCACTGGCACTGGTCAGCAGAAACTATGTAAGACAGCACTGGCACTGGTCAGCAGAAACTATGTGAGACAGCACTGGCACTGGTCAGCAGTTTTGACCAGTATATATAAGTACATTTATTTTTCAGCAGTGTCATATTCATAGCTTGACACAAATCTTAACCATAAAACCACAGTATACACTGTTAGTACCAGGCAAATAACTAGTAAGTCGCATTTAAATGATTATATTAAATTACATTAAACCTCATTCCTGTGGTTAGAAACCTCATTGGCAGTGACAACAGTCACAAGATATGTCCTACTTTTATTCTTTTCATTTTTTTGACATAAAACCATGTTTTAAATGTTCCTGTTTTGTCTCAATTACTCATCACCGTTGATGTGTTTTTTCAGGTACATGACATTACATTTTAAGGAAAGTTAAAGCAAACTAAAAGTATAAGTTAAGTTTTCCACATACATGGTAACTAATAAACTGATACATTATTTTATTGGCTCCCTAAATGTGTCACCTTCCACACCTATTGAACAGGGCAATATAGATCAAGATGCAGTAAGTTTTTGTAAGTTCATTCAGGTAAAGTATCAGATGTTCTTCATCACCAGACAGTGTATGCAGATTTACACTGTAATACATATACAGTAAACATCCTGAATGTATCAAGGATATAAACATTATTTTTTACTAAAGAGAATAACTCACAGATTGCTGTAGTTTGAACATCATTCATTTTGCATTGATCATGAAACAAGTTATTACAACTTAGTTTATGCACTATTGAAAACTCGCAGCTACCTGTAACTTAGTTACTAATCAAAATACTCCAGCCTAAGTCAGGGACAGTTAAGACCACTAACGAATCTTGACCAGAAAAGGATTCGAACCCTTGACCTCTGGCTCAAGACTGCATGCACTGCATGGTATACAATTATACATTTCCATATTAGAATTTGTTTACAGTGGATCTTAGACTGAATGGTTATTCATGGGGAAAAAACTGCAACTGTATAAAATTCAAGATTAAAGCATAAGACATGTCCAATGATGCACCATAGCCATGGAGACAGTGTGTAACAGAACAGGTACACTATAGCTACAGAAGCACTAGCCATGCAGTAGCCATAAATGCACTATAGCCATGGAGGAAGCATGTCACTGGAACACAAACCATGGTGGCAGTAAACCACAAGAAGCCAGTCACGGATGCAGTTCAGCTATGGAAGTAGTAGTCATGGTCTGAGCAGCCACAGAACACGCCTAGGGTAGCATGAATTCCATACAAAGAAATGAACTCCTGACCAGAGTTAACGCAGCAAGGCAATTCATTGAGGTCATTAAACCATAAAATACTTAAAGCATCCATGTTTGTACGTCTTAAGTAAAACCACTTGAAGTACATATCAGTATCAAGTACACTTACATACAACCTACCAAGCTACAAAAGCTCTCTACAAATAAGAGGATACATACTAAAGCATGAATAAATACATAACAATCTTCTTATGACATTAAAACAGCAAGTGGGAAACAGATTGGCTGTCTGTCAAAAAACTGTTTATGTTGGCTGTTTGCCACACTTCATGCAAGTATAGTATGAGTGAAATTAAGGAAGAATTGTTGGAATGATATAAATGCTTCATTCAGTGGTAATAGTCTTCTGTAGAGAGGTAGTGTATCAGTATATAGAAAGATTTGCAAGCCAGTTTTATCCTGTAAATAAGTATAGCTCTATGACTCCTCAGGGAGCAATGAAACAAACACACAATTACCCATCACACAAGCTGATGACAGGATTGCATGCAATGGTACAGACATGCACGCATCATAATTGCTAGGAACACAGTAGTGTTGACAAATGCGAGACCTACAATATCAGTCACATCTATCTACAGGTGATCAATATTAGTTAACGAAATAATTATATTCATGATCAAGAAAGATAAATATTTGCATACAGGTTCCTCATTGACCTTGTACTTTTGGAGTGGCTGTTGTGCACCTGCACACTTGTAAGTGGCATTTGTTAATTTTTATGACAAAACAACAATTAGTAAGTATTACTAGATTCTCCTTCAATTAAAAAATAAGCGATATATAGCCAACCGACAAAAATAACTGGAATCAATCAATTTCAATAATAGACTCTTTTACCAACCACAAATTCATGTATGTATCTATACCAAACAAAATATCACAAATTTCCATAATTACTCGGATTATAATTCAGTCTTCAATCAGAATCACAACACGATTATATAAATCAATTCAATTCATTATCATGTAATTATTTCAATCAAATTATATTATCAGACAGTTTATCTAAACAGTATGGGTGTAACTCATTTACAAAATTCAATTAACACTAATTAATCCTGTCAATTGCTTATAATGTAAAGGACTGTACCACTAATTGCAATACTTAGCATGGCCAGGGAACATGAGCAGAGCATTGCAATTATAATTTCCAGTCTGACAGAAAATGACAAACAGGCAATAAAGAATGAAGAAAATAGGTCAGTCAGAGAAACTGGGCCATTAAAAATAAACAATTATACTAACAAGATACCTGAATGTGAAGAACACCAAATATACAAAAATATCACAAAAGTGCACCCAGAGGTGAAAATATAACAAGACTATGTGTAACTGGTTTGTATTTATTTTGCTTTTAATCCCATATGACATAGAAAGTATTGTATCAGAGTGAGTTATGTGTCGGTACATAAAAATACCAGGCTAATTAATAATATGATAAGAGCTTTATATTCAATGAGCGTAAGAGAAACCAGTCTATACGCCTATAGACTTGTTTTGCTTTCTCCCCTCTGAATTATGGAGAGTTAAATTAAGTCAGACTTCAATTAAGAGCCAGAATGTTATGCCGTGAACTTAACTAACCCTAATACATAAACAGAAGCCATTTGTATATTTGACACAGAATATAAATGTCAACTTATCTAACGAGGACAGAAGCCTGGTGAGAGTTAATTGCTAAATTGTTCAATTAAGCTGAAGTTTAATACGAGGCAGTCAGTGCATGGAAATTTTATAACATATTTAGTATGATAGATAGTGTTTATGTAATCCTCAATTTGCCTCTAGTAAATGGAAAGTTGTCTTGGATGATAAGAGAGTAACCCATTGTTAAGATGTACACTAAAACCTTGCCTTAAAAAACAACTTTGAAATTAAAACCATCTCAGACATAAGACCATATACTTTCATGGTTCAATTTTCATTTTTTCGTCCAAATTTTAACTTGATACTCGAAACACTCACAACAAAGACCAATATTCTTCAGAACAAACAGAGGAATAATTGCTGAGGCTTGCAGTGTTGAGAAATATAAGCAATGTCATCTACCAGTATGCACAGTGGTATTGTACTGATATACCATCTAACTCATCATCAAGACAAACTTGCATAATACAATCAAAGCATTGTTGGGTGCAATGTGAGGAGGGAATATGCTATTTTACTGGTCTGTGCTCCCATATCACTTTCATCCATGGATATAAAATGCACAAGAAGTTACATAACATCATTCTATCGGTCTAATAGCAGGAATTCCAAGACATACACCCAAGCAAATAAAGATACAAAATCACCCCGCAGTCTCCATGGGAGATAGAAATGATTTTTAAAATCTTGACAAAAAAGAAAAGAAAATATAAGGCTAAAACATTTCTGCCAATGCTTACAAACATGTTATCTATAGATAAGAAACACATGCAAACATTCCCAGATGCTCCATAACGAAATATTCAAAAAATCTGTTCCATACATTCTACAGATTGGCAAAAATCTACAACATCATTATCAGGCAAAAAAAGTCAAACGCAGTTGGAAATCATAATTGGGATGATTAATGTAAACCAGTAGACAGGTTTCACAATGGTGACTGTATCACAAACAAGACAGTTGGGGCAGTAAAAATCAAAGGACTGAAGGTCCTGGGAGGTGCTAATCCAATGCAAGACTGCACGTTTTCAATTTTATCGTATTAGACTATTCAGGTAATTTTTCTCATTCCCCAAAAATGACACAAATAAAAAAATCCAGAAAAGCTGTCCTGTTATTCCACAATTGGTATATCCCTGACAAATATTTAGTCATTATACTCAACAAATCTATAATAAAATCAGAGGACTTTCCAAGTACTAATTTATTGAGACTATGAATAGGTCGATTAGACCATCCGGTTGACGATGATAGCAATGAGAAGCTAAAGCGCCTCAATAAAAAAATTGGCAAAGTCCCGCTCTGCACACTTAATTAACTGCTAGACAAAAAACCTGTACACTGAACATCTAGTTTCTCAATATCAAAAACCTTAATCATGAAGGAAGGAGTATAGATGTGACTTAAGGAGAAATGGAAACAATGTACGACAAATGAAGGAAATTGCTGTCACAGCAGCAGACCAAACACACCATCACATTATCCAGAGACGACTCAGATGTCAATTTCTCTGCAGACGCAATCTTAGATGTATCCAACCGATCCAACAAGACCAGACAACAGAGGAATCTAGCAGAAACAGACATACAGTAGCTCGATCTATAACAATAATAATCATGTCTATAGGGTAGCTTGTTTCTGCTGCAAATGTTTTCAATGCAATAAATTCCTAAATGCAATGGAAATTACCGGAGATAAATCACAATAAATGTAACAATTACAAGTTTTCTGGGTAAATATCATAATTCCACAATTATTGTCAATAAATGGCTATAACAATGTGACAGAGATTTATGGCAGACAATCCGTTATAGATCCAATATCGAGCAGAAATAAAGTGTAGGATTGCATTCTAAGAGAATTCAGCAAATTTCTTAAAATTTGCATCTGAAATGAATGTCTCCAAAAATGACGAAAACTTCAAAATATCAGAGAAAACCCCCCATACACCCATTTACAATTTTGTGCACATATCTAATCAAATCTGAAAATTTCGCATTTTTTTGTCCAAACAAGCGGAAATTAGCTGAAATGAGAAAAATTCTCACCCCATGAATACAAAAACAAATCCAACTGAATGTGATGCAGACATTTTCATACCAGACCATTATTTTATTAAGGTTATTTCTACTAGTAAACTTTCCTAACATTGTAATCACAGGTCAAATGGAGAAATGGAATAAAAATTGGCTTTTTTACACAAACATAGACACACATTGAAAAAGGGGAAAACCTTGCGAGGCAGCAGTGAGTGAGAAAGACTTTCTCGTCTTCCTTGCAATTCATAATAATCTAAACAGAAGCTGTAATGATTGTGAATGTCATCAAAGATATTCACAGAATTTGCACAGGGTGCAATTCAAACAACAAAAACAGACAGTAAATATTGTATGAAACGGAGCATATTACTGTACCATAGATACACAACACACAGAGCAGACGGAATTCTCACTGAATCAGCAGTTAAATATAAAACCAAATCTTTTTGTCTCATCCACAAATTTCTCCACATTTTGTAAACATTATTACAGATAGGAAATGGAAAAAGATGCCAAACAATATTGTACAATTCCTCGATGAACGATAATAGAATTGATTTTACAGCAAGAACTCCATCCATTAAAGTATAGATACTGTAAGATGCCATAAACTGAGATGACATCTGTTTTTCATGACTTAATATTAGCTACATGTTATTTTAAAGGCATTTATCAACAATATTTAAGTCTTTAATTATGCAGGAGTCAATTAACAAATTTTTTTCCTTGCTTTCCTATCAGTACTCCTATTGGCTTACTTGTACTTAAAGGCTTGCTTTTCAAAAAGCAACCAACATTTCTGCCTCAGATTGCTTACACAAGAAAGAAGGCATAGTGGCCTATGGGAAACAAGAGCATGTATGATAATGCTGTAGGTTTGAACCTAAACATGGGCAAGATGTTTTTGTAATCGTAATTCATGATCTCTTATTTGGGCACAATAACTGTTTGAACACTAGGGTACACAAGAAGCAGTCATTAACGTAAGTTGCAAGAACATAAATGCAACACATTTGACGAAGAATAAGTAAGTTTAAACTGAACATTACTCAACAAATGTAAATCAGAATGAGATGATGGACTTAAATATCACTTATCATGGTTCAACTTGTACAATACAAGCATTTTATTGTACAGTAAAAAGCATATAAGGATGTAACAGTGAACCCTTTATCAACATGCAATGACAGTGTATGATGTCACAGTATGACAAGATGAGTCAGTTCTGTTAGTTTGTTGCAAATATCCTTAGTAACGCTTACATTCACACACAGTAACCAAAGTAAAACCTGAATAATTAGATCAACAGTGGTTCTAAAGAAATTCTGTCATGTTTGTGAGGTGGTCTTATTATAAAGTTATAAGATGGTAGAAAGATCTTATTAATGACATGGTCTTAACTTCAAGGTGATCTATTAGTCAGGTTCAAGATTTTGAATTTCATTTTGTAAGAGGGTTACATCATGTACTCTTCATGATGCCTTAGTCTGCATTTCTTCAGCTTAAACAATTACCAAAATATATGTTAGATTTATAGACACTATTGCAGAGGAAATACATCAATCAAACAACAATTACAGTCTGATTAACAACAGAATATCCAGGGTTTTTTGTACACTAAAATCTATGGGAATGCAACTAGAATTACTCACTATCTAATATCTAAGATTCATTTATATTGTATAGGGAAGAAAATTTGTAGCTGAAACCTTACAGGTAGTAAAATATCTTGAAAACCAACAAACTCATTAAAGTAGCACCTGTTATGAATTTGGCAAAATCTATTATATGTTTTAGACAGGATTAAACAGGTGAATCAGGAGAGATAAGCCCATCAGTGTATGTACTCCACACTCCTACACAATATCTCAAGTATGAATAGTTATAACAACATTTGAACCTGGCCAGGATATAGCAGCTTTATATGGCAAGATAAGAGGGAAATTTCCCTCCACAGTAAATGAATGCATATAATTTCCTGGGTAAAAATTCATCTCAAATAAGTTTTAGTTGAAAGACAACAAAATGTAGTTGTTGTTTCAAATATCCTATCTATCATGTCACTATATACAGTGAAATCTATTGGTCCTGAAGAATTGGTCTTAGTTTCAAGGTGGTCTAATTATCCAGTCAAAATTTGGAAGAAAATTAAAAACTGATCCATTAAGACTGCAACAATGAACTGTTTTCTGAAAATACAGCAAGCCAAGAATACCTGACATTATAGCACTCAATTTTAGTTTATCAGTAAGTTTCTGGATAATATATACATGTACATAAAATGAAGCTTACAGTTAAAGCATCACAAGCCTATAGGTAGAGCAGCGTTCTCATGGAGGCAAAACATGGCAATCATGCTACAAATACTAAATGACATGGTAATTTCTAGCATTATTTAAAACCCGTAGACAATTAAATGGGGGGACATGGGCTTTAGTGTCTCCTTAAGGTACAGCCATGTAACACAACATGTTTAATCCCTACCAGCCTCGCCTCGTTCTTAATAATGTTTATGGTTTCCTCTTCCATACTGAGCAAAAATAGCCCAAAGTCTACAACATCATTTTCTATGGTATCCTATGCAACAAACATAGAAAACTACTTGACATAGATATCATATTATATAAGGTATTTCAAGCCTACATTATTCAACCAGTGTGACAATTGTTAACCTATCACTGTATATTAATGTCATTCTTATCTGAAATATTTCTTTTATCAACAATTTCAAAGTGCAGTATAAACACACTCAGCCCTAAGTTATGAAAATCGGAGTAAGTGGGCTGTTCACCATAAATTCACAATGGGGGGTAAAATTTATTCACACTTACATTCTTTAATATAATGATAAGAATATGCAAGACTCTTCTTTTAAAAAGGATGTAGATTTTGGGAGATGGAAAAACACGAATCAATTTTAATGCATTAAATGTAATCAATGAACATTAAATGAAACATTTAAGGCAAATTAATGCTTAAATAGTCTAATTCATTCCATTCAAGTTTATTTAAAATGAAGATAAAAATAGACAAACAGAAATGACAGGACTTTCCATAGATTATAATGTTTTGAATTCTTTAAAACATCTTGTTGAGCACGGATTTATGAAAAAGCCCACATTCATCGCCTTACATTTATGCGACCCAAGTTTAGAATCGGCGGGAAAAATGAACACCCACATGAACACCCACGGAGGGTTTGACAATTTTTATCAATATTCCGAAAGGTTTCAACTGTAAACAGATTAAAGGATTTGAATATTGACTTCAATAAGTTGAATATTAATTACAGGAAGACATTTTAGAGTTAAGAAGGATATGGGTGAAGTAGGGAAGTTAATACAAATTACACAAGTATCCGCCTATGTTTGAAAGATAGCCCGACATTCAGTGAGAGAAACTTACACAAGTATACGCCTATGTTTGAAAGATAGCCCGACATTCAGTGAGAGAAACTTACACAAGTATACGCCTATGTTTGAAAGATAGCACGACATTCAGTGAGAGAAACTTACACAAGTATACGCCTATGTTTGAAAGATAGCACGACATTCAGTGAGAGAAACTTACACAAGTATACGCCTATGTTTGAAAGATAGCACGACATTCAGTGAGAGAAACTTACACAAGTATACGCCTATGTTTGAAAGATAGCCCGACATTCAGTGAGAGAAACTTACACAAGTATACGCCTATGTTTGAAAGATAGCACGACATTCAGTGAGAGAAACTTACAGTTACTGCCTGACCAAAAGAAATTTTGTCTCGACATTTACTAGTTATGAATGCATAATAGCTTGTTAACTTGTCAGACCTTTCTTCAGGGATCTTGCAAAAAGCAATAGGACCAGTATGAATCTTGTATGGCTTGTCTGAGGCAGTCCTCCAACCTATCATCAGTTGACCTCACACATGCTCCCCAGAGTTTCAAATCAACACAAATTTAAGTTCTCATGCAAGCAACTGACAATTTCCTCACATGAATCAGATTGATGGAGGATAAACGACCTCATACTGATTCTTACACATGAATAGACTCACACACTGCTCATTTTCCTTGTCACGAATGTTGCAATCAGCTCAGTTGTAACACACCACGAAACTCTTTGAATGTGGAAATGAGTTGAAAATGCAAAGATAAGATTTGAAAAATTAGCTAGGAACGAATGTACCTTTGAGTTAAACCCAGGAGGATATAGGAAGCCTTTAGCCTCAATGCAGACAAGTGCTAGGATAAGTATGAAATGTTGGTACGTAGAAAGGTGGAGGATGAATGACAGTCAAACCATCACTTAAATTATGTGTAGCCAAGGTTTCCAACTCAAAACTTAATATGCATTGTCATGCAGTTATGCCAGACAGACTATTACCTTTCATTGTATGCATCTGTCAACTGTGGAGCCCTTGAACTGGCTAACTTTCTGGCGTTTAACAATTGTTTTCACAGATTAAGGCAAGACCAAATATTGACCGAAGAACAAACTTCACAATTGGTACTAAAATGTTCCACAAATCATGAAGCAACCTAAGAAATGACTGTATTATAGATAGAACCAAAAAGCGACAAAATGTGAATTAAATAATCCATCAGTGATCAATGGAGAGTACTGGATTAGGATCGGTCGTGTCTGATGAAGCTTGTTATAATGATGTCATCTAGATACCCTGGTAATGAACAGGTTATTAGCAATACACGATAGAGCTGATCAAAAATAGCTTGTGAGTGAGACATTGAAATATATGCAACATCCGGTGGAATGATGAGATAGTCACCTATCGGACACAGTACACTACTTGATGTTTGTATGGCGAACATAAATATAAAGATAATTGCTATCTTGTTGAGACCGTTATGGTAATGTCGACTTCCTTTTATGTGCGTACTTCACTTACGGAAATGAACAGTTAAGTGAGTAGTAATGGAAGACCGAAGATAAACACTGAAGTACTTGAAGGTGGAATATTTGTATAGTGGAATACTTTGGGGGGGGGGGGGGGAACACTTGTAAAGTTTATACTCATAAAATGCTTGATATTTATTGCAAACCTATCATAACCATAAACATTATTGCAGTGAGAGAAGGCAACAACAAAAACATGGCTTTGTCCAAAGTTAAAAATATGAGCATTGAGCTGCAGCAATAGGAGCATGTTTTGGTTGTTTGACATTTTACGCCCCAAATAATGATATGCTTCCTTGGCACATTGAATTTTCTGTGGTTGTCATTGATTAGGGTTTAACTCTGTTTCATTGTCATCAGAATTTCAACCATTAAGTCCATTTATTTACTTGAGAAAAGTGAGGTTTTCAGCCAATGAAAGCATGTGTTGAAAAATATTTACCAATAGACAAGGATTGTGTACACAATAACAGTATCCCCAACTGATTTTGAATCAACAGTACATATTGCTACAAGTTGACTTAAACAAGAGTTCTTGGTAAACAATTCTGGCACAAACTAACTTGTCCTTCTACAAGGAAAAACACCAATCCCATGCACATCCCACATGAATCAGACATGATATATTTATCTAAAAACTTCTCTATTTTGCACACGTAAGGAATACTTAATGATGAAGTCATCAACTACAGAAAGAAACAGGAAAGATTACATCAGATGTCAAGGTTTACAATGACATTTTTTACTCTGTCAAAACAAAACACTTGAAGAAGTACTTTTCGTACACAGAGTTTATTGTCAATGTTTATTGTATGAGATATTCATCATGATTGTATTGCTCTTCAGTACTTGCACCAGTTTTCAGAGTATTCTGAGGTTAATTTGTTCCATTTATAAAAGATTTCTACATTTTTTATGCTCTCGAAGTAATCAACAGCAACTTCATAGCTGGAGTACGTCCTCATGAATGTGAAATAATTGCTTTGAATTATGTATGAATATATCAAAGAATCACAACACAATTACTGTTCACATCCTACTAATAAAAAATCTCGAGCCACACCCAAAGTAACACTCCTATCTAAATATAACAGCTGTGTGGCCGCAAGGGAGCTAATACCACAAAGGGTCAGAAATATATGAAAGGGAAACATAAAGAAACCAAAACATACAAATCCACATTTTTCTGTGAGTATCATAATATCTCTTATAATGAAAGAGATTAAAATATAAATTAATATAAAAGATGAATATTACCAGGCTATGTGTGTATCAGATACACACCTGGTCTATTTAAGTATTTTATTTGCAATGGGGCATTATATCAGTCACAAAAATAACCAGGGTCATGCAGCCATCATGATGGGAGGAAGACACCAGGTGCCCTTTTAGCACCATTCTGGGCACAGATGGGCCCCGGGTAAAACCAACGATCTTCCATAACCCAGCATGACAGATTCCTCACATATAAATTATACTACAACATGGATGGAATTTGAACCCCTAGCAGTGAGGTGCAAGTAATTTGAAGTCAGTGACCATACCCACTCAGCCACCGAGCCCTCCCCCATTTCATATTATTTATATTTAACCTATCTGTACTACCGGACTGATATAAAACCATGCACATTTCTAAACTTATACATCAAAGTAGAAACAAACACAATAAACCTTTTTTAAGCCCGTTAAAATATTTTGTTATCAAAAATATGCACTTAAAGAAGTAACGATGATTGTTATTTCATCAGGAAAATTTGTTATACCAAGTACAAAGATGTGACATTTTGATAGCATAAAAACTTTCAGCTAACAGTGGCAATGACAGTAATTCATGTCTGCTGTAGTCTACCAAAGCAAAAAGCATTCATTTTGTAAGTCACATTGGTCTTTTAAAGTCAGTGTGCATTAAATATGAATATGCAAACAATCAGCCATGGAAACTATACTGTTTTCATAGTAATTGTAATATAGTTAACTTCACAGCAGAATATGTTTGACAAGGGAGAATCTTCAGCATCTTCACAACAAGCAAACATGATTGTCTAGGAATGCTCCGTAGGTAATCAAAATTCCAACTTCCTGAGCCACTCCAGCTATATATAGCTATTTTATTAACATATATTTACGTTACACTAACAGGTATGCGTAAACACAAGTAGAAATTCTTCAACAGCTACATTCTTGTATAGAAAATAATATTGCTATAACATTTGCCATGGACCATGAATTTTTATCTCAAAAAGTATTTAAAAGTAAAATCACTCAAGAACCTTGCATAATATCACTTATAAAAAACAGGTCAAATCCACCTGACTTTTATTGCTCAAATTCGGTTTAAAGTGATGATAAAATGAACCATGAAAGTCAAAGAAAACACCTTATAACCAATGTGATTAGTTTGTTAAGAAAATATACAATTCTGTGGCAATATACAGGTGTTATTGCAACATGCTTGCAAAGAATATTGCTTGCATGGAAATTTCCATTTATAATTAAATATATAATTGATCCATTGAATTACCACTAATTGCCTACAACTGATATTATACATTTGTTTCATGAGTCAGCATCCAGTCACAGACAGAAACAAAATGGGAAATTAATCGGCAGATCAATTAACTAATTTACTTATTATGGAAACTTTGCAGTTAAGTATTGAGATAAACCAATCAGATAGATACACATATATAAACCTCATAGACACCCAGGATTGGGAACAACATTAAAGGAACTGTGTCACACATTTTTGACAAATACAATAAAAGGCATAAAGGCATGGCACAAACAAAACTGTAAAATGTGTGTGCCCCCATTATGGCCTGGCAGAGGACAGCTGGTATCGAAGAACTGAGCAAGCAAGTCATCTACAGATCACTGGCAACCACGGTATGAGGTTTTATGGCTGTCAGACCAACAAGTTTCCTGTTACGTATTCAACTATTTTCAGTATCAATGTCACCATGACCTTAACCTTTGACATACTGACACCAAAAAAGGGATCATCCGCAAGAATCTTCCCTTTGAGGTTAACTACAGTAAGCAAAAATGTAACACAGTTATTGATTGAAATCAATTTAATACTGTCAAACACACCGACATGACCAAAACAATACAACCCTTTTCCTTACACATGACCATCAATATGACATACAATTGTTTGCATTTATGATCCTAGTTTCATCAAATTTTCTACTATAAGTTTTACTCGGTACAGCTAAAGTCAAGTTTTTGTTTGTTTTTCTACCATATACTAATATCAAATCCTCTATATCTCAAGGAGACACAGTGAAATTTATAACACAGCCACTATCATATAGAATACCAGGAAGTGTCACCTACATTACTGTCAGTATAAAGTTCAACTATACATTCTTACCTTAGGGTTCAGGTCATAAAAGTTGTAGAATTTATACTTCAGTACAGTGAAGTCATTGTCACGAAGTCCCTGTTCCATCAATGACCTTGAAGAATCCATCCATCTGTAAAGAAAATATTAAACATTTTATACACAGAGGTTTCCATATATTGTCCACCTGTCACCTTTTATAATTATGTCTTCATCATTTCATTTTATAAAAGCCATTATAGCAGCAACGGTTTGAATTAAAAAAAAATTAAAAGACTTCTATGTTACACATTCTGTCCAAGTGATGGGTATATTAAGTTAAACACAAAATTAGTTTGTCATTTGTTAATACTTTAATTCAAAGATGGTTTAATAGTTTAAGTTATGTAACGTTATTTCAACAACTAAAGGTATGTAGCCTTATATTAGTAGGTACTGAAGAATTATTTGATAAAATGACAGAATCACTACAACAAGACAGCAATCACACATGTTTGGTATATCACTAAGCCCAACAGTGTAACACTCAAAGCAGTTAAGGAACACCCTTTTCAGAACCCCCAGCCGGCTATCACTACATTAAATCATTAATAAAGTGCAGCGTCAAAAGCAATCATGGGCATCAATGTTAAATATAACATCATTTCTTAACATCATAATTATATCGCCTGAACAAGTCATAATGTAGAGGAAAAAGTCATATGACTGCCAGCAATGGGTAGGACTAGTTTGAACGATATATAATTTGCATGAATACATTATTGATCATTCTGATACAATACTGATGATGATAATTTATCATACATGAAAAACAACTATCAGATATAGCTATCTTATAACATCGTACAAGTTCTTACATCAATCATCATCAATTATGCAATGTATTATAAGGTATACAAGCGTTACACAAGCATTTTATATCTTAAAATTAACACGTACGTACACTCTGGAATGGAGCCGAGTCTTGGCTCCCAAAACTTACTAGGTCGACCAAGACAGGTTAGTAAATAAGTAAACTTCAGAACCATGTTTAAACCCCAAATGTCGTTTATATATAGCCACTGCCAGTGTCAGTGTGAGTCAACCTCAATATTAAGATTACCCCCAATAAGAAGACCAGTTTGCAAGGGTCCCAAGGAAGGTCGTGTATGATGGAGGTTTTACTGTATTACCATGCCTCCTTATGTTGTTGTGATGGCTGTGACCTTTATATGTGGCACTTTCAGCTTGGCTTCAATATTCATTGGAAATAAGGACATGAAGCCATTATACTTTCCTTTCATATCAGACACTTATTTCTGTGCCTTTATAATATAACTGTAATGGAATATAAGTGCTACGGGGAGCCTAGAAATCTGTTACAATCCAAGTCTGTGCCAAACAACAACATGAAGGATACCAAAGGGCAACAAACTTATATCTGGTAAAGAGATACATATCTGTGTATCACAGTGAATCATAATACACCACTAACAGGTTGTACTGACTCAAAGTATACATCTTCCCTGGCAATCATCTTGCTATCAGATAATGTCAACACTCATTCTTATCATTCTTAACCATACCAGATACACTTACAGGGGGATTACAGGTAAATTAATCCAACAATGATAATCCTATGATACTAAACCAATTTATTAATGAAAAACACCACTCCTGATTAGCAGACCCCTCAATCCCAAGAACCAAGCCCTCAGAAATCTGGAAACCAACATCATCTCTCAGTCAACAAACCCATATAGGACTTTTTGCCATTTTAACAAGAATAAAGTTTGAAAACAACTTTGTAAGAGTAACACCACTTTGCGAAATTGAGATTTACCATTTTTAGCTTAGTATAATTGACTGTAAAGAGCTCATAGAGACCAAAAGCATGGCATCAAAATATCAATATTGCCAAAAACACAGTGAACAATTTGTAGTATCATAATTATGACAGTCTGGATAGTACATGGTAGTCCAGTGTTCCAATATCTATCAATTCAACCAAACCCCAGAAGAATGGTAACACTTTGCAGTTATTCGAGAAGAAGTCCATACTGTGCAGTTGAACAAACAAGAGATGGGAATCATACAATAACTGTCAATTATATATCCTCAGTACAAAGGGAATAATAATCAGTATAGAACACCCTCAAGTGATAAGCACTTTGTAGTTTTTCTTTGAAATGCGAAAATATAAAGCAACACATATTGATCATACAATACAGGAAATTATATCCGATTCTGCCACACCATTAGTCAGTGGTTCATTACGTCTGTAACAATTGGCTGTAAAACAATACCAATGCCAAGAATATAATTATGAAGTATCATTGCAGAGGTTTAAAGCCCCACAATGTTATTTAAATAATAGAATGATTTCCACTTGTGGCTGCGGACATTGTTCCGATTTGAATTAATAATTAAACTAAGCCTGAAAATATTAATGTCAATCATCATAAAGGGGAACTTGAATGCCATGGTAACCATAAATGATGTTAAATCAGCTCTGTGTTCAAATACGGCTAACAACAGCGAAACTGTTTTTTTTTATCCCTGATTCACCATATCACATTCACTGCACACACGGAACCAAATTGCAAACGTTACGAAACATTAGCCGCAAATACCTTTACTGAACGCAGGGCCTCTGAAAACACACTGTAATGACCTAGTACTTCATTAAGTCTATAATACCACAGGTCTCTACAGCAGCTCTCTGAAACCACAGGTTGCCGTGACAGTCAACCCGAAACCAATTATGATGCAACAGGTATTTTGCTAACACAAACATTCTACTTAATTTTATCATTCATGTTCTTAATTTTATCATTCATGTTCTATGTCCTAAAGGTTAAAATAGAGATGACCCAGAAAATAACTGTTTGCGAAATTATAAATAGTGTCATATTTCTTATACAAATATTTACTTACACACTCCTTGCCTCAATGTATACATATAACCTATAAAAGGTATATACATGTACTTGAATATTTAACATTCGATATGTATGTAATATTTGATACAGCAATTAAGTAGCTGTTTCACACCGGAAAAGCCAATTTAATTATTTTGGTTGATTCAATTATGAGATACATTATAACGATTTACATAACGTCCATTTTGTTGACAATTGAATTTTGTTACTGAACTTGTGTTACAATAGTGGAAAGGAGACGTATTGAAATTAGATCCATTTATCTCAACACCTAATTTAAAACTTGACGCAAAGTGCAGTCACAGACGGGAATTCCAATTTTCTCCTCAGCGCCACTTTTGATTTGAATTCTGAAACTTGCTTGAACTGTTGCCAAAATGAGATTTCTTGCAACATTTGCAAATTCTTCAAAAAAACAACAAGCAATCTCTCAAGATGGCATCTACTGCTTTCAAATTTTTAGCTTACAAAACAAGAAGCTTTGCGGAGTGTGTATTCCAATTAGCATCAATCAGCCGTGAGAATAAACACTGGCAGACAAGGGGAAGCCAAGTCAACACCCTCGACCTACCAACTTTCCTCTCCTAGAATGCATGTTTTAATGTTTAGCATACTTCACACATACTTCAGTACAATGTTCCAGTTAAAAACCCTAATCTTTTAATCTCCATATTAATAATTCATGAATGGAATTTTTACACTTCTGAGGCTCTTTTGAGTTTAATTGAAAGTCTAATCTTACATTGAGTAGCTAAAAAGCATATTACACCATCACTTAGGGAGAACCTTGTTATAAAATTATTGACATATTTAATTAACTGAATTTCAAGATATAAACTTAAATGATTGCTATCAAAGCAAAGAGCCCAATACTTACATACAGGGGTACGCACCTGACTCTGGACCGTAGCTTGCACGTTGGAATCCCTTCTTGGATGAGGTTGAACAGTCAGTTTCACAATCCCTTATGAAAGTGCTAGTACTTGTTAGTAACCCATGAAGCAGTCATCGAGAGTGATTAAAAATAAGTTGGAATAATTTGTTTCACAATTGATGTAAAATAAATACGTTGAAACTAGATACTTACGCAAAATTTATTCTTGCTTTTTCTAAGAAAGTTTTAGGTCTGTTTAGGTGTTGAAATGCGTCTTTTGTCGAGACTGGTGGACTGTTAGCTAGAGCAGATTCCATGGCACTTTCAAACGATAGACTGTACATGGAGCCTGGTGACATGGTTCCATTCATTAAGCTCATATTGCCATTGGGTGACAGTGTGTTGTAGGGACTACCTGGGGTACCAGGCGTTCCTGGCGCGTGCCCTAATGTATTCTGAAACACAAAGAAGAAAAGATGAAAACAACATAACGCACATCATGGTTAACCGTTATAACCTACGCTATTAAAGCAATAATATGCTACATCCCATGCTATAGGCATCACCTCAGCAACAACATTATGTCAAGTACCAAACTATTGTTATCTTGATAAACAGGAAATATTTAATGGACATATGCTGTCCCAAGATAGACTATTGTGAGAGCACTATCACATGGAAACACTTTAACAGAACCTGTTCACTAAATATAGTCTACGCATCTCTTTCTATGAAATTTAACTTTCCGGAACGCAATAATAGGTCTGAAATACGCCAGTTCCAAGAATGAATATCAACAGCCACATTTGTTTGATTTATTCTTCATATTATGTACAACGCAGAATGTAACAGTATAAGATTGAGATCAAACTGAAGTCTCAGAAAATGTTAATGTGAGCGGAGTACAAGAATTCCACAGAGATTTGTTCTTTCTAATGTCTACTTTTTTGCTTACGCTTCCCTGGTGAAAAGAATATTGCGTGATTGATTTACTAAGATTTTTTTTCAATCTGTATAGAGAATATTGATGTATTGTGTCATACAGAAATTCACACGGATGAACAAATCTCAATTCATATACGTACATTGTATCCTGATTAATATAACACGCAAAGATACTCAACGGGTCGATAGCAATATTCAACCGTATGATGAGAATAATCATGATCAGTTAGTTTGTGGCAGGATTTTTCTATTTTCATTTTCTATTAATAATTAACTGGTGTTTATGAGTTGCTTATAAACCTTTGATGTGCTGCAGCAATATTGCGGTTTTTCTAAAATCAAAAACTTCCCTGGAAGCCAGTGCTCAGCTGCCACAAGTTACCTTGCTGAGTCTGAATTTATTTGGATATTATTCACATCAAACACTGCTTTCTGAATGCTGAGTTTTCTTAGCGTCCCTTTTCTTTCAGACTTGATGAAGAATCTGAGATTAGAGGGCCAAATTGATTGAATGCTCAGCACTCAAGACGTACCCTCAATTTTAGTTCATACTCAAATCTCCAAGAAAGTGTATTATAAGAATACTTGGCTTTTAGTTGACATTTAATAATTACCAATTTCCTAAACTCAGATCTCTAAACTCAAACTAAGCAGAGTAAATGTTGACATCTGAGTGCTCAGAGTGGCGAGTATCAGTAATAACTATTAGGGCCCACTGGTGCCACAAAGATATTTAAACCATACATAAGCATTTGAACAAAAGTTCCGATTTTAATGTTTGTTAATAATAGGCTTTTTAACGGTATTGATTAAATTGATATCAAAACTAATCAAAGTTCAATTATGACCGATTGATACATGATCAAAGAAACATACCATATCAGGTGACTTACAAACTATGTGTAGTTATTTTTATATACACTTCAAATGAATTGATCTTCAGAAAATTTATCCTAAATCACCATCATAAAAAATACATTAATCGAGATTTGAAATCAAAATAGTATTTTAAGTACAAATAAATGTTTCTGCATTTATCACCAAAAAAAATCTTTGATTTTCGCAACAACATTTTGCTTATAACTAAGAAAATTGTAGCTTAGTATTTACATTATGTTAAGTACTGATATGTGATTTACACCACAGTATGCTTAACATAACCATTTTTGGCTAAGCTTACATCACTAGGTACACTGACAGCAAGACAACAGTTAATCTATTTAACTGTAATAAACTCAACACCATCAGCTATGAAAAGTTGTAATCAACAACATTTTGGACCAGTCAATGGAGCTAGATCAATATAACAACAACACTATAAGACCTAGCATGATTAGACATGATTTGGACACAAAGTTTTATTTAGTAATGCCTTAAAACAACTGAAAACAATATGTAAGGTACCGACTATTAGATGTTTATCCTTCCTGTTATTCAAAACAGAATTAAACAACTGGTATTATCATAGTATGCAAACTGTCATCTACAATAGTCTCCTTGACAATGAAATGACCTCATTCTAGCAAACCCAGATTCTGAAAGGTCAAACGACTTACCACGGCAAGCACAACTCGGTCTGAACAACTACATCTCTAATCAACACACTAACAGACCTCTTGACTGAGGAATTCCATGTTTAAGTTATGTATAAGAAAATCCTGGAAGATGTCTAAGTGTTTTTGCCAAGAGAAAAATCTGCTGACGATACACACCAGGTGCAAGGGGTGGCTTACATCATAAGATAAGGCAAACAATAGACACCCATTTCTGCATGATTGTTTAGAAATGAACCTGAAAACTAAATATCTTAACGAAGACTTAATTATAAGATGAATCGATGATTCATTGAAACTTGTTGAAGAGTTGGCACACAGCTTGCTTGATATAAACCATCTTCTTACCTCACCTTTTAGCTAATTTATATCTGACAAAATTAATTTAGCAAAAAATATTTCTGAAATATAATATGATAAAACACCTTAGAAACGCTGAAATGTACAACAATTTTACAAACTGTGCCAATATCTTTACTAGCTTGTCAGTCAAGGTCATTGACCTACTTAAGATGCCAAATTTTAATTTAAAATAAACATTTTTATTTCAAGGGCTGTGATCATGGCTAAAAGAATGTAAATTGATAAAAGGATCAATAAAAGATTATAACATGGGGAGCAACATAAAATAAGGAAATTATCACCACTGAATCCAGAGATTTGAAAGTATATCATAGTACAAATGGATCAAGGTTAAGGTCATTCAGGAATGAGTAAGTTGTAGCTCCATTTGAGCTTTCAAGTGAATTTGTAAAGATGTTTAATGTGAACACAGTTATTCAATTAGGAGCACACAAAGGTTGTTGAAGTCAAAATTAGGATAATTTCAAGGTCAATATGGTGAAACACCTGTAGAAAGCAAAGTAATTGTACTATAGACAAAATTGGTGCATTGTTAGGGGAGGACAACCCATAGACCATTTTGATGAAAAGAAAAATGTGAAACAAAGTCAGACAATATCAAACCAAATTCATATGGGTATTATAATTTCAAGATGAAGAAAAAAAGCTTAAATTCACTTAAATAACATTAAATATTTGCAATAGTTATTTAAGAATTATTAAGAATTTCTCATACTGGCAATCACCAATGCAAGTAGCAAAGATCAAACATTTGAATTTAAAGACTAAAATGTTTAAAAAACAATTATAATCATGGGACACAAAAATATTGACAGAAATAAAACAATGGAAAAGTGTAATATCAGGAGCCTAAAAGGTTTTAACAATTCTCCATAAACAAATGAAGCAGTTAATTAACAATATACACTCTTTCTCATCGTCAAACCAATTTCAATTCAGCATAGTGAATACAAAACAGAATGCCAACTAATTATATGAAACAACAGAAATAATAATTATGTCTACATAAAACTTAATATAAAAGAGAATTTCTAGAAATAATCTGTTCCAACTGCAGCTGCTACCATCAATATACAAAATCAGTGTCTACATCTACAGTATATATGTGTATGAAAATGTAGACGATGTTGTTGTTGTTCTCACAGGAAATATCTCTATAATTGTTTGGTAGGAATGAGCTGTCAAGCGAGTCAGACAATAACAGGTCAATGTACCAATATTTGGTCAAGATTTTTCAAGATGTAGGGACACTGTTAATGCGGTGTTAACTTTAGTTTACCATTAATTGTTCACATGCTTTTTTGCTTATTGTACTTGAAACAGTAAGAGTCTTACCACCTTTAAGATTTATCTATATTTCGTATTAATAAATGTGTAAAATCTTCAAATTTACTATAAGCCAGTATGATAAAATATGTTTTAATTGAAATGTAGCCAATTTCTGTAGCAAATAAACACATTGAACATACCGTAATCAGTCTTATAAAAACTGTAACAATTTTAATAACTGCAACTCGGGAGGCGTGAATTATTAATAGTAACACATACACAGTATTTGTCAATGTGACATTGCCAAGTCAACTGCATCAAAATAAGCTGTCTGCATCATTTAAGTAAATCGAAATTCATCAAATGTTTTTTGTGCTTTCATCACCTGTAGTAAGACCTATATATATCACAACAGGATAAACACCATCCAAATTGCTCAAAACAACAACACAACTTACCCCTGGGGAATAATAGCTTAAAATAAGCAGGTGATTTAACTAATTGGATAATTTAGCAACATTGATGTACAAGTGGTCAATAGTACCAAACTAAGAGAAATATCAAAATTATTTGATAATTTCAACAAAATATTCCATAAAAGGAGGAAACTGATATATAAATCTAAGAAACATATATATGTGTGAGCTATCCAACCCTAAACACAATCTTGAAGATGTGATTGGTCAACTAAAACATAGTGAGACTATTTATACAAAGGATGTGAAATTATATGGTGCATAATGTGAGCTAAACATTGAAAATGAAACAAAACAAACAATATTTATAAAATATTTATAAACAACAGAAAACAACAATATTAACAACAACAAATAACAATAAGTTAACAACTGGACAACACCTCTATACATATACTCACATAATCATAAAACTGTCCCAGAGAGATCTATGGTAGGAAAATCAGATATAGGTTTGATGATTAATAGCTTCTCAATGGAAATAATTACTGTACCATCACATACCAGGGTAAATTGTGATGGACAATTACTTTATAAAGATAAAAACTCCAAGAGACACTAGTGTTGATCCTATATAGAAGTTATTAATGTGACTGAAATATTATTCATGGTATTCCCTTCTGGTGAGCTTGCATTTGGAAAATAGCAACAATTATCAATTTTTACACCCGTTACCTTAAATACAGTAAAACCTCAATAATAAGACCAAAATTGGGACCATTGAAAAATGGTCTTCTTATCGAGGTGGTCTAAATATTGAGGTTGAATTTAAGAGCGAAACAGTGAAAATGGACTTGAAAATTGTGTTCTTAATTTCAAGGTGGTCTTATTATTTAGGTGGTCTTCAAATGGGTTTTTACTGTATGTTATTAGTCCTTATTATTATTTATTAAGTGTTTATATGACGATATATACATATACATAAATATATATATATACAATGCAAATGTCTGAATAAATTACCTGTTCCAATCATTATACAGCAGTAAACTATAACTGAACTTGTATTACTGAAGCAACAGAAATATGAAGTAAACTAATCAATTAAAGCCAGATTTGTGTGACAGCCTGATATAATAATTGCTATAGACTGATTAATATAAAAGAACATAATTATACAACATAGGACAGCAACCTTAAATCGGACTTCCAAGACATATTTTTGTACCACTACATTCTCCACACATCTGTAGTAGTTTTGAGTCATACATGTACAAAAACATTTCATCATATATTTGAGGTACAGTAAAACCTCAATAATAAGACCACCTTTAGGATTCTTGAAAACTGGTCTTATTATTGAGGTGGTCTTAATATTGAGGTTGAATAAAAAGCAAAACAGTGAAAATAGACTTGAAAATGTTGAGGTGGGCTTTATGGGAAGTTTTACTGTAATAAACTTCGGACAGATTGCACAGAAAGCCTGGGTATAGCAAAAACACTGAATAAGGCTCATTTCTGTGACGACGTGTCAAGATCCACATGACTGTCACACAACTGGATGGCATGATTCTGATGAATGAGATAAAGCTAATGCATGAAATGATTCTGATGGATGATAGGATATGGTCGGATGATGCTGATATGGCTGTCTCAGAATTGTTCTAGTTTTTTAATCGGAGTTTCTTAAAACTCATGAAAGGACATGAATTCATAGTAAGTTCAGTTTTGAAATGTACATTAGTTGGAGATATACTAGCGAAAGTAATAAGAAGACCAACTGTTGTATTTAGTAGTACCAATATTTGAAATCTACTGGTCAACAGTACTGACCTGCCACTTCTAGAACACAGTTCCTAAAAGGCTGCTAAATACATCTTCCATTCCAACACTTTTGACCAGTACATACTGACTTGAGGTAACTCTCAAGTTGAGATTCACCAAACTGGAAACTATAAGGGATTTTATATATATATATACTTACTGAAGGTGAAGGGCCCTTGGGGCTTCTATTGTAAGGACTTAATCTATCCAGACTATTTTGTGAATTATGATCCAATGTTCTATTTCCATTCACTCCTAAACTGTCATTTCCTCGTGATTCTTTCTTCTTCTTCTTGTCTTTCTGGTTCAAATTTTCTTTAATGTTCTTTTTTAAGTCATCTTTATCAAACTTTTTCATCAGAGATAATTCTTCTGGGTGTCTTACTCCTGGAACAGAGAGAGAAAAATGTTCTGTTGTTACTATGGTGCTGATATATGATAAATAGTCTGTCAAGATACATATCTGTGTACATGTATGGTATGTCATATCACTTGTTTACGTGTATGTACAAGGTGAATGTCCTACAGTCGTTGTTGTTCAACCAACATTGAATCATTTCCTGGACAAGAAACACGCAATAAAACAACAATAAGTGAGTCAGGGTGTCGGAAATATGTGAACATAGAAAACAAACTATCAAGGGGTGGGAGCAAAACAAGACTATCTGCTGCTTTATCTAAATGCAGATAGATCTGTTTTGCTTTCACCCCTTGACAGTACGACAATGTAAGTATCAGCAATAGACACAAATTTTACACTCAGGTCTTTCTATTGATAATTTGTCATCAGGTATCAACCAGCAATACAAACACAATGTGCAGGTTGAGACTTCCTGTGTTTCCTATCAGTGTAAAGTTGTTTCCTCTAAGCTACCATTAACAAACTTCTCCACCTCAACAAGAAAAGGATGTCAAATGACGCCTGCGGTATTCTCTGATTGGAGAAAATCAGCTAAGAGAAGATAATTATGTCACAACCGTGAATCAAATTCACCAGATCGGTAGTTAGGTCCACAACCGACTTGGCTACCAGAGGGAGTTTGTGCAGATAGTCGAAAGATTGTTTACATATGATTACAATGTCAATGATATTGCTAAAATGACATATATGCATACAGGAAACTGACACAAAGTTAGAGTAGATATGTGGGGATTAGATTTGCAAACAAACCAAACACTTCAAATTGACACGAGTGCTCAAGTCAGCAATTCTCCAGTTAATGAACTTTCCTCCCTGAGGATAATACTCTATATACCTTTTGTTTTACCCCAAAATGCCACAGAATGATTATTATGTAGAAAATGATTACAAGAATATAAGTACCCTTGTATTATGTGCATTATCTGTAAGAGTAATGTGCCTGGTTTGTTTCAGTCAGGAAAAATTGACTAATTTGTATAGCTATATCACTATTTTCTCACAGAATTTTATCTTGTTCACATCAAAAAGGTCATACACAGAAATAGTGAATGTATAATTTTGCAGAATTGCTAAATCAACTCTGGCTACTTTCCCAGAAATGTATACAAATTTTGATAGTAGAATATTGTTTCATATAACTTAGAAGATAGGCCATTATACAATGTTCTCAATGATGTACACCGTTGTGGAGTTATATTATAATTATAATCGATGTCTGGCAACCAGGAATTCTATCTTGTAACATGCTTCCTGCAGGCAGACTTATGCTCTTCCCTTTGGTACTGTATAATCTAAGATTTCCTGATAAGCATTCCAGGAAAATATGATATATTTTATACATCAAATGCACAAACAGCTATTTATACCAGACATTAACTCTAATTATTGAAGACTTCAAACACCAGTATCCATTAAACTGCACTATATTTTGACAACACAAACTGTTGGAGGAATGTTTTACTATGACTTGCAGGCTTGAGTGATTTGTAGCTTATAATGAATGTAATGGAATGGGGCCTGAAGTCACATATAAACAGCCAGGGTCATGTAGTGACTTTTCCAGCTATTAGGGTGGAGGAAGACATTCTAGCATTATTTTGGGCATAGACAGGCACCATTCTTCCCCAAGTCAGCTGGATACCTTCCAAGCATACAATCCTGGGTGGGATTCATACCCGCAGCATGGAGAGGCAAGAGAATTGAAATCAGCAACCGCTCTGCCATAGAGGCCCCAAACTCATAATGAAACTAAACGCCCATGTAACCCATAGCAAGCATATGTATGTTGTGGTCTATTTCTATAAACCAAGTGGCATATACTGTAGATAGGTTCACGTCTGTAAGACTGTCAACAATAACAAAGTATTCTGTACTTTAGATGCATTTGCTCATACCAGTAATCTAAACAAATTGTGTGTCAATTACTGGATTGGTTTGACATTCAAGGTTTCCTGCTTAAATCTAACATAACAACAGATTGATTTACGCAGTTACTGATGGATAACTTAGAGAATAATTGCAGAGACATTTGATCATACACAAAACTGATAAATATACATTTATTTGGTTAGTTAATTCAACACTTTGAAAAACTCCTTTTTAACAATCTAATATTAAGATTAATCTGGCCATCATTTACAGTGTGCATCGAAAATAAATTATTCATGCCTTTAAAAATTTAATATTAGAAGTTTGGACCGATATAATGAACTTCTTTTGGATATAAACTCTGTAACTTTCTAGAAAATTGAACATAATTATTGTTTAATTAGAATATTTTCCATGTAATTAGATAGACCATTATTATATTACAACATGCAGTTCTAAATTAGACATTGTTGCATAACTCTACTATAATTGTAATCTGTGTAATGTACTTTCATTTGAATATAAAGGAAATTAAGGCTATATAACTTTGACACAATTAATGCATATAAATATTCGTCACCAGCATAACTTAAAGCGATGAAGTCATTACACAAATATGAGGCAATAAGCATTTTTTTGCTAAGATTTTAAACAGATATTCATTCTCACCTGAGCGCACATTGTCAAGGCAAAAAATCATTAAACCACAAGTATAGGACATTTATAATAAACACATAGTATACAATTAACAAATTCAACATGACAGCAAACCTATCCTGAATGGTATATTTCTTCCTGTTTTATGGGAACTATCAGACAAGTATAAATATTGATACACCTAAGTAAATAACCCAAGAAATCAAAGAAGTTTAAGAACAAAACTATTCTTATCTGTGTGATATTTCCAGACAAAACTTATTGATATCAGGAGACAGTGGGCAGACAGTGTACTGAGATGCCAGATTAAAAATATACAAAAATTATAACTCATTTCTTACTCTTGAAAAACAAGTTCAAAATACTTCTCAACCTCTCCAGAGCGGCCCTGACTCTTAAACAACAACCTCTCTTCATCAACTTTATCAATTTTCCTGTGGTAAAATTTACAATCAATTCAATTTCTCTAGGCACACCTTGTTACAACAGCCAAAATGTTCAATTCCGAAAGGATGTTCAAGAGAGGTTGCGCTGCCTATTAATTGCACTTAATTTCTTGAGTTATTAACCAGTGTTCATGCCTAATTCAGGGATTGAAAACACCTCCAAGAAAATTCCAGTTTGACAACACCATGCAACTGCCAGATTGGAAGTACTGGCCAGTTTGACAACAAAGAGTGTCAGATTTGAAGTACTCATGGCCAGTTTGACAAAAACAACTGCCAGATTGTAAATACTGGCCAGTTTGACAACAAATAGTGCCAGATTGGAAATAATGGCCAGTTTGACAACAACTGCCAGATTGGAAGTACTGGCCAGTTTGACAAAACCAACTGCCAGATTGGAAGTACTGGCCAGTTTGACAAAACCAACTGCCTGATTGGAAGTACTGGCCAGTTTGACAACAACAACTGCCAGATTGGAAGTACTGGCCAGTTTGACAACACCAACTGGTAGATTGGAAGTACTGGACAGTTTGACAACAACAACTGGTAGATTGGAAGTACTGGACAGTTTGACATCAACAACTGCCAGATTGGAAGTACTGGCCAGTTTGACAACACCAACTGGTAGATTGGAAGTACTGGCCAGTTTGACAACACCAACTGGTAGATTGGAAGTACTGGACAGTTTGACAACAACAACTGCCAGATTGGAAGTACTGGCCAGTTTGACAACACCAACTGCCAGATTGGAAGTACTGGACAGTTTGACAACAACAACTGCCAGATTGGAAGTACTGGCCAGTTTGACAACACCAACTGGCAGATTGGAAGTACTGGCCAGTTTGACAACAACAGCTGCCAGATTGGAAGTACTGGCCAGTTTGACAACAACAACTGTCAGATTGGAAGTACTGGCCAATTTGACAACATAGAGTGCCAGATTGGAAATACCTGCCAGTTTGACACCATCAACTGCCAGATTGGAAGTACTGGCCAATTTGACAACAACAACTCCCAGATTGGAAATACTGGCCAATTTGACATCATAGAGTGCCAGATTGGAAATACCTGCCAGTTTGACACCATCAACTGCCAGATTGGAAATACTGGCCAATTTGACAACAAAGAGTGCCAAATTGGAAATACTGGCCAATTTGACAACAAAGAGTGCCAAATTGGAAATACTGGCCAATTCAAACAGTGCCAGATTTGAAATACTGGCCAATTTGACAACAAAGAGTGCCAGATTGGAATATGGCATTTTACCCTGATAAAACATTATAATACATGAAACAATTTTATCTTCACCAAGTTAATATTTGTATTGGAAAGGAAGTATGTATTTCCTAGTAGTCATGAGTAGAAATTGAATAAATTTATAAATAAGTTGTATTGTGTAAGACGTAATTATCATGTATTATGCAAGGGCAGCTTGTGAAACAATGGCATTCAGACGATTTGCATTACAATGAACGAGTTCACAATTACGCAGTTAGTTTCTAATAATAAACAATGAGAAAAATGACAGTTAACGAAAGGTAACTGGATAAAAATGTGAATATCTTAATGTTTTAGTCAATAAACGTGCTGAAAGAACAGTAATAATGAATATTCTAGCAGTTATTTAGTGTCACAGACATATGAGTCACGGATAACGCACTTAGAAGCACTTTATGTAATGTAAAAAACTGATCTGTTGAGTAGATCTATGAGATTTCTGAAATCTTCTGGGTAATAAAAGCTCCCCGGTGCCAAGCTCTCGACTAGCAGACAAAATACATGTAGACAATGATTTATAAGAAAACGATAAGGAAAAATAATGAGCAATATTAATATATTTCATAGGTCTGCCATTAGTCATATATGCGTCAAATGTCAAGTTCTTTGCAAATATTGGTTAGATAATTCAGAATCTACTATTTTAGCCACACTGGAAAGTTTTTACAAATCATCACAAATTGTTGTATTTAGATGTAACTAGTACATTTTGTAAGCAAAAAGATATTACTCAATGACAAATATGACATTTTTACGATAGATTAATATTATGTTTGCAACTGAAAAACAGCCGCCAGTGAATAATGGTCACTTCTGAGATTTCCTATGGCGGACCAAGCCAATGGTTTGATGTATTAATTTCCCCTGGCAGTTGTTCATGAAGAAATCAAAACTGTAAATACTTCATTAAAAGTTCTCTCAATGTTACATAATTATAAAGCCATAAAGACATATTTTCCCATACAATCTTGGGCTTTACTTTTTGTACTTCTTCGCAACAGAAATCAATGACTGTGTATACAACTCCACAAACAGTAATAACGATAGAACAATAGTGCACAAGGCTTACATTGAATGACATAACAAAAAATAAAACAAATCCATTATTGGAATACATGTTCATCAAACAACAGAATCCTAAAGACTTTCTCCATCTATTGTTTAACCTGTAAGGGCTGCCATACTCACAGTATTCATTCCATTGTATGACAAAAGCTGCCATCAATTCATCTAGAACAATTAACAATGTAAAAGCAATGCATGGTATTTTTGAGGGAACAAATCATGAAAATAGACTGATTAATAAGATGAGGCCATACATGTACTCAGTAATACAGAACATTTAGGGTTTTTAAGGGCTTCTTGTAGTACAAGTACACTGTACATGAAATCCCTCAGAGTCACTAAAGAATGTCAGGATGAAATGGTGCTCCGAGAAATACCATCTAGCATATCAAAAGATACTGTTGATATTATGAGTCATTATAGAAATCGATGACTGTACAATCTTTACAGTTCAATCCTAATGCTTATACTTTTGCCAGAAAATTGAAATTGAATTCACTATCTTAGTTAATATAGTTGGGTATCATTTTCCCAAGACAGAATTTTATTTCGATTCTGTCTGGTGGTTAAAGGCACATATTATAGAGATCTCTGAATTTTGATTGGAAAATATTTCAATAGTTTATATACCATGAACTAAGGGATTTTAGTAATAAAATAAAACTATTGTTCATGAATTTATCAAAGTAAGCAAAATTGAAACAATTGTCATAGCAAACAGGACAATGATGTTTTATTGACATTCTTAGAAATGCTGAGCCTTCTGGTAAATCCATGATATGATTTTTTCATCAATTCCACAGAATAGATAATTTGACATATTTATCACAAATGTTTATGTGCCAGAAAGGAGAAATCCATGTCAGACATTTGGGGATGCTAAGTGCTAATTTCACAGGGGATAACTGAAATTTCCAATTGAGAAAATTGCATTCCAGCAATTTATTGTGTAAATATATATTCCCCCATACACATACCAGGCTAAACAGTATACAAATCTCAATACTAATAAATTGGAACCAGATTGATTTTTTGATATTTGCCGTTTCATTAACTGAATCTGCCAATCATTCGGATTCATATCTCATCCAAATATAATATAGGTTATTGCAAATTCATCACTAACATATAGATATAGAGATAACATGATGATTAAACGTTGATTGTCATAGCGGTAAAGTTTGAAGAATATATCATATACCAATACTATCTACAGGAATGTCAGTAACGTAAAATACCCACCAGATAAAAGCTTAATGTCTGAATTGTAAATTACAGAGACGAAACTATGCTTGTGTTCCAACGATAATTTTAACATGTTAATTCTAAACCTGTGATATACTATGAACAAATTTATCAAACAAATCGTCACTCATCAGGTGTATTAACATAGATTTTTATCTGACAGAATATTTAATCATACAGGAAAACCCTTGAGAAGAACAAACAAAGTACAAAGGACCTAAATACACCTATACACAGCGTAAAGTATTTTTTCCTTATGCATACTTCCACTTTGTAAACAGAACAGAACATGAAAATAATGTCGCATTTGAAAAACTTTTAAGCAAACAAGAGCATTTGTGTGTCATAGTTTGATAACTGTATAAACGAATTCCCAAACTATAACAATAATGAAATATTTTAAGTCATCATATTTTGGTGTTGTACAAAGGGCTGTGATAGAGGGAGACATTATACTTGCAGTGGTTCTAGGTCACCAAGATATGGAAAATTGATTACTCTATATTTTGCTATGTCATTTTCAGTTTATTGCATAAAATGAAGTTGTTGACTTTTTAATTAATATTTTATTGCCAATTGAATAGTTAGTTAGTCTTATATTTTCCGTACAAGTATTTACCATGCTCACCTAGTACTGAACAAGACAGTATATATGTACACAGTATTGTGGTAACACTAACACAGGACCGCATTGTACAAATGTAACATAAAGGTATCAAATTGTTCTACAGTATAACACTATAGTGTTATATAACAATCAACTACAGTTATGTGATCAAGAATTACAATATTTGCTGTTTGTGTTGAATACCTTGTTCAAGTGAAATATAACCCTTTGACACTTTTAGTTCGGTTGAAAATTATTGTAAATGCTTCATTATCAAACCTGAGATTCACTAGTCTTATGCCAAGCCCTGATCAATATAGGGATTTGTCAAAAAATGGGCAACAAAAAGTGTTTACAATTGAACAAGAAACAGTTGCACTATTAACATATATTACTAATGTTGGCTTTTATATATTAAGAATTACAACAACTGCTTATGTAAAATTGGGGGGAAGAATAGCGGTTGAAGGGCAGATCGAGTGCCTGATGCTGATCCAAAGGTCATGGGTTCGAATCCAGTCTTGGGGGAGGTTGAACCGCGAAATTCACACTCCATGAATTAGGCACGTGTACTGGATTAACCAAGGAACAATCACTCAAAGTGATTAATACAAGTTGCTAGAACTTGTTTTACAACTGACAGAAAAAAGAAGAAGCAAATAACCCTAAAAAGAAATTAATGATGACTTATGTCTATTTTACCATCAGTACACACTGGGTGGGTATCTCAGTATCAGGATCAAGATGTGTAGGTGTATCAGTAATGTCATCAGTAACTCCTAGATTTACAGTATCAACAACATAACCAACCAAACAACCACTTGGCATCAATACTATACATCATGTTTGATCAATGTCTGATGAAACTCACAGAGTTCAAGTAACAACTTAATATCTGCCAGCAGACTTTGTATTACAACCTTTCGTATTATTACATAAAGTCAATCAAGATTTCTGCCAGAAAACATGATAAATATAGACATTATATGGCATGCTACTGGTTGAGATCTACTAGTGAACACTCTTAGTGCCAAAATTGATAAGTTTGAAATTTACAATGGTAAAGCAGAACAGAAACATGTTCAGCCTTTTACTAGAGAATTAGGAAAACAGAACATGCGAGCTAATTTGTTAAATGGACAAATATCTACTTTATCTGATAATCATTTTCCATCTAATTTTATCAATCCCATAAGAAGCCTACAATCACTCAAAGCCAAACATTGGAAGGTCATTATCGGTATAGTAACCAACATCAAAAGGCAATAAGTCAGAATATTTGGCACAGTTTATAACAGATTATTGATAATGCTGAATTGATCCAGGGTTTATTCAATTACATTTATGAGCAAATAAATACAGGTCAATATTTACACAAGGTCAACTATCCAGTAAGGAAATAAACAGACCAAGACAAACACAAGAGTACTACAGTTGCCCATTTGCAAGAACACCACCCAGGCATTTGACCATAAAAGCCATTATCTCGACACTCAGCAAAAAGTGGTCAATAAGAAATAATCCTGAGGACCTAGGACCATAATAATGGTTATAGAATACTGAATTAAACAGCCATTTTATTGGACAAATAAAACTGTGAATAATACCAACATCAATGTTTAAACGGGTTCTCTAAACAAAGCGTACAGATTGAATCTGCCATTAGTTTAGTGATTATTCCATCTCAACCAAAGAATTCAATCAACAGCACAGTGTGTGGTACATTGAGTTTCACAGTTTTTTATGAAAACAATCTTCTACAAATGTGTGTTTTTGGTTTATGTGAGGAGGACAGAGAATTCTGATACAGATCTGATATCACAATACAAAATCAACACACATCAATGGCCACTAATTCCATTTTATCACCATAATTTGCATACAAATATAAAATCTCACATTTCGAGCTATAATCATCAGTTTTATAAACAATAAAAGATATCTGCAGGATTTATTGATAATTTTGAACAAATATAATACAGAATGTTCATTTAAAGATTGGGTCAATAGAACTTGTGATACACAGACATTCAGTAGGCGGTATCTAGTGTCTCCTATAACTGTCTATAAATCATTATAAACTATATTAAATGCCAAAATATGAACCAAGAAATCGTTTTGAGAATGTGTGCAAGTGAAAATAAATGAAATCGTTACAGTTCTTATGTGAATACCTAGCATTACCCATCTGTTTTATCCATCTGCAATATGTGAATCTCAACCATAACAGAAATCTGATGTAGACCAAGAAAGTGCTGGTATAAAAAGTGAAATTATATAAAATCTTACAAGCGAATACAGGTAATGAATGGAACAAAGAAGATCTGTGTAAGAAATGAAAATTACCGAAGTTTTACAAACAGAAGATGATGAGCTTACCTAATTCTTTACACAGATGCTGTACAGCATGAAAGACATCAGAACTGAAGTCTACACGATTATCAAGTATTTGCAAGTCTGGAAGTTGAACACGAAGGTTTTTATGCATTGGTGTAAAATGAAGTCTTGCATCTGCTTGTACACCGTACTGATCCAGCGTTGACCTTGACCTTTTGAGCCAGCGGTTCTTTTCGGGCCACCATAAAGCATGATCTGACCAGTCCATAGGAAAATCTGAAATAGACAAAGATAATGACAGATCAATTGTGAGTTTACAAGCAGCAAAAGACTGGAATCTGAAAATGTAGATAAATTGTCCATCATAAAGGCTATCATTTCAAACTCGTACTTAACAAGCAGTTAAGGCACAACAACAAAGCATCAATTGCTTCATTTCAAATTTGTAGAAAAACATGAATGGCAAGCCTGATAACTTTTCTCCCAAATCAAAGACACACAACAAATGAACATAACTGTGCATGAAAATTTAATAGAAACATATTAGAATCAGTTACTGGTACATTTTCAAATTGGATTTAACCTTAAAGGGAGATAATTCCAAGAATAAAAATTCTGATATAGAATAGTACTATTAGAGAGAAGACCTATACAAGTCTTTGGCTTTCGGTCTCTGATCCTTTTCACATTACTATTGAACAAACTAGTTTAATGTAAAATGTTGTATATTGTATTGTATTATAGTGATGTTCATAGTATGTAAATAAAATATGTTTAAACTAATAGTACTATTATGTTACATAGTAAATAAAAGTTGTGCAGCACCAATTAAGGGCCATGGTATCATCATGTAGTGCTTACTGTTGCTAAATTTTAGAGAAAAGTTGGCATATCACAAAAAATGTCATATTATGTTGTTGCAGTCAGGGGAAAATGGCATGAAATTGCAAGTAAATTATCCCATAAAACATTCTAAAACACAAATGATTTTCACTAGATATGAGCCAAATACACATGATTGCATGTTTACTTGTAATTTGTTCCAATATTTATGACAGATTCCTTGTTTTACAGGAGATGAGATTTTACTCAATTTTTGCCTATCGCTGAACATTTATGTTTGCAACAGTTTGTTGCATGATATTTTTTCCAACAATCCTTCATTGCACGCACGTTAAATCATAGACAGTGGTAAGGAGAAACATATGTTGCATGCTCAATATAATCCAATGACATAATAATCACGCTCAAGTTTCATGCAATAATGTTGTACACATGAAACATATATAAACTGTGGTTTGGTATCATCTTAACAGCCAAAATTTACAACCCATATTAATTATTTTCATCAAATATGTTGCTTATCTTTGTGGGGAATTTCTAATTAATTGCCAAGTAATCAGACATCACACATGCATGAATTGTGAACAAAATGTTTGTCAAATTAGCAAAATTGCCATTTTTTCTACATAATCAAAGACTAGGAATATAAAGAATAGGAGACTCAATTAGAATTTTGAATCAGTACTTGTCATGTAATAATTGATACAATATGCAATGAAATAAAATATAAAATTCAAACCAGCATTCACTATAATGCAATCATTTCAATGTCTCTAAAATAGCAAACTATAGGATACATATAAAAACCTCACCATTTAGTATAAATGCAAGTCAAATATATATATTATTCAGCACATGTTATAAGGTGGCATTGTGTCTATTGTACTTGACACACAAAGGATAACTCAATAATAAAATATAGGGTGTGTTCATAAAAGACCGACTGTGAAGTGAATTACAAAAACTGAGAAACTCATTGCTTCATTCCAGCATTACGAGGCACCACGGCTTTACGCATCATCAACAGCTAGATCAGAATTGAATGGAATGACAATAGAAGATAAAGTTATTGTAAAACACCAGTTCTAGTGTTTGGCTCTAGAGTCTATTAACAACAATAGCTTGCCATCAGGTGCCATAATGTTACACTGAAGGATATTACAGTTCCTCTCGCTGATACACGGTCAATTGGAATAGTTATAACATTCCAACAACAACAGAAATAATCAAAAGAAAAACCTATTATCACCAGCAATTAAGTTACACCCATATTTATTGAGAGTTTCACATTATTTGATTGCTTTCAGATTCCTACATCAGCCAATTGTGTTGTAATGTATTGAAAGCATTTAAAGATTTTAAGGTCATTCTTGCATCACCAGTATGAGTTATACAGGACTTTAGCCAATTATCTAAGCCACATGTAGATGTGAGAAAGCACAGCAAAGAGATGGTCAGATCAAATTAAAATACAGAATCAGGTAGTGTATTAAACTAAACCAAAAACAACAGGAATGCCGGGGAACCAAAAACAATGGGAGTAAAATAAAACTCGATAAGTCAAACTGAAGATTGATTAATTAGGACAACCATGCAATTTAAAGCTTACACACATTTAGGACAACCATCAGACTACACTTTAAAATTTATATGACAAACAGAAAAATTTAAGTAGCTGCATGTTTTATTAGGAATTTGATGTGATTGAAAAATAAATATGACACGGAAAATGTTAGGCTGCAGTCATTGAAGAATTTATCAGAAAGTAAATTGTAGGAGTACTGGTGTTTATTGTTTACTTACATCTGACACCATGAGAAGAATTTTAATAACCCATGCAACACTGACCATAGTATGAATGGATTTAAACATTAACTGTATGGTTAACCACAAAAATGTTTGCGGTTGAATTACAGCACCATGGTAGATTTACTTACACAAGGATGAGTTTGGTGGGTGGGGTAAGAATGTTTTAAGATCATCTACGTAAAACGACTAATTCTGAGTAATACTGGCAATTACGATACACTTACAACAATAAAACCGGTGTGTTTATTATGCCACATTATACATGGAGATTTCACTACACATGATAATTACCATAACTACCTTAAAAGTTATAACCAGAACAAATAAGAATAAACTTTAAACTCAATTAGCTTAAACCAGAAGAACAGAGGTGTACAGTGAAACCACAATATTAAAACCACCATTGGCTATTAAGAAAGTCAGTCTTAGTTGTAAAGTGGTCAGATTATCGAGTTAATCTACTGGAGAAATATTAAGAACTGGTCCATCAAAAAATGGTCTTATCAGTGAGGAGGTCAAAGTGGTCTTTAAGTGAGGTTTAACTGTAATAACAGACCAGCTGTTGGATTAAAGTACCACATGACAATTACAACAAGTGAACCTTGAATTCATTTTTCCCCTCAATTGCCTGGGGACATGTTACCTATACCAATACTTGATCAATACGTTCAGCAAGATATAATCAATCAATTTTCTAGACATTTTTATTGTGTACAAGCAGGTATTCACCTAAATAATTACCCTAATAAGTAATACACAGTCTTTATGTACAAGCAATTTAATTCATCTATATAATTGCCCAAGTAAGTAATACCCCATATTTATGATAAAAATCTGCATTTAAAAGGAAGAATGATTTATCTATTAACAATGTATGACCGATATATTTAGCATACTTGAACTCGTACATTTCCACAACAGAAAAAAAGTTCAAATAATCACAGACCTCATTAACAAAAACAATACATAGATCAAACAGCTGTTTGTCTGTAATTAATCTATAGAAAATAAAAATGTTCTGAATATTGCAAAAAAAACACACAAAAAATGCGTTCATTTGAAAAAATTCAGGCCATAATTAATAAAAAGCGCATTCATTATCAAGCAAAAACTTGTGACATTCATTTTTTATGGTAACATGATTCAGATTAAAACATGCAAGCAATGCTGGAGAAGCAAAGATCCATTATACTCTGATATATAAATCATGTTTTCTGGTTTCACTTTAATTATCCCATGTGACACATTGGTCTCCGCCTCCTTGTCTCATTAGACTCCGCCCCCTTGTCTCATTAATGACTAAAACCTGTACTTAATATGCTATCAAAGATATTGAAGGACCTGACTACTATCCCAACTTTGAACCCCCCTTTCAGTTGCCCAGTAACTATCACAACCATAAAGAGTTTTTATTAACATTACTGAAATGAAAATACGAACAGTAAATACTATAGCATAATCTTAAATGGTGCCAAGATATTTCTAATTTTAAAAGAGTATCAATTAAATTATTAATACAACAACCCCTAAATCACCCAAATAAGCAAGTTTACAACATTGAACATATAGTGACCAAGGAATTTCAAAAATGATAGATAAGGAAGTAAAAACAAGCTCTGTATAACTTGTGACACAATTAATACTGAAACTAAGATTTAACCCACAAGATATTGAAATCAGAATACAGAGAATAGATAATGAAAATCAAAGTAAGATATCATTCTAATATCATTCAGTATTCTCTGGAACTCTGTGTATATTTCTTGGGAACTCTCAATACGGATCAAATCCTTAACTCCTTATTTAAAGTCCTGAACTACTTTTGGTCTGTGGACTCTTATACCATACTCCCAACCTTTCTTTGTTAAAATTGCATAGAAATCACTGGTAATTTTTTTCTTTTCTCATTCTCTGATTATTATAAAAAGTATCTTCTATAGTAACATTTGAGAAGAGCCACAGAGAAGCTCATGACATAACTGACTCCAAAGTTAGGAACAGCCTTCACAGTGATATATCTATCTAACATCAATTTCCCTGGCCCATGCAGTAGATCTATTAAGGTGAGGACCCCAGGTGTCACGTTCTCACCATGATGACTGCAAACTGTCATCTTTAATGGCAGCCCCTCCACATCTGTATGACACTGACCCTGATGGTCATTTATCAAGGTCAAACTGCGACAGTAACACCACATACAGAGTCTACAATCTACACTCAAGGACGGACAGAAGGAAAGAGAAAATATCTTTGATCAGCCAAACTATAAATGCAAGACATTCAACCATTGAAAATATTCGTTGAAAATATTCGAGTTGATGGGTATTCAAATGATATTTTATAGATGCAAGATTTCGAAGCATGCTGTTCAAGGTATAGCAATATTACAGCCAAGTCATTCCTATAACCACATGCAACCTTAATGTCATAAATAATCAAAACTAATTTATCACCCTATCACATGCTGATTTATATAATTTTCTGAACAGATTTATATTCACACTTAATTAAATTTATGGCGTTAAAATTTTCTATAAGCTTTAAAAACATTTATTTAATATGTCAATGAAATATTGCAGTCATGATACATGTATCTGCACTTGCCGTAAACAAACTTTTGAAATTACAAGCATGTTTACTTATTCCGCTGTGACCTTCAACAATGCTATCAAGGCTACGATTAAACATGTAACTAGGACAAACAACAATATACTGGAAAACAAAACGTATGAACCATTTTGATCAGACATTACTTTACACAGCATTGCAGACCATACTAAGTACATGTTCATTTTGGTGAGATGTAAAAATTTTCAATGAATAAACATGAAGGGGCCTCCTCAATGTTGGATGAGAAGATACTTTTCTTTTAATAAATGTGATTCAATTCTCATTCACAAAATTCACTTGAACTTAATTATGCTGCAGCTAGTTCCATGAGCAAAAATGCTCATAAACAAGAACAAGACCTAATATGGAGTCATCATTGTTGTTGTACACCCCCACCCACATAGTCAATGAATAAACCACAATTTCAAACAGCGAAAGTACATCTATACAAAACACATCAGGTATAAAAAGTGTTTCGATCACAACTTTTCAAAAAGGTGTGGAATTTTAATAGATTGCTTTGACCTTTTTATAAACATGTTGTGTTACAAACGTCTACATTGAAATAAGGTCAATGCCCTTGTACTTCAATCTAAATATGATTAAGACGTATATTATTATAAACTCACAGCAAATGGGTTTATAAATTATTCATAAGTACAGATCAACATATCAAAGTAATTCAGTTCAGATGATATTAGCAAACATAACCAATTGTTCATCCGACCAGATTTTGTAACCAAGTTTTAGAGCCTATAGTATTATATATCACTCTTTGATTAACGATTTGACAAATTCCTTCGGTTAATCTGACTGAAAGACAACAGAATAGAATAATTGAAGCGCACAAACCACATTAAAATATTTATTGTTATTTTAATATAATATCTACGTTAATCTATACTGTTTAAACATTGTGATCAGGTTATGATGCACTAACGTATACAAAGATACGAATAATACAACTAGTACGGTAATTAAATCAAATCTATTCAAATTCATTCTGTACATCAAAGTTTCACTTTATCTTGACTAATGTATGCATTACCATAAAAATTAGCACAAATACTGCAGTACATTTTTGAAATAGCAACGAAGGGTGAACAATGTTTTGTTTTATTAATACCATTGAATTTATCTAGGTTATAGTTTAAACTTATTTATCTTACATTCATCATTGAACAAGTTATTACAACTTATATTTATCACTCTTGATCAAGTCTTCCTTGGTTAATAAGCAATACTAGCACCTACTAAATTCAGGAAATGTGAAGTTGAAGTCACTAGATGGCAATATAACTGGGGTCCCACTATGTGAGGAATCTCAAGGGTCATTTTGACAATTTTTTTACGGATTTTACCGTTTTATAGCCAAATTACCTATAATTTAGAGGAAATGAGAAGTTTGGTGTTCCGCCATGGTCATTGGATGGCGATGTAAACATAAACAACTTATAAGTTACTTCTGGCATCCGGCCCTTCCTGAGAAGATAAAACAGTACCAGCCGTCTGGTGAAGGTGCGATCCTGACTTAGTTGAGGTACAAATTCACTACCTCTGGGCAAAGCAGCTGGTACCTTATTATATCCATTACATTGACCACACCTATCACAATGAAGGAATGACAATTGATGTTAGAACAGCAGAAAAGACCCTGGTAGTTTTAGTGCAGATTTGCTCTCATTAAAGAAAACTAATGATAAATAATACCAATGATTTTATGTATCAGCTGATACATTGTTATTCATTGATTCATTGAAATTTCTTCCCTATAACACTCCAAGAGGATTATCTCACCAGTTTTACCAGAACATTTATTGCATTTGTATCATTTTACCCTAATTGTAAATGATATTGAATCTGACTTAGCTTCAATAAAGCGGGTGTATCAGGCATTCAATATTTTCCCAATCAGTGATAGCTATATTTTATATCATTGGCAACTTTGAAAACCCGGAATAAACGTCCAGCAAATCCAATATGATTATAGTATTGCATTTGGCTTAACATACAAACCAGATACATGTATCTTATAACTGATTGCCTCACTCAATTTTTACAGCTCCCACTAGTCAGTCAATTATTTCATAAAGTCGAAGCCATGATCCATATACAAGTAGAGACATTTGATAAATTATTAACACACATAACAAATTACATGACAGAATTCATGAATTATAAATAAATTTTACTCACTTTACAACTACTTTAATACAGTATATTAATTACAACACAAACAATGTTACACCATAACATATTGCGGTCACCAAACCAGAAACAATCATAGGACCATAAAAACTTCTCCACAGATGCCCATAGGCCCATAAATGTAAGATTACAAATATATAATGTACATAAATATTTACATAATTCAATTTAACAGCCCACAGCACATTCATAACTTAATGTATAACTCAAAAATCGCTATTTCTTTCATTAAATTGTTTAGCTATATATCGATTATAGGGGTGTTGTATACAACTGTTAACTCATCCGTTCATAATTGAAAATATGATTTAAACATCCTTCCCACCCTATACCCAATATAATGGATTAATCGATAATGAAAGCCTTATCAAATTGGGTCCATACGCAGTACCATATTGTTGATGTTTCTATAACAAGTCAGATATATCAAGGTTTTACCACTTTAACTTACCTAGTGGAAAAGCCAACATAAACATAAATTTACCTATTTATATGATGGGATAATAATGGCCACTAAAATATTATTCTGTCGTACAGTCTGTCAGTGAAAGGTCAGATGACAACAAATTTCAGAACCAAAGAGGGCATGTATACATGTATATACGGTAAGAGTAGTGTAACTCAATTTTTGTACAGTTACAACAGTTTTGCCCAAACCCCTTGTTACAAAGTTAGATATAAATAATTAAAGCTTGATATTTCCTTTTCTATCTAGGGTAAAAATGTACATGTATTACTTAAAATCAGTCATCTAATATATTTGACTAAATCAATAAATAATTGGATTGATATTCACAAAATAATTTTAAAAGCAACCAAAGATTTTTTCACAAATATTTGGTGTCTACTTAACTTGTTTGTTAAAGCCATGAGCTGTGATTTCAGTACAATGAAATAATGAATATAGATTTATAACGGTCAATACTTAGCTTTAAACAATTTGATACTTATAGCTACCTTATTCTATCCACCCAATGAATACAATCATAGGCCTTAAGGTCCAAACCTTCAACAACGTATAAGATTTCGGTGATAAAAAATCTATAAAACCAGAATTAATACTTTGTATGATAGACAACCATGTCAAACAGACATTTAATCTATTGACCTAACCAATATGATCATTGTAGGGCACTTTACACTTCTTTTCAAATCGTACATTTTATTTTGATTATAAAAGTGAAAATATAAGCAAGCGATTAAAAGGCAAGGTACCTATTGTAAGAAAAGAAAGAGGTCACAATTCTTGTGTGACCTTAATTTTGTTAACAAAGGGACAACAAAAAGTGATATAAATGGCCTCAGTGTCATTGTAATTAATTTGTAATTTTGTCATTTATAGCCGACCATGTCAGAAATAGCGTGACTGGTGAACACTGTTGAACTGTACTAGGTGTGAAATATACCAAAAAAATCGTTAATGAAATGCTGATAATTAATTGAAAAGAAAAAACTGAAGGGAAGCCAATCATACCTGAGACACACACGGTCATGCAACCGCATATGTACTTAAATTCATGCATATCATTAAGAAGTATTCAAAGTTCGCACTGGTCCTATAGCTGTTCATCAGTGACTTTGAAATAGGAAATTAAAATTGTATTAAAAATATATTATTAAAATGAAGAAAACTGAATGATTTTTAAAACTGCACAACCTAATTACACTTGTATATAACATTATGATACAACAAAGATAATCATAATATACCCTATATAGAGAAAGTAAAGTACATTTACATCATAATTATGAATGAATGTACATGTACCAATTACATTATAGCATATACATTGTTCATTATAGAATCTAGAGATGCTTGAATACCCGACATTACTATAAAGTCTATCATTAAGCTAAAGTCAGACTGAATGTAAACAGTAATTGATTAAGTGTAAGAAGTTTGTACTGTCGCCATTACCATTAGGTTACTGTCAGTATCCTGACCTTAAAACCAGTCAATGTACGGACATTACATACATCTAATTTCAACTAAATCACCATGGGGACTTGATAGGAAATCCCAACACACAGCCATCAGCATAATACGGCTTGTTCCTGTCAAAACTTCAGCCAACTACATTAAATGATTGCAAATCTACCAGACAAAATATTACAAATAACCCACTATCAGCAAAAATTCTCCTCTGTATTTATTGATAATAATTATACATACAACTGCCAAAAACTAGGCAATTCTGAATCATAAAGGGTCATTACAGTTTGTTAAGGCTGACTGTAACATGTATGCATACACAGGAAATGTAGAAAATAGTGTCCGGTCTAAACCAATACACACCACACATTATCCAAGACATGGAATTGAAAAAATGAGCAATTTTTCACATGCGCCAATGAGATTCCTTTTTATGAGTGCGAAAATTAAATACCTATTTCAAGAACGTTAAAACTGTCAAAATGAAATGCTTATGAGACACATAACAAAGAAAAGCTGGGGTGAAGTACCACTATTTATTAGACTAGGATTAGGATATACAGTGTATAAGGAGATTTATAGAACTGTTATCACATACAATATAACACAGTATAACTTGTAACAAGGCCATACCCATAAACCTTCTTTGTCAAATCAGGTGATAAATTGACGAAGCATACACAAGTTATCATAATTCTTGAAACAAATATTACATCCAATCCAATCCAGCAACACAGTGGAATACTTGTAACTGTTACAGAACCCTGGTGCTAAAATTTGAATGGAAACTTTTTAACATTATGATTCGATACCGCCAGTTATTTGATTATTTCACAACCTCGAAACAACCAGTGAAAGCATTTTTATTCCAACAATAACGCATCCAATAGACCTGTTGGGTGACACCACTGATGTACATCAAGTGAAAACTACCATGCATGCATGGGTCATGTTTACTCTGCAGAATCTTAGAATTTGATGTAAATATATTTGTTATCAGAGCCTTACAGAAACATGAGCCTAGCTTTAACTGAGAATCTATGCTACACTAGAGACCTATGTATGTATGTATGTATGTATGTATGAATGGCAAGGGAGGAGAAAGCAACATGTTTGTCGACCAAAGTTTGTAAATTCCGTATTGATCCAATCTCGTTTTGGTATTAACTACATATTTACATAACAGAAAATTTGTTTGAACAAAAGTGCTTGGATCAAGATGAGAGTTCAATCACAACTGGATAATAGGAATAAAAATAGATCAATATTGATAACAACCTGTAATTGAACATTTGAATCTTAAAACAGGTTGTTTAATTAGTTCATTCCATAAATGCTCAAGCATCATTCAAACTGCACTATAATGATATAAACAAAGGGGGTTATAAATGATAAAATGGTGCATTGCTGCAAGCATAAAAGGCAAAGTTGGCCGAGAGCGAAACTGTTCTATGAGCACATACATAAAGAAGCAGAGAGACTCACTCCTTATATCATATATGTCAGTCTGTGAAGTAGAAAGAAACCAAAGAGTCATCATTATTTCATGATTGGAAAAAAGATTTAACAATGCTTTCCTTCGCCAGTATACTAACCAATCACACCAACATTCTATAGTAGCAGTTTTAACACTTCATGCAGCCATCAAAAGAGATCTGACACAATTACCTCTAACATAACCAATGCACTATTTCACCGATATAACAAAAACTAATCTACCTCAGTGTTGGTCTGGGGGAAGTTACAATAGTTTGGCCCGAGCCCTCAATTAAGACTACATTAAATCACATAACTACAAGTACCTCATTATTTAACAATCATTGAAGTTCAATTCACAGATAAAATATTCATAACATTATATCACTTCATACCACCAATATCTCATAATATTAACTTTCATAATGCAGATAGCAGAATCCTAGGCAATCAGGCTAATCACACATTATCTGTGCCTACTCAGGTTATTACAACAACAACAAGAATTGATTTTGGGATATAATTGCCTCATGCCCATCAAACATCTATTGTAATTGACTCTGCTCTTTCACTTCATGCTGTAACTTGATAGATGTGTGTGCTGGGGAAACAGACCTACAGAGATGGTGTCTCACTTCTGTCAGATACAGAACTGCCTCACTGTAATACCATGTTCTAGGCACATACAGAACTGCCTCACTGTAATACCATGTTCTAGGCACAACAGACATATATCCATGCTGATCATACCATGTTCTAGGCACAACAGACATATATCCATGCTGATCATACTAAGCTGACACATACATTATGTAGGCAGTGAAGTTCCAAGTAACTTTGGTCTGTCAAGCCCAAAGATCAAACCCGAAACCCCCTACACCAGAAGGGATTACCCCAACACTGAGCCAAAGAGCTAGTGATACGGCATTGTAGGAACACCACTGTCCATGTTCAACTACTTCATATGATGCCTACATGAATGCCAAACTGTATTGGTCAATCTTAAAATATAATGACGGATCAACACAATTTTCCATCAACATTTTTATTTTATCATATAAGTCTCTTTTTTCAATACTTCTGACATGAATATTAATAGAATGTAGAAGGCATCAGCCAAAAGTCTAAGCATACCAGGACATTTAATAGCCAGTTCATGAATATAATTATGTTGTTTTCCAATGTATATAGTATTATGAATGTTTTCAAGAAGTTTTAAGGGTATGATGCCGAAATGGTTAAACTTCTATAAATTGGAATCTTCAAAATTGGAGGTAAACTTTCCAGCAAATACTGTTCAACATGTTGGTGAACCAGAACCTTTAATTTAAAACATATTTAAAGAACCATGTGATTAATGTTTCATCAGGAAATAATTGTTAAGTGTCTTATCTTAAATATCCCGCCTTTGAACTAGTTTGCCAGAAATCAGAGCAGAAGATCAAAGCATAAAAGCAAACTTAATTAATGGTAACTTGAGCTAAACTGTGCACAAATTTAGTGCCAGTAGGTACTGCAGAAGCTTTAAGTCTCTCTATCGGAGTAAAAACAAAATTAGTTACAGAGCAGTTTCCTACCACCTGATATTTAGAGGAGAAATTTCAGGCTCATTTTTATGCAGTGCAACATTTGTCTAAAAAGTATGGAACTGTATATATGGACAGACAACATTTAACTGGGAATCAGGAATATTTATACAAACCAGTAAGTTTCATCAGCGAAATACAAAGGGCAACTTTCTGTGCATGTATTGTATATTTTTTGAATGCCCACCTGACGAGAAAGGCGAGGGTCATGACAAGAGACAGCTTGTTTTCAATAGGAAAATGTCATATCAACATATTTCAGTCATTGTCAGAATAGCAATTTTTTTAATAAATTAGCAAATTATTTTCACAGAATTTGTTAAACAAATAGTACAAAATTGTCCTAATCCTAACAATACATTAAACAACGCGCAAAGTGCACTCATGGGGAGACAATATGACAGTCATCAATAAAATATGTCACAAACTGTACAATGGTAATCTGCCAGAATATATGTCAAGTACTTTGTATTCCACCCAAACATAACAAAGGCAATACATACAATGACACACTTCAGTATACTATTATGACATAATAGTCATATAATCTGTAGTAATAATGACAATACATAATAAGGACTATCATTTACCAACCAGTGTTATTCCGCAGCAAGTGTGATAAATAAATCCCTATTTACTGTACACGTTCTAATAAAAGCCATGATACAGTCTGGACATTCCTGAATACAATACCGGGTACATAGACAGGTGAGATAATACCTGACTAAATCGCAGGAAATCATTGATATCAAAAATATTTCATAATTCGAAATTTTGACACATGTCCCAAAGCAAGGAGGACAGTAAAGGATGATAAAGAATACACATTGTGTAATGAAATATAGACAATGGTTTGGTTCATGGCTTCACATTGTATATAAACCTCATTTTAAATATCAGGACAATTATTGCTTTCGTAAGTGGTTCAGTCGAATACAGTGGTCTGAGTTGACCGAATCAACTTACATTGGTTTCCAACCAGACCTATAACCAGCTATTTCACAAATAATTGCTAGCTTACTGTCATTGCTTTCGGGTAATGTTAAAATTGTCCATTCAATTCATCATTTACTATCAAAGAACACATGTCGCTATTTCCCTACATAAAACATACTGTGTCTGGTGGTATACATTGTCCTCAACAGGCAACATTCTAGACTTGACAGATTCTTTCAATACACATTGCGACCACAACCTTCAAGGCTTCAACCACAATGGTTCAGAACTACTGTAAGCGAGTGCTATAAAGTCGAAGTGGAAAATATGACGAAAGAATATGTTTGGTGTATCAGATTCAGACAAAAAAAATGTAACAATAAGATCAATAAAATGAATAATATGAAAAACAAAATCACATATCTAGGGTAAAGGGGAAAACTATTGTATTACTGCTTCCGTACAAGAAGTTTGAACTGATTTAATGCCATCCTTAAAAATGTTTGTTTGGCATAACCCTACCCACAAGTTAGGTGGGTTTAAGTAACAGTAGGTTGGTTATTAAATTTTTTATTGCTTTTTAAATATGGTCATACAAGAGAAAAAATATTTTAAAATTCGCTGCTCAGACCGCTCAAATATGTTTTCGAGTAGGGGCCATTTTCAAAGATTGGAGTAATAATGCCAAACAACACTTTTTTAATTATGACCAAACAAATCCTGGATATGAGAGTGACACATATACATTGGGCTCAACTAACCTACTGTTGAATGTTTGTTTCCTGCCTAAATCTAGTAAGGTTATCATTACATATATGGCCCTAAATGTGCACATCTGCGCAAGTGGATGCATTGGTAACCCACTCTTTCATTTGGTAACTGAAGGTTACTTGTTCTATCTCTTTGGTAACTAATCACATTTTTGGAAAATTTCTCCAATATCTATCTATATCATTATACACTGACAAATTTATACATAGAATAGATAATAGAAAGTATGATATGATTCATCAATCACGTCAAATGACTGTCTTGCGAAAAGCTAATGACCATGCAGTGATAATCACATGTAATGACCAGTCCAGAGAGGAACAGAATTCTGGAGCCATCATTATTCATCCACATATATCATTGTACATAAACACATAAATATATGAATATAATCAATGACACAAATACCAGCAGTGAGTATAGCTAATTTGAAGTAGTCAGTCACTGGAAAAGAATACCCATATTTTATGTACATGTGTTGATAACCAATGGTTCTATAGGACTTAATTTTGTTCTTGGGACTTTGTATCTTTACCGATGTTGCTAAAATCACGTAGAAGAACTCCTAATTTTTCGGAAACATTTTCCAGGATTCTTAATTTGTCAGCTCCTAGCAAAATATCTGCCAGTTTAATCTGTTTATAACACAAGAAAGCAGTAAAAATGGACATGGGTCAAATGCTTGAAAAACAATTGATAACAAAGCAATGCTCAAGATGGAAGTTGAATTATACAGCGTGAAGACTGATTCAGTGAACATCAAGCAGACAATTTCTTGGCAAAAGCTTTGCACGCATCCCACCTTCACACACAACACTCGTAATAAAGCATTAAGCGTAGATGTTATTCACATTATAACAGATTTGTTAAATTAATCATGGGACAAATATAGAAATATTGATGATACACGGAGGCAATAAGGGCAACTAGATCAATGGAACATCTAGAAAATGATGTATCCCTACATTGGACTGGAACAAATCCTGGATAAAACCAGTAAACTAGATGTTACTCATGGAACATAATACAGATTATACTCTATGGAAGTATACTAACCACCCATTACCTGACACTCATGGAACACTGGGCCTCCCCGCATAGAGACTTAAGGTACAAAATAAAGAATAGTGAAAGTGTGCAATAAAATTAAGCCAAGATGGACCACCATAAAGAACAGAAAAACCAAAATAAATTATATAAAGTAAGTAGGAGGAATCTTAATTAATTACCCACAAGGCACATGTAATTCACAGCATAATCCCCACCCACCACACAAAATCAGGGGGAACTCCACCACTTATTGACCATCACAATAACACAGATGACTTCTGGATGACATTATAATACATGTACTTAATTGATCCTTTAAATGCAGGAAGCAAGCATACAGCAGAATACCAGGATAGCAATTAATCTACAACAGCTGACAATTTTGTTGACAACTACAGTGATGATTTGGTCAAAGGTCAATAAATCACCAAGTGAATCCCCTGTTATGGGTTTAGTTCAAGATTCAAAGCCAATAAGAATTAAAAGGAGCAACAAACCTAGAGTATTGTAACGAGAAAAACTAACTTTCCACTTCATCTTGTCGGAAAGTATTCAGAGCATTTTAATAAGATAAAAGTATATTTAGTTTCACCATCAATAAGTTTCAGGATTCTCATTAATAGGAATAGGATATATATGGCATATATAAAGAGCCCTGGGACTCCTTGACCTTGATTAGTTAGGGAGTCCCAATCCAGATACACTGCCACAAAATTTGAAAAAAAATATGATTCCCCTTAACATGAAATAGTTCCTATAAGGTTGTATGCAGCTAAAAAGCCTTATAATTATATAAGAAGAATCATCTACACTTGAAGCCTGCTTCTGGATTGTTAATAAACAGGTGTTTGACCATTTAAAATAACCTCATGAACCTGTATGCTTAGTGCTACATGATGTTCAACATGTACAGTCAAATAAAACAGTCATAAATGTAGTGGACAGGATCGGTTAAAATGAATGTACATTTCCTGAAACCCTTGAACTTAAGACAAGTCCAAATCAACTTGTACTCATACATTGAACCTGCTGACCCTTTCAGTTTCTCATCTCTTATACTGGCAAAAAATTGTGTTCTACAGTAAGTGGTAAAGATAATTTTCCCTACTGGATCAGTCCGACATGGTAAAACATGGTTTGACTGTGCTGAACCATGGTAATTCATCCCGTAATTCATGGGCACATTTCACAGGGTATGACAATATATAATAAAATTGCTGGCCTTCAGACAGCATCCTTTTCATAGAGAGACATTCTGACTCATCAAGATATCACATAAAATCAAAAAGATCAAAGTCAAAAAACTTGAATAAAAATGTTCAGCGGTGTTTCTAATAAACAGCTTTAATACTTGGATAATTTGCAGTATTTAAAGGTACATTCAGAATTAAAAAAGCGAAATTTAGAGGACATGTTTTCTTTGATACCATGATCACTTCTGTAAGAATGAATCAAAAGAGTAGTAGAGGTATAACATTACCAAAAACACAAGATAAACTATCTAAAATATTTGAAAAAGGAAGCCTGCCCTGTTACACATGATTGAATCAATTGACCTCAAATGTTGTGGTGAAAAGATCGGTCCCGATCAGATAACACACAAACCACTAATATTGTCAATTCAGATCACTTTTAAATGTAAATGATTGTCAGCGAGCCATCCAAATACATTGAATGAACCATTTAACAGGTCTTTAGGTAATGTAAGTTCACAGTAATCCAAACATGCCACATTTTTTTGAAAATATTTTACAAACAAACAGTGCAATATGACAAATCAACCCAGCTACATGTATATAGAGGAAATAAACCGAGTTCTTTGTTTCATATATCAGACTGGTATCAAATTAGAATTTGTAACGTGACCATTGTGGCAAGTCATTTCCTAATTCACTCAAACAAACATTGTAGTTTCACAACGTAAATTGCAATATTGGCCAGCAATTTCAGTGTTACATATATATGTATAACATTCTCGGGAACTTCTACTTTTGGTCCAGGCCAGGACCCTACTTTTAACCATTTTTTAAAGTAAAATGCAACTGAAGGACTCCTAATATTTACAGAAACCTTTCTCAGAACTCATATTTTGAAATCCTAGTGAGATCATGATGACAATAAGCACACTAAGTATTTGTTTATTCCAATCACACCTACATACCTTAAGGATGGGTAACATGTACTCAAATCAAGGAGAAGCAGCTTGGGTCAGACTGACAATCTTGTGGTTTCCTGTTTTCTTACATACCATTATACACTGATACAGTGAAGCATAGTTCTATTTTTAAACACGTAACATATACCGGTACCATAATTATATTATCTTATAAACACCCCGGGGCCATCACATTTTGTACAAGGGAAGGTATGCATTCACTTAAGGTTTTATTTCAAATCCGAATCAATAGATGTATCAACACAAATTTGCCCTGCTATTCGTGACCATATGATTGTCTTTTGTAAGAACTGTTTAATTTTCATTCAATAATTAAAATGTCAGTCATTGGACGACATGACAGGATTAACATTGGCACAGTTTTACAAATTGAAATAAACACCACGTGTTATGTCTGTTAAATTATTAAACAGGTCTATGATGTATGGAGCCGTTTAAAACATTTACTATGAATCAAATCCATATTATTGAGACTATTGTAATAGACAGCATCTCTAAATTCTCTCAAGGCCAGTCTTCATCTCTGAAGATAGGTAGGGGCATTATTAGGGGAGTGGGTTAGTATAAAGGGATATACATGATTATCTGATACTGTGATGCACAGACTTTATCGTACACATGGTAGTCAGTTCTGAACTACAGTAAAACCACACTTAAAAAAATATCTCAAAATTAACACCATATTCTCCAGATCCAATGATGGTCGTATTACAGAGGTTTCACTGTATAACCTAACCCCCATAACCTATTTCTAACATATTTATTGTAAAAGTCTATATCTTATTCTTAAGTGAAATTTAACTGTGATAGAGATAGAACTACTATACCGTCTCCCATCATATAAACCCCCGTCTCCCATCATATAAACCCACGAGTATTTATATATATGGTAGATATACAGAATATATAGCACATGAAAATTAGGTTCTACTTGGCTGATCACCGCATAAACTTTTACTTCAAAATTTTGCATTAAAATCGCATTTCTGACATTAATGTGAACCTGAAACCTCGAAATATATTGAAAGCTTAAGTGTAAATACTTTCCATATGCTGCAATATGATCGCCTTGCAGCTCCTACATTCTATATACACTCAAACATATCATGGCAGATTCATGTCACTTGTGTAAAATATACACAGGGCTGACCGCTCTCACTTAGACTTCAATACAGGGATAAGTTTTTGTGATTTTAGGGAGAAATTACAGCATTATCACCATGTTTAAGGCATTTTTATATAGGAAAACTTCTCCCTCAGTTCAAATTAGGGAGAAGGCAGATAATTTGTTGGAGACTATTTCTCCCATTTCTCCCTCTAGTGAGAACCCCGACACAAATTTTACTGGTACACAGTTCATATAAAATTTTAATAACCTCTGATTTTGTGTTGGTGAATGGCAGTTTTAAATGCATCACAATGATAGTAGCGTTAACTTATTTATTACACGTATAACAGTATATTATTAGTCTAACAGTTTCTGTTCAAAATTTATAAAAAGCCACACACTTTTTAAAATATATTCAAATTTTCTTTTACCATATCATGGCCTACAACCAAACATTGTATCTAATCCTCTTGGTTTTCAGTTTTACTACACTTACAATTTCTGGACTGGTCTTTCCATCCTTGTTTCCACATCAAAGCATATTTTAAGTACACTAATAGACTCAGTTGACTAACATTCACTTATGTATGGAATCTAGTGAATATATCGGTCAACTCTAGATAATATAATGGACTCAACCAGGTCGTTTGTAAATAAAATTTATGACATTAAATGTAAGATGTTTACATTAAGGGGATTAACTGTACCTCCTACAAAGGATAATGTACCTTTCTATATATCTAGGTACTAGGTGTAGATACACCCCAGATTTATTGAAGTGAAATCTACCTGCATAACTTAGTCTTGTAGTAATTCAGTCTGCATTGCAAATCATTTGAAATCACTTGTCCATTTGACTAAGCATACAAGAAAATTGGCAAGCCCAAAACGAGATAGCACATAATATTAACTTGTTTAGAATTTATTCTCAGAAATATTGGTCTGATTAAAATTGCAACCTCTGGTTCTTGAGCTTTTATACAGAACTTAATCATGACCATGCTGAGCCATTTTATTTCTCACTGCCTGACCAGATCAGACATGTTACTACTAAGACTATATGGAAGACCCCTATCGAAAAGCTGTCAGTCCAAAAATTAATTTCATTTATACGTATGTTCGGCAAGTTGCTCAGGTTGCGGACTGACATACAAACTGACCGATACCAACTAACCAAGGTACTACTAACAAAGTCAAGGTTTTTGTGCTCTCCTTAATCCTAAGATGGGGTCCTGTACTCTGAGGACTGTAAGTCGTAACTTTTAACTATTTTCTGGTTGAATTAAATAGAAGGACTCCTGTTTTTTTCTGAAACCTTTCTTAGGACTTGGATATATATATGCTAGCGCAGGCCTTGAAAGTAACGATATGCATTTTTATTTCTGATTGATAGTATATTCACATACATTATGATAGGTTTAGTCATTGTTAATGTCATAAGGTTGTAATGATGGACTGAAGTAAGCCTACAGTCAGACAAGCTTGACGAAAATTGAATAGTTTAACCATCCTAAGTGTGATTACTGACTCATCTTACATCAGTGACCACTGCCTGCAGGCAAGGAGGGACTGTGTATATGTGGATAAGTAATTAATTAGTTCAGTGTTAGTTTTTTACCGGTGACAGCTAATAGCCTATATCCTATGACCAATATGCATCTTATCAAATTTATGATCACTACCTGTTCACATGCATGCATAACACCTGTGACCTGGAGGGACTGAACTGTATGATTCTATGCATGGACTGGTTTCATTTACAAGGCCCTAAGCACTGAAAAGCTATCAATAGTACAGTAAGAAATTAAACAAGGAAGTTGGCCATTCAATACAGACACCACTCAATCATTCTATAGTAAGAAACTTCAACCAGAATTTGAAATTACAATACTGACAAACTGCAAACTACAGCAATAACTTGAATAAGCAACAAGAACAGATGTACATATTGAACAGTCGTGTAAATAAACTTCAGGCCAATAGTTCATATACACATAGTGATAGACATACATGTTCAGTAATCAATGTTTACATATAGTCATATACACAGTTAGAAGATATAGAAATAAGTAAGGTAATTTGCTATAGAAAACTATTCTTCTTGTTCGCTTTAGAAAACTATTCATGTTCATAATATCAAGGATTTTACAGACCAAATAATTATACAGGGTCCTAACTCCTATAATGGTTTTAACATGCTGACCTGGAATAAATATGTACTAGCTGAAACACCTCAAAAATTATCCATGATTGTGTTCCTGAATACTTGACTCAGATTCCAAATAATCAAAGAAGTCAGTAACAAGAGATATAGCTTTTGAAATCAATACAACTTAAAAGAAGGCAATACATAGACAGTAGCACCCAACCCAATTACTCTTGTCTATAAAAAACATAAATAATGTACATGTGCATACAAGTATAGGTACACAAATATGACGAGGTCAACCACGAAATAGGCAAACTTCCAAATTTTATGTAGAACACAGTTGTCACTAATACATACCTAATGTGTCCACAAGTTTGACCATCACTCCTCCAACGTGCAAGTCTCCGAGAACACGCAACGTGCGTTCCACCTGTAGGTCTGTAACGAGGATGTTTAACTCCCATGACCCATCTACATGGTCAGCACCACCTAAATACGCCATTTTTTACTTTCAAAAAGTGCTCACAGTTTAAACACTTTATTAATTCCACAGAAGAATATGTTTGAAATGATAAATAAAATCCAGCTGAATCTAGGTTGGAGTCAGTTTTGATAACTCCATGTTAAAACAAAAACCTGAAAAAGAAATGCATTTAAAAGCTCACAAAATAGTAAATAAAAAATAAATATAGCATTTATGCTGAAGCTAACACAAGAACTGAAATTATTTCACTTTAAAAAACTGCAAATGCATGAAACATCTTCAGTTACATAGCACTAAATATTATAAGATGAACTTTGACGAACAAATTAGCCTTGACTAATCAATTAAGTTTTAAAACTGTACGAAATTGTTCTTATTACTACAATTTAATAAACTGTACAATCACTCCGATTTTTATTTCTGACATACTTTTAGGCCGAAATTTTCTTTACATCCGAAACTGGGTCATCAAAGTTAGAGAAGTGAAAACTGAAGTTTTCCGGAGTTTTGCATCGTTCGACCGTAACCTCCAGATGTTACAATTTACAAAGAATTATGATTATAAATTTGAAGAAAATATAAAATAACATACCTCAATCAATAAATATGAATAATTGTCACTGTGTTAAATTAACTACACTTGAAACTTTGACTTTCAGAAGTGACTCAAAAATCAACAATCCCATGTCCCTATTTGGAAGCACATCACTACAGTACAGGTAGATTTGTAACAAGCGTTTTCATTGGCTGTCATCCAATCGGGGGGAATCTCAAGCAAGTTACGCGCATTGGATGAATGGACTTCACTAGCTAGCTTAATAACTAATTTGCGCCTTTCGCGGTTGTATGATAATTGTATTGTTTTAGGTTGTTCATTTCAATTCAACTTGATAATTTAATGACCACCCATATGCTTACCGTTCAATATACTCGCAACAGTAGCATGTGTTAAACGAAAAAAAAAAAAACATTTAAATTGATTGATTACAGAAATAGTAGATACGTGTAATAGAGAAAATATTTAAGCACGAGAAAATTGGCTGATATTGTTGGAAAATGGTACAGCAGCGTTTTTTTTAGTAAACTCATAGGTTGTTTAATGAGTAAAATTTCAATTACTATAATAATACTGGTATCTTACTTTGCTTGTGCTTTGAGGACATTGTAATTGGATTGCTTGGTTATCAGTACCCAATGTTGAATAGGGACCGGAACAGATATTTTCCATTGAACTTCAGTAAATTTATTCTTTCATCATATTCTACACACAATGAATATCAGAACCTGTCTTTTACAATCACAAATTATTCGTCAGTAATCATGAATACCCTATATAATTATTAAAGTCGCTATAATTGGTTCATATTTAGAACACCAACGATCTGTTTATATTTTTTAGAAAATTGAAAAATATGAATAAAAACCCCCTCATATAATGAGACTACACATTAGGACATACCCAATCTTCCATGCCTTGAAGTGGCATAAAAATTGGGTATGATAACCGTGCAATTAATTAAATATGGCCTAAAGACAACTTATTCAAATCTCGAAATACAGCAAACACTTCATGTCCGTCCATTGTGTACAATCACTATGATATTTTTATATCCTGTCATATCAGAAAAAACTTTTTGAAATAAAACATGTTTTGGTCCATATAAATTTACTGATATATTCAAGAATGGCCTAGTATTCTGCAAATATGCTATGTCAATGTCCAATTAATACCGGTTAATACATGTATATATTTTTATGTCTACAAGTTATATTGACAATCTCTTCAATGTCTTCGAAAATGGCAGACTTTTTAAGCGGAAATTGTTTGGTACCAGTATTATTTAATGAGGCCATTTAGTTTTTAATATTTGTCACTGTCATATTTTCATAGTGATTTTGGATGCTAATGTATCTTTAAATAATTCTGTAACCGACTCATTGATTGATGATTCATCAGGTCTCTGTGTACAGCAGTCCCTTAGTATTCTGAATATCAATTAAACAACCCCATATAGCATCTGTTAATGATGTGGGGATGACTATGGGTTGTGCTGCTTGCACTGGAGGCTAAAAAATAATTACATAGAAATGATATAAACGCCAGTCGTGATCAGAGCCATTCATCAAAAAATGAGTGAAAAATATCTTAAAGTAGCATCAAAGGGATCCAAGCTTATTGCATGGAGAATAATTATGATCGTTGTTGCTTAGAAGTGGGTGCAAGTGCCTCATATATTGATATTAATCAATTGATTTGCGTCATACTTCAGTGCATCATTCTGGTTGTTTTAATTGTCATATTTTATAGATTATTTGCATGCACTGAACCATAACTTGTGTGCGAGATAAATGGTCCAACATTCACATTATTGCCATTACAAAACCCGACTCTGTAACAATCCGAGTAATGTAATGATCTTCCTATTCAGTAGCGTTTTGGGGAAAATAATTTTAATCAGATTGGATGAGTGGCTTAAATTACACTATTAATTCTCAAGTTGTAATGTTTGTTGAATAGTGATACAAATTCAATGAACATGTAACATCAATGTACTGGAATTTACAAATTATCATCATAAAAATATGTGTATTCATGCAATGTTTCTAAAGCCCAGAATTTATCATTTGTAGACAAATACATTCCTATTTCTTCTGACAGAAAACGAAAGCATGACATATTCTGGCTTCCACGAAGCAAAACTTGATCACATGTCTTATTGTGTGACAGCTGGAATATGTGAGAGTGTGTGATGCAATGATAAATTCACAGATCTCAATGTGTTTGTCTCAAACTTAATCTCTCAAATATTTGTTTTTTTTTAATTAAAAAAACACAGCTATTGAAAAGAACTGGTGAATGAACTAAACTTAGACATGCTAGCACCATTTGCAATGGCAAGACTATTGTTTGCAGAATTTCATTGTTCAACTTGCCAAGTGAAAAATTCAAATTTGAGGAATTTTGTGAAACTGGAGCCTTATTTAAAAAAAATGATGCCTGGAACTCGAGACTTAAATGGACTTGAAATTTGCAAAACATTTGTTATTGTTAAATCTAAACAAATGAAATGTTGTCTTGATAATTGTTATTACCCACTCTATGTAGGGGCAAAAAGAATATTTCACCTTTTAAAGCCCGAGTTTCCGACTTATGTTTATGAATTAGACCCCTGTTCAAGAAATCTATCTAGAATCTTTGTCAGACCTAAAGAGAGTTGAAAATATTATACTCAGTACATTTAAAAATGCACACAACAGATTTTCTCAAGTTTTTTTATTTACATAAGGATACTAAAAAAGAACTGAATGTTGTTTAATTTCATGTTTATGCAACATATATGAGATATTTTGTTGCAAATTTTGGGTATTTTCATATAAATAAGTTTCAAAATGCAATAAAGTCATAATTTATAACTATTCACAGGTCTCAAACTGTGTGTTTTTAAATGTACTGAGTATATAACAGCTAGTAAAATCTGTGTTTAATTGTCATTTATTCATTTTGGAACAGAAACCCTCGACTGTATTTACAAACACCTTTGTGAAATAAGAAATTTCAATTATGAACATTTTGGAGTCACAACTTAGAACAGTTTATATTTAGCACCATATATCCAAGACCTGCTGTTCATTGGCATATTAAAGGTAAATATATTCTGCAAGTTGTCTTAGCCATGCAAAACAGATAAAAAACAACACAATTTGTACAAATAAATCAATTTCATTTATTCCTTTATAACATATATATTTGAATTAAATACAAGTTGAGGCATTCAAGGTTATGAAACAGTATCTTCAAAATTCAAAATTAAACAAAGCACAATAATTATAAATAAAATGTAATTAACACTAACAACGAAATAGATACACACAGTAGTCAGAAGACTGCACACAACCAAGTTTTTGTCACTATATGTCAGCAGTCACGTAACATTTTCCTCACATCATTACAGACTATTGGTGGTTGATTTTGAGCAAATTGAGTAAGAATCCATTTTTAAGACTGAGATATGGGTCTGGTCAGTATGAAGTAAGATAAACTTTATTGACTTCTATAGGTCACTTGACTAACTGAAATACTGGAATACGTACTACGGATCTATGTAAAATTTACGGATATTCTGGTATTTCAGTAGTATTCCTGTATTTCGGTTAGTCGTGTGACCCAATTCTATCATTTATTTTGGAAAATATGAAAGAACATAATGTGACCAGTGAACAAACAGAAAACTATCTCAATGAATATAGAAAGTCATCCGTATTTCATATTTAGAAAAAACAACACTTAAGATAAAACATCACTTGAAAGTCTAGAATTTCTTGTCTTGAATCGTTCATGAAATAAATGTTAGTTCAAACAGACTTACATGACTTCAAACACATGCATCCCACAAATCAAAGTAAGTAGTTGTATGCACATACGATATCTTACATTCTTATGTCATAAATAACAGTCCATTATTTAATTGAAAAATGAACATTCACAGGAACGCTTTCAAATATTTCCAAGAAAATCGGGAGTTAATGCATTTACAGACATAACTTCTATATATTTTTCACTCAGACAAAGTACCAATGCATTAGATATTCTACTCTGTTGTCTATAAGCCAAGTAACAAGGTGCCAAGTGAAAAAATGAGAATTTATTGTTTCACCTAATGCCAAATTTAAATACACTGTTAGAGTGAACATCACCATAGACACACTTGATCTGATAGCAAGGGTATGGCACAAAGCCATTGTAACTTAGTTACGCTAAAGAATAGGGACTGCAACCAAAGTTCCATTTTTTATTTTCTGTTCCGCTTTCTCACAGTTTGGTTCGGTACTGTGACGTCTGATGAATATTCAGTCGGTATGTCTGATTACATTTATATTCCAGAAGCACTATTCTAGTCATAGAAGTTCTGATGGCTCTACTCTATTTTGTATTATAACACATTGTTCTAATTCTACTACAGATGTTCATGTCTGGTCATTACAAGTCATTAAACTATCTGCTATTCAGAGAATTTTATGTATTGGAATTTCATACATTCATATAACCAAACTGAATAACCGAAAAATGCAGTAATTGAAACCAAACTGAGAGAAACATGTATCGTTGCAGCCCTAAGTAGCAGTTACAATAGGCTAGTCCCAAACCCTCAAATATACATGTCATATCTAACAGAACCGTAGGACTAAACAGTCAAGCATCTGTCATCATCAATATTAACTAATCAAATCTGGTCATTTGCAAGAATATAGTCTGAGAAAACCCTCTGAAAGTGTTTATTTGAATACATGTATATTCAACAACCCAACAATTTTAACTGTTTCACAAAAGCAGACGCAATTCACCTAAACGTTCGGCATTTCTATGTGGTAAGACAATGTTAACATCAAATGTACGAAATCAACACAAACAAACTAAGGATATATTTTGAATCACAGAAATATCACTTTTTCATTACACAATAAATAAAAGAACCACACTTCATATCACAAACTATCACAAATTATTAAATACACATGTATTGATATTTGTCATCGAAGTTGCCTTGGACGGAGAGTAATAGTTTTCCAGTGTTCTAAAATACCGAATTTAATTAACAACAAAGTTAGGCTACCTGACAATTGGAATGATATGTAAAGGACTTCAAACTTAAAATTCAGTAAATTTGAAATAATGAGTTTTGCTCCTGGAGGAAACTCCCTCAAACGACACATAGATCATAACAATGCAAAATGTTGCTGTAATTGTTTAAGTAATTCCTTAGAGTCAACATGATCCTTAAATGCGTCCACTGCTCTCTTTGCTGAATTGTAACTGCTCTGTAAATCTCCCAACTGAAATTGAAAAAGACAACAATAAAAACATGGCATTATTTCAGAGAAAAACTAATACCTTATATATATATACACACATATAACAACATACAGTCAACCTCTCTGCTGCGTTCGTACCCTCAACCTTTGGGTTCAGGAGCGGACATCTTATCCACCACTACAAAAGATCTGAGTTGTGTCCTGTGTTCCTTTTACCTTTGGTTGTTTATGATTTTTTCATGTCTCATTGTCCTAAATTCTATACATTTGTATGCACTTTTAATACAGATCCCAGATGTTGGTATATATGAAATTGTGGCCAAATCACAAAGCCAAGAAATGCTTCAAAGTTTGGACCCAATAGGACGATGTTTGGTGTAAGAAGGTCCTTTGCATGAACCGGAGTCCCAATATGTTTATTACATGACAGGCATTGGGGTCTAGGGCTAGAGTGTCATGCTCCTAATGTGGAAGTTGTGGATTCAATCCCACCATGGCCGAGATATCAGCGATATCACAATCCATGAATTAGACGCAAGTACTGGAACACATACACGGAAAGCAGATTGATTAATTTAATGTAAGTTTGGTGATCCTTAAAAAATTGTTTGCTTGCGGTTATGCGCCTCGAAATTTTAACAGGGGGAAGGTAGGTAGCGTTTTTTGTTCAGTACTGTAATGGCTAAAAGACCAAATAAAATAAAAAATCATCAATGAACCAGAAAAAATAAATTGATTCGCAACATTTTTCATGAGTCGGTCACATAACTGCAAACAAACAATTTTTTAAGGATGGCCTTATAAGAACTTGTTTCAAAATGACTTTAAAATAAATAAGTTTTAACTTTCAAATTACCTGATCAGCCAGCTGGGCCCAGTTATAATGGGGTTCATACATATGAGGGGCTATCACATACGCTGCTTGGAAAAATGCTCTAGCCTGAAATATAGACAACATAGTGTGTCACAGATGTTTACAATACAGAAATTATCATTACTATAGTAAGCTATCTGATATTAGTCAGTATGTTAGTACAAATCTCTATCTTCTAAACTATCTTATATTAATCAATATGTTAGTACAAATCTCTATCATAAAATTTGTTTAGTTAAAAGATCAAGTCATGGTCAAATTGGTAAAAATTCATGCAACATTTTGTTATAAAAAACACAGTGTTACATTACGAGTCATAAGGTGGTGTTTGTTACTTTTATGGCACATTGTATGGATTTAACCCGAGATAAATCATGACAACAACAGATCCGCCATGGAAACTATAGAACATACAAGGCAACGTAACATATACAGCAACAATGCAACATTTATAGCAACAACCAAATAACCAAAATCTAAGACAACAGACATTCTAAGGCAACAACAAAACATCAATGGCAACAATATATCATCCAGAACAACTAATAATCATTTCTAAAACAGGAAGCTGGACAATAACTAAAAGCTTTCAAACAATAACAAATATTGGATGACAATACACCATTTCTACATACACGTAATAGACATGTAGGCAATGATTACTGCATATAATTAGAATATAACTGAGTTTGTGACTGGTTGCTTTTTTTATGCCACTTCCACCTTTACAGTTTTCCTTCCTGAAATTGTCTCCTTCAATAAAATCTGTTGGCCTTTAATTGCTCCCAGACCTTGCCCATACTGCAATGCATTTCTCATGTCCACAATTTAATAAATACCGACTATATTTTTGTCATATTTCAAACAAAATTGGAATGAGAACATTTCCCCGACACATTGTCCACTAGTGCAGTCTTACTCTTTTCATGCTATAAGTACCTTGTATACATGCACAGACTTGTACTACGTGTCTTATTTAAAATGAAACAGACATTGGAAGGCACAGTGGAAATACATGTAGCCATTAATGCGCATCAACAGTGTATTTCACAAATGGAATTTTGTTGGGAAAGTTTAAACGGAAGTATTGAAGTGCTGTGTACGTGCACTTGTTCTAGAACAGGACATGTTCATGTCACATTTAAAGTTCCCCCTTTGTCCCATTTCTCAATAAGGAAGCAATGTACGTATGATGTACATGAGTATTATTTTCCTCAAGATTTTTATAAGTCAAAAGGGAAAATATTTCCTATATGCAAAGTACTATGGGAGAACTATTGTGGATATAAATCGAACATGTATGCTTAACATAGGCTTACATTCATTAGAATGTAAATATAGACCAGGTTTAATGGTTGTAAGAATGGTCTATTTTTTGCGCTATTCCAACAAAGTGAAGTAATACAGACTTATCAAGTATAATTAAACTGGATATTACATCCAAAAACAGAGCAGTATCATCAACAGTTATGTTCTAGTGTGACCATATAGCTTTTATAGTATTTAAAGCACAGGCATGAAATCATTGTCACAGCTGATGCTGGAGAACAAATAAGTTGAACATTTGGTTTTTTTTTAAAAAGTGCTCAAAAGAATTGTATTACGAATACCTGTAAAATAATAAGTCACTCTACAGTGATCAGTTGTTATAGAAAACAAGGGACATCTCTAGAATATCATAACATTATATGATCATCAAGTGTATAATGTTTCTTATGCAGTGTTTTACTTACATAAATAAGGATTTGGTTTCCAAGGGACTGATACATAGATTGGTACATACATATTTTATTACAGGCATGTTCATTTTATCTAAATACAGAAATCAAAAACAAATGAACAATGCATCCTATAATGATTGCTTTTAATGTAATCCATAATTTCACACGCTTAATAATGGATCAAATTAATTCAAATTTCTAATGGGAGTCACATATCTCAAATCAGATTGATGACAATCAAGCTGAGCAATGCATTATGGGAAAAAATGGTAAATACATGCAAAGGTATACTACAATGCAACACTGCTGGGTTGCCAACAAAATGGCCACCTACATATAATATATCACTCTTTTATGTTAATCCAATCCATACTGGTAACCCTATTGAAGCAATGGCTCCTTACTGGGATGCTGAATAGGGGGCCCACATCTCGGGTGTCGCACATTTAAATACAAATATGATAAGGATCATGTCACATGTTTACATTTAACTAGAGAGATATCTTGTTTATTTGCTATCCAATAAAGCTATGATATTACACGCTGGCATGAAATGTATACCAAACATTGATTCAATGGAATATTATTCGGTACAAAATGTCACCATTAATCAAACATAACCTACATACAAACAAGGGGGTCCTGATGGTCCTGTGTCACTCACCGGAGTACATAAGAGAGTTGTAATATGGCTAATAAGTGGCAGGAAAATTGCTCAAGAAATGTACGTAGCTGACAATATGTAAATATCAAATAAGACAATTTTGACAAATTCAAGGACCGTAACTGTAACAGGAACATTACCCATAATCCATCTTGTAATATATCTTGTGGTCTTTATTAATACAGACTGTGCAAGTTTCATAAAGGCTGCTCCAGAAATGTGATCTCTATGAGTGGAGAATGACAAATTCAAGGGCTATAACTGTGATGTTACTAGAGAAATCTACCCCTTTAATGAAGCTGACAGAGATTTTAAATCCATATACATGTACACTTTGTGTAAGTTACATAAAGATACCTCAAGAAATGAGGATTCCAATGCACTAACAATGAAAGTGTTGACGTCTAGAACAACAGACACAAGATGATCAGAATATCTCACATAGAGTACTTTGTGATCAGGTGAGCTTAAAATGGAGTGAAACAGTCATTCATTTTAAGGGAAGATAACAAATGGGCATTCAACCAATGTGCTCATAGTCTGAGCTTGACACCAACAATTTCATTAAGTATTCTAAGTCCAGAAGATGTTAGTCTGCATGTGCTTCCATTTAGCCAAGGAATAAAAAAACATAGTCCACTCTGCCTTCTCAAAGTAGTCTCCGAAACTTTTTACAAATTGTGAGTCTGCCAATGTCTGGATGGACTAAAAGCCACGACTCCAAACCAAACTAGAAAATTCCCTTTCCTGGAAGTTCTGGAACCATTATGTAAGCCAGCTATCATGCAAAATACATGCAAATTTCTATATAGCTAAAACAATTTTAGACAAAAACAAGATTATTTTAAACACCAAGCCGCTAAAACTTTTAACAAAACAAATTATCTGCAGACAAAGTTCCTGATTCTTCTCCTTTACTGGAATCACTGTAACCTAATATACAAACACAATAACCAGGTTGAATTGAATATAACAATGAGGATAAGAGACATAAGATTTTGAGCATTAGTATTAAATATAAGAGCTAGATCTCTCCAAGAATTAATTTGTGGGTACATATTCAAATTGCAACAAGATGAAAAACAATCACTTTTAATTACACCAATACCTCATTCTGGGACTCACATCCTGGTTATTAAATAATAATTTCAGAAAAAAATGTACTCAGTAGATGAATATTGGTATAACTCTAATAATCATAATTTTACACTAACTTCAACGAGTAACAATTGAAAATTACTGCCATCAGTTTTATGTAAATCAATCATAAAAGAAGATTACCAGTGATAGTTCAATGATAGTTATAACTACAATAATTTATTGTAATGATTTAAATTAAATCAATATTCCATCTTAAATGTCAGTATTTTCATTAGTTAATGCATGTATGCTTTTTTAATTAACAAATATCTTACTGTAAATATAAACACATAAATGTTCAGGTAACTGTATTAGGGTGGATTTATATTGTTTACAAAATGGTTGGATGGGGCAATGAAAAAATAATAATAATTCCATAAATTTCCGTACAGAGGATCTTATATTTCATATGTGGCTACTTCAAAGTTAGGTCAAGTATCCTGTATAGATAGCAACACATGAAATGTATGAAGAGCAATAATATTTCATATACTTTGCATGATTTATGTTAAAGAATATCTATAAAACATATGGCACTATGGCATGAAGTATAGTGTTCAAGGGAGCAGGCCTCATGTATAATGTTCCAGTCCATTTACAAAGAATGTGATTGGCTGAATGAAGTCATGTGGTACAATCAATCATAAATCTCGGGAATAAATCTCATGTTTATAATTACTTCATATCCTGACTTCCTATTCCATTAATTAAAAGATAATTATCTGATATTCTGGACACCCAATACAGTCAAACTTGTGAAAGTAAATCCCGGAGTAAAAGAAACAACCGATACCCACTGAAGAGAATGTAAAAGATATCTCAACCGATGCTCTGCATACAAAATGCAAATTAAAGTTATTTATGAGGTCAGCACTCGCCATGTTCATTAGTAACCATCCATTGCAGTATTTAGGCCACCCAGTATGTCCCCTACGAGACTTTCTGAACCTAAGGAGGAAATAAAATTAACTTGCCAGAAGGCCAAACAGACAATTTTGAAGCCAAAGACTATCACCGTACAGAACCTATGAGACCCGACATACAGTTACCATTTCCTGGTAGCTGACCAGTACTAGGTTAGGTGTGAAAAACTGGTAAACATTTCCTGGCAATTAACCACTACTAGCTCGGGTGGGACACATTGATAAACAATTCCTGGCAACTAACCAGTACTAGATTAAGTGGGAAATACTGATAAACATTTCCTGACAACTAACCAGTACTTGGTTAGGTGTGAACAACTGGTAAACATTTCCTGGCAACTAACCACTACTAGGTCGGGTGGGAAATACTGGTAAACATTTCCTGGTAACTAACCACTACAAGGTTAAGTGGGAGATACTGGTAATCATTTCCAGGCAACTAACGTTAAGTGGGAAATACTGGTAAACATTTCCTAGCAACTAACCACTACTAGGTTAGGTGGGAAATACTGGTAAACATTTCCTGGTAACTAACCACTACTAGGTTAAGTGGGAAATACTGGTAATCATTTCCTGGCAACTAACCACTACTACGTTAAGTGGGAAATACTGGTAAACATTTCCTGGTAACTAACCAATACTAAGTTAGGTGGGAAATACTGGTAAACATTTCCTGGTAACTAACCAGTACTAGGTTAGGTGGGAAATACTGGTAAACATTTCCTGGTAACTAACCAGTACTAGTTTAGGTGGTAAATACTGATGAATATTTCTGTTGTGTCATATTTCTGTTGTGTCTGGCTGGATGAGGATTGAACCCACAACCTTCAGATATATATTCAGCAGTGTTTGATGATCATTCTATGCCACTCAACCATCTATGGTCAGTACATATATCAATGGGGTCTTTTAATACACTGCCCAAATCAGATAAACAGTTAATTAATAAGTACTCTCCATTCAAGTATCAGTTTGTGGTCAATTAAATTTTCTCCATGTTCAATTCTATTGACCAATGATGGACATAAAGGGAACTAATTAGTGATGGTCAACAACCAAGATAGGAAACTAATTACACTCCATCTACACAATAACCAGATATGGGGACTAAATTAGTATATGGCCAATTTATCAATCAATTTTACAGGAAGAGATTGAAGATTACCATTAATTGATGAACTGACCAGTGATTAATGACAGCTGACCAATGACAGATGATGACCAACATCATTAACAAGCCCCTGTTTGACCCCTATGTCATGTGACATTTATCCAAAGGGATGCTCATATTACAAACAAACAGTAATTTTCTTGCTCACAATGCCCAAATCATCAAATAGACATTTAAGTCAGGCCATCCTAAAAATTGTTGGTTTGCAAATCCACTACCAACAATTTTTGGGGTCACTAAGGTCAGACAGTTGAATTTTTCATATATTTGTTTCTGTTTTTTTAGCAACACTAAAACACTGCATGGAAGAGCCTAACACAACTGTGAGATGCAAATTTTGGATGGTCTGTCTGTATTCTGCAAACAAAAGATGTATATGCATGGCCTAATATAGTTTTGGTAAATATTGTAGTTCCTGTTCAAAATAGGATGTTCAACAGGGATATTAAAATGATAACGGAAAAGTAAAGTCTAGAAAAATAAGTGAACATTGTTCAACCAAAATACATAGATGTCATTGGTCAGAATTGTTTCATAGATGTTGGAATGATGAAACAGGACAGTAAAATATCCCCAATTACAGGAACTAAAACTTTTTAATTTATTGAAACGCTCGACAGTTTATCAGGGAAAGGTAGTGAAACGTAATTTGATAAATTGTTGAACATTACAGAAAGTGTAAGAATGTCCAGATTTGTAGTTATCCTTCATTGTTTATTGAAGGGCAATAACTGTGTTGATACTTCAGGTAGATTTTTATGACATTTTCAAGGAAACATGTCAGAGCGTATACTTTTTTAATGCAATGTATGCTCTCACACAGTGCCTTGATTCCACTGCCGTTACATTCACACGCTGCGTTATAACACAGTATATTTTGATATTTGACCTTTTTAACCTTTCTTATATAGCCAAGTAGCAGTAAACGAAATCCGCATTTTTCCATGATACTAAATTTCATTGGTTGGCACAGAAATTTTGAAGATCTAGCTAATCGTTTCTATTTCATGTCATGTTATTTGGCATCTACAGAAGGCAGTGTTTCGTTCTTTCATCGGGATGACAGATGGTAAAATATATGCAGATTCTGCATCTACAGCTGTATGAATGGCTAAATTACTACACATTTACAGGCATCTGAGTAATTTTGGCATGCTGACGAAACGATAGTCACTTATATTTGATATATTTTGTTTTTCTAGCAATTTACATTGCCACAGCACCATTTCTATGAGAGTGAGAGCTGTCTATTCAGTGCACAGTCACATAATTTTTATTTATACATGTTTACTGTCCTACTTTTAGGACATTAGCGAGTCGTTGCAAGCTTCTTGCTGAATGGCTAGGAACACATGTCGACTCGCCTGTCTAAAAATAGACAATATCAGTTAAGTGAGAATTATAAAGCAGAGGGTGATTATGAAGGTATCGTAATAATTCAGCGCCCGATGCTAAAGGAGAATAAATGCAATGCATGCAGCCGGTCTTCCAATTACAAAGGCAGGGTTGCAGAAGGACAGACGGACACACGAATCATGCCAGATCTACATCCCTCAGATTTCCACCAAGATAAAAAAAACTGTTTATCAACGTAAATATTAACAACCATGAAACAATACTTCTAAACAAGGTAATGATCCATATTGTAAAATATATCTAGACCTTAGTACAAGTATGTCACAGATTTTATTTGCACAGAATATCTTATAATCATTTTGTATACTGAACTTGGGTATGTACAAAATCATATCATAATAATCATACAGTTCCAATAAACAATACAAGTACATGTAACACAAATACACTACTCAACACTTACAACCAATCACTTAGCCATAACATTGAACTAGATGTTGTTGTTGTTCCAACTACTGTTTCTGGTAGTGGAGAAATGTTCTAATGTAACTTTTACACATGGTGGTTGAAACAATGATGTAAAATAAGAATTTTTTATCATTTTATGTCAATCATCTTGACTATGTACATGTGTCCGAACTCTTAAATGACCGATGATAAATGTAATTCTCAAATGACTGTTGAGTAGCGTATATTTGAACAAGAAATGGGCAATGCCCACAAACCAGGTTTTCAACCTAGTTATTTGTAACCAAGGCTCTATTTGTATAATGAATACATGATGATCATCAATGCTGCAAAGGTGCCGTAGGTGATACATGCATACACACACTCACACTTAGATATATTATATATATATACAACATCTATAGACCAAGTTTTATGTCAATACACCCACACATTGCGAAGATATTAAGTGGAAACTGATTTTTAAATTTTTAGTAACAGTGACCTTGGAAGGAACGAATCCCAAGCGAGCTCTCCGAATCCCAAGCGAGCTCTCCGCATGTTCTTACTTTACACCAATATTAATGTCAATATGAAACTAAAGTTATTTGCCAGAAACCAAATTTCTATTTTTAGTAATAGTGACCTAGACCTTTAACGGAACGATTTCAAAAGCAATCCCAAGCAAGCTCTCCACATGTTCTTACTATACACTAAGTTTGTTGTCAATATGATCAACGGAATTCAAGTGATTCGCCGGAAACCCCCAGTTTGACGCCCTCCCGTCCTACCCGCCCATTCTACGACACACACCATTCTAATAACCTGGTTTTCTTTGAAATTCGACTGAACAAAATAAGAAATTAAAATACCAATAACTGAAACAAAACAACGGGCAGACGTAAAACTAGCCAAACAGCATCTAGGTAAAGAAGCAGACAGACTAGCTTCACTTTCACATGTCGCAAATATAACTGAAATACATGGACTAGAAAAGAAGAGAGTAGAAATATCACTCAACAATACGGTACTTACTGCACTCTCGTGACTAAATCCACCAGTCTGAAATTATCATCCATACTTAAAACATCTATAGTCTACAGTCACTATGTATAAAATACAATATCAGAAATTTTGTGACATTAGTAACAACAATAGTGTTCTTGAACATCAAACTTGTACCAAATATTCAATGGTGTGTCAATGTAACCTTTGGGAGAACAAAAATACAGTAAAACCTCAATAATAAGACCACCATTGGGAACCTTGAAAAATGGTCTTCTAATTGAGGTGGTCTTAATATTGAGGTTGAATAAACAGCAAAACAGTGAAAATGGACTTAGAAGTTGTGTACTTAATTTTGAGGTGGTCTTATTATTGAGGTGGTCTTTAAGTCAGGTTTTACTATACAAGGAAAATTACTGCTATGAAAATACCAGCTAATTCTTTTTTGGTAAGACAACCGGGTATATATTTAGAGTGATGTCTAATTAATATATAATCTAATAATACAGTGTACATAATAGGTAAGCAATGTTTAATTGAGTTATAATGGGGCTAACATTCCTTCATATCTGTTTGATATAACATCATAGAATGAATAGAGTGATGTAGATGAACTCGGAGTAATCAGATGAGTGGTCACCTGCTACTGAATGTTTTACACCACTGCGTTCTGTTCACCCTCTAGGTAGTGGGGCAGGAAGTGGGGATCAGTCACTACCTGGTCTAGGTTGGCAGCCATGTTGATCACAACCAACAAACCAAACCCAGCCTGAAACTCTCTCAGTAAAGGCACACATCCATTCTGAAAGTGATTCCTTCTACCTATGAACTGTGGAAACCAGTTCACTGAATTCGTTATTTCGGAAATAGTTTTGACTATTAACAAAGAAGCGATTCAATACATTTGTTGAGCACCTGTGTGATGATACAAAGATCGTGAGTCCTGACTTGGGCATGGTTGAACTAGAAACTTCACAATCCCCAGATTCGGTGCAAGTACTGGTTAGTAAACCTGGAAGCAGTCACTGAGAGTCATTTATAAAAGTTGTAAACTCCTTTCACAATCAATGTAAAACAAGACATTATCAGTAGAACTGATGGATTCTCCCCAAAGTGTATGAAAAATCCTCATACCGGAACATGTTGACAATATGTGCATCTCCTCTTGGTAAGGAAGCTTAGTAAATTACCATTAAGTTTCATAGAATTCAGGTAGGTGGTTGCTGAGAAAGAGTGCGGACACAAAAGGGGGAAGGACACAAGTACATACTAACACACGGACGGAGAGATGAGGCGGCAGCAATATGCTCCTCCTACTTCGGGGAGCATAATAAATCTGCTTAAATTCATACTGGTGTTTAAAGAAAACATATATTACACAGCAAATCAGCAGAATAAATGGAAATTTCATCTGTGAACAAATCACAAACTAGGCTTAATCATTACCAATGACATACAGTAACAAATTACATTCCAATTAAGTTTTAAGGGTCAAAGACAAACACAACAAAGAACAGGAGACAGAATTGGACACTATAATTATATGAGGTTACCAGGCATCATGGACAAAAGGCTGTAACTTAAGAAACCCTAATTACAACAATGTCTGAAGAACATTTCTAAGAAGCAACCATATGATCAGGGAAGTCATGGTCATATTTCTAAGAACCTACTAATGGTCATGATAATTTGACATTCGTTCAGTTCAAATTATGAGAAATACTAACAAGGGAAATATAGTGTTACAAGTAATGCCACTTTATATTTTTCAATCAAATGTGAATGATTTTAGAAACAAATAGTGCAAGAACTAGAGAAAGAAATGGTTTACTTCAACTGGGAATTATTACCATCTCAACTTTCCTGTTGTAGGAATGAAATAAGAAGCCAACTAGTATTATGATACATGATATAACCATACATGAGTCAGTACAAGCAGGGTAAACAAGGGATTAGGTACAGAGTGCCAGACCGTCCTATATGGTATGGACAGAGGAACCCCCATGCTCATAATTGTGTGAGATGTTCTAATTATGACGTTAAAATATGGAAACAATTAACTAGATGTGACCATAGGACATGGACACCCCCCCCCACATTGACTTTTCAAGTATCATTGAAACCAAGATGCCTCAGCTACGGACTTTAAGTCGAAAAAGGGCCATAACTCCTCAAACTATTGGTAGATTGTAACAAAATCAAACTTGGCCTGTATTTATTATCCTGTCCTAATATGTGCCCAATATGAATTGAATGCATCCATCCTTTCATGAGTTATTGAATGGAAACCAATTGTTCACACAGACAGACACATAGACAGATACACAGACAGACACACAGACAGACAGGGTAACACTTTATGTTCCTTCGCCAAGCTTCCAATGGCAAGGGGGCATAAAAAGACAATGTACTGGTAGATTCAATATTATGTGGACTATTCTTACAAGTATCCAAGAAATTCATTTCTTCCAGCAAATACAGAAATCATAGAGAACTCAAGCATCTAAACACTGATAACATATTTTGTCAGGTTAATTGCTCGGGGATATAGAACTTCCAAAAGTGGGTGAAAAACTATTCTAACTCAGTATTGCTAACAGAACAGTTACAACAGTTTGTCACCCAGCCCTCGAAATACAGTTAACAAATATGAAGCCTCAATAAAACAATACCTGGAATAAAAGTACATAATATAACAACTGAAAATAGCAGCAAGATTTATGATAACTCATTTAACTGCTATTTTATCATTCTTATACTCCAGATAAATAATGGAGAGTGAAACTGGCAAACTGATGAGATTATTAAAAGTTTCGACACCTGGAGAGCAACATAACACATCAAAGCATTTATCCCATCATTTCTCTTGAGGGAAAGTTTACAAAGGTAGCATAAACAATCAACTGATACATTTGGAAACTGTTTCCTTGTACAAGAATCTGTTAAATAAAAGAATATATCAAAAAATATCGAGATTGGGGAGTTAAGTGTTCTATGCTGGAATCCATACCTAAGGCACTGCAAATATAAAGTACGTTGTACAGTGTGCAATGATGTATTGATCAGTAAGTTTTGAGAGATTGATATGTAAGTATTGTAACTTAATTGATATGTATAATTTGGTTCAGAATTTGAATAAAGCAAAAGCTGCAAATCAGCGAAAAAAATTGCGTAGATTGACAGAATGGTAAGAAGGAATCAGAACTACTTTTTGAAGGCAGTTGAAGTAGTAGTATGAGTGAGACCAATGGTTGAAATTTGGTATTGACACTTAAACAAGAGCGCTAACCATCGCAAAATACTCCCGTTGTACGGTTATGTCACTTGAGTACATGCAAAAAATCAAAGGATTATATAAGACAAATATGGTAATTTGTATAATTAAAGGGCAATAACTCCTGAGTGATTAGAGCAATATGGTTGGTTATCTTACATGTTTGAGATATTATGCCAATACACATTCTGACCAAACTTGGTGATGATTGGACAAATGCTTCATAAGAAATTGACCGGACTAGATAAATTTTAGGTAATTTCTCTTATTAAAGGGCAATAACTCTGGAGTGACATGTGCGATATGGCTAGTTATCGGACTTGTCCACATTTTGACTAAGTCTGGTGATGATTCGATAAATGCTTCTAAAGTTAATGATCGGACAAGACCAATTTTAGGTAATTTCTCTTATTAAAGGGCAATGACTCTGGAGTGACATGTGCGATATCCCCGGTGAAATGCAGTTCATGAAATCATGAACTTTTCAAAGCCTTCATGAACAGTTCATGAACTGGTCTTCAACAGTTCTTCATTTGTGTTCATGAACTTTTGGAAATGAACCGTCCTTGAATTATGTTCATGAACAGTTCATGAACAATTAAAGAATACTGCAAAGTCCTTGAAATGAACATTTGCCAGTGCAATCATATCCATTTCATGAACTATAATGTATTCAATGGTTCAATAAAAGTTCTTAAACAGTTTCATAATGACATTTTCAAAATTATTCAGTTTACCAAATCTGTGTCTATTTTAATGTAAAATGAAAGTTACAAGTCATAAATAGTAATGTACATGGATGGTTTGCTTTAAAGAGCCGTTGTGGTATGACCAACTTGACTAGGCTGTAAGAGCTCTGACAAAAAATCTCCATAACAATGTTGTACATGTATATATCCCTCAGTACTTAGCAATGTATGGTGTACTTGATAGCTATACATAGAGTTAAACCATGTTCCTTGCACAGCCACTGATAGATTTTGTGGATTTCTGTTGAGTTAACTTGTCATGGACAGTTCAAGAATGCTGCCTAAATTTTACATTATTTAGGCATGATGAAATTGGAATTTGCAATTTTGTTATTTCTTTCAAAAGTATTATTTATTTATGGCAAATGAATTTCATTGCAAAACATAAAAAATTGACACTGTTGCAATATTATGTCACTTCCAAGAGTTAAACCAACATTTTGTTAATATTTTGAATTATTTTAGTAGATTACCTCCCTTTATCAATAATTACATATTTTTTTATTTTTTCCAATAAAAACACCATTAAAAAAATATATAGTGAAGGTCTGCCTAGAATATAGTAACTTGCAACTGCTGTGAAATTAAATTTAACAAACATTATACAATTTAGAAATCTATTTTAATTGTGTTTAGTTACCATATATATAAAAGGGAAAAGACAAAATATTTTAACCATTGTATTGTATACAAACATACAATACTTTAACCAATGATGTATGGCTTACCCTGAATAGTTCATGAACTGTTCAAGTAATAAGCACCTTGAACGATTCATGCCAGAACATGAAGTTAAAATGAGACTATGAAGTTGTATAGGAAAAAGTTCATGAACTGTTCATGAATGCTGTGTTCATGAACTGGTAATGAACTGAACATAAAATACTGGGTTGTTGAATAGTTCATGAACAGTTCAAGAATGTTCGGCAATGAAATGTGCATTAAAGATTCTTGATTGTACTTCATGGACTGTTCATGGACTGTTCATGAATCATATCCAATTCATGAACTAATAATATCATGAACATTTCAAGAATTAGTCTCATTTTAACTTCAAGGAATTTCATGAATTGTTCATGAATTGTGAACATGAACTATGCATGAATATTTCATGAATAATTCATGAACTGTAACAGTTCATTTCACAGGGGATGGCTGGTTATCAAACTTGTCCAAGATATTATGCCCATACACATTCTGACCAAGTCTAGTGAAGATTGGACAAAGAATTTTAAAGTTATTGATCGAACAATACCAATTTTAGGTAATTTCTCTAATTGAAAGGCAAAAATTCTGGAGAGACAAGTGCGATATGGCTGATTATTGAACTTGTCCAAGATATTATGCCCATACACATTCTGACCAAGTATTGTGAAGATTGAACATAGAATTCATAAGTTATTGATCAGACAATTTGCTGGACGCTGATTACATTGTTGTTTTTTATAATAATTTCACTGAAATATCCATATACTAGTACTAACCTTAATTTCCCTCATGAATATAAAACCAAGTCAATGTCAAAATAAAGCCATACATTAAGTGTTGCACACTATTTAATGTTTGCTAGACTGTAAAGTCAAAGGACTACCATATTTTTTTAAGTTTCTCGATTTTCTTCAAAACTGATTTCATATGTTTTATCCATGTATATACATACATAAGTGTGCAAGGTCAAAATGGGTAATTAAATAATTGTTATATCACAACAGTAATAAGTGATATTACCAGGGTATGTCAGAATGATTATCTTAAGCAATTAAATTATACAGACAGTGTCACTGGTAATAAAACTGTTGATCTATCAAGGTAGTTATTTCTACATCAAGAAATAAAGATCTTACTGGAGCAGATAAACATTTATACAATCTAAGGAGATTAGATGTCTGTCTTTTTATTCATTTTTCCTTCAAATTTGTGTTTGTATCTGGCTTACAGAGATAACTCCATGATGTTTAATGTAGTGATAATAAAATTTGATATTCAACATTTAGAAGTTCATAAAAAAATGAAAAATACAAAATCCCAACTTAGCAAGATTGAGCCACGAACTTCAAAATCCTTAAATAACACACAATTAAGTTCTAGTTAGTTCTTAACCCAAGCTGCAGATAAACTTGCTAAATGTTGTCTGACATTTTACCAAAACCTATGGTCAACTGGTGAGGAATAGCACAAAACTATTGTAACTAAATAAATGCAATCTAGATGTGTCAATAGGTCATGGATGTCGCTGCTATGGGCTTGTCAGTTGAAAAAGGCCAAAACTCCTACAAAAATTGATGGACTGTAACGGAAATCAATTTTCGACCTATATTATATAATCCTATTCTTATGTGCCCAATATGAATAGAATCCAACCCTGACCTTTCAAAGGTTATTGTTTTTCTCAGACAGACAAGGGTGACTCTTTTTGCCTCTACAAATAACAGGGGCATTTTAAATTGCTTCTTCATCAATATGTTACCTTAATTTTGTTCCATGGTTTCAACCAGTACTGTCATTTCATATGGTATCAGCAGTCAATTTATTGTCTAAAATCAACTTAAATAATCATAAAGAATAATTATGCCTCAGTCAGGGGCTCAAACTTGCAACTGCAGAGCGTGACAGTTCTGTGTCTTTCTATTGAGTCAGAAGGGCTTTGCTTACAATACAACAATGAACTAAGTGCAAACTCTTCACTGTGCATGTAATTATCACAATTCATGTAAGGCATATATCTTTATATATCTAATCATGAGTTTCAAAAATTTATGTAACTCCTAAATCGGAGAGTAGCATACAAAAGAAATTGTAACAGCATTACATTCCAACATCAAGTGAACGAAACCAGCTATCTGTTAAAAACATTTTTCACTGAACATATTTACTTGCTTTTGTCCATTTATGGGAAAAAATGTATTTTAAGTGAATATCACTTCCCTTATAAATGAGATTTATTTATCTGACACAACAGGGAGTACATTTGACATTTGTATGAATCTAACTTATCCAACCCACTTACAAACACCAGGCTGTAAGTATGTGGTAACATAACTTGTATACAGTGAAACATCAGTGATAGTGTCACCATTGGTTCCGAAGAAAGATGGTCTTAGCTGTGATGTGGTCTGATAATTGAGTTGAATTATGGGAAAAAATGAAAATAGGACCATGTTTTTTATTATCGGATGGTTTCAACTAGGTAGTGGTCTTAATATTGAGGCAGTGCTCAAGTAAGGTTTTACTGTATTTCACGCAGAAGGAGTAAATTGATGTAAATCACAAGATATTCTCACATAATATACATGTACAGTACAGCCATAGGTGTAATACAGTATACCAAAATCTTTGCAGGTAATACACAACTACACAGCTTTTCATCCTAGTAAAATATTAAATGTGATCAGTCAAAATTGCTAATGAACATGTTATACATGTAGCATCATATTATGATAAATCTGTAAATCAGAAAATACATGAGACACCATCAGAGAGAACCAACCTTTCTCCTTCATTCATTTGTTCCATGAGTATGATACACTGTCTGAATTACAGAAAAATATCAGTAAAAGACAATGATGCTATCACCCTTGGGACTCTTGAAAACTGGTCTTATTATTGAGGTGGTCTTAATATTGAGGTTGAATATAGAGCAAAATAGTGAAAATGGACTTAAAATTGTGTTCCTAATTTTGAGGTGGTCTTATTATTGTGGTGGTCTTCAAGTGAGGTTTTTCTGTATAAGACTTATGACCAGCATTTTTTGTTTAAAGCTATTAATGCAGACTATTTGTCAATGTTTTAATACTGTACGTGCATGGCCTTGTGAAGTTTAATCTATACATTCTATAGCTTAATAACATACCGCAGTAAAATTAATCCGTTTGAAATGTATTTTGTTTTTGTTTTCTTACATTAAAGCCGTTTTGTGGATCACAAGTGACAACTTATATTCAAAATGCATTTTGTAGAACAGTATATATATTGATAATACTATCTGAAAGATAATTAGGCTCATATAAAACAGGCAACTTCCTAAAAACTGATCCATGCTTAAAATGTTACACATATTTCAGCTATTTAAACATTAAAAACTAGATGGTTGTTTTTAAAAAAAACATACGTCTCCCAGATGGTTATTTATCAGTAATTGTAATACTGATACAGGATGTAAGAATAAAATATCAAGCAAACAAGAAATAAAGTAGATCTGATAAGTTCATCATGCATTGTATATGTATAAAAACATCAAAGGGCCATAAAGAGTGAACAATTATCTGAGCAGAACAAACGAAAAAAAGGATGCACAACTACACTTGATGGTTATCAATTCTGTGAAGTTTGGTTGAAATCCAACCAGCAGTATAGGAGATGAAGCATGGACAAACTTCATATGTTTAAAACATCCAAGGGCCATAACTCAGTAAAAAGTTAACTGAGCAGAACAAAACAATTGAGATGCACAACTACATTTGATGTTGATCAATCCTATGAAGTTTTGCTGAAATCCAACCAGCAATATTGGAGATGAAGCGCAGACAAACATCAGAGGTATAAATACTTCAAAGGGCCATAACTGAGTGAAAAATTATCTGAGTGGAACAAAACAATGAAGATGCACAACTACATTTGATGTTGATCAATCCTATGAAGTTTGGCTGAAATCCAACCAGCAGTATAGGAGATGAAGTGCGGACAAACTCCATATGTATAAAACAGCAAAGGGCAATAACTCAGTGAAAACTTATCCGAGCGGAACAAAACAACGAGAGGCACAACTACACTTGATGTTGATCAATTCTATGAAGTTTGGCTGAAATCCAACCAGCAGTTTTGGAGATAAAGCGCAGACAAGCTAAATGTGGACGGACGGACAGACAGACGCCGAAGACAAAAACAATATGTCTCCCTCAGAGAGAGGGTGCTTCCAAGGCAAGACTGCACGTTTTCCATATTATCGTAACAGAAATGAATACGTGACTATTCAGGTAAACTCATTCGCCAAACATGATACAAATAATCCAGAAAAGCCATTTATATGAAGACTCCCGCCATTCCAAAATTGATATATACCTGACAAATCAGCCATTATACTCATCAAATCTATAATAAAATCAGAGGACGTTACATAAACTATTTTCTTGAGAAGATGAATATGGCGGTACTTCAAGTAAACCATCCGGTTGACGATGATAGCAATGAGACGCTAAAGCCCCTCAAAAAACAAGATGCAGGTTATAGTGTCACAATGATACAGCATGTCTAAAAACTATGCAAGCAAACCCAAAGAAAAACATAACATACCAAAGTAATACAATATTTGGACAAATATATCATGTCACTGATATAGATTACTTGTCATGGATACCAAGTCTATGCAAAATAATGTTTGAATGTCAAACAGATCAGCTAACAAAAATATTAATCAGTAATTGAAGTTTTTACACCATGAAGACATTGCCCTAGACATAATGTCATGGTAACACAGAAGTTAGAAGTTGAAAAAATAATACAACTCATTAACAAATTTCATCAAAATGGCTATTTTAATTTAAAATATTTTAAAAATAGGGACAGAAAAAGACATTGTCATATTTGAGATGAATTTGTGGTATACATCTGTATGCAACAACATCATACATAGAACAGGCTTGAATACATTTGGATTGACAGAAGATGAGAGATTTCACAGATCAGTACTGGGAGAGGGGTTAGATATACTGATGCTCTCCGAACCTTTAAAAGTAATTTTCACAAAGACACAAATATAACATCACCGCCATTATCCTAAGATTACGGGATCTAACCACAACCATCTGGTCGCAATGTAAGTGTGCATTAATTTCTGTCAATAGAGTGTGTACCCACTCATATTTAAATGTACTTCTGCATTTCCGAAGTCAATGACTTACTGACGCAAATAGTGCTTCAGAACATGTTTCCTATAACCACTGAACACAGATGATAATCATACATATATAGATAATAACTAAATATGAAGATTTAAAACATGTCATTTAACAAGGAGGCATTATCGTTAGAACAAGGACATGGAGATTACTATCACAACTTGATGATCTTCTAAGTTCAAGATGTCATGGCCTCAAGATACAAAATGGCGTATCTGCTACAGGGGAAAGCAATAAGTGCTTTGTAAAATTGACAGCAGAAATAGAGAAATTTCTATACTTTTGTATTACCGCCCACCATGACATTTGTATCATGACATGCTTCCACATGCTTGATTACGATTTGTAGGTCAAGGTCACACTTAGAAGTCAGGTCACTGAGGTCAAATTTGGTTATTTTAGTTTATTCATTTTTTTTAATTATCTACATCTTTCTTGCTCAAGTACGACTTTGACCATTGATCATGGGACATAAATGATGCTTACCATCCATTGTGACCTTGACCTTCCAATAAGGGACAAGGTTCATGCAAGTGACCTCAATCCACCATCATGATCCTCGAAACATTTATGCCAAGAGATATCAAAGTCCCTTAAATTTCCATGACCTTGACCTTGGAGTAAGGAATTTGGGTTCAGTAAGCCACACAATGTTGTGTCATGATAAACATGTATGCTTGACCGATGGATAGTACAAATGCAACATGCAAATCCTCAGGGCATAATAATGACACAGACCTCTAAACATACATGTGTATCATTATTCAACCTCACACAATAACATCAAACATATGTTCATAAGAATTGATAGCAAGCTGTTTCATACATAAAATGGACAGTCTATACATAAGAGATTGACTTAATCCAGTAAGCTTGGGTAATAATTGCTTCATTGTAAGTAAATGACAGGCAGAAAAATGACAAAAACTGAAACACTTTATTATGAATTCATCATACATTGTAAGAGGTTATTAGTAGCAAAATGTGTACATGTATGTAGAAACTGCATGGCTATGAGTATTATGTACATGTATTTTGCAAGAACACCTGTTCCTCTATAACAACTAAAAGGGGTCCTTAAAATAACAACTAAAAGGGGTCCTTAAAATAACAAAAAGTCCTGTATCACTCTTATCTGAGTGAAATCTTCTCAAACTAAACCATACTCAAGGTAATGTTAAAAACATGTTTAGTGTGTTCCTCCCCAGTGCAACACCCTGACAAATGCAAACTTCAGCTGTTGTTGAGAGGTTAAAGCTCCAGTGAGGGCTGCTCTTGAGAGAATTGAAATTTCTTTCCTGCACCATTTATTTGGTGTTTGTTTGTTTGTTTATTGTAAGTGAAGATTTTACCCAGCAAGATCAAGTGGAAAAACAAACAATGTTTGTGAGCAGATTTTTTACAATATAATCATGTACCAAAGGTCAAACTTCACAAATTAAATCCATAAATGACATCCATGAACATCATGCAATGGAAGAAGACATCATGTTCATGCTACAAGACCATGCATCTACAGGCCTCCATGTATTACAAAACAATTCTGCCTCATATCTTTTCATATTCATAGCAAGTAAATCCCAAAAATCAGACAAAACACACAAGTTATCGATTCGAAATACCAGTACTTAACTAGTTAATTCAATGAACTAGTGCATAACAGCATTGAAGGCTGTGCTGTAAATATGATGTAAGTTAATTTGTTGTATGTCTTAGCATGCTACCCTCTAAAAATAAAGATTTATTATTATTGCTATTACAGACATCCCCCAGCTCAGTTTCTGGGGATAGTCATACAAACAAGACAATGCTTTTCAGTGAATCGTGCAAAATACTGAAAATATGTAACCTACAATGTGCTACCTTTAATCGTTAAATAAAGCACATAGATTGTATGTAATACAAGAAAACAGCAGTTACACAGTTTTATATAACTTGCCTTTTGTGCCAGCAGCTTCAATATGGTATAATGTACACAGCTTAACAAGCAATCCATTAAAGAAGAGGAAAGATAATTCTTGATACTACAGTTATGTCACAGCCATAAAATACAAAATTGCTAATCAGCACAATGTAGGTACATGTATTAAGCAAAAATACAAAGCTAAGTATTGTAGTAGAATTAAGTCAGGGAAGTATGTCAGTTCTTTAAGTTTTTATTTCTCACACAAATGCTATATGACTGTTGCTGAACCATACAAGTAGAATTACTTCAAAGTTTAATGACTGGATGTTAAAACATTATTACTTACCATATCTACATGACCTTTTCTCATCTCTAGAACACCAAGATTGTTATAAGCCTCAGCGTGATCGTTGTTGTTTGATAACGTTATTCTGAAAGCTTGATAAGCTAATGTCATATCTCCTATACCCTGAAATACAACAATGGAAAAACTATAGAATTACAGTATACATGTACATCTCACGCTTCTCATGAACTCTTCATTTAGGAGTCCTGAACTCCTACTTTTGTTATAGGTACTCTTAATTTCAACCAAATTATATTATTGCAATTATGCAGGACGACTCCTACTGTTTCAGATATTCCTGTAACGCGGCTTTAAGTGACTAGAACAGCCAGGGTCATGTTGTGACTTTTCAATATAAGGGTGGAGGAACACCCCAGGGGCACTATTACAGAAACATCTTAAGTGAAATTTCATCCTTATCCTCAAAATTACATTTTCCTTAACTGATTTATTTAACATACAGGCTATTATATGGTCAAATCAAGAGTGATAAATGAATAGTATTAATATGTTGTTGTCATTACCATTAAAAAGCGTAACAGTTTTAATGTGGTTTTGGAATTACATCAATTTGAAATATTGAACTATAGAGAAAATATTTAGGATTCACTTAATGTGCTTCTGTAATACAGGCCCAGGTGTCCATTCTAGCTTTATTTAGAGCATAGGCAGGCGCCAGGGTAGAACCACCAACCTTCCACCAGACAGCTGGATAGCTTCTCACTTACAAATTCCATATCCCAGGTGGGACCCAAACATGCAGTGGAAAGGGACATGTGATGTGAAGTTAGGGACCATAACCACTCAGCCACGGGAAGGTCCCACTGACATTAGTGAGGACACCTATTATTCAAATCCTTATGAGAACCCTGTATCTAGATGTTCATACCAGTAGGTTGCTGTTGACAGGTCTAGCTACCATTATGTCAGTGGCCATTGAACTATAAGTGGCTTTATATAAGACAACCAAGGAAAGAATGACTTTAAAGGTCAAAAGACTTAACCTGCAGTTATCATTTTAAGTAATTTACTAAATATCACTTATGAGATTTTGACATTTGTGAGAAAAAATATAAAAATATTTTGGACAAAAATTACTGGTAATTGAAACAATTAAGATAAGTCAGTAAAAAGGCCTGCAAAGCCCATACTAAATGTATCTGACTGACATGTCATAATTTGGCGCAACTATTTTGAGATTCAATGGTGGAATAGCAGTAGTACATTTTCTAGCATGGCTGACTTAATGCTGACATGAGATTAATCAAGATCGACTTTAAATGCTTTCTCGTATAAGATAATCATCTTTTTGTCAAACAATTGAAGTCACTGATCAACATTCTAAATTTACATTCAACAAAAAAATGTTGTCCAGAAGCATCCGAGTTTTGTAGAATATTTCTCTGAGTTGAATCAATGCTTGACATTTTTCTAATAACTGTAAACACAATATTCAATGCATGTGGTTTACTAAACCAGTACATACTCTAAGAATTAAAGCCAACAATAACAATAACAATACCTAATATATTATAGTACATTTGTTTTTGGTTTAGGCCAAGATTACCACAGGGTAGTGGCACCAAACTTAAACTGGCATTCCATATAAAGATAGTTTTTACTGAAATAATTTTTGTGTCAAAATCCTGTGATGCGAACATTCTTTAAAAACCACAGCAATAGTGTACTCTTAGTCTGATTGAAGTTCTAAGAACAAGTTCAGTGTGACGAGTACTAGGTCAAATAATTGATTAGATAAATAGAGTAACACTATACAGCTTTATATGTATCAGAAAAAATCCATTCTAAAATGACTTAATTGCTTTATTAGTTCAATGTCAGTGCGTGACATCAAGTTGAACTAGGAGAACCACATATAGCTTCAACACTACTCTCAGTACATGTATTCGTCATCTAACTACGACAAACAGAAGGCATGTTGTAGTCACTTGATGACACTAATTAGAGGCAATTAAGGATGGGCAGCAACCAGGAATAAACAAAAACCTCTAGCAGCACTTTAAGTGGATTGTATCTTGGTTTTCCTGAGAAGTCACAAGTACTGAAAGGGAGTATCTAAGTACCAGTCAATCAAATCTCACGAACTGGTATTATTGCATTAGAATAGAGCAAAAAATGCGTATCAGAATTCAACAGCTCAATTGTTACAGTACATGTACTAAACTCAAAATCGTGATATTGGTTTTAACACTTATCACAATTCATGCTTTCAAATAGATAAGTTGTGTTTCATAAACTTGATACGTAAATCATTTTGTTCAAATAGTTAAGTACCCTGACTCTCTTGTATGATAACAATCAGCTGTACTTATACATAATTGCACTGAACAGAGCTAAGCATTGTTTATGTATGTTTGCCCAAAATATGTATATAACTGACGCTACCATCATACGAGTCAATGGATGTGATAATAATATAACCAGAATACTTAAATAGATTTTTAACAAATATCAGATCACTATGAAGGGCATTTGTATTGTTTTCAAATTGTTCAACAAATTTTTATAATTATAATATCAGACAGTAATGCCTGTACATTGTATTGATTAAGCATCTCTATTTTAGTTTTATGAATTACATAAAAATGAAGAATAAGCAATAATTTTAATAATTATCACAAAACCGAGATGGATTTTGTCGCAAAAATCGCTCTAAAATTGAGTAAAGGCTCATAGTTTCACATCTATAGACATTGTTATCAATTATGCTTTAATTATCTATTCCCAGCAATACTCTGGTCAGTATATAATCATTTTAACATCGATTTAGAACACTACTTCACAGTGTAACCTCTCCAGAGCAACAACCTCTCCTTAACATAATAAATTGTCAAGTGAAAATAAAAACAACTAAATGAACCTCTACGGCACAACAACCTCTCAGAAACATTCAAAATTTGCATTTTACAAAGGGTGTCGCTCTGAAGAGGTTGCACTGTATCTTACAGCATTTCCCAAAGGGTGTCGCTCGGAAGAGATTGCACTGTATCTTACAGCATCTCCCAAAGGGTGTCGCTCGGAAGAGATTGCACTGTATCTTACAGCATCTCCCAAAGGGTGTCGCTCGGAAGAGATTGCACTGTACCTTACAACATCTCCCAAAGGGTGTCGCTCTGAAGAGGTTGCACTGTACCTTACAGCATCTCCCAAAGGGTGTCGCTTGGAAGAGATTGCACTGTATCTTAAAGCATCTCCCAAAGGGTGTCGCTCGGAAGAGATTGCACTGTATCTTACAGCATCTCCCAAAGGGTGTCGCTCGGAAAAGGTTGCACTGTATCTTACAGCATCTCCCAAAGGGTGTTGCTCGGAAGAGATTGCACTGTATCTTACAGCATCTCCCAAAGGGTGTCGCTCGGAAGAGATTGCACTATATCTTACAGCATCTCCCAAAGGGTGTCGCTCGGAAGAGATTGCACTGTATCTTACAGCATCTCCCAAACGGTGTCGCTCGGAAGAGATTGCACTGTACCTTACAGCATCTCCCAAAGGGTGTCGCTCTGAAGAGGTTGCACTGTACCTTACAGCATCTCCCAAAGGGTGTCACTCTGAAGAGGTTGCACTGTATCTTACAGCATCTCCCAAAGGGTGTCATTCTGATGAGGTTGCACTGTACCTTACAGCTTCTCCCAAAGGGTGTCGTTCTGAAGAGGTTGCACTGTACCTTACAGCATCTCCCAAAGGGTGTCACTCTGAAGAGGTTGCACTGTACCTTACAGCATCTCCCAAAGGGTGTCGCACTGAAGAGGTTGCACTGTACCTTACAGCATCTCCCAAAGGGTGTTGCACTGAAGAGGTTGCACTGTACCTTACAGCATCTCCCAAAGGGTGTCGCACTGAAGAGGTTGCACTGTACCTTACAGCATCTCCCAAAGGGTGTCGCACTGAAGAGGTTGCACTGTACCTTACAGCATCTCCCAAAGGGTGTCGCACTGAAGAGGTTGCACTGTACCTTAAAGCATCTCCCAAAGGGTGTCGCACTGAAGAGGTTGCACTGTACCTTACAGCATCTCCCAAAGGGTGTTGCACTGAAGAGGTTGCACTGTACCTTACAGCATCTCCCAAAGGGTTTTGCTCTGAAGAGGTTGCACTGTACCTTAAAGCATCTCCCAAAGGGTGTCGCACTGAAGAGGTTGCACTGTACCTTACAACATCTCCCAAAGGGTGTCGTTCTGAAGAGGTTGCACTGTACCTTACAACATCTCCCAAAGGGTGTCGTTCTGAAGAGGTTGCACTGTACCTTACAGCTTCTCCCAAAGGTTGTCGTTCTGAAGAGGTTGCACTGTACCTTACAGCTTCTCCCAAAGGGTGTCGCACTGAAGAGGTTGCACTGTACCTTACAGCTTCTCCCAAAGGGTGTCGTTCTGAAGAGGTTGCACTGTACCTTACAACATCTCCCAAAGGGTGTCGCTCTGAAGAGGTTGCACTGTACCTTACAGCTTCTCCCAAAGGGTGTCGCACTGAAGAGGTTGCACTGTACCTTACAGCTTCTCCCAAAGGGTGTCATTCTGATGAGGTTGCACTGTACCTTACAGCATCTCCCAAAGGGTGTCGCACTGAAGAGGTTGCACTGTACCTTACAACATCTCCCAAAGGGTGTCAGTCTGAAAAGGTTGCACTGTACCTTACAGCATCTCTTGAAGCAAGTTCTTACACATATATCTAAGAGGACATACATGAGTATATTTTAACAAATGCACAAAACTTCTCCAGTTATTAAAAAAACTAATTTCTGTAGTGAGAGTATTTATGATCTTACCAAAGCAACATGGCCTATATTGAACCATATGTCCGATACTGTATTTTCGTCTGCTAATGAAAGTGCTCTCTCAAAACATGTAAGAGTCATGTCATATTGTTGTGCATAAAAACAACATAATCCAAGATTGTTGAACAATTCAGCATTATACACACCCATCTGTAACAATCGTCTGAAAAAAAGTTTAAAACATCATTGATGTAGGAGTGTTATTGTTCATGAAAATGTCTTGTACATCTAGTAAGTATTCCAAAACAAAGCAACTACAGAAAACTGCACCACCAACAAACATGTATAACTAGTTGGCGGGTATAGAACAAGGAATTTTTATACATTTTACAAGAATTGAATATCTGTTTAAATGAAATAATACCTTTCCATAACACTAGGAAACATCATGTCACATTTTACTAGTATACAAACATATTATTATTAATATATACATATATGTATTAATTTTGTGCATAAATCTCAGGGATTTCCCTGACACAGAAATCTTGAGTCCTTGACTCCCATTTCTTTCTAGGGACTATTTCCAACTAACTGTGCATCCCTGGGACCCCTTAAATAAACTTTTAGCAAGCATAAAGTGCGTATCTGGGACCCTACAAATGTACTAAGGACCTCCAACACGAGGGTCCGAATCCAAGCTGAAAAATCCTAGGGAAAAACCCTGAATCTTAATGATTGTTACTTTCAACCAGATGTTATTGTTCAAAATTCATACCTGTAGAATTTGAGAGCCACTTCAGGTTGATCGGTATAGAAATGATTTGTAGCTATACAAGCAATGGCTTCTACATGCATATTATCAACACGTAAAACATCCTTATAAAATTTTACAGCATTCTCCATCTCATTCAAACCCTGCAAAATAAAAATTGATTCATTCAATAATTATACAAAGACTAACAAAAATATATTGCTACGAATACTATCCTCCCTTTTCAGTCAGACATTATACTTTCAACACAAAGCTTCAACTAAATTAAGTCCTTGCATTACTGCCAATGGCCAAGTCTTGTCGGTGACTTTGTGCCTTTTAAAAATGACAGGAGGGATTTTTGTCTTCCCATGCAAAAAGGAGCGAGAAGAATTCTGCTTGGGGGGAGATTTCGTCTTACACTCCGACAGACACTCTCTCATTACAAGAGTTACAATAGAACCAGATGATTGTGATCAAGATGAGATTTCAAGTTGCAGATGGATAGGAAGACTGACATGAACAATGCACTGTTATATACAATATACAAGTCATACTACATGCTAACGTCACTGAGGTTTTTATAGCTTACCTCGTATATTCTAGCTATTCCTGATAACAGACTTGTCTCCCCTGGAAATTTTTCCAGTCCCTGTTTGTAGAAATCTACAGCTGTCAGCGGTTGATCTAGACGTATGTAGACTTTACACAGATATAAATAAGAGTCAACCATGTCTTGATGTTTTAATGAGGACTTTAACTGTTGAATGGCATCATGATACATACCCAATCTAAAACAGCGAATATTATACTTGATGATTCATAAATAAGAATAAAAACATACACATAAACATACAAGACTCAGGAATATCAATAATTGTAAAGAAAAATAACTTGTCAGTACTACATGTATTTCATGCAGTTTCTAAAATATCAAAACTATGTGGTAACTACAATTCTCAACAAAAAAGACATAAAATTCATTTAAAAAGAAATAAACAAGAAGTTCCAGGTTTAATATTAGTAAAGTGAACGTCTTTTTTGTAGCATGACACAAAGTGGTTATTTATTACAGTGTCACCCCTATTTAAAGTTCCAGTCATTTCGGACTTATGAGACACCCACTTTCTGACAACATTTAAATCCCAATTCCAATCCTTTAATACCAGACAGGTAGGTACACGGTAACTGCTTTTTAACTAGCTCACCAACCAGCCATATCAGAACGGACCCCTACCAGGATTCAATCCTTCGACCTCCCGCTCTCAAGCCAGCTGCCTTAACCACTCAACCATGAGAGATGGATGCATGAATGTTATACAGCAATGTAGGAGTGTTCAAAAGAAATTTACTTGATATTTTTCACTTTAACATTTCAGTTGTATGCCTCATTCAAAATGTACACATTTATACAAACAGGGACACTATGTACTGTTTCAGAACTGTTATATCTTTCTTACTAACCTGTAATAACATTTTGAAAGTTGGACTTTCCACCACCAATCTTTGAACTGACTTGACTCTGTACCAAGGGCAGCTAACTCTAAAGCCTATAGATCAATATAAATTCAAGGGATGAACATGAATCAAGTATGTATGCAGCTTTATAGGCAAAACAAATAAGAACATACAGTACAAAGGGGTCGCAATGAAATTCCTTACACTATGTGCAATTTTCCCCCAAAAATATGAGAAATAACTTGGTGCTACAGCAAGATATCATAATACACATGTAATAGAGCTGACAAGTTGATGCGGCATACAATATAAGCTAAACTCTTACACCAATAGAGCTGACAAGTTGATGCGGCATACAATATAAGCTAAACTCTTACACCAATAGAGCTGACAAGATGATGCGGCATACAATATAAGCTAAACTCTTACACCAATAGAGCTGACAAGTTGATGCAGCATACAATATAAGCTAAACTCTTACACCAATAGAGCTGACAAGATGATGCGGCATACAATATAAGCTAAACTCTTACACCAATAGAGCTGACAAGATGATGCGGCATACAATATAAGCTAAACTCTTACACCAATAGAGCTGACAAGTTGATGCGGCATACAATATAAGCTAAACTCTTACACCAATAGAGCTGACAAGTTGATGCGGCATACAATATAAGCTAAACTCTTACACCAATAGAGCTGACAAGTTGATGCGGCATACAATATAAGCTAAACTCTTACACCAATAGAGCTGACAAGTTGATGCGGCATACAATACAAGCTAAACTCTTAAACCAATAGAGCTGACAAGTTGATGCGGCATACAATATAAGCTAAACTCTTACACCAATAGAGCTGACAAGTTGATGCGGCATACAATATAAGCTAAACTCTTACACCAATAGAGCTGACAAGTTGATGCGGCATACAATATAAGCTAAACTCTTACACCAATAGAGCTGACAAGTTGATGCGGCATACAATATAAGCTCAACTCAGGACCGAACTAAACCTTCACAAGATACAAAACACTGGAAACTCTACTTTGTGTCTATATAAGCAGAGGTGTCAATAAAAGCCGGAAGCCGTAAAATTACCCGGTAATTTAAGCATCATCGCCTGCTACTTTTCTTGTACGAGTGATGATAATGAAGGGGAGTACCACACAGACATAAGTCTACTTTTGATGGTTTCCTTGCTAATTCAAAAAGTAGTGACACCCCTGTATAGGTATAACAAAGTGTATATGACACAAACTATAAAGTGTTTTTTTTTAAATCAACATAAGTATTATCAATACAAAGGTTGTGGCTTACATTTCTAACATCATTCTCATGATGAAATATATACTCAAACAATGCCTTAGCAAGACCTGGTCTTGATGCATACTTAGCCATGTTCAATCTTGCTAAGTTTATAAATGGTCCATCTGGGCTTGACAACATAGAAGCCTGCAATAAACCAATGGTACAATAAAGATTAACCTTTGTACATTTTGTAATCCATGTAGTAAAAACAAAAAGACCAATATAACCAGGGTCCGTATTCACAAACGTTTTAAGACTGAATCTCAGACTTTGTAAAATTTTAAAGTCTAAGTCTGAGATTCAGTCTTAAAACATTTGTGAATACGTGCCCTGGTATAAATAAATAATTATCATACATTACAATAAAATCTGTCATGCCTTCTGATGATTATCATTTTCACAAAAGAACAGGTGTGATTGTATCAAACACTGACAATTCTGTTCATTATGATTAGAATTGAACAAAGTTTGCTTTAAAGATTTGAAATAAAGGTTCTAAAAAACATATGTATTGCTTGAAATATTACCCTGAACCATAACATTTTCTTACACTAAATCATACATAAGTTCCACCCAAACCTGATAACTAAACAAACACTTTTCTTGCATTTCTTGTAATTTCATACAAAAGCAGCGCTAAATTGGATAAATTTCATTTACCGTTCCAAGTCTGACGAATCTTCCTGAAGCACTGGTTACTGGCCTCGCAGTGTGAGCTGTACGTGGAGTCTTGATAGCTTGTTCCATAGTACCTGGGCGACCACCCTGTGTACCTGGTCTTGCAAATCCTGATACAGGTCTTCCAGACTGCGACATTGGTCTGAAAGTAAGAACATTCTGTTAGTGATATACTAAAGAAGTTTAAAAATAAAAAAATTCAAAAGACATAAATAAAAAATGGGAAGTAAATGTAATTCATATATTCGGATGCTAAATTTGCATCAGTTTATTACTTTTATAATACAAATTAGATAAAATACATTAGGCTTTAATATTGCATAGTTTCATGCCATTTGCCTTACAAGGATTCTAAATGTTTTTTTCACATGTAAAACTATAACATCAATTTAAAACAAAAAAATAACGATGACTGACATCCTCCTAAGGAAAGAATTGTTGAAACGTTAAAAATGCTACATGTATTACCAAATTCTTTACTTAATTTGGCCTTTTTTCAATAATAAATCAACAATTGTACAGCATTAAGTCACACACCCAACATTCCAAAACAAGGCTTGAATAAGGCTGAATACTGCCGTAAATTCTGAGAAGAGATTATACTAAAACTTTTTTGAACATTTACATGCGTTTCTTCTACATACCTTACACCTTGACTCACTGAACCATGACCTGCGCCAGGTTGTCGGAGAGATGTACCAGGTCTGGCTAACTGTGCTGTAACATTATCATCCATCAACATTTCTGCTATCCCTTCCTCATCCCAGTCCACTTCATCAACATATACTTGTCCTGTGAGGGCACGAGTCTTCAATGTCCATGTGGCCTATTTTTAACAAAAGAGCCAAACAAAATCATGAAAATGGTTATCAGTAGGGACATCAACTGTATGCCAGTGCATATAAACTGACTAACAGCAGTTGAAAAGATACTCCATGCTCATAAGATTGACTGCTGCAATATAAATCTATCAGTTTTTGTTTTTGGATGGCGTGAAACAAGACATCAACCATTTACCACAAAAAGCTCATATCCACATTCCAAAGTTTCATAAAGCCCAAAACAAAATGTATACCGGTAACCCCATTTGTACATTTTTCCTTGAAAACATCAAAATATTTATTTAAAATTTCTACAGAATGAGATATTTTAAAATGCAAGAAGGAGTCTAGAGGGAGAAAAGGGAAACAACATTCAAGTTATATTTCGAATAGGTAAGAATTTTTTGTTTTGGAAGAATTCTTTTAGCAATTGAGTTTTCTGAAAATCTAAAAGCCAACTTGATAAAATGTTCCTCCTGGGGGATGCCCCGAAGACCCCATCAATGAATATAATCTAACACTTTGGGTATGTTAAATAAAAGCTCAAGAATTCCACTGTCAGATCTACATTAACCTAAAAATCCTAGAAAAAACATGTCTAACAGTACTGTAAAATATTGGTCCCAGGTAGAATCACCTTCATTCACATGTAAATTTAAGTTCTCATTATATGTGAATCGATGAGTTATAAATATAAAGCCAGTGAGCTTTGTGTGGTTTGGAAATAGTGAAAGGTCATATAATTATGCTTGAGGATACACATACAAGCATGGTAATGCTCATGATCTATTCTAGTCCAAATAAAAGGAGGTTTAAGACAATGTGCTAATTTTTGATTGGTTGTTGTAAGAAGGATGGCAACTATAAAGCATAAAATAAGCCATATTGGCAAGTCGAATAAGTAAGTGCAGTGGTGCAGGGTTAGATAGCTGCTCAGTAAGCTCAGTTAGTACAGCGCCCGAATAGTGTTTAGGGGGTCATGGGTTCGACCTCCACATCAGGCGCACTTTTTCCCCTTGATTTACTTTAATGGTGGTAGCATTGTTTGACAGCCCATGGTGGTTGAGCCTCAAATGCCGGAAGGAGGAGGAGTGTAGTGGTGTGTGGTTAGGCGACCGCCGTGTTAGCTCAGTCGGTAGAGTGCCGTACTAGTGTTTAGGGGGTTGTGGGTTCCAGCCCCACGTCAGGCGCACTTTTTCCCCTTGATTTACTTTAGAAGTCTAAGTTCTATCCAGACACTTCCATTTAAGTTAATCACTGAGTGACTGGTTCAGCATAATGAAAATCACAAATATGTATACGATTTACGTCCCACTCCTCCAACATTTCACAGCTCTTTCAATATTATGTTAAGAAATGGACTGAAAATGCAAGAATATCCGAAACCAAGACTGTCCGACAAATAGTCTATTAGAAACAGACCCCGTACTGTCTATAAAATAGCGCTTAATTTGATAATCACCTGGTCGTATGGATTCTTCTCTAAAAGCTGTGAGCAAATATCTGCACATTGTTGATATTTCCTGCGCCTGAAATAACTGTAAGCTAGAAATAACGGGTCCATGACGAACTTGTTTTCATTAGAAACTGGAATGCTCACGTAGGCGATAATAGCAAAAGTGCTCCAAATTATTTTTAGTCATTTTTAATTTTGAGATGCCCCCTTTCAACGGAGCAAAATATCTCGGACTATATGTTCACTCGGAAATGTGCCACGACTTCTGATTGGATTGTAAATTTCGTACACTTACTTCGGAAGTTTCCGTATTCAACATGGGAGTCGACGCACCGCTGTTCATATTTTCTCTTATTGACGAGGGATATCTTCTGTTTCTTATTGTTTATTTTGTATCCTTTTTAAGACGTTAATTTAACATAAATTTGTAGATCGGTTGTACTTATACCGTACTTTTGATAGTGTTGCGATTTTAGAAATGCATGTATATTCGTACAACACATAATTCGGATACGGCTAGAATTTCATCTTTGATACATTTATTGAGTTATTTAAAGTCTCTGTCAAATCTCACTTTAATGATTAGATTGGACATTTCGTTTAGAGCATTCCCGTTAAACTAGCAATTGCTCAGTATAATTATTTAGAACTGACATTTGAAATCTTTGTAAAAAGGTTAAATTATAATTTTACTATTCATAATAATCTCCTATAACTTATCATACTATAAGATGAATGTGTTTTTTTTATAGCTTTGGAGGACGTAATTGCTTGACTTATTGGTGTGCGTATACATACAATCAGTGTTCTTCCATTTCATTAATGCCGATTTTTGCAAGTCCTCATTTGATAAAATTCAAAGAATGAGGCGGGCAATTACTCAGGTTTTGGCTTCACCATTGGTTTCAGATTAAGATTTTGTAGTAATGCTTGTCAGTCAGAATCCATTTGGTTCCGTCATAACTTAAGGTTGAGTTGTCTTTCAGAAATGCATGTTTTTTGTTGAGCCCACTTGCGGTGAGCTCAGCATAGTCGCCACAATGGCGGTCCAGTGTATGTGCGTTGAAGGATTTTCAGATGACTTATATGCAAATGTCATATATGCAAACTCATTGTCCATAGCTCAGTGGTCAACGGTCACACTAAGAGGTCGAACGTAAAAAAATGGGTCTAAAACATCTTGGACCTTATCTTGAAGCTCTTTGAATAACTCTCGCCATTATTGTCCATTGTGTCATAAATATTTGTGGACATTTTATGAGTCTTTTTGATAGTTGAAGTTGATATAAGAAATGTAGATTAGAATGCTATTTTATAAAATTTAGATATGAAAAGCTTGTTCTTTTAACTATGAACATTTCCAAAATTGGAGTTGAAGCAATTAAAGTTTTCCAAAATTTGCCAATTATACGACGCAAATTTCCCCAATTTATCTAGCGTTTTTCCCAAAATGGACAGAAAAAGGCCTGATTATATAACTGTATTTCCTTCATCTCTGGACAATTGGTGGGCTCCACATGTTGCCCTTGGGCATCTAGTTAATAAAGAAGTGTCTACCATTACTGGTAATCCTAGACTTGAGTTCTAAGATTACGGGAGTCCTATAGTTGTAGACAAACAACACTGTAAAGAGGTGTATTTTGTAGAGGTAGAGGAAGTAAGCGAGAAAGTTAGCCAATGTAGAAAAGGTAGCTGTCTAAAAACGCTTAGCTAGCTACAAAATGGCAAGCACCTGACCAGATGATGTTGTTCCACATAGACGCCATTTCGTTTAGCTATGCTAGCACTGTCAAATCACGCTCCCTGTCTAACGATAGCGCAAGGTAGAATTCTATTTTTCCTACCTCTAAAAAATGCGCCTCAGGCTACGATTACTGGAGTTTGTTTAATGCTGTACATATGTCATTATTATAGTCATTAACCTTTAAAAAGTATTTACCAAATGACCAACAATATGATCCTTTCAAGATATGGACAATCCTATAAATACAATATTTATGAATGTAATTTACTTATTGTTGTAAATACAAATTATGTTGACTTTTTTTGGGGAATATTCCTCCATTTATGTTGCAGAAAATTCATATCTTGTTAGTTTATATCATTTTTGCGGATCCTGTTTATGATACATGTATACATGTATTAATATTGTGACTGATGCAGTTACATGACAATATTGCCAAAACTATTTCAACTATGTTTATTATTTGGAGTACAGGTATAACTATAAGTCAGTATTTACATGCAGAATAGCTATATTCTATCTTTTCCTTGTTTCTTTGTATAACCTTTTTTATCAGATTTCAGATTGATTATTAATTATTTATTTGCTATTACAATTGCCCTTGACATATTGTTCAGGTTATCACCTTGTCAGATTTAGAATGTGATTATTTGAATGCAAGGACATGTTGCGAAAAGTTGAATTTCGTAAGTATTGAAATGTTTTTTAAAGTTTTGTTATTGTATGTATTCACTTTAATTACCTGATGATAAATTCAAATAACTTTAATTAATCAGATTTTCCTGTGAATAAAGCTGTAGATACGTACATGTCAAATGTATTCAATGACTGACTTAGGTAAGGAATGAGGAAGAGTTCCTTATGACTTGTTTATTTGTAAACTTTGTTCAGCAACTTGGAATCTGTCTGGAAAATAAACCATTCAAATGACGGTCAAAACCTGTTATGTCGACATTGCAGGGACCTGATAAAAAGTGTTGATATATCTGATATACAAAGTGCAGGCAATCTAACTCATCTTGTATGCATTTTTGCGGTGTTGTAAAACTCACTCATAGTGTGTTATGCTCTACGTGTTGTAAAACTAACTGACTCGTGACAAATGGAATGATTTAAATAAATTATATATTTTTCGCATCCAAGTTTCTACAATACTCAGTAATATACCGCGAGTAATTCACTAATTGAATTCAACATTACCAACTGACTCATGATAATTCAGTATACCATATAATTCAGATTTAGATCATGGATTCATCTATGTTTGTTTGTGCATTGTTTTACAAACTGTCAACAAATTCATTGTGGAAAAAACAATGGGTTGAGTTAAAAGTGTTAATCTCTTCACTGCCACTTGACATCTTCTCAATTTCAACCATGTCGCGAGAATGTCGACACAATGAAGTACATTATGGTGTGAAAACACTCATTAGGCCAAGGAAATCACGTCGACATTGCTGAAATTGTCCACATCCAAATCTTTTTCCCTATACAATTAGTGTCAGAATTCGGAACTTTACAAATATGTTGACTAAACCGTAATGTTGATATTACCGATGTCCTCACAGTGACGACTGTATCAAACCTCTTGCCTAACTTTACCAAACAAAATTTCCATTATAGAAATAATGTAGAATCTTATTTTGTCTGCAATGGCATATTTTATACTGGTTTACAAAATTGCTGGAATATTGGTAACTAATTAGTCTCTGATCTATTCTTCCTCTAACTTCAATTATGCTTCTTTATTGTAGTGGGTGCTACCTGAAATAGTACCTCAGGTTATTCTTACTGTCCTTCTGTTATTTACTGGACATTGGATTATATTCATTTTGTATGCACCTTGTACAGCATGGATCATTTACAGGTAAATATCAGTTTTATAAATATAAATTGCTCTCTTGTTAGTAAGAATATTTAATCGCTCCATCTCTGTAATCTGTCTAAATTCATTGGACAAGCTGATGTTTCATCTTCCTGATTTGTAGACTGTTCTTATTCTTTACTGTGCTGAACATAATTCTTAAACTGTGTGACTTCAATGAGCAGTTCTGCCATTTATTCTATGACGCAAAAGGTATGGAGATCACTTTTTGTGTGAATCAGAAAACTTGTTACCATACATTTTTGAATCTGAGGAATATTAGGTGAAATGGAATTGAGTTCTCTTCAAGTTATACTTGACACTTTAAGCAGTACCATTTATAGATTTTGCAGCACAATGGTAAAAAATAATGGAGGTAGATATGAATTGTATGATTGATTTAAACACAAATTCCTTACACTGATCAAGCTGTTATTGTATGACTATGCTATCTTGCACCTAGCAATATTTTGCCTAGGGGAGGGGGTGGGCTGACCCGGAGGTATTCGACAATTTGTCTTTCTTGGGGTCTAATTCTCCATCCTAGAGCATTCCAAGTAAATTCCAACTCCAAGCATTTTGTCTAAATCCCTTCAGTGGGAGATGCTCATTCCCCACTTTCGGGACTAAATAAAATCCTGCTCAAGTCTATTTCGCACCTGCATACATGCCATATCTCACGCCGTGAGACCTTTCCTCACGTATTTACATGCCTCCTCACGGTCTAACGCCGTTAGATTAAAACCTCACGTAAATTTGAACCTCCAAGAAAAAACAAGATCGTGCGAAATTTTGTATCTTGGACATGCTATGATTCTTCGATACTACCCGAAAATGCCGATTAAAGGTGACACTTTGTTGATTGGCTTTGATCAGCTGTTGATTTGCGTGTTTTTAATCACCTCGGGCAGTACGTTAATTGTTTGTTAAAGCGGTGATTTAACTTTAATCATCTTATTGACAGGAAAGGTGTTAATCTGCTTGCTTTAATGCAGGGTTTTCCCTGACGCACAAGTTTATGCGTTTTGACGTACTTTTTGGCTAAATAAAAATCTGAAAAATTCTTACTTTGATCCGTAATTTAGCCTACATGTATATCCATCACGTGTATATCCCATGAATCAAAGAATCAAAAATGTTCACACAATAAAAGCATTAACTGTTACTATAGAATATTAAATTTATTGGTATTAAAAACTTCAAAACTCGGTGAACAGAGGCAAAATGATAAAGGTCACGTAGGCACATGTAAGACAGGCAATACTGCTAGCTGTGACGTAATACTGTACTCTATGTGACGTAAAACCGTCGGGCAGATCAAAGGGGTTAGTTTGGAAAATATTTTAGGCTAGCGAGTGGAAGTTTCGACACATCGGCTTTGATCAAAGGTTAGAAAACTGCTGTAGGGTACCGTACTTATTCTAATAGATGCATATAGGACTTAAAAAATATGTGATTTTTCTACCTTTATTAAACACCCACTCCTCTCAAAATATTTGGTAGATGTTATAATGTATACAATCTTTGCATACCAGTATGACTTGCCTTTGAGTATCATATCTGGTCACTTGTATAAATGACACCCAAATGAAGCCCACTGTGGCCCCTAAAAGAAAATTCAAGGGAAACCCTGTTTAATGCTAATTGATGAAGGAATTTACGCGACAAAGTAACACTGTAATTACGCATGAAAACAGTTGGGTGGAGTAATGTTATTTAGTGTTGGTGTATTAAGCGCCCCAAAAAATCGTGACTTACAGTCTCACTTATTTTTCCCAAATCTCACTTAAAAACAGCCCTGCTGAGGAAAATCTCACTTATTGACCATCTGAAAATATGGCATGTATGCACCTGTTGAGAATTGTCTAAAGACCTGTGTATCCCGCCGCCTCCCCCTTCTTGGGGAAAAAACATTGATAAGCACATCAGTATGAAGCTTCAGTATAAGGTTTATGCTGTATGGGGAATCAGATAATGAATGTTTTGTTTGTTATTTTTACAGATTTGTGAAGAAGCCATCTGGTAATATTGGGATTTATGATCCAACAGAAATCCATAACAGACAGCAACTTAAAAATCATATGAAAGAAAACCTTTGTAAAATGGGATTCCATCTCGTGTTCTTCTTTATATATCTGTACTTGTAAGTATTTACTACGAAGAAGTATTTTATATGTGTTTACCTTCCATAAAATACGTTCTGTAATTGCACTGATTATGTGAATTTATTGGTTTTGCCATTATTTTCAATACATTATACAGGCACACTTCTGACTTGGCTTATAATTATATACCGATGTACCATTTCAATGATAGAGTATGGAATGAGCATTTACTTATTTATTCACTGAGAAATGATATCATCGGCCTATACTTCATATGTATGTTATACTACCTTTCTGCATTCTGACCCTTTGGATATTATTTGCTTGGAATAGCTTCTTTCATTTGAACATAGTCAGTCTTAGTTGTTAGGTGTGCCCCTCCGGTTAACTCAGTCGATAGAGTGCCTGACTGTTATTCTAGAAGTCATTGTTTTAAACCTGGGCAAGGTGTATGTTTTTGCATGACTGAAGATAATGCATCCAAAGTCATTTGTTCTCTACCCCTGAACTCTGAAGAAGTTGCTATTTGCTTGTGAAGGAGAAGGTTAGTACTGGTTGGTATCCCAGGAACGCTGGTTAGGTCAACTGACCGCTGTATATAAATGAAATACTGTTTGAGTAATGGTGTAAAGCCTGAACAAACAAATAAGTTGTGAAGTTGTCTGATTTTCGAGAACTTTAAGAGGGTTCAGCGCAAGACTATACTAACTCCTATGTATTTGTATCTAGGAGTTAGTATAGTCTTGCACTGAACCCTCGATTATGGAAGAATGATTAGAAACTGGTTGAAAGAATACGGTCTTATTAGTGAACTGATCTTAATTTCTTGGTGGTCATTACTGTAATTTTGTTTTATATTCTATTGCAGGATGATCTACTCTTTAATAAAAGGAGACGATCTCTAAATTTGCTGCTACAAGACTTAAAGATTATATGCTTTACATAACATTATGTACATATCATCATTATCCATGCCATAATATTTATCCAATGTTGTGTAACAGAGTAACTTTCACTGCAATATGTTCTGTATTCCATGTGACTTTTTGTAATGTCGGTATATCCAAGTATGCTGTGAAAATTCGGTAATATTGAGGCCAATAGTAAAATGAATGTTGGTTTGTTGTCACCCTGTCTACCCATCAAAAATGCTGCATTAAAAAAATAAATAATGGTCTGCTGTCTGTATTTAAAGACAGGACTTGAGGGTTATGTTAAGGGCTGTTCCAGGAAAATCTGCCTGGGGGTGGGAACCAACAACCAGTTAAAATTACCTTGGTGCGGGGGTCAAAATCTGTTGGCAGGGAGTCAAAAACCAATTTTAATTTCATTTGTGGTCCCCTTATTTTCAACTGACGGTCCTACCCCTTGGCAGATTTTCCTGGAATTGCCCTTAGTAGTTTTGTATATTATGTTATGTCCATACTGTATGTCCGTACTATATGTCTGAATGGATTAAAACAACTGAAGATAGTTGCTAAAAACCTCATAAGAAGCATTTTGCGTGTGTGTGTGTTTTTATAAAATACATGCTCCTAGCATTTAAAACCCAACTGTCAACGTAATTGTTATATTCTTATTTTGCCTCATTGAGATTTGTGTATCATTCTGTATATAATATCCATACTTTGTTCAAAGTTTAATAAAATTCACTCAGCAATAAAATAAATGATCAATTAATACTTTCACGGATCTGTTTTCAAAAACATTTTGTGACCTGAAATTTATCCACACTGGTCAGAAATTCCAGCTTTAGCTTCTCCTGAGTGGTTACGTGATTTACAAACTTGTCCGAAGATGATTTAGGAAGTGAGGCATTTATATGGGGAACTTAATTTACAGACAAAATTGACTGCACTTTTTATATAAAGCTATTGATTAGGAGTGGATGTTTCCATGAAATTGGTTCTATTACATAAACAGCTCACATATTTATTTGTTGTTGGTAATGCTATTAACTTTATTGTCTATCTGTGACATTTGTTCAATATAGAGATATTTTCTTCATTGATTTTGTATTAAGGTTTTATTACAGAGGTGGCCTATGCTGTGATACGACAGCTGTCTGCCCTATTGGTACTAAATAAAGAACCATTTCTTAGGTTATTGTTCAATCTGTTTCTTATATCCAGTTTTGTTGTTGTTGTTTTTTCAAAATTTAAACATTCCCACATTTTGCTTATTAGTAATCATAGCAAATACAGCAAATTAATTAACATGAAACAAAATTTGCAAAAAATGCATGGAGCAGACGAGAAGTAATTGAAAATTTCTGCCAGTAATTGGATCTAGTACTTCACTGTTACAAATGACCAGATATGTTGTCTGTAGATGTGTGTGATATATATGTACACATTGATCTCTTGATTGTGACTGTAACTGTCAAATGTATAGTAATTGTGCATACCAAAAGGTTAAAGCGAAAAAAGTCGACCTGGTTCTCTATTTGTACACAGATAGTACGTGTATCGCTTTCACCCCTCAGCACATTCTTTTTTGTCATTTAACATTTCATCTATGTGGTACGCCATGTTTCTGGTACAATTTTGTGTTCAGTATGTTTTTATTTGTTGGCATAAAGGGAGGCAATCATGGTGTTATATGGTGCACGTTGCCTTTGAAAATCATTTGCATATCAATGCCGTAGAAGAATAAAGTTGATACTTATGTATAAATATGCAGCATGTACAATTGTGTTTTTTCTAAGGCATTGATATATACTTGCTGAATGATATTAATGGCACATTTTGTATTTCATTGATTGCATGCTTGTTATGTTTTTATTTGAACTAACTGTTTAATTGTGATCAAATACTTCTACTGTATGTGAAACAAATGAATTATGATTGATGCAATAATTGATATTTTGTACAGCAGTGTATTTATTGAATAATACGTTAATTAATACATGAGCATATTGATAGATAGAAAGAAAAAGTGACTATGTAGAGATAGGTATATAGGATTAGATATATGCAGTGGTTGTTTCCAGTTTTTCATATACGTTTGATTGTAGGGGGTTGTGTGAATTTGCAGTCCTAAATTTTTTAGTCTGCAACATACTTTTATGTTGTGTAACTGTTTGAAATATTTCTTATATATGAGTCACATGTTTTGTGTTGAGCATTACATCAGCTGTGGTATGTGAAGTTTTTCGAGCTAAAACTGATTCCAGTGTAGTCTTGGTGTTTAAATAGATAGTTTTGACATGCATTATTCCTATTTGAACTTATATTGATATTAGTGGTAGTAATCACAATGAAATACAAATGTACACATGTATCGAAACTACAGTCAACTCTCGTCACACTGACATATATACATTGCAATGAAATATTCGTTTAACGATGGAAATCTGGCGGGAATGAATCTGCTGATAGGTCCATTGATCAAATGTAGCGATACTCAATACAACGACATAAATACAGGGAACAAATTTTGTTGTTATGACGAGAGCTGACTGTAAATTGTAATATTCTCCATACAAAATTTATAAATTTGCAAGCTTGTAAATATTATTTTATGCGTCTCAACCCATGCACATTTATTTATCAGAACAAATCTTGTTAAACAATTTCAGCATCTATTTTGTTTATTTTGTACTTTGTATGCTTTTGTAATTTCTAAGAATGAGATAAGAGTCTGTATGAAGCTTATAAAATATACTCGACAGCATAAATAATGCAACTAAAAATTGTCCGCATCGGCACTGTGACATAATTATATTTTAATTTTCAAACATAATTTCCTAAACCAATTATTAAATATGAATACTAGGTTCATCTCTTTTTGAAGATTGATTAACTCATTTGTTACAATAAAACGCTTTTTTACCATGGAACAAAATGAAGGATAATATTACACAGGACCTGGGTGAGAATTGTCTCGTTTCATCTAAAAGTTGTCCGATTTAGTCTCGCTAGGGTAAAAAAGGTCTATTTTGTATTGATGTAGGAAATACCTGTTGGAGATTTTTTCAACTTTTCCTCTTTGTTTGTCAATGAGCATTCTCATCCCAGAACTTAGTGACTCATTTGAAAAGTACAGTCAGACCTCGTTTATTCGACAACCATTTATCCGAATACTTGATATCATCAGAAATAAATATTAGGTCCTGATGTATCTTCTTAGGCACATCAAATTGAAATGAGCTATTCCAAATCATGTATTATTCAAAATAAAATTTCGGACCCGATGAATTTGAATGAATGAGGTCCGACGGTATATAAGTGATGTAAATGCCACAATGTGAAGATTGGCTACATGAACATTTATCATTTATTTCCTCGTGATTTGTTGTATTTTTGGTGCTGGAGTGATTGTTGCTTATTTTATTTTGTATTTGCCATTTTCTCTACCAAAATGCTCATTACTTACCACAGCACAGAGTGCACTGTTGTGTATTCATATACTTAATACTTAGTATTAAATAAATGTTGTTTTTATTTTGTTATTTTATTTTGTTTTCATTTGATGTCTTTATAATGCTCTGCCATGTTGGAGCATATATACGCCACTTCGTCGGTCTGCACATTAGTATGTGTGTGCATGCTGCGCCCCACATTCATGTCTGCCCTATTTCTCAGCAACCACCAACCAAAATTCAATGAAACTTAATGAGAAGCTTCACTACCAAGAGGAGACACATATATTGTTCGGTTCGTTGATTTGCACATACTTCGGGGAGCATTCATCAGTCACATCAATAATCTTGTTTTACAACTCTTTTGTCCCTGCGATTCATTTCCATCATTAAGAGAAAAAAATTAATACTGTAAAAGTATGCACATCTAAAAGACTAAGTACAGTATTAGCTTATACAACACAAGTTTAATTTAAAAGTCAAATTTCAGCCCAGTTTGAACTTTTTCGGTTAACTTACTTTTTGTGAATTGACTGGTATTTACGGTAAGCTACACGGTACACATTACCGGATATTTTAAGTCATTGAATGCCACAGTCATATGTTACAGACTGGTGGAAGTTGTGAGGTTTGTCAGAACAGGGTCAAAAACATCTTTTCCAGAATATTTCAATTTCGTTTATTGGGGGATTTTCAAATTACTTTGCACAAATGTTCAGCATGGTGACCTCATGTGTCATGCAAGACCCGTAAAGGTCAAAATCACACTTAGAAGTGAAAATCTCTTGACAATTGGCAGGCTCGACATGTTGCCCTTGTTATATTAAATATTTCTTAAGCTGTCGGTACAAAACATGCACAAAAATTGGTCACAAGATCTAGCTCCTGCTTATTATGGGCAATACTGCTGCTGTAGCACTGCAGTTATGTCCCTTCAATAAGTCATATTGCCTTTTTTGACTCTTGTCAACATTAGCACCCACATTTCTACAGCAAACTTCATGGAACTAACAGACTACATTACAAACTTGCTACCATACTCAGGAAAGTGATCCAGGGCTATCATAACTCCCTGGTTTTTCTTGATTCTCAGTGAACTTCTTAGCTGCAGTCACCTCCCTGCATATGGACTTCCATACAGTTCCCCAAGTCTTACGGACTCGGAACCACCCAGAGGTCTCATCTGAAAGTTGTAAATGCTCAACTTTCAGCTACAGCTACATAGGTCTGAAATCTGTGAGGGCCCACATGGGCGCTGTGGGCGACTGTGATTACCCATGGGCTCTCGGGGTTCTGACCCCTACTCTGCTGGGAGTTTCATGCGCCCTAGGCACAATACTTCTTAATTAAAAGACAAGTCAAGAAAAGCTGCAAAACTTATTTCCAATACACTATATTCAATTTATCTGCATAAAAGTAACAAAACAAGGATAATTTCTATTCATTTAATGATATTATTACTATAAAATATTGTTACACAATCTTAAATGTTCAGAATTTAAAAGACATAAACAATCAGATTGGGATTATCAAAACATGCAACACTCGTGCTGATTCCTTGTGTATCAGGGCAAAGCAAGCAGATCATTTGACAATACACAAGAAAATGGGATGAATTTCTTTCAAACAAAATTACAATAGTTATGTATCATATATTAATCGTCAAATCTTTATTCAGTTAAAATAAAAAACAAAAATAACACAAAAATAACACTTAAACTAATTTTCTCAACTAACAAGAGTTGTTTTTTTCCCAGTTCAGCGATCATTATTAAATTTTTAGAAAAAGCGTGACTTCATTTTAGGTTCAACCAACTGAAATTCAAAGTTTCACAAAAAAGCATTACATTTATAGTATAAACAGATAATAATGTGATAGAAACCAACAAAATAAACAATGTCAGAATGGAACAATATTGCTAGTAAACAATCAAAAAGGATTACAGGACCAAACACGTAACTATGATTCAACAAAACAAGATTTACAAGCAAACAAAGCAAAACACATTTTTATCAAAATAACGGGTCACTGACACTTCAGTGTGCAAACAAATATTATAAAATGACGCTGTTACTTGTATACTACACAGGTAACCATCCTGATGTTGCTGGAAATCTACAGAGAAGATTAATGCTGCAATCAAACGCTTGTAACTTTAGAGGAGTCGAGCTCAAGGCATCATGCCTTAAAAACAGATTAAGCAAAATACCAAAACTGAGATGGGTGCAACAAAACAAATGAGGTTGGTCTTCTATCTATGTGCAAACATTTTTAAACTACAGTTTAAATTTATACAACTACCCGTCCCAAACATTCTAACAAATTCACACTAAATTTAACAAGAAATATCTTAAAAAAGATGGTCGGCGCAATTTGAAGGTTAAGATTTATTGTGCAACATAAAAAATGCCAATATGTTACGATTGCTGGTCACTCCAGATCCAAAATGGATTTCGGTAAATTCACCAAAATTCAATGGATTTCTGTAAGGTAACGTTTGATTTTTCAAAGCTCTATTTAAAATAAATACTCATTCGATAAAAAGAATTTTTACGGTATATGCTGAAACAAAAATAGAATTTGCAAATCTGTTTCTCAATTGTCATTTCAAGACAAGCACAGAATTGTTCTATTTTCTCTTTTTCAAGTTTATAATATCTACATATTCAACAAGCATCTTTCTAAACAGTCACTTTCACAAGAAGATCATTTTTGCTCATGTATATGATACAAACCAAAAAATAATGTAATTCATTGTGACGATCATTTCAGTTAATATTATTTTCCAGTAAATATTCGTTTAAGCACCAAGTATTTCTTAAAAAAACAGCAGACATATTTAGTGACCAAATAGAAAAGTAGTTCAGAGTACAAACAGATCACTACCGTATCCCATATCAATTTTTTTAAGTTCACATGTCACACATAACTCAAAACCTGACAAACACTTCAGCATTATAGACATGACATGATATAGAATCAATGACAACTTGAAGAAATGACAAAGCTCCCAATCCCTGTGGACATACCGGTAAATAAACAAATCACAGAGTCAAAAACATAGATGTCTATAAATAATTGGTATAATAACATATTATATACATATAAAATATATCAATCAAAACTTCAGGTTATTCATAAAATACTATCATCATATGATTGTTGATTTCTCTGGTAATGTTACTACATGTAATTACTCAAGAATAAAACTAGTCTCCAATCTATCCCCTCTGTACATTAATATTGCTGATAAGCCTCTGAATACATGATGATCAGCTGTGAATGACAAACTAAATACAAACACAGGAACCTCACCACAGTAGAAGACATTAATCAGAGTGACAGCTTTCAGTGTTTACTGATTAAATCATAGTTTCCATTTAACCATTTATGCAGGATCTGGCTTCATAAAACATTCCAAATTGATATCAACCTCATGTCAAACATTCAATTTTGCGTATGAAGACTTTGCTTACAAACAATCTCACTATTCCCAGTGTTGAGAGTAGAAATCTACCATAGTTTACAGAGCAGCTTAACTTGAGAAGACTAGCGTTCTATCTCAAATTAAAGCCAGTGAGATCGAGACGGATCTCAATCGAGATTTTTTGACAATAATGGCCTGCCTTGTGATTCCACTAGTCCTGCTTGTTGTGAAATGTGTAGCGGTATCATCGTGCCAAGGGGAAGCAAGTTATATCAACTCCTTCCCAATATGCTCACCCTTAAATTTCCATGATCACGATATTGGTTCAGATAAGTTAAACGCTGAAATATCTGCAGGGGTTAGAATGATCATTGGCAAAGGAAGACGCAAAATTAAGAAATCAGAGAATGCCCCTACATCCATGAACAAAATACCATTTTAGTACACATATGACCAAATTTGGACAAGTTTCACATTTTTTCAAAAAAGGTAATCAGCAGCAACGAGGGTGATTCTCTCCCTTACACTCCCGGAGAATATTACGGAGCCAGCTTGTTACACGTAAGTATATCTAGAGACACATATATTGAAAATCTTACTGCAATGGGAGACAACTCACACAATATGGGTATAAAGATACAACATGATTATATCTAACACAACATACTCTCCTAACAGAAACATGCAAACCGGGAAAAACAAAGAAAGCTAGCTTTCAATACATAGAAACATGCAAGCCAGGAAAAACAAAGAGCGCTTACTTTCAATTCATAGAAACATGCAAGCCGGGAAAAACAAAGAAACGCTAACTTTCAATTCACAGAAACATACAATTAAGCCTGGAAAAACAAAGAACGCTAAGTGAAATTGAACAAAATATTTTCAAATTTTTCACTTATATAGACTTCGTCAAGTTAAACAATTAAAATGAAGCATTCTGTCTCTAGGTCAACTGTAAGTAAGATTATTTAGAGACACTTTGAGAAACCTGTGAAGCCATTTATTGACATTTTATATGGAACCGGATTTTTTAGAGGTAAAGAAAACAATATATCACATTAAATATAAGCACAAATAGAAGGATATAATCAACAGAAATAATATTTTGAACTAAAATTTACAGTCACAGGTAAAACAGCACTCAGTTTAACAATTCAGGAAACTCGTACAAATTTGTAGCACACAAAATATCTCAGCCCAACAATATTTCAATTATTGTAGGTTAACTTTAATTTCTTCTGTTAGAAATATAACCATACAGAAATACAAAATATGTTTATAAATACCATAAGATAAACTGGTACATAAAAATCAAAGAATAGTTGCATTGAACATTTTTTTCAAATAACAAATCCGATCATGTCTAACTGGCAAAATACCCATTATTCCATCTTCATCATTATCAATAATATCAATGTAGGTACACAAGGCAGAATATGCAGGTACTAAACAAAGGAGAGAGAATACGTGACTTAGATTTGGGGGAAAAGGTGACCAAAACATATTACATTGTATAACAAATTCTAGGGACACAAGGATCAGTTCAATATTCAAACAATTCATACACCAACAAAAATATAATATGGAAACCAAATCAAACACATACAGTAATAGTTAAAATCACAACGATACCCATAGTAAAAAACATGATCATGATCATTATTTACAAACATAAAACCATCGTCTATAATATACCGGCAGACTTTCTGATAAACAATGCACACAGTATATAAGAACATCAACTAATTTCTTACTAACTTACACTACAAGACCATAACTTGGTGCGTCCAGTTTCAAAAACATCAATGCAGCTTTATTAAGTACAGTTAAATTTTGCTTAAGATGGAAATCTTTAATCGTAATAATGTCAATACGAAAATCAAGGATGATAATTGTCAATCTCCTACGCAGTGATCTCCCCTTATAGTTATCGGAGATCTCTGCCATCATTAACTTTCCGTCAAGATTTTTGACAAAATATATTTTGCATTTATTTAATTTTCTTTGACAATTTTATATCTATATATCTTAATTTCAAACATATAAGAAGTTTGGTGGTATTAAAAGTTAAAAAAAAATATTAAAAAAATATTCAAAAATATCCAACCATCATCACGTGAGTTTCTTCTTCTGATCTGCCATTTTTTCCAACCAACCATCATCACGTGACCTTTGTGATGGCAGTGGTTATTGCTGTACTGCAAGCGAAGATAACCGCTGCGTGGAGTTTGGATAATTGTTTGTGTCAAAATCACAATGCTCTAGGCTTTGTTTTTAAAAGACAGCAAGTAGTTAAGACAAGGCAGGATCAACATGTATAAAACCTCACTCAGCTGTACTGTATAAATACATACCTGTCTTACAGGCATTTTACAAAATGGTTCAGGTAGCATTCAGCATAGTATCTCAGTAAATTCTCAACATTATCCAATAATATATACATTAAACCAAAATGCCAGAATATTGCATATAACATGCAGTTTAAACAAGCAGATGCTTTTGAGGAAATCATGAAGCTGCAACAATTTGTTAACAAGTTCAGATACTTCCTGTGGAACATACAATATTTTATTTACATAGAAAGTCTACGTCTCTATAAAGAACACACTGTAATACTAGACAATCAAATAAAGAATGATATAATCAGCACATATGCATTAAAACATGAGGCGCAGAGCATTTGGGTCACATACATTCATGGTTGAATACTCTTTTCAGATTAAGGGTAAATATTTAAAGTACCCATGATTTAAAAATAAGTTTTTTCAGAAAATGTAGAGCCGGTGTGGGTAGAACACCTAAGCAAGTTTTTCTCATCTTCGGAAATACCCATTAAAATTGTCATTTAAGTACTTTCAGTTTATATGATTAGCTAAGTCAACTCATTGTGTGTAATTCCGAACTATATTCTCATATAGATAAAGTCAGTATGACGCATAAAAGTAATAAGTGTAAGTCGAGTATTACCGAACACCGGGGGTAATTCCGAAAATCATAAAAAGCATACAGCATCGTCTGTAACAATCATGATTCTACTCGCTAACGTCAGTGTCGATGTGAAATTCTTCTTTTTCAAGTCCGTGATGACTCATATTTACAAAGTTCTAGGTAAGCGGTCTATATGTCGTTTCAAAGGTATCATCGTGAAGTTTTAAGGGCATTTTGTGTTAATATTTCAAGATACTCAATTAATTTTGGAAACGGCCCGCCCCTCTTGCGACGTACGATAATGATTATAACTCTGCTTATCTAAAGAATATACGACTGCGGTCTGTTGAATCACTGCATGAAATCAAGATTGGAAAATATCCTAGAAAGTAAATTTAGCACATTTTATGATTGCCTATTGTTAATTTCAGCAGAAAATTTAAAAAGTGAGATTTTAAAACGTTTAGAGAATATTTCTTCACCTTTAACATGCTCATGTACAAACGGTGCTTATGAATGCATACCACGATTTCTTGACATACCACGAAAACCGTTAGGCGAACATACATGTAACAAAATTAAATTGGGATTTGATGATCGGAATTTGCCTCGCTATATTTATAAAATGTGTCTAATTCAGAACAACCTATCTATTTGTTTACTGGGTGTTACGGGCGTTTACAGAGTTCACTCCATGTAGTTATGCATTTGTTGACATGACAATAGCATCCATGTGTTCATAAGGGTTATAATAATTATATCACATCCTTAAGATTTAGCTATGTCAAAATTCAAAATCGCGTAAAATTGCCACGTGTTCTATCTGCTACAAACTCTTCCTTTGTTAACTTCAAATTTCTGCGCCATCGTAGTTTGAAACGATGCAAAAACACTATGGACGAAGTTGACGTCCCTTATGTAACGTCATTATGAATGATATGGCATGCGAAAATAAGAAAAATGTGTCTTCAAATTACGTTCGGAATTAATCCCCTGTTCGGCATTACCCCACCCACTCTATATTGATCACTAATTTCAACCAATGCCCAATTTCAAAAATAAAACACGTACGACATAATTATACATAACCATACGACTGCATCATTCAATTTTACAATAATGATATGATTAAATGAAAATGACAATGTGTCAACATTTATATTCTATGATAAATATTTTAACTTGTAAACAGACATAAATATCATGAAATCAATGGAGAACAGACTAAACTAGACGATACATATCTTGAAATTGTCAAAAATCGTCAATATACCACATTTTGACCTTCATTATAATATGTACCATACAATATTTTTTTTAGTCACCATATTCTTGCTCTAACAACATAGGTTTTTATCTCTTTCAAGCTTAAAACAAACCACAAATAATTTCCAATCATGCCTTGGTGTTGCACGCAGCTATTTCTCATGTATCACGATATCAAATAATCAGGTTACATATACTTTAACCAGTTTTCTATACTTAGGTTACAAAAGCCAGGTTCTGCTCAACTGGTTACTTTCAAATAACAATAACACATACTATTTCCATACTATGAATTGTACCACAGCAGCTTCTATTTATGCTGTGGAAGTCGACAGAATGGCACATATATCTATGAAACGAAGAAACGTGGTAGGTACTATGTATGATGCAACAGTATAGAAATATCTCGTACACTGGTTGATAATTTAATGGAAGCAACCGATGTATGATCCTAACTGAATGATGTTGTCCTCTTCCACTCATTTCAACACGTAACTCCAGGAATATGACAATCCAGCAATGTTCTTTCTAATGGTATCATTCTAGAATACAGGTTAAGTTTATAATTGTCATTTTTCCCTGTATTCCACTTGTAACTTTCTAAGAATGTTGAAGATGTAACATTTACACTGCAAGCATTTAGCTGATACTGATGAGAATTTAAAAGTCTAAATTTGAGTCTGTGTTATACAGGTGTACTTCTGCCTGATTCTATACAACACGAGTTAGGACCTGAAATGGACAAATGCTAATTTTTAGTTTAAACTCACTCAATATGTTAATTTACATCAATTGTGAAACAAGTTGACAACTAGATCTCTATGACTGTTTCCTGAGTTATAAACCAGAATGCATGCCTAATTCAAGGATTGTGTAATTTGCCATCCAACCTCGCCCAGGGTGACCTTCAGATCAGGAGTATGGCACTATACCCTAGACCACTATATTTCCAAAATGCAAATTTTACTGTTCTACTGAAAGAAATTTCAATAGGCAACATAATAATATTTGCTGAGAAATCCGTGTCATAGATCATGTTAATTTCATAAAAACATCCTTACATTCAAATTAAAGGCATTTTGACCAACAGCAAATATGTCCACACACTTAAATATGTAATTCACATAAGTACATGTAGTTGGTGACATGTTTTTAAGGATTCTAAAAAGTAAATACCAATGTCTACACAGCAAGTAAACTAACATGCACCCTGCCCATGATATTTATTAGAGGCCTGCTGCAGTATAACGTGATAGAAAGATACAGTTTCATAAACAAACATATATGAACATCAAGTCTACCTGGCTTAGTGTTTGAAGATAATCTTGGACCCCAAACTCTAACTGTTCCATCATCTGATGCACTGGCCAGCATACTAGGCACTTTAGGATTCCAATGAACACAGTTGACAGTACGTGAGTGACCTTCCAAAACAGCAATTGGCATCTCCCGCCGAATGTGCCAAATATATACTTTATTATCTGCCAAAAAAATATAACAACAATACATAAGCTTTCTTTGCTTTACAATGGGGCACATAAAAAGCCAGCATCCAGTAGTGACCTTTTTTAACAATTAAGGTGGAAGAAGACACCAGGTGCCCTTTCTAGGACTATTTTGGACACAGGCAGACACCTGGGTAGAACAGTCAACCTTTGGTAAGCCAGATGAATATCTTCCTCACATACAAAGTCTACATCCCAGGTGGTGAGGGGCATGTAATTTGAAGTCAGTGACTTTTATGAAAATGGATCAGATTTTACTTCTGTCGTGAATAAATTAATAAATGTTTCCAAAATGTTTATGTGGCTCCAATAAGCCAGTCATAAAACTGGTGTATAATGTATCCTATGAAAATATTGTACACGAGTCCCAGTTGAAAATATTATGTATCTACAAGTAATTGAAAGTCTACATAGGTTTTGATAGCACCACATAAAGGTGATAAATCCAATTACTTTAAATCAATGTATGACCAGTTCGTATCATAAATAACATCAGGTACATAATAACACATCATGATTCACTCGTGAGGCTTCAAACAATGTATTACAATGTAGTGCAATGTGTAGTAAAGAAAGATATCTAAAAGTTTATAAACCAGAATTTGATCCTACTAACAAAGAAACTGACAAAAGAAAAAACTGAAGAGCATTACTAGACAAAATGAGACAACAGGGTAGCTCAACCATAAATTATATATATACTATTTGCATATTATTACATCATACCTTCACTTCCGCTGGCAACAAAGTCTTGATTGAGGCCACCAAAACATGAATGTATTGCATAAGTTCCTTGTGATACCCCTTGGAATTTTCTCACTAAAACACGATCTTTAAGGTCCCATAAATGGACTCCCTGAAGAATAACCACAATCATAGATACAGTAAAGTTAAATACATATGAGCACTTTAATTAACATTTTTTATAATTTTTATAAACTGTTTATTTTACTGTTCTTTTTTCACATTTTTAATACAACAAAAATATAACAGTTCTTATAATAGAAGAAACATCTGCTATAATGAGTAAAATAACATTAGTGATGCCTTTCTTCCTACACAGGAAGATTTCTTTTCAGCAAATAAAGTTCACTAGTTATAAAAGAAAAACACATAAATATAAACAGAAGCATTTAATTTTATAAACAAATGTTAAAAACTCTTACTTCACATGGATACACAACAATTAAGGAAGTTTGAATTAACTAAATCAGCATACCTGACTTGCTATATTTAGCAGGCATAGCCGTCCTGGTTCATTTAAAGTGAAAGACATGATTGGGTGTGACTCTTGAATTCTGTAAAGGATGAATAATGAGTAGTTAAAATAAGTTTTCTCGTGTAGATAAGTCATTTTGATACTTATTACAAAGTGAATCATACAAGAAACTTCTCATCACTGAAAAGTTCTTTATAAAAGATGTATCAATTGTCAAATGAATTCAACATTGCTACACCAAGTTTCAAAAAAAAGTAGTAAAAAGATGCGCTAACAGTAAAAATATAATAAATGAAATTTAACAAAATGCAGTAATAACTAAAATAATCTATCAATGTTTAACACTTTGCTTGTAACAGATTCAAACTAACAAAGAACATGAATGTTTGTTATGACCAACTTGTTAACAAAAACAGATATCCAAAAAATAAACTCAATTCCATAGCACTAACGAAAAAATGAGAAATGACCATCGACAAAGAGAGGACAGAGGATACTTGCCATGCCCTCGAACAAAATCATCTTTTCACAAATATCAGAAGAAAACAGGAAGAAAACTTTCACATCGCAATATTTTGGTCAAAAAAGAAGAAATCTGATTAAAAGCGGGAGATTCTCAACCCTGTTAAAAAATAAATAAACTTTAAGTTTCTTACAGATGGCAATCTGTGAGTTCATCAAAGTTGTAACCACGGATACGGAAGTGTGTGTCAGCTGCATAGACCAGCTTACCATCAACTTGACAACCAAGACATTGTACACGAACACCTTCCCAGGAATCTAATACATTACCATCTAAATCCTGAAAATGACACAATAAAAGAAATTAATCTTTTAAGTCAAAAATGAATAGAAATGAAACAATGAATTTTACATTTTGTTCCATTGGGTTTTCTCTGAATTCTGAATTAAGAATGCCACTAAATAAAACTGAGATAACGGAATCTGACTGCAAAATCACAGAGCTTCAAAAAATTGTTGACCATTTCAATTTTTGTTCTTTTTGTCTATAGTGCATACATAAAACATCATTAAGTTTCAAAACATAATTTCATAAGCCAACAAACATAATAATAATTATACATCCTGGGTTTGAGGTTATATAATGGAGCATGTAAACCAGTCTCGGAATGTAGCAGTGTCATTGGTCAATTTCAAGAATGTTCTATTCAATCAATTGATCTTCAAACCCCTATTAATAATCTTTGGCCCAAATGATACCAGAACTTACACATTGGTAGAATTGTCCCCTGACACCTCCAGTTACAAACTTTCTACCATCATTGTGCCAGGAAGCACTGGTTAGACTATCTTCAGGAGACTGACTCATTTTTACTTTCAATTCACCCGTCTGAAATAATATCAATAATAGATTTACATATACTGTTCAAACAGATCCTTCATTTCAGCAACATTAATATGGTTTCCAACAGTAAAACAGTGACTACTTCAATTTTCTTGTAGCTAATATTTCTGATTTTATCTCTGAAGAGAGACAGACTCTCAACATTGGCCAACTGAGATTTCAATTAACAACTCATACATGACCAAGAAACAACATTAACATTTCTGAAGGAATCAATTGGAAGATACTAATGATACAATTTTAACTATAGAAAAGCTTAACAAGTTTGTTATTCCTACCATTACATTCCAAAGCCATAGTTCCGAACAATCATCAGGTCCGCATGCTATAATATATGTACAATCAGGACTCCATGCTATATATGATACTCCGTAAGAATGATTCTCAAATGTTCGCTTATGTTTCACACTGCCAGAATCCTGAAATAGTTCAAACTTTGTTTTTACATATATCTATATGAGTAGTTTCACTGCTAAAACTTCAAGGTATGAATTGTTGGTATATTAATAAGAATTTGATTATAGACTACTTGATGTAGCAATAATTGTTAATGTTTTATGAATTTTCTTTAAATGACAATTTCATAAAAAAATATTCTTACACTGCTGAATTCCCAAGCTAATAACATACTTATGACCATATCTAATACATACACAAGATAGATACATGTAGTCAGGATGATTTGATTGAATGCATGCATGACGTACTTCAAGATAAGCTCAAAAAAAAAATGCTACATTAAATATGATAACATTTCAACATTGACTTTTTTGTTGAATAGTTTATATCATCAGTTAAAAAACAAAGACAAATGTTTGAGGTATGACATGAGGTGTTCTTGAAAGGTGCCATAAAAATAATTAAATATATTTGAAATCAAATATATACATGTATATATTATAAACACAACTTAGACAAACAGTCACCTACATCAAAAACTTACTCGAAAAATCAAAAGAATATAATGTTGACTATCTTACATGGCTGTAAATATTTAATCTATACGCTGGATATTCAAAGGGCCATAACTCTATACCTCTGCCTGATAATATTGATAATATGCGCATCTCCTCTTTGTAATGAAGCTTCCCATTAAGTTTTGTTGAATTCCTATCAGAAGTTTCTGAGAAGTAGTCCGGACAAGAATTGTACCATATGTATGTTGCAAAATCAAAGGGCCATAACTCGGTGAAAATTAGTTCGACCAAAACTGTGTGATAATATGCACATCTCCTCTTGGTAGTGAAGCTTCCCATAAAAAATTTTTGAATTCCTGTCAGTAGTTTCTGAGAAGTAGTCCCGACAAGAAAAGTCGGACAGATGAAGCGGCGACTATATTCCCCCCTTCGGTAACAGGGAGCATAAAAACAATCAATGCAAATATAACATTAGGTGTGTGGCAAAGGCAATAACTGTATTTTGCATTAACTACCTTGTCTACATCCCATACAATCAATGTACCATCTTTTGAGCCGGTAGCCAGCATAGATCCATCTGGGGAGAAACGTAGGAACCAGACATCATCACAGTGATCATTGAGCACTTGTATTGTCTGACATGGAAAGTGCTCCCTAAAAATATTAGAACAACACAATGTTTACTTCACAATGTTTACTTAGTCCTTAACCTTAATAAGGATACCAGGTTTTTTGCAACAAACAACATTTCTCAGGCAAGTTATGTCCATTCACGAGTGGATAACCACATTCAGTTAACATGCACATTTTACTTTTATAAGTTACTGTACCCTAGATGGCCCTAAATGTGCACCTATGCGCAAGTGCATGCATAAGTTACCCACGCTTTGCTTTGGTAACCGAATGGTATCTCTGTGGTAACTTCTCAATTTTTAAGAGAATTTCTCCAACATTATCCTTATACCTTAGTATAATACTAAAAAATATGAAAAACTACCCTTTCATTTTCAGTTACCAGGTAACTACACTATGTATTTGGTAACTTTTAGGTAACCTGGGAAACCCATTAAATTCTCCACATTCAGTACATGTTCACACCTTAATTTTACAGGTTTGTTTACTACATTCAGTTTAAACTTTACATGCACAAGTTACTTGTATAGGTTAGTTTACCTGATAAAACATTAATGCATTCTTTTTCTACAGTAAAACATTCACTTTTGTATGAGAAGATTTTTACTAGACAACTCAAGTATTTAGAAACATTTGGTGAACTGTGGTATACATAAATGTCAAATCCTAGTATGAATACTGGATTTCATTGCAAATGATTTGAAAAAGAATCTAGAACAATTTGATAACTACATTTTGAAATGATATTATATGTCAAGATTTCATGTATGAAATAATGAAAAAACATTAAGACTGCAACTTTATGTGTCAAAACCAAACATGAATGGAAAAACTGTAATAGCTTACTTGCTACAGACATGGTCCAACAATAAAGAAACATCTTCCAAAGTGTTGGTGGATTTTGAGTTATGGTAAGGACATTTTTCCTTCTGTAATTCCACAGCTTGGTTGAGCAATGTCATAAGTCTGCGAGGTGGTAACATAACAGAAGGTGGAAGGAATGCTAGAACGATAACAAGCCCATGTTATATAGTATAGTACTATACAAAGTAACCACAATCACAAACAAAAAAGGTAAGAATTCATTTTGACGATCAAACATAATATAATTTACCCCCTTACTCACCAGGACAAAGAGTATGCTTTAGTTTAAATAACCAAACATCATAGAGTAATTATCTCCCCAAGTCATACAGAAATCATTGTCTTCATTAGTACCATGTGATGAAGGCTGTTTAAAGAAAGTTACAGTTACACCAAGAAAACACTTGTTACTTTTAATCATCTTTTTATTCTATCAAACCGAGTTGGGTCTTTTCATCTGATCACTTCCATTATCTTACTTGTCTGAAATGTTATCAGAACAATTTCAATTCAACTAAAAATACAATCAATATCAAAATCATTTGAACAGTATACTGTTCAATGTAACTTTGTTTGTGATGATAACGACCTCTTGACAGTAAAGGGAGACTACTATAGAGGGGATGGCTAAATGACATTAATATAAATGAGTAACATACTGTTAATACTCATAAAACGATAGTTTTAAACTGATTGTAATATATGACAGAGCATTTTTTCACCACACATTAATGCACCACATCGAATATGATCTAATATTATAGACCAAATGTAATCAGTCCCCACAGATTACAGTATAACTAACCTTGAAGTTTTTCAATGAGCCTTTGCCGAGTCTCCTGACCCTTGCCTGGCCACTCAGCCATCTCATGAAGATCTTCTGGATTGCTACACATCATGAACCTATAATACAACACAAGTCAATGTATTTTTCATTTAAAAGCCAATGAACTTGCAGCCCACAAAGTATTTTAAAATAGACGACTGATAATCCTGTAATATAATCATAAATCAGCTTACTCGCATTTTGTTCAACTGGTATTCAAATATATTTCACAATTTCAACAACAGACACAGTTTTTATCAACTTCAGGAGTTCCATTTGACCCTTTTACCCCTGGAATTTCCAAAAAGTCACATTTTGACCCTCAGTATTCTGGCTGAAGGGTCAGTTTTTCTCTAAATTATAGGTAATTTGGCTATAAAATGGTAAAATTGGGTCAAAAATGATCCAAATGACCCTTAAGATTCAGCAACTAGTGGAACCCCTGAACTTGATTAGTTTTTATGATAATATTGTAGTTCAAAAAAGGTATTAAAAGAATTCAAAAGTATTGCACTTAAAAAATCAATATAAGAATCATTATCTACATATTACAGGTAAAGAAGCACCCATAGAAGATAAATGTTTATAACGAATATTCAGTTACTAGTCTGTTTTGTCACTTACCTGTATTTTTAAAAAACCTGAACCCTTTAACATTAAGAATGTCTACATTTATGCAGTTGTGTGAAAAGAGAAATTCTATTTGACAAGCAGACATTGACATTGATGTTCTTGTTTTTGACATTGATGTAGATTTTTCATATGTTTTGTTACTTTTGTAACTACATATTTTAAAGTTTGTATCATAATCATGTTCGCAGTATGCCTCAGATCAAAAGTTGTATGAACTAAATATTCTACTTACGAGCTCAGTTCATGAACTCTTTCTGTGTTATATTTTAGTGGTGTAAGTTCATGTCGTAGACAATGTAGAGCCTCTAGAACATGTCCATCTTCCAACATCTCTAAATATTTCTGTTCCAAGATTAAAAATCTCATCTCCTACAAATATTGAATTATTGAAACATACAATATTGTCAATCAAAACATGAACAAATAAAGAGTGTGATGTGTCAATCAGAAATATTACAAAAACTTAGCATTATTCCGACAGACAACTACTTTATATGGCCTACAAATGAATGTTCATTTAATAAGTATACCTGTCCATGCTTACAGTTACACTGTGTGCATTGTTCTCAGCATACAGGGTTTTCACAAACATTCCACTGATAATCCAGTGTTACAAATAAACAGTAAAATATCATATAAATGCTTCTTAAACCAATCAGTACCCTTGATTAGCCAAACACTACATAGTGACTGTGAACCATTTAATCCTAACCTGGAAGAACGAAATACAGGAAGTCAGTCATTATGCATAGTGAAACAGAACTATTATGTCAAAATGCAGCAAAAAGCTTATCGGACTCCTGCATCAAATTCCTGAGCCCGAGGTCGTGAGTTCGAACCCTATGTTTGCTGATTTTCTTCAGCTGTCATAACTCTCCCAAAACTAAGCAAGAATACTGTTAACATATCAAAGATACCGTCACTGAGAGTGATTAATGCAAATTGGTAGTGATTTCACAATTGATATAAATTAAATAAGTTTAACATAAAACAGGGGTGATAATGCTCCTTGGCAAAAAATATGAAAACTTTAAAAAACAAAGAATAACCCCCTTAACCCTTGAACAAAATTACAACTTTAAGTTTAACAGATATTTGACCAAATCTGACAACTTTTGTTACATCACCTTTTGTCCAAAAAAAAGAGAATAGCAGCTGAAAAAAGGACGATTTTCACACTAAATTAAACATCATACAAAGGCATACATCAGATTAGAAAATATTACCAGTATACTGTCTGACTTCTCAACTAAAGATATCAAATCTTCCAAATCTTCATCAGCCTAAAATGAACAAACATGAAATATGAGCATTTTTTCAAATGGAATGTGATAATAAATACAGTAATGACAAGAAAGAATTGAATGAATACATATGTACAAGATTATACAGTACAATAAACTCTCCATGTATTGTATTTCAGTCACGTAACCCATTTACAGTGACAATCAACTGGACGACTACTGTCAATGAAGAATAATAATTATTGTTAAGTACATGTCGCTACCAATAAGAAAAACATACAGTCATTGTCTTAGTCAAATTCAATTGCTCAATTTATGGTTACCAGTACGTTGAAACTTACAAAATTAATAACTGCTACATTTGCATCAGTTTAAATGTCTTATATTTCACATGAATGCAATGAATTTTGTCTTATATTTCACATAAATGCAATGAGTTTTATCTACATATACAAATAATTGTCATTTGTTCTCATCAATTGAACCTGTTCGAAAGTTCAACATGAAAAGTTTTCTTTTAACCTTTATCACACTATAATTTAACAGTATCCATAATGTTTTAGGCAAAACGTGTGAAATAACAGCAATGACACACAATTTAAGAATGTCATTACTTCACACTCAAGTTCCTTCATTTTAAATTCAACATCTGATTATCTTCAGTTATGTCCACTGAATAAATGAATCAGTACATTTTTTAAATCATTAACCTATAACTATCTTTATCGAGTCAAAATATTTTTCAGGGGTTCCACTAGGTTCTGAATTTCAAGGGTCATTTGATAATATTTTACTGGATTTTACCATTTTATAGCCAAAATAAGTGGGTAGGTTATGGGAGGTGGTATCGCTCTCCTTTGGAAGATGTTTTATGGAAGTTTAGAATCGCTTTTGAAAGGAACACAATCAATAATATTTCTTCATTTTATATGAATCAAAAACACCATAAAAGTCCATTTATTTTACATAAAAAGGGACACATAACAATGAAAGCTGTGATATCTTAATGCGGAACCACAGCGCTAAACAGGCCAGAGGCAGTTTATGCCATTATCACAAGGTCTACCACATATTTTAACAAAATTAACTCCTATATCAGATGCAGATTGTACAAAAACAGATAATTAACTGTCACTTCATAACAGACCTCAACATCGCCAGACAAAAAAAAACAGTCATTGATCAAAGCACTGTTAACATTAGACCTGGAGTAATTTAATCAGTAATTGCAAGCCTCTGTTACTGTTGCTCATTTTAATAATTTCTCATGAATTCTGCTAGTCTTAATACATACTTTTTTCAGATAGGTATTTTTCTAGAGTGAAGTAAAATCAAACAATTATTGACATATTCCTTAATTGCCAATGTTTACACTGATACCAACATGAGACAAATCAACAATCCATATCAGACAAAAATATCATTTTTTTCTAATTTATGATAGAAAGTGTCAAGTTGTCGGGACCCCCTAGATTTGGAGTACTGAGCTCCTACTAAGTTCTAGGGACTCCTAATTTTAACCATTTTTAAAAATGACATTGAGGAACTTCTAGTTTTTTCATAAACCTTTCTCAGAACTTGTATTTTGAAATCCTAGTGAGAACCCTGATTTGGTCCCCCACAACCTCATAATATGAGATCTAAACTTTTTCAACTTACCTTCAACCAATCTCTAGACATAATATGAGTCTATGAGATCTAAATTTTGCCGACCTACCTTGAACCAATCTCTAGGCATAATAATTATGAGATCTAAACTTTGTCGACTTACCTTCAACCAATCTCTAGACATAATATTGAGGGTTCAACGCAAGACTATTGCAACTCCTATTTTTTCATATAGGAGTTACGATAGTCTTGCACTGAACCCGCGAATTATGAGATCTAAGCTTTGCCGACCTACCTTGAACTAACCTCCTGACATAATATGAGATCTAAGCTTTGCCGACTTACCTTCAACCAATCTCCCGACATAATATGAGATCTAAACTTTGCTGCTGCTGGATGTTCTAATGTACAACCAGACTCTGCTATCAATTCATCAGCTGTATGACTGAAATATTCATTTTACAATATAAATACCCCAACCAATCATATTCATAGACATTTATACTTAGAAAACCTTGATTTAATCAACAGAATCATTGAATTGTGATCACTACATGACAAATAAAACTGCAGTCAATCAGAAACAATGTACTCCGATACTGGCACAAACAAAAATACCAAAAATGTCTAATCTCAATAAAAATATAACAAAAGTGTTACATACAATTGCATTGCATGACAAGTGGCATAACAAATGTCCATGTTCACACATCAGCTAAGAACAAACTTAGTCCTAGTCTATCTAGCATCAGAACGAACATTTAGCATGATAAAACTAAAACAACAATTCAAGTGAGGCAATAGTCTTTGACATTACCAACTAACCAAAAGTAAGAAGAGCTGTTCGTTCAACATATCATGTCATATGCCTCCATGACAGCCTGTCAGAGGTAACAGCAAAATGACATACGACATAGCTCATCCATGTGAACGCAGTTCCATTTGCCTTTCACATACACGGACTGACTGATAATTGTGAAACTGATTTTTTCATATTGTCAATCCAAAATTTCTTGAAAGCCACTACGCCACCAAATTAACAAGCTATAAACACCTTGATTTCTTTCTTTATACATCTAAATATTCATGTCTCAGCAAAAAGATATGGTTATTGATCAACAGTGTATTTTTATGTATGTAATCTCAGATTTTCACAGACTAAAATATCTTTGAAGACAAATATCTCACACAAGACCAAACTTTTACACACGATATTTATTAACATCCGAGACAAATTCCCTGCAGGGCATACTACATAATTTAGTAAGTAACATCATGAACCTGAAAAACCTGTATCAAATATTTTAACTTTGAGTGCATTAAAAGTTGATATTTGTGAAATTAACGGTCTCATATAGTACTGTATATTAGATGAATGTTAGGAGATGTGAGTCATGCCTCATAGCCGTACCATTAGTTTGCAGCACTCTATACCAGAAATAGCCAAAAGTCATGTTCTGCATGTTGTCTCATTATGGTAATTTGTTTAAAACAAGTTATTACAATAATTCCAGGACATAAGAAATTATGGAGGGGGGGGACACAATTTTGTGAAGGAAAGACAGACAGACGACTAAACAAGAAACAATAATTCTGCATTAAATTTCTTGGTTTATCATTTAACATGTGGCAGCAAATGATGGCTTTCAATTTAATAAATACCAACTTGTTGTGTGATGCCACATGTTGCCACGAAATTTACACATACAACATAAAAAGAAAATCTGAATTGGCTTGTAAAGAAAAAATTGAGCCAGTGGGTACCGGAATATTAAAGGGGAGACATAATTTTAAAATTATGAAGACAGTTTAAAACTTAATGTTGACAATTTACAATTTTTACTGTTTTCTCAGCACAATTACAAATGTATAAAACAAGACGAGTAAGTTACCAGTTCAACACAGGGTATCTGTCGAAATGTTCAACAAAATTCCATTCTGTTGGTCTGCCATAAATAGACAGAGGCAATCCAGAGCAGACCAACCATAAGATCGAAATGAGCTATGTATCACCAACTAGCAATTAAATAACTTGCATATAAGTCTGGTTTCAAAAACCCACATAAATTGAGCCACACATATTTTGTGATATGCTAGGTGGACCAAAGCCCTGATTAAAAATGGTGCCCATATGATCCAAATTAATAGGCACTATTTCGCAATTTGTCAACATAAAATCTTACTTGAATTTTTTGCTACACTTTCAATTTATTTACCGAATTTAATCAGAAATTTGACGCAAGAGATTGATCAAATTGATGTTTATTTAATGCAAATACAGCATGACAGGTTTCTGTCCAAGAGTGTGTTCGATTTTCTTTCTGTCAGATGAATCTCGGCCAAGAGGTTAAGTAAGGCATAGCCAGACCGGAACAGTATGCAGACACTTTTTACAGCATTTTAATAACCTGGGTAAACTCAGCTGTGTTTCAAACCATCTGGTCTTTGTAACTTTTCAGATAAATCCTTGCTCTAAAAGTTATGGGAAATCGCCACAGTCACGGCCAAAATAATTTGTGCTATTTAACCAGTATGCGGACACTAACATACACTTAATTTTCAGAGAAGTTCCTTTGATGGTTTAATTTCAAGATATTAAACCTGGAAAAAAGATGGTTTTATTACAGTCCATTAATTTTGGTTTAAATAGCCACACGTATAAACAGAGAGTGTCGATACGCGTGTATTACGGAGAACACTAAATGGATACTAAGGCAAACTTTATAATGGCAATTTATTTTTTCTTCTTCATAAAATGGAACTATACTCTCGGTGGCAAAATTAAGGAAAACATTTGGCGCATAACTGTACACATCGTGTCACATACAAACGCCCAAATGATTAGGATGATAGTTCAGGAGTTTCTGGCTTCAATTGTTGAATATTTTGGCGAGACTTTGCAAAAATGGCTTTTTAATTAAAGCCTTTCATTATTCTTTCTCTTTTATTGATTTGAAGATGGTTTAAACAGACAGCCATAATGTATTCACCCGTTGACTGCAACAACAATGTTTGTTACTTTTCTCAGTCTGCTTGTAAGTAAAAAACACGGAAGAGTACAAATATATGCGTTGGATACCAGATACCGGAAGAAGAACAATTACTGTGTGAATAATTGTGAGTAATATTGACGTTAGTCATGAATTTAAAGCGTTTACGAAACGCTAAATATGGAGGTGTCCGCGTACTGGTAGCGTACGCGTACTGTTCCGGTCTGTCTATATATATATTTTTATATCTTAATTAGGCAAGAGATTTTCACCGGCAAATTTATTGAGCAGAAGCTGGCTACTATCAACCAAGTCCTAAACATATAATGCATAATGATATCCCATAGAATAAGCAAGCATGAACATTTTCATTTCACCTATTTCAATATTTACAATACAAAACACAATATGAGCTTTGAGATGACCCCCTTTCACTTAACAGCTGATCAATGTCATATGTCAAAAATGCATCATGAAATTTCTTTGCAACAATAATGACACACTAATCATGACTAACACACAACAAACGACACTCTGAACTCTACTTGCAAAAAGAATAACAACCCCTATCCTTTCCGACGTAATTAGAATCCAAGTGCTATGAAAGTGAGCCTCAATTTCATTTCCAAAACTAGATTGCAAAAGCAGCTTACTTAAGTCCAAGTCCCCTCAAATGCTGACCGATCAATCGAATAATATCCAAATCAGATCGAGACATTGTCTTTTGAGGTGACGATCTGTCCACTGTTTCACCATTAAACGTCCCCTCACAGGACCCGTTCTGTTGAGACACGGACGGCATATCAACGGTCTCTCCATTGTGTTGCTGTGTTGTACCATTGGTCTGCATACTGACGAAAGTTTTTAGCTTCTTTCGCGGTGGAGGGGTCAAACCACCGCCCTCGGAGTCGGACGACGATGCCAGTATGCCAGTGCTGGATTCTGGGGCTCGTATCTGTCTGGATGTGCAACCCAGAGGAACAAATTTGGGAAAAAACACGACATGTATGCACAGACCTGAATGTAGACTGTCCAATGTTTTCCTTTATGACGTCACGTGCACTTACCAAGGATGATGGGAAATATCGCTCTTAGAGATTAACTTTAATAACTAAAACCGCTGTTTTAAAATGTACAGTTTGCTCTTTTGTTGGACACAGTGTAATTAATAAATCAATTTAATGGCATTATTCCACCTATATGTGTTTTTTGACACATTTTTCTCGCAAATCGAAAAAGGCAATGGCGTGACGTCATCCAAATCGTCTGAAAAGGCCCCGCCTACTTGTTTACATATTTGATATGTAGTAGAACGACACATTTACTGATTTCCGGAAGTTCTATTTTGACTCGTCAATTGATTTGCTTTTGAATACAAAACTTCTATATAACACATGCATTATAATTCAGGAATATTTTCTGTGACAAGCACCTGTTCCAAGTTGATGGACTGGATCAAAATCGTAAATAATAACAATTTAGCTGGCTAAAGTCGAGCGCTATCCGTAACACGGGCCTTTTAGTCCATACAATGATTTAATAGGATCACGGACATTATAAATATAAATGTACTTCTTCTTCTACCAGATACTGGCCACGTTCAACAGGCTGAACATTATTGCCAGGGGATAGTATGATAGTATGTATAGTGAAGAATAAAAATAAAAGCATGTTTAAGAGTGTATATAAAGAAGGTGGCTAGTTTAGCATTGAAGGCATCAACTGAGTCTGCTGATACGATGTCCGGTGGAAGACTGTTCCACTCCTTAATAGTGCGAGGGAAAAAAGACTGATGCCGGTAGCTTGTAGTACCTATATGTCTGTGTTATGATGCAGCAGCTGATTATGAGATTAGCGATACAAACTTTGAAACCTGCATGATGATCAAAGAAATGAAACTTGTATATCACTCAAAGTTATAATTAAATTGAATTTAAGAACTTTTCTAAACATGTCAGAGAATATGTTAATTATATCAGATGCTCATTTTAGCTTTGTTCATTTTGTTTGCATACCGCAATTGAAGTACAATGTATTTAATACATATTACTTGACTAACTTAATTGACTTGACCGTTGGTTGCCAGTTTTCATACATGAAGGAACTGCTGATATGGTCTATTGACTAGAAGTGTATTTCATGAAATTAATGTTACAGTCTGTGCACATACCTGAAGTAAATAAAGGGGAAATGAGCGCCCGAGGTGAGGCTGTACCATGACCCCCTAAACAGTAGTATTGACTGAGCTAACTGGGTGACCATCTATCACTACACCACAACATGCCGGATAATCTGCATGGAAACAGATCTCTGGATAATCTGATACATAGATATACTATTTCTCTGTGATACTCAATTATGGTGTATTTTGTATATACATTTGTTGTCAAAGATGTGCTTACATTTGTTGATGCTGTCTATGAGCGCATTTTCTCACATAAAAACCGAATTGAATTTCACTGATTGGTTTTATATACCTCTGTTATCATAGTGGTCAATACTTAGTCTGGTCTCTCAATCAATGTTACCAATTAAAACTTTTTTAGTTGTCACTGACCTAGATAACATTTACCTGTACATCCAAGGTGCTATACATAGCTAAAGCTCATCGTTATGCAATACATGTAAATAAAAAAACAGATTGTATTGAAAACTTGGATTACCGATATACTGTCAACTCTCTAGATGCTGACATTTGTTTAAACAGAATATTCATTTTAACCACAAATCTGGTGGTAACGAATCTGAACTTTGCATCATTAATAAAATTCAATATAACGATGTATTCAATACAATGAAAAAAGTAAGGGAACAAACAAGGTTGTTGTAGCGAGTCAACTGTAGATTGATTTCAAGGTCAGGGAATATTTAAAGTAAATAAATATGTTGGCATGAAATAAAAATAGGCAGTAAGGTTGGAAAACAGGAGTGCCTAACTGTCACTGAATACGGCTCAGTTAACCATTGCCAACTTCTAGAACAAGAAATCATCATACATATGTGTAAACATTGTGACCAAGTTTGGTGATGATTAGAAAAAGGCTTTCAAGGACAATAAGGAGACAGTGATAATTTTGCAACATTTTGGGAAATTAAGGGTCATTTTTCCAGTGTGTCTGGGACAACAGTCTGTTTATTAGACTTGGCCCCTGGCAATAGGATGAAGTTTGATCAAGATTGAAGGAAGTAATTCCAAGACACAGTGCAGTGTTAATGCAACATTTTATATTAATTAAATGGTCGTAACTAGTGTCTCAGGGCGACCCGATTGGTTATCCAAATTGAACAAGATATTAAGCACATAATATTGTTACCAAGTTTGATGGAGATTAGAAACAAATTATTAAAGTTGAGATCAGACAACTTTGTTTGAATCTGCCCACCTTCACCAAGGATACACAGCATCAAGTGACGGGCTTGTAACAATTATTTATCAGGGTCTTATGATAATATTAGTCAGTACAACTTTCATATTATATTAATGACAAACAGATACCAGCATGATGATGTACAGATTTGCAACATTATGCAATCCAAAGTTTCCATATGGTGTACACATTGAACACATTTATTTAATTAATTTTTTTTCAACATAAAAATAATCAAACACATATAAGCAAGTCTGTGATGTAGATTCTTTCACTTATTTATTTCATATGACAATTGTATAAGTCATGTATTTCAACATCATTTTACAAATACCACAGTTATACACTATCACATGTATACAAATTACAATCAGAACTATAAACACCATCTTGATACCAATCCAACACCTTTCAACACAGACACAAACATATTGTCTGTTTTAATCAGTGGGTATGAACCAAGGTTACGAAGACATTGGAAGTTACAAATAAAGCAATTATCCTGCAAGTATGGTAATCACAGCAAGTTGCTTTACAAACAATGAAGACAGATAGTAAATCTGTTCCCAAAGTTTCATGTCTGATCTCTAAGTCACACACTGATCAAACAAGAATGTTACAATTTTAGTGATGAATAGAACTACTTTTGAATGTACAAGTATCCGGCATATCAAATGTGAAAGTATGATTCGGTGAAAGCTGTATTGAAGATCAGTCTACCTGTTATATCAGGGTGACAATGTGAATTCTTAACAACATAAATCATGAAGACGTTTTAAAGGCGTGACATTAGTTCGGAATCAGTATTTTGACAATATCTATTTCACAGCAGTTGAATATTTTCATTATTTTCAGACATACAGAAAAATTCTTACTAAGCAATGGCCTGATGTTTTGAACACAATACTTTTATAGTTGATCCTCACATGATTTGATAATTTTTACTGTCTATGTCCATCATTATTTATTTTACAAGACAATAATTAGAATACACAGACAGAAATAATCTATTGTTGGACTAAAATAAGAACTTTAAAACATCATTTACAACAAATCAATAGTATTTATCACACTAGAAGATAGATAAGTGGCATAACAGGGTACCCTACAATAAACACAATTTCCTTTGTGACATAAGTGGACTTGCAATGTACAACAACAATTACCCATGACGGTTCACACACAACAGTTCCATTAGTATTAAGGCACATAATGTATGAATAAACCTCATTTAATCAAATTTCACAGAAACTTGAGGGTCCGTCACAAAAGTACCTTTATGAACAAAATACTTTACAAATAAGTTCTTTTAAAAACCTTGTTGAAACCAACATCTTCAGAAATGTTAGTTACTGGCAAATATATATATATATACATCAGAACTATTGCGATATTAATGTGGGATGGCTACAAACCGAAGTTGTAAGTAAAATTGATACATGTTTGAAACACAAAGAACAAAACATATTTACATATTGCACAGGAACATAAGATATGTTACAATGAATATATCATCCAGTGTCTCATTGGTTCAACAAACAGAATATAGGAGTCAAATAATGCAATTAGTGTTAGTTGGTTAGTTGTAGTCAATCAAACCAGTTCAAAATAGTTCAATGTCCAATTTAGAGCAGATCCTTTATCTGTTATTATCATACAAATTTAACACTGAATGTTGGCGCTACTTCAAGACAAAATTTAAAACTTTAGTAATAGTTCAAAAATTCACAAAAAATAATCACGAAATTTGAGCAAGTTGCAAATATTGCTATATACATGTACAAACAATTTTGTGAATTGAAACAATTTAGCACAACAAACTTGCGCATTGTTGTAATCTCTCAACAGAACAATTCTGTTCGATTCCATTCATACATGTATCCAGTTGAGATCCTGTAAAAACAACATTGCAGAAATATAATGAATGAAACAATCTGCTGATTATGCTAGTTTTGCAGTAAATAAGTAATCAATTAATATTATAGATGAATCTGCATTCATTTTGCTAGTCCAAATAAATGCTGATAAGTCTGCCGATTTAAATCTACACAAAATGTATAGAGCACAAGTGGTCATGAAGTACTTCATTAAACTAACTGCAGACAAACGGCAAAACAAGACTGTGTGGCAAACTTCTACTGTTTTGAAAATGAGTTCTCATAAATTATGAACATGAATACAACATTTTACTGTAATATATAATGAATATTTCATAATCCTTTTCCTGGCCCATGTAACTGTTTCTCCAATAATACAATGTACCACTGTACCGCAATTGTGACATCAAGTCCTTATTAATTTTACAACTGAATTATTGATGATATCAAATGTCTGTAATGTTTTTACATTTTATGATAAAATTTATGAAATTCATGTAACACAATCAATATACTTGTTCACAAAAGTGAAAGGACTCCATGATATCAATAGTATTGTACAAGCAAAGCAGTGAATGTTATGCCAAAAGAAATACAGCATGGATGGATTCTGATTTCCATTTCTATAATAGGATTCCTACTGTTAACTTTTTACTACCATCAATTGTCCATGATACACCAGTACTGTATCAACAATTCAAACAATAATGTGATATAGAGACACACATAAACATTCTCTCTTTACAAATTAATTTTCAGTGAAGATAAAGTCACAGTAAGAGAAAATCTAAGTGCCAGTCCACATTTCAAAGTGAAAGAGAAAAAAAGAACTACATGTATCTTAATTTACAATCTTCAGAAAGAAAATATAAGAAATGTGCTAGGTACTGAAAGCATATATACATAAAAAATATTTCACATTCATTTGTAAAATAAAGAAAAGCTTAATATAATGAACATAATTTAGATTGCAATAAATTCAAAACATTAACAAACAAGGCCCCAAATCATCGAATGTGTATTAAAAACATATTGATAAGTAGTTTAAAATGAATGTCATCATGATATTAATTAGTTAGCAATTAACAATGTGAGGTTGTAATGTATGCAAGCAGTCTTGAATGGACCCTGAGATTTTCAAGTGTATGCAAAACTGAATAACAGCTCAAGAATAAATACAAAAAAAACAAAAGTTCAAACCAACAGAAAATCAAGAAGTTGGTTATATATAAACAAGTTGTTTGATACAATAGTATAACTTACATGATCCACATTGTGTAAATATGTAATTGTTAAACATATGCGATGGGTCCAATGGCAAAAAAAACATAACACACAGTGATAAGTACAAAATATAGCCGTGAGAAGTCTCTTCTGGTCAATAAATAGACTAGAATTTATTGTCACATAAGTAAATATAATTTGTGCAACAATATGATAATGTTCACAACATACAGTTATTTTTACTTCATTTGAGATTTAAAGTGTTTATGCCATTTGAACAGTACCAAGATATGTTGATTTACATACATCAGCCAGTCAAGATCATGCATTTCTGGTCAGTAACAACTTGCTATCCTCAAACAACGAGATTCTATTTAATCAATATTCAGTCTATGTTTTACCTTTTTACTAGGGATGTCAGCGAATGTTCGGATATTCGATAAAATATATATTTCCAATATAAAGGCTAAATGCAAGTGTATTATCTTTCAATGATTGGCATTATCGCATGTTACGCATGAAAATAATATCTACAGGTGTTAATTGACATGTCATGTTGTATATTTGGGGACAAGAGCGATATTACACTACGGTGATGCCCTGAAATTACAACTTGCGTGAGCAGTTTAAAACACATAATTGATAAGCATAAAGTTAAACTTCGAATTTTAAATGTATTTTATTAAATAAAACGGTCGAATGTTCGAATATTCGTTCGGAAGGTTGACCAAATATTTGAATTCCAAAATTGCCATTCGTTGACATCCCTACTTTTTACTCAAAATAACCAAATAAGCTAACAATATGAATTATAAATACATGGTAGTTTTCCATTGTAAAATTTACCAAATTCATTTTGATTGGCTTTATATAGGTTTGAAAATACAAGTTGTTTCTGATAACACAATGTAAGATCTTTGATGAACAGAAAATAAACAAATTAACAACAATATTAATTGAATGAATTCAATTCAACATAATGAATTGCCTCCATCCACTTGATTAATGAACAAACTTATGTCATTGGTGCAGAAACAAAAACACAAGTCTATCAATAAAACTGTAACAGATGAATACAGAATGTGATCACAGAATAAATGTTATCATCTAATTACACAAGAAATTAAAAAATGTTCTACAACTCGTTGAAAAGCCAGTAATATACAGAGTAACTTACAGTGAAACACAATATGCTTAAAAAAATCTGCCCTATTAGCATCCTTTAAATTTCTGAAAAGTTTGAAGAGCTGAGACTATAAATTTGAGTCTGAAGACTTGTCTCAAAACACAACCATTTGATTGGTTCATTCTGATCTCAGTCCTAAAATTGACTAATGGCAAGGCTATATTTTGACACAGATCTCAAAACTCAGTTTAATAACAAAATACCCAGCATTCTCATGATACGCTATTCAATATCAAACTTTTACTCATGGAAGATTATGAGCAAGTAGATACAACTAGACATTGAATTTTATGTTAAATTTATTGCGGGTGCCCAATCTGTAAAAGCACAATTCAATATCTGAAATTGAAGTATAATCACAGTACAGTTATTGTATCAGACAGTAAATTAACAAACAATGTACAGAATTTTACAAGTGAATGGAAAACAAACATCATCAATAATCTAGTTTCATGGAAATGCTATTTTAATAATTGTTCTGGAGAAGTTGTTGCTATAGAGATGTTGATTTGGTAGTAAATTTTAACTAAATGAAAATTGAAGTTGAAGAGAGGTTGTTGCTCAACAGAGGGACACTCTGGAGAGATTGCACTGCACTAGTATCAATGTGAATCCGAGACACAAGTTCAATAAAACCAGACGTGAAAAAATAAAAAGTACTTGAGGTAGCTTCCCTAAATAACAGCATGAAATATAAGGCAGCTTAATGTAAGAACAAGATGTACTTGGTAGACAATAACCATGGTGATAATAATTTTTAATGACCAATGCACACTAAGTGATAACTAGAAGTACGCTGATTACTTTTTTGTCAATATGGTATCATCAGAATAATTACTAATCAGTTTCAGAAATTTAACAACTACAGGTAGGGGTACAATGAAACTTTGATAAATAACAGAAGATCAATTTTATCCACTGAAAACCGTAAACTAGATACATAATAAGAAAGAAAAATGTAACTTTACAACAAAACGAAGACAGTACACCAGCGACACCTTCCAAATGTAACAATCATGTTTTTTGTTCTTCAATACTGCAATGAGCAGATATGATGTTATGCTCTGAACATTTAGTGAAGTTCAAATTCTGCAAAAACTTTTCACTTCAGCATAATCTGTTTCAGAAACAAAGAACATGCAGTCTGATAGGATAAAGATAACACTCAATTCTTCAGAGGTAATCAGGAAAAAGGAAGAAATTTTATATAAGACCTATAGAAAAATGAAACATTCTACATTTCATTATCGTTAATAATTGGCACTCAATTTCATTTACCGTATATTAATAAACATACACTTCTACAGGAAAACCAGTAGATTTTACAACATTCTACAGCAATATTAAACAAACAACCAACCACTTATTAAACTAATTCAACTGTTGCTGCAAGTTGCTTTTCATGGGATAGACTGATGGGTTTTCAGACTTTTTCATAAATTAATGCAGAAAGTAATGCATTTTGATTTTTCAAATGACATAACAACGAAGTTGTAATAAATCCACATATATCATTATATCTAATTACCAGTTAAAGATCCTGTATGAATGTATACAGAAAGACATCTACAGTTCTTCTTACTTATAAAAAATTATATATAGTAACAATTATTAACAAGTTATGCTTTAAGCTATCATAATATAAACAAAGGGTTATCTCGTTTTGTAACATACATAACATTATACAGCTATCATTTACATTGGTTGGTAGCACCAGAGTTGTTACCACAAACACAGTCTATATATAAATTGGCTTAAATATATAACTAGTCTATACTTCAAAGTCAGCAGAATGCCCTATAAAAGTAGCATATTTTGATAACAACTAAAATACTACCATGAAGGATATTTTACACCTAGGTTTCTGAACATTTACATATTGTTGATATTGATGGCACAGCTAGATATATATATGCTATATATATAAAGTGCCGTGTCTACTAGCACCTTCATCACCAATGTCTGGCTCATATTCATCTTGTAGGTGCATTTGATTCACTGAAGCTGATGCCATAGCAATATCAGGCATAGTGTCACTAAGTGTGCTACGGTTACTACTTAATGTAGCACTACGGCTATTATCATGATCACTGTTTGGACTGCTGGACGGAGACTGAAAGAGAATATAATTTATAATTAAAATACATGTACATGTACATACAGTTAAGTTTGATATTATTGAAGTTTGAATTACTCTTAACAGTAATATTACTCTTAAGAGTAATGCAAATATAGTATAACGCATATGCTCTTTGAAAACAGAATTCAACACAATCGGTGTAGTAAATGCAATATATAAGCCATTTAAACAACAAAAACACAACAATACCTCACAATTGTCTATGATTATTTCATAAATATTCTGTAAATTAATTCACAAATAGACAAATTTAAGGGACAATTGTGTAGTTCCAAATGAGCTGAATCATACTGCAGGCTAGACGATGGAGTTATTTGATTGATATCATAATTTCATGATTAAACATAACTAATAATATAATATTAAGAACAAGTTAATAAAACAAATTCAAAGTAAGTGAATGTAGCAGGGTTTATTTTCAGCTGTTTTTATAGCCATTATTCCGCTATATTCCTGATGACAAAAAGTATATATTTTTCCCAATTTGGAGGCTTTTCTCTCACAGGCAGTTTATATATATATATAGCAATTTTGGATTAATTAATCAGTACATCCTTTAATTTAATTCCTAAAATGTTGCTGTAATCTCTATACTTTTTTCCCAATTTCTAAGATTGAGACGCAAGGGGTATTGGTCATCTTCTCAAAATAGTCAAAATAAACCCTGATGTAGTATTGAACCACCAGCACATGTGAAGCAAAAAAGCTATACATTACTTGACAAAAAACAGGCTGTGAGCCTTGGAACAATAAATTGCATCAAGGCCTTCAAATATAGGAGTCTTTATATTACTACAAACCCTAACCTGCCTTGGCCATCAAACATGTTGTAATCTTATTGTAAACATTGCATTACCAGACACTCACTTGTGGGGTGATCTATGCACTAGATATTTGTATAAATACTAAACCACGAAAACCTGCCTGGGTGGTAGGAACAACGACCAGTTATAATTAACTTGGTGGGGTTCAAAATCTGTTGGTAGGGGATCAAAAACCAATAAGTCCCATTATTTTCAACTGTCATTCCTACCTCAGGCAGATTTTCCTGAAATAGACCTAATGCATACTTGACAGCCTAATGAACACAGCACAAAACTAAACTTTAAGATGTAAGTGCAAGATGTAAATAACAAACCTCAATTATGGGTGGTCTGTATGATTTTGTTGGGGAATTCAGAGGAGATACACATTGCACAGGTTTATTCTGACTTGTTCTATGTCGGCGGAACTGTATTTTAGGACTCAATTTTCGTCTGGATGGTGTCATGTGATAATTCCTATCAACATATCCAGGAGCTGACTCATTGTTGTAGTAATACTGAACATTCTGTAAAACTTTCACAGTAGTATCCGGCCAGCCAAATTCACGGACCACTCTCAATTGTATTTGTTCCATGACTGAATGTCTATCAACAAATGATTGACTGAAAGCTCTTTGGACTTGGGGTAAAGACTGGAGTTCCTGCTCACGTTGAACCATCATTCGCAACGTGTCCTCTCCAGGCACTGAAATGAATCATACATTGCAGGAAATACTGTCATCAAATTTATTTTTTCAGATTAAAAAAAAATATTGGAACTTGTGCATCTATTAATATTTGCAACAGTTTGGAATAAGACAATTTGGCTATTTTGGGAGTCTTATTCTCCACAGCCAAGTATTTTGTCTTCATTCCTATGATGAGAGATGATAATTCCCTACTTCCAGGATCTATTAAAAATCCTGCAAAAGTCAATTTCCTGGACCAAGAATCATTTGGTGCACCAAATTCGCACCTGTCATGAATTGTCTTCTGTCTACAATGTATCCCTGCCCCCCCCCCCCCCGATGAAATATTGATAAGAGCATTACATACAAATATCATAAGTTCTAAAGTTACAAAAGCTACATGGCAGCACAAAATATACATCACACAATATAATTATTTCAATGCATAAAAACCATATACAATGCTATTATGTCAATGAATAAAACTTAAAATTATACCATGTAATTATGCCAATGTATAAACCTATGATCACTAAGAAAGAGAACATAGGATCATAAACTGAACCCCTAAAATGATAGAACAAATAAGTTTTGATACAATATAAATCTTGAAATAAATGCAACCATTTTTTAGAATGAACAGTTAAAATAAGTATTACAACTTGATAGAAGATGTATTATTTATCCCAAACCTGGTATGGTCCCTGACACGATGTCTATACTTTGTAAGGGTGTAGGATTGTAAGTCATAAACTGTTGAATATACTGTGGATCTTCTACCATGTATAAAGTGTCCGGTATAGATGACATCTGTATTGGTCGTACCCTTGTCAATTCATGATCGTGTCCTGCTGCAAGACGCTCCTCCAACAAACTCTGTTATCAATTTATAAAATAATACATATCTGAATGAAGGATCTATTGAATTAAGGATGCATTTAACACGACACTCATCCACAATGTCTACTTGATATACTTTCAATGTTATTGGATTTTAACATGACACAAATTACAACAGTATTTTTCAATAAGTGGGTACGTATAATTGTAAATCAGACGTCATTTCAAATCTACAGTTTTCAATTATTCTTTCACATTTTAACTCAATAATCAGACCACCTCATGAGTAAAACCAACTTTTTTCAGAACCAGAAGTGGTCTTATTCTTGTGGTTTCACTGTATACCAAATCTCACCTTAACCTCCTCATAGTAGGGTGTGAACAATCTTGGCGTTGTAAACAATCCATTGTTTTTACTAGGAACCCAAGCCGATGCACTGTGGCTTGTACCAGCATCATCATATATCATGTGACTTGGTGGTGTGCTCACAAGTCCCCGTCTAATTGCATTCACGAGAACTTCATGGCTATGAGGTACCACATGATTTATTCTAACCAATGGCAATATCTCGTCAAGAATGTCACGGAATTCAACATCATGTAAGTCTCGACGTTTCACACCCTTTTTGCTCACACTATGTGCTGTATGACTCAACAAGTTTGGCTCTGGAACAAAAAAATATATATATTTAGGTGACATTTTCCATAAATATCGTTCAAGATTAACTTACTGATAACATTTTTGGAATCTACAGCTAACTATCAATATCAATTTAAAGCTAAAGGCATTTGTTTTTGTTGAAAGATGTTCATTTTGTGTTGAAAGTTTTAAACCGACAATCAACAGTAATTCAGAGCTATACAGTGGACCTAACCAGGGAGTCTGGGAATGCAGCCAATATTAACCCATTGTTCCAAAAGTAGCTGAAAATTTCCATTGTAGAAGAGTACTTAGAATTATTACTGCTTTCAGTTACCATACTCACTTGGTACGTAACATATATGTTGGTCTTTAAGCACAGATTGGAGAAACTTGATTGGAGAAAATTAGAGACGGCTGAAATAGCAACCACTAAATATGATAAACTTACAACTCCGTATCACCGACATGGACAGGTAATAAGGTATTTATATAAGCTGAAAAAGTTTGTTTCCTTATCTGTTGAGCACAATACTTTAGAAGACACCATAGCTGATTATAATGCTTTTGACACTACTAAAATGTGTTCAAACTAAAGCTTCCAAACTTACCCCTTTTTTCTATTCTTTTGATCAAGTGATGCTCTCCCCATTTCAATACAGCTGACAAAATATCCAACTCTCCTGCCTGAAAGCAGATACAAAGAAGAATATCACATACTACCTAAGTTATCTAATCCAGCATGAAATATAATATACTTGTGTGCCACCAATAATTATCATATAGCAATCAAACTATTACACACACAGAGTTTACTGAATGTAACATGATAATGTCCATGAATATTGTTAAAGTGATAATAAGCATTCATTAATTCAAATCACAAAGAAACCAACTTGGTGTGACGCCTGTGAATAAATATCAATGTGTTATTCAAATTGCTCTAAAGTTTATTGTAAACTTGACTGAAAAATTATAGTATAAGTAATATACAACCTTACATTTTGGATTTCTGTTCAAAACTGTATAGTTTATGATAGATAGCTCTTTTATATGACAAATTTGGGGCCGATATTGGACCCCATTCCCCCAAACAAAAAAGTATATATTTTCCCCCTACTTGGAAAGAAAATTCACCATCAGTAAAATTATTTAAAATTAGAGCCTTATAAATCCGAAATTTTGTGATTCACGATGCAAATTTCCCCTATCAAAAAGAACCCGCCATACTTCCCCAAAAACTGAGAAAAAATGGCTGATAGATGATCATGTATTACCACTATATTTATACATTTTAGCGTACCTGCAAGAGATCTGAACTTAATGTTTCAATGAGATGAGACTTCGTAAGCTCAAACAGGACTGGCGCGTTAGCAACTTGAATAAACTCCTCTCGCAAAAAATGTAATGCCTGACGTAACACCCAACTAGATCCATGAGGTTCAGTACTCCAATTTAATACCGACATCAAGTTGTCTATAGTGATACTGTCAGCAATTATGTCTTCACAACCTACAAAAAATATAACCTGTTATTTATAATTGTATATTATAAGAGTAATTAGATCAATTCCATCTCAGAAGTTATATGGCTCAAACATAGACATTTTTGCAAACGATACTAGGTAGAACTGCTTGTTCAAAATGAATGATACATTTAAACCAATTAATCAAATAACACAGACATGATGGCAATAGTTTCTTTTAGTTATGAAAAAGATCAACAATGACTCTGTGACAAGATGCAATGTGCCACACTGTGGTATTTTCAATGATCACAAAGCAATCATTTAGACATTATTTGAGGAATACCACATATTATGGTATTTGAGCATCATATTTTGGTGTAATGAAGTGTTTTGTCCTGGTCCCATCCCCTTACCTGAGAAGTATTTCCGGTTCCATATTAAATTACCTTCATAATCATACAGCAATGATGATACTTTTACTGGAAAGCCAGGCACAATGACTAGTTATCTAAATCTCATGATACTGATCTGTCCTCTACATGTTTGCACCATGAAACTTAATCAACAAAAAGTTGAGTAGCAGTAAATGAGAAATTTATACTGCATTATCATAAATTTATTAATTAATGATTATGATATCTAGTTTTTCCCTATCATACCCTTACACTGCTATTTTTCACCTGTCAAAGGTCCCCACTACAATATCCCAAGAAGAATAAATCTGGATAACATGCTTGATTCAAAGCTGAATAATTTTGATTTTAAATAATCTTCATATATATTTCTATGTATACATGCAATAACACCTAATTACAAATGTATATTATAATTAAGTAACTTTAGTAAGTCCTTGTGAAATACTTCAATCTTCAATGGTGAATTCACTTACCCTGTGACAAAGCGGGCACATCTAAGAATTGCCCAATTTGGTACATTTCCATTGCTTCATCAACTAAAGTCATTTGGCCCTTTCCTGCAACAATAGCTTGCACTTCACTCAGACTACACATACTTGCACTGCCCCGCATAATTAATGATAAGTCAACTAAATCTAAATAAATAGCATGTAACAATACTCTAGCATATCGTCTTGGTATAACTGTTTCATCTAACACTATCCTAGTAGGTGTGCTTAATGCGGCATCAGAAAATTCATCATCAGATCTTGCTCGTCGGAGCAACAAGTTTCTGAAGAACGGAGATCGTGCTGCCAATACTGCCTTGTGACAGGGTAGTTCATGTTTAGTTCTGCAGAACCCATCTGAAGAACCAGCCTCAGATGAGAAACTTTCATTTAAATCTGGTTCACTAGTAAACACAAGCACAGCATCACTATAATCCCCAGTTTCAAGTAACGTCCGTAAATCTTGTTCCAATGGGTTTGGCATACCAAGCTCTGCTGCCACTTTCTGCAATATCTCTCTATTCTCTAAATGTAGTTCATCACGATTCAGGGTATCAGTATACAAGTATTTAAGTAAAGCAGAAAACAGCACTATATCCACACCATGCGTCCGTAATTTAATGGGTATTTGAGGGTATGATTCATGATTCCGTAACAATATATCCCTAAAAAATGGACTTCTCACTGATAGTAAAGCTCTATGTGCAGGGAAACAAACACCTTTATAAACTAAGTCAATATCTGTGCAGAACTTAAAATCATACAACTGTGAAAAGTCATGTCTGCATGAACTTGCAGGTGGACGGGCTAAATTGGTTGTAATTGCTAATTCTTTCACTGCAATAAGAGCTTCATATTCCTGAACAAGAGCACTAAGATCACGTGTCGACCAAGATGATATTAACTCCCGTACTGCACGACCATAGTCGCATGACTTGCTGTGTCTACGCACCCTAATTAACTTCTTTCTAAGAGTGGCAAACTTTGAAGCTTTCTTTTTCTTGTCTTTTCCTGCCAAATCTGAATCGGACACTGCATAAGATTGTCCAAGTCTTGAAAATGAATGAAGCTTGGATGGAGATCCAGTGCACGACTGAGTACCTTCTGGAAATGATGCATTTGCTCCCATTTCTAATTGTTTCATTCAGGACTCATAACATCCCTTATGACCCTGCAATAATAATATTAACATGTTCAGAAAAGCATGCTGGCAAATTTACAATTTCACACACAAGAATAACCATAATGTTGTCATAAATTGAGGAGAAAAGTGTGCTCAATAAGGGGTTCAAAACAAAGAACACCTCAAAACAAGTACGGCCTTCTACTTACTCAGCTAACTGTGTCGCCGACTTACCACATACTACAACTCTTCTCCCACTTACATCATTTGAGGTTCAACCACTAATAATGCTGCCACTACAGGAGTAGTTTGGGTGGCACAATTCACCCCTAACAGCCCAATATATATTATAGCTAACTAACTTACACATATTCTGTATATAATTTGTATTTTTCCTTAAATTATATGTTCACCCATCTAATGCAACAAGGTTTATATAAATTCTGTAAAATTCTATGCTTGTAATATGCACAATATTAAATTTTGATAGCTCGTCAACTTTCATGGAAAATATAATAAATTACGACTGCTTATTATCAGTCTGCAATTGTATTTTGCTAACATAATATCTTCATAATATAAACAACTAAATGTAAACATATATTTATTGGTCACGTTTGATAGTTCAAAATTAGTGGAAAGAGAGCATAAAGAATCATATCGGAAAGTGTAACATGATATTCTATTTTTCTATTTCTACACATTACTGACAACAATCAAATATTTTATAATAATAGGGAGGCGCAAGTCAGGTGACAGAAGGTTTAAATAGATTTAGTCTTGTGCTGTGCAAGTTAAAAGAATAAAGAGACTAGTACATGTTATAAATTGGTACAAACAGGACACAATTTAAATAAGTGGTACAGTGACAGTCGCTCAGTAAAAACACATAAACTGGGTCTGGACTGTATAAAATGGGGGAGGATGAAGAAAGAATTGGAAAAGTATGAGTGCGAGAATGCGGAATTAAGTAGTTGAGATTCCTGGTAGGGGTGAGGTAGTTGTGGTCTATCAGTATATGGACTCTAGGTCATATCTGATTTTGTAACATTTATGACACAAGGGACAATAAAGGCCAGTGTAATTCAAAGAGCTTCCAGATATACCAGGTTGCTTCAGTAGATGATCTTTCATAGGTGCTTCTGATTGGGATTTTTTTTCTGATTGGGAAAAAAAACATATATTTGGCTTTGGGAATGGGTCAGATAGTCTGACCCGAGGGAACTATGGAAAAAGGGTTGCGAGGAGACCCTACATATAAACCAGAAAATGTGAAAAAAAGTTAATATGTAGTGTCTTATTCATAGAACTCAATCAGTGGCAATTTGAACCAGATTTGGCGCTCGAAACCAATATTTCATTAACACAAGCGCATCACTAAACAAACTAAGCTAAGCACTGGCAGATGTCTAACCCCACTGCCACACCTCCATTGGCATTAAGATTTTTAGAATCATTCGGAATGTCCCAACTTTAATGTGAAATGAAGTAAATTGAAGCGAAAAAGTGCGCCGGATGTGGGGCTCGAACCCATGACCCCCTAAACACTAGTACAGCGCTCTACAGACTGAGCTAACTGGGTGGACGTCTAACCCTACACCACTACAGTACATTAACAAGTGTCCTTTTCTGTTCAACATGAACCCAAAATACAGAGAAAACATAAATGCTCATGACAAACGATTAACCACCCGGCTAATTAATTATCTTTAAGAAAGTACTCAGACTTTCTACCATTCCTAGTTCACTTCTCATCATGCATGACATGCTCATAGTCGTCATAGGGTCCCTACATGTCAATACACTAATCCAAACTAAAACTAACTACAGACAAATTCCAGCATGTTCTGAGGATACCATTACATGAATACATATAACGTTTATAGAAATTGGACCATCACTTACCTGATATATAGCTGTATTATAAAATAAACATGCTAAGAAATACAATTTTTACTGCCAAAAAACAATTCACAGCAAAACAGGAAGTCTGTACTGTGCAGCAGAAAATAATTATTTCATTGGAGTAAAATATTTTACAATTAAGATGTTTTCTGGTAACATGAAAACAAATTCGATAAATATAGAAAAGGTTTAATGTAAATCTGCAACAAAAAATTATTTTATTTTGGTTATATTTTTTCATCCAATCAAATCTAAATCTTCATTCAGCCATAAGTGATTGATCAAAGTCGGTCTGACGTCACACTTTATTTTTGACATGAACATTATTTTCGTATTGACTGAGCATCTAAGATGAATACTTCAGAAAACCACCCTCCTGGTAAATTGAAATGATTTTCCTATCTAACTAACCCGTGTAGTAGTCGGTCTTCATTTAACCCAGTCATGACATTCGTACCAAATATTTTCGAACCATCATTCATTGCTTTGGACCATGCATGTTTTTTCTCACTACATTGCTGTCAGTAATGTTTAAATACCATATCGATAAAATTGATGAAAACAAAATTAAAACAAAATGTTAATCTGTTTTTGTTTTGTTTTAATGGCCGTTTTGGATGATCAAAACAAAGACCTAAATACCTTTGAACCGATCAAAATAAAGAGGATAGATTAACATTATTAACCAGACCCAGCCTCCCAGGTTCCAACTTTCGTACTTTGATCTGTACATAGTGGTACAGAGTTAGACAGTTGGTCGTTTAGCTCAGTTGGTAGAGCACCATACTAGTGTTTAGGGGGGGGGGGGGGGGGGGAGGGGTTGTGCCCCACATAGGCACACTTTTAGATCAAAAATGCCATTTAAAAGTTAAAACCTCAGGGTTTATACTTCCTTGTCTCTAACTGATTTGTGACTCATTATTAACTTGTACAGTAGCCAAGAAGAGTTGTCTTCGTTGTTTTACAAGTAATATTGAACATCTTACCACAGAGCCAACCACTAGGAAATTAACCTGTGCTATGACATGTTTCTGGCATGCTCATGCGCGTAGGAGCTGGGGCCGCAGGAGCCGCAACTGCGGCCCCAATATTTGGGCTCGTAACGGCAATGGGGCTGTGGACATTTTATGACCCCTACTTCTCATCTGTATCTTAAACTAATAAGTACCAGCCACACATTTTATTGGCATTCAAGATATTTAATACGCATCACAAAGTGTTATCATCACTACCAGACAGGGTCCGTCGCTAGTACTCTGACTGCAATTTAGGGTGTGAAAACAGTCAGTGGATTAATGAAGGCATGAAAGGAAGCATACTTACCAGGTGACAAGTATACATATTTTGGCATTGTTTTGAATCTTAAAGTGGTGATAATTACATTTACTTGACGATCAATTAAATGGCGATAATCACATTTACTCACATAAAGTATTTTTAACAGTCCACACAGATACACATTAAATACATATTTTGAATCTCCATTATGAAAGTAGAAAATGGATGTTCCAAATTAACCTCGAAATATAAACTTTTCAAAAAGAACGTTTGGTATTAAAAATAGCATTTGCTAATGATGATAATATATATCATTGTTTATACTGCTTTCCTGTACCTTAATAAATACATTAAAATACAACTGAACTATTTCAAAATATATCCCTAACAGTCCCGTGTCTTTTTAAAAAAATACACACATGTATGAATAAATGTAATAACTTACAAGCAGCAAACATATTTTCTGAAAATATCATTTAAAAAGTGATAGACAGGTGATTTCCTAAAAATGTCGACTCCCGCACCAACCCCATCCGCGGCCCTAATGCTCAATATCTTCCTACGCGCCTGATGCTTTAAATCTACATCAATTTATCAATTTTTTTCTTTTAATGTTCAATAGAAAATATTCAATCCTGTATGATAGAAATGTAACATATTGTTACAAGCTAATTAAAGTTGTTTGTGATGCTTTCAAGACTAAAAATCAGGTGCTGATATAGACAGACAGACAATCAGACATTAGGTCTAGTATCAGACTCTGGTGACAGACCAGGCCTTTTTCTATAGTGCCCAAGGGTCAGATAATCTGACCCATTCCCAAAGCCAAATAAATGGGGTCTTTTCCCAATCAGAAAGAAATTCCCAATTCAGAAGCAAAGTCAACGAAAACTCGTCTACAGGAGCGAACTGGTATATCTTGAAGCTCTTTGAATAACTCTGGTCGTTATTGTCCCTTGTGTCATAAATGTTTGTGGACATTCTGTGTGTCTTTTGGACAGTTGATACATGTATAAGAAATGTAGATTAGAATGCTTGTTTATATAAAATTTAGATATGAAAAGCCTGTTCTTTTAACTGTGAAAATTCCCAAATTGGAGTTGAAGTGATTATAGTATTCCCAGATTGGCAAATTTTATGACGCAAATTGTCCCCATTTATCCAGGATCTTTTCCCCAAAATGGACAGAAAAAGGTATGCAGACAGATGAATAATGGATAGACAAAGACGGACAGAGTGCCAGATGTGACTCGACAGCAAAGACCGATATGAATTTTGACTACTTGAAGGAACTCAAGTGAATAAGCAGGAATATTAACAGTTCATAAAATTTATTCTTTGTAAAATTCTTCAACAGTTATTCTTATTTAAGTACTTTGCTTGAAAATTACCAGCATAAAAAAATACATAACAAGTTTACAAGTGCTTTCATTGATACAATCGGTATCAATACGATATATCAACAATTTTTTTCTGTCAAACGAAATTCCATACACACAAATATCGATCTTATGGCGGGAAAATACAGGAGAATGGGTACAGTCTAAAAAGGTGCCAAAATAGTGTAATATCGCTCAGTAGTCTGCAGCTTTAGTGGATAGTGCATTCCAAATGTTGGCAATGTAATATTTATATATATAATACTGTGATGTTAAAAATATAGATTAATTACTAAATGGTATCTTGTTATCATAAAATCCAAGTTAACATTTAATTATGTAGGGCATACACACATAAACATACGGAAATATAGGAGTAGGTTAATAGTCCATTAAAGGAATTTAAAAATGTAATTGATATAATTATCATCAATATGTTTGTCATTCAATATATCAATATAGTCAATATGCAAAAGTTTGAATCAATGACTGCTCTAAAGTTTACATATAATTAAACCGAATAAGGTGTTAATGGATTAAATAAGGTGGCAACGAAGCAGCCCTTTTTCAGATTTTAGGGAAGTATGGCTGGACCTTTTGAAAGGAGAATTTTTTGCATCGTAAATTGCCAAATTGGGAAGTTTACAGGATTTCATTTTACCAAATTTATTGCTTGGATGCAAGATAAATTCAGCAAAACTGGATGAATATCCTGTTTTATAGATTGTTTTGAGTGTTTAAAATACGTGCCGATATTTACATTTAGATGAAGAAAATATGACTACTGCAGGGAAATAACTGGTAAAAAGAGCTGCAAAATTGTTGCAGAAAATGCTGAAGATCATCTAGATAGGCCATTTTTTTTAAAATTAATACAGTACAAAATTTTAATGTACTCTGAAAATTTAACAGATAAGCATTCTCAAAACTGTATCAAAAGAGCATTAAAAGCATAACTTAAACACATATTCTAAAAGTACTGAGCTTAAAGTTACTATTTATCATATTTATTCAAATGGATAATTCATGTAGTAATAATTAATTATAAAATAAACATAGCTGACCTAAAGAGTTTAATTTTATATTTAATTTGGGCAAGGGGTTTATAATGGGTGAATTACTGAATATTGTGCACCTAATATTTACGTACAATAATTTTAAAAATAGAAGAAAGTTTAGAAAAATATGAGAAGAAAGAAAAATGAATGGAGCTCACATATTCATTTTAACTAGGCTACAGAAGAAATTTACATTGTAGATTAAAACATTGATACTGCATGCTTTTGTCCATAGCCAAACTGAAAAATTCCATGAAAGCAACCAAATTTGTCCTATATGAATTCTCCTGAAATATTTGACATTTACAGGTCTTCATGAAAATGATGGTAAGAATGTTGTTGCTTGAATCAAAATAATAGTTTCCATACTTATTGTATGCTTCACTGGTTTATACTGTTGTGCTTTTCTGATACTGTTACATAACAAATATCATGCATTTCCATCGACCAGAAGCCATTTAAGCTCTGAAACACTTTTCTTTAATTCAAGAATGGAGTTACCTTTATAGTAACTTATTTTCTGTTATTCAAAACAAAAATGTAATGCGTTATTTCTAAATCAATTACTGTCAGCTATAATTAGCAGCATGATATCAAGACAAATATTCTATTGCTATAAAAATTGCTTAAACTGTGAAAATACTATACTTTAAAAATTTACCTCCATTTCATTTGAAGTTTTCTGTGGAAAGTCATTTGAACTTTGTATGTTACAGTATTAACAGCATTTTGCTTGAATTTAAACTTACAGTGCATTGCTGGGAGTTATACATGTACCGGTATATGGGGAAACCTTGTCTCTTCCATTTTTTGTGGTATAGAAATCAAGTGTTGTTCATGATAACTTTTGTCTATATGCAACTATATATACATGTATCAGATATTATCAAATTATTATGAGCTCAGCAATGTGTGTGTTTTCTACATACTGCTATCAAGTAACGATTTGAGCTGTTCTCTACAACGTCTTACAGTTAAATACATTAATGTATTTAGAATTATACACAGAACTTTAAAGTGATACAAACCTGTCAAGTCACACAAATTTTGCATGTGTTACATGCATTTTCGACCTGAATTACACTTGCACCCTTAGTTCTCAAAGACACATGCATTTTCAAAAGTCTTCTAGGAATTATATTTTTAAACAAAACAAAATGATTGCTAAACGAAAATGCACCCTTATTAATTAGCTCTAGAATCTATTGACATTCGGTGCTTATTAATTACAGGAAATTGCTGGACTCACTGGGGACCCTAGCGGAACCATGCTTTAAAATGTCCCACTCCTGGCTCAACCTGACCCTTGACAGCTTGCATTTATCATTAGTTAATTGTTCTTCACACTCCAAAACTTGGACAATCTGATTAAAAGAAAGGTCTGATGGCAACCTATTCAAAGTGTTCATAAAAATGGGATTTCCCTTTGTAGGTATTTTTAGCTCTGTCAGACAGAGCACAGGTTTAAATTGATGTCTGGCTTGATCAACATTTTTAAGCCTTTAAAATGCTTTAAATCCATTATCATTTTTTAAACAAAGCTTTGATTGGTTGATGGGAAATGTCACTGACCGTGACCTCTTTCTGGTCGTCTTCAGATCCTCATGTGAAGTGATTATTGAGAGGACGATTTAATCAGATTGTTCAAAGTTATATTTTTTTTTCTTTTCTGTATGGCTATATCCGTTGTATTATAGCCTTAGTATGCCTACATGTTTCATTAAGCTGCTAGTTATTTTTCTCATGGACTTTGCCTGTGTAATTAAATAAGTGTTGTAAACATTTTTTATAAAAAGAGATAATTGAGTGTACTGTTATACAAATGCTCTCTTGTTATAGCTTGCCAAGTTGTTCTAATCTTATATGATTGAGATGATAAGCCTATTCTTATACCTGCACATGTACCTCTACTGGGTATTCTTAAAATATAGGAAAGAATTAATGTACAACTGGTTTACCCATCGAAGATTGCTTGTAATATACACAAATCTTACTTTTCGTACATCCTTCACCAGCTTTCTTTTGATGATGCAGGAGTTATGGCCCTTTGAATTTTTCAATGAATACATAGTAGTTTTGCTGGACTTCACATTCTGAACGAATTTCAACCATTTATTAATGCAATGGAATGGGAAACATCAGCTTTTACCTAAACCAAACTCTATTTTTACAGTTTCAGCCAAAGGGGCTACTCTACAAGGTGAACCATTACAAATTGTAAGTGTTCAAGATGATCATACATTTGAACTTGATGAGGAGATGTTGGACAGTGTTTTACTACAACCAGAGATACAAGGAAAGAAAGCAGTGGTTGTATCTGTAGCAGGAGCATTTAGGAAGGGAAAGTCGTTCCTGCTTGACTTTTTCTTAAGATTTTTGAATGCAAATGTAAGTGCTAGACTGAATTTGTGAGTTTCACCTACATATCTGTGAATGTGGCTTTTATAAAATCAACATACATTAGATTTAATGGAATATTTGACTTTCATGATTTATCTTTACTAGTTTTAAAACAAATTCTCATTAAATTAAACCTGGTTTGTTAGTATAATTGACAAGTCAATGAATCCTTGTCATTTTGAAATGTTTTACTCAGTGATGTAAGTTATATTCTGAATTAAATGTGTACATTTGCATGTAATTCAGTGTTCCCCTGACTGGTTAGGGGACGATGAATCGCCGCTGGAAGGGTTTTCATGGCGTGGAGGATCTGAAAGGGAAACAACAGGGATCTTGTTATGGAGTGAACCATTCTGTTTTACGTTGCCCAGTGGGGAGGAGGTGTGTTTTAACTAAATTTGCAAAATGTTCTTTTCTTTATTTAAAGGTCATCCTGTTTTAAGCTTAGCTGATCTTTTTCGTAGCAGTGTGTGTTTTCATTTGTCAATATGTTTACTTTGGCATACAGGCAATAGCTGATGATTAAACGTTTATGTGTTACATTGCATTTTTAATTTTCTTCAATGGCTGAGTTATTGCATTGTATAATGTATAGTCACCTGTATTATCTGTCTTTTGAGAGAATATTTTGAAATATGATATGCATAATATATATCAAAATTATAATGATCTGAAATGAAGTTGCCTATATAAGCATGCAGTTACTTTTAGTTTGTCGTATATCAAAAGCTTCTTTATTGTATTGTATTGTATTGTTAAGCGTCCTACAATGTACTGGATTGTTTCAGGTTGCTGTGTTACTGATGGACACCCAGGGTGCCTTTGATAGTGAGTCTACAGTTAGAGATTGTGCTACAGTTTTTGCCCTCAGTACTATGATCAGTTCCGTGCAAGTAAGTGTACATTTTATAGATAAACTGGTTGTCATGGACACCACTAACTTAGAAATAAAAGTAACAATTTAGTATCCAATCTGTATTGGATTTTTAACTATAAATAGTTCCTGATAAATGATTATTGAGTTTCATATAACACACCATACTTATTGTGATCCCCTTCTCCCTCGATCATTCTGATTAAATTCAATCTTTCCAAAGCTTTGAGGATCTGAAGATAACTAATAGGTCACATTCAGATGACCTTTTTACCAGCCAATCACAGCCTTGCACTTGATTTGTGAAAGGATATGTAGAAATCTATATTTAACCCAGGAAAATTGATCTTGGATCCCAATTATCAATATGCAGTTATCACATGTTTATGTTTTTACATTTAAGTCTATGACAGTGCCCTTGTAACTTGTACATTGTGATAAATTTCTGATCATTTTCACCAGTTATAGACGTTCCACATTAATTGCTACTCTATGTTTTTTCAAAAAACAGAATTAAAGGCATTTTGCATGTTTGTCATTTTGAAGAACAAGGCGGAAGTCAGTTGAAACAAGGAAATACTCTTTTTCAAAAAGATGAATATAAATTGGTCATCATCAGATCTTGTCTTATAGGAAAATTGCTTGTACTTTTCCTGCTTTTATACTGGCATTAACAAACCTGACAAGAATATTCATGTCATGTATGATTTATATTTCATTAATATTTTGTTTCCAGGTTTACAATTTGTCACAAAATATACAAGAAGATGACTTGCAGCATTTACAGTTATTTACAGAGTATGGACGTCTTGCTCTGGAAGCCAATGACAATGAGTCGAAACCTTTCCAGGTACTGTTTGTGTATGGTCTAGCATTGTTGAACTTGATTGCATGATGTAAAAGTTGGTATCTGTATTTTGTTTCTGCGCATCATTTGTTTTGTGATTGTTCTGTTCTGGCAATGATTTATCACTGTTGAATGTTAGTTGTCATGACATATGAAAGTACAGCATAAGCAAATGATAACTTTTGCCAGTAGATTATGGTCATTTCTCTAGCTGTTGTTGCAAAATTTGACTTAATACTGTGGTTATATATTGATATATCAAAGTTTGAAACCTGTTTTACTGAATCAACAAAACAGGTGGTCATCTACTGACTACAGACCACTTCCCAGTGGCATGTAGGTAGCAGTCTCAACCAGTATATAATGATTAATTGTGACACATTTTCAATCTTTATGTCACTTTGAACTACTGACCCGGAAACAATAAGGGTCATCTCCTGACCACTGGTAATCAGCTTATGAAGTAACCCTAAGTATGTATTCTCAAGTTATTAATGGGGTACTTTTTTCATTCTCAAGGTTACTGTAACTTTGACCTAATGACCCTGGAATGATAGGCTTCAATCGTCATCTACTGACCAAGGGTATTTTTACTGTGTTGCTTGACTACCGTAGGCCCAAGTGTTCTCCAGGCACTGACTGTAATTGGCTTTCATTCTCAAGATCAGTGTGTCTTTTACCATTTAATGACTGACCATTGGTCACCTACTGACCACTGGCAACCATCCAATGAAATTGATCAGCATATTCCAGTTATTGCTAGGAAACAAAATGGTCGACTGACCAACAGACTGACTGACTTGAGAAAAACAATAATATTCCCCACTTCCATGGACAGGGCATGCATAAGAAGGTCCAATGACTTGGAATTTCCTGCAATTTTCAAATACTGACTGCAGTAAATCAGAGTATAGTTGTTGTTAAAATCTGTACCAAGTATAAAGATGCAGCGACTAGGTATTTGTTAGTCAGGTTTGTAAGATAGAAGATTGTATGATGGAGTTACCATGCAGTCATTAACATAAAGGTATTAACAGGTATCTTATACAGGATGTTTTTGTAATTATCCTGCAAATCATCTTTACTGTTGATTATTGTTTATATTGGAATGTATTGTGTTTTTGTATTTTCTCAATATATCTAACTTGCAGATGTCACTTGATTTAATCGTTACATGTAGATTGATAAGTGAATAGTGCTAATTGCATTACCTTATAGTATCCATTGTGTTTTGAGTCGAGGAAAATTAAAGTTTTTGATACTCTTTTGGCGATGTCAGTATACTATCATTTGTAAGTTTATTCGTCTCAAATTGAGAGCATGATACAACCAACAGAAAGTCAGAAAAAGAATCAAATTATTTAATTACATCTTTCTATGCTTAGACTCGAGTGACATGTGTGTATGTAAAAGGATCTTGTTCATGTTATACATGTATATACAGTATCTGATTATACGGACTTCCCTTGAGAATTAATCACTTACTTGTAAACACTTTTCTTGTTATTTTATTTCTGTGATTCAATTCCTGCAATAATGAGTATAGTTGTAGGGTGCAGGAATGTTATTACATTGTATAAGGTTGAGTGATACCAGTATAAATAAGGAGGTATTGGAGTTGATAACAAGAAAGGAAACTCTTTCATAATGGTGCACATGCTCTTTTTCATTTGTGATTATTCTTATCTTTTACATTATTTTTGTAGGTTTTAGAATTTTTGGTTCGTGACTGGAGTTATCCTTACGATGCAGCGTATGGTGAAGAGGGAGGGAAAGAGATGTTGGAAAAAAGACTCAAAGTATGTTGTCTCATGTAATTTCCATATTTGGATTTTGTGTGAATGTTTGGCATTCCCTTGAAAGTTATACACCTGGTATCGTGTGATTTCTTACTGGCAGACCTGTCTTGTTTTGTTTTAACATACTAAGGAGAAAGAATAGTCTAAAAGTTACTTTATTTGTAAAACAAAAGCATTGCTTTTTGTGGAAAATCTTTGCTACATTATACAATGTTTATTATGTTAACAATAAAGATAGACTTTCGATTAGTGATTTGTGCGCATATCTAAATGGATGGATACATAGCTGGTCTATCTGTTTCTTTATTAATATAAAGTTGGGCTTGTTTTGCTTTCACCTTTGATGTATATATGAATTATCGCTGTAAGTACTGTAATAATAACACACACTCACACATAAGATAATCATTCTACCTGTTCTTGGTTTGAAGATTTCAGATAAACAACATCCTGAACTACAGCAGATCAGAAAGCACATAAAATCTTGTTTCTGTAAGATTGGTTGTTTCTTGATGCCTCATCCTGGTCTCAAAGTTGCTACAAATCCTCACTTTGATGGTAGACTTAAAGGTAATATCATTGATGAGTTCTGCAGTAAATGAGTATAGAATATGAAGGACTATTATACCATCTAATCAAATATGTCAGTTTTTTCCCAATATCAGTCTCTATCTGAGACCCTGTGACTTGTGCTGGTATTTCCAGCTGCTATGATGGTAGGTCTTATTCATGTTTTGCTCTTTGTCTTGAATTCCCAGATCTCGACACACTGCACTGTTTACCATAAAGAAAATGTTTAAGTACTTTCTTATTGTTGGTATAATTATTACTCTTGTTTGTTATAATAATTTGTAACTTCAATTTTACATAATTTAGTTAATTTCAGAATTGAATTGAATAGTTAATTTTAGTCACTGGTACTTGAATAAGAAAACATGAGCTGCCTCACAGCTGATGCTGTAGAATAAAGTCTGAAGTCTGAATTGTAAACTTTTATTTTTTTATCAGACATTGAAGGAGATTTCAAGGACGTGTTAAAAACGCTTGTGCCTCAACTTCTAGCACCAGAAAATCTTATTGTCAAAGAAATAAATGGTAGTAGAATCACATGCAGGGATCTCGTGGAGTACTTTAAGGTTAGTGATATTTCTCAAACAGTTTGCAGTTTCTTATCTTACGGCATTAAGGCTGAGGAATTTTATAGCAATCGTAGAGAAATAACAGGGATGCACGGAAGATTGCTGTGTGCTGGGAGCCCACTTAACAGCCAAAAGGGGACTTCATTCTCAATCTCAATGTTTTTTACACAACAAAATTATAATTTAGAAAACCATTGGCTTATCTGTTTCTGTGTTGTTTAAAGATGTATCTGGCTCATCTCAACTTAAAATTGTTGTTACAATGGCTAAAACATCTCTTATAAGAACCATTGCAATGTATAACCTGTACAAAATATATTTTTTTACCATATTACTATCAGACAAAACTTGTTAAAAAAAATGGAAGTATTTTTTAAATTTTATGATGTGCAAACATCTTTCTTCAACAAATATGGATCAATACATTATGAGTTCATTCTTTGTTAATGCATATTTATTGATGTTTTAACTATAGGGAATATATTTTTCATGTTTGTTTAGGGAAACAAATGAACAAAAACTGAGCAAAATATTACTTTAAGTATCAGGATTGTCATGTTTGTGTAGGATCACAGTTGAGATTGAGCAAAATTTCGAAACGCTAACATTCAAAAATACTTTAAATGTTACATGGATATTTTGTCATATAGAGGAACATTTTTTGGACAGATTTTTAACTGGGTTGATTTTATGCTGAAATAAAATAAAATTAATTTCTTCTTGCTTACAAATACAGGCCTTATGTTCTTAGACAGTGATTATACAGTCATAGGATACTTCTGTAGCTTTACTTGTATGTTCTAGTCAATAAAACTTATCTTAATTTTGTGGGTTTTTTCTTAGATTTTTGTTTGGAAATATCTAGAATAAGCTGATAATATGAAATACATTTCAGGCATACATCAAAATTTATCAGGGTGAGGAGTTGCCAGAACCCAAATCAATGTTACAGGTAAGTTAGCTTACTTTGTGGTATAATTTCTGAATGTAATTACTTTTGTTGTAGTATAAACAGATTTCAACGTTATAATAAGCTGTTCAGTATGTGTTCTAGATTCTAAAGAAGTTAAATAAAGTTAAGAAGTCGGTATTGTTTTTAACTATGATGTGTCGTCTGTTTTATTTAATCAGCAGCAACTCAGTACTGTAGGAGTATTTTTTACTGCAAAGATTGTATTGCAAAGATTTTTATGTCTGCATTTTGGAAAATGTGTATGAATGAAATTTTTTATGTTGCTAGGCAACTGCAGAAGCAAACAATTTGGCAGCAGTGTCAACAGCAAGAAGTCAGTATGCGAAGAATATGGAAGAGGTGATATATCTTATAGATATAAAATCAAGTCATTAACTTACTTTGCTATTTTTATTGATGTAAACACCTAAATAAATACACTCCCTTGGTTACAATACACTGTACTTTAAGTGGTGGTGCTTATATCAATAAAAAGTACTATGAATGACATGAATCTGTCTTACATTTAACGTTTCATCAATATCTGATACTATTTAATGTATAATACTCTCATTGCATTCACACTAAATAGGGTACATGTGAACTCTTCCGATTTTACAGGCCACTCAAGGTCTCCCGATTTTCAAAGTAAACATTGTAAATTTTGTTATGGGGTATTTTTTAGTTCATTACCGATTAGTTCGCTGAAATTACTTGTAAAACTGATAAATGGAGGTGTTAAAATGGGATTACCAGTCCGAAAAGCGTACATACAACGTTTTGGGGGTTATATAGACGCTCTCAACCACGGAATCAAGCACATGGCGACACTGATCAAAATACGACACAAACCCTGCTTGTCATGTTATTTATTCAAGTTTCACTCGATTCTATTGTATTCAGACATGACAAGTGGCAATTAAATTGTTAATTGACGACTTTATTATAGGGATGACCCCCCCCCCCCCCAAATGATGAGTTAATTCGCAGAATATTGCTATTAACAGCTTTATTATGATACAGATGTATAGGCTTATTGACAAAATTTCAGCCACAGAGCTGATGCACATCATTATAATTTTGCAAGGATTTTAAAATAAAAAATATACCAAATATCCAAAAAGAATGTTAAATATTTCAAATAAAACTCACAAGCTTTAGGTATTACTGTGTCAGACTGATTGACTTGCCTGGTAACAAGTTATTTCATTTGGTAAAAAAAAACAAGAAATTTTACAATAAACAAACAAGGATTTTTGTGAGCTCTAACATTAGATAGAAGTTGCATTGTTTTTTGATTGCCTTGATGCATTGTGTGAACGCAGTTTCACGAACATTATTTTGATGGAATGTTTTATCTAAAATTTGGATAACCTTGTTGTTTATCACATTCAATGATTGTCTTTTTAGTTTGCTAAATTTATGTTTCACAGGCTGTATGTTACAAACAGATTATTTGAATTTAATGGTCTGGACGACTCATTTGAAAACTCAATGATTTTGAGTTTTTACGCAAGCACTTTTCTTTCTTTAAAACCACTTTTCCTGCAAATGTATCAATAATTGGTAAATATAGTTCTGACATGCATGAATATTCATTTGTAGTCCTGATAAATGGCAGAATAAGTTGAGCATGATACTGAGTTATAACTTAGGTATTTTTCTGAAACTAGAGCCTGGTAATCTATTGCTGTAAATACTTTCAGGTGTGTGGCGGTGACAAAGCTTACATTCATCCTAACGAATTGGATAAGGAGCATCAACGATGTTTGCGACAGGCTTTAGATACATTCAAATCAGCAAGAAAAATGGGTGGACCGGAATTCAGTCAAAGTTTCGCAGAACAGTTAACAAATGAGATCATCGATCAGTTTGAAAACTTTCAGAAGCATAATGAGAGTAAGAATATATTCAGTGCTGCTCGGACTCCGGCTGTGCTGTTCACAGTGATGATAGTATCGTACATGATTAGCGGAGTATTCAGTGTACTCGGACTGGAATCTATTGCCAGCATTTTCAACTTTACTATGATTATATTTTTGATGTTTTTGATTTCCTGGTTCTATATTCAGTACTCCGGTGAGTACAGAACTCTCGCCATACAGATTGATCAGATAGCCACAGTGATATGGGATCAGGTGAGTATTTAGTTGTATTATTGTCTGATCTACTGTTCTCTGAAACACTAATGGTGCTAAATTTTGATGGTACACACTTGTTACATTGTATTCATAGTGGAGAAGGGGTCGAGTACCTGTCTCCTGATCAAAAGGTCTTGAGTTTGATGGAGAACTTCACAATTTCTGAATTTGTGTGAGGACTGGTTATTACATGAGAATCTAGTCATTGAGAGTGATAAGTGATATGAACTTTATTCATAATAGAGTTTGCAGTCCTTCAAAACACATTCCTACTGTTATAGTAGTTTAAAAAAGTTTATTTTAAGGTAAACTCGAAGGCTGTCAGTGGTCATTATTCAATGGTCATATTCCAGTTTTGGAAATTTATGTTTATTGTTACTGTTTGATCTTGCAAGAGCACAAACCTTTATTAGACCATGTTACTATACCTCTGTAAACTGTGTGTTTCAGTTATTTCTGTTGACTTCCTACTTTCAATGTAGGTTTGTTAGAATTTCATGCTAACTTCTGGATATGAATTTTTTTATTTGAATATGCATGAAATAGTCATTGTGTGAGATATAAGGCAATATAACTTGATACAACTATTTGGACAATCAGCATATGACGATATGAGTGCTGCTACAACCTCTACTGTAAGTGACATCATTTCAAGAAAACACAACATGTGCTGTGACTATTTGCAAGCAAGAAACAATATTTACTCCATATGGTCACTTCGTTTTCATATTGCCATATGGGGCAAATATTGCTTACTGTCAGTACAATGTACTACATAGTGACGTCACATGTGAAGTTTTCTGGAAATGACGTCACTTAAAGAAGAGGTTGAAATTGTACAGTGGCGCTCATATGTAGAGTATGTATCTTTCAAGTGATCTTAACCAAACTGTTGTTTCATTCCTCACACCACAGTGTTTAAATCTTCTTGTCATTGTTAACTGCTCTGATATAATTCTGTTTCATCTTAAAGAAAATTTTGGTTGTATTTTTACATTTTACCCATTTCAGGCTCTTGCGCCAATTTATGCTCAGCTTATGCAACAGGGGGCCCAGCTAGCTGTACGACAAGCAACGCAAGTTCGTCCAAAGAAAGATTAAATATAACCAGTAGAAGAGAGTGTTGTGGAAATTGTATTAAAACTGTGCATGAACTTTGCTCACATCTTCGTGAGCTGTCATTTGTTAATAATTATTTGACTCACCAATCTGCAGATATTTTATTTTAAGTTTTGTTGTTTCTGTTATATGTACAGTGTATTGCATTAGCTGGCTTCATATACTTGGATTATTACATTATTATATAATGCTTGAACATTTATGACATACAACTATATATGTACAGTTTGTGCAAGAAATGATGTTTTAAAGTTTGTGTTATGTTTTTTGATTAGTAGAATCTGACATGTGAGCCCTGACCTTTAGGTCAGCTATACTAAGAAAGTAAAAGTATATTACTTTTTAAAATAACCTCTGAAAATGTTAATCAATTCAGTGATTATGTAAAGTACAAAAGCACTGCTTTCAAATCTATAATGAGAAATGATTGTGCAATTCTTTATTTTCGTCTTTCCATCTATCATTTCATGCTGAATTTTAATATATGATAATAATTTGGCATTTTGAAATTAGTAATATAAAAGCAGTCATGATTAAGCTAGAATTGTATGATCTACTATTGATTTGCGATATTGATCATGTGTTACAGATATAATGAATCACAGAAGCATATAATTTGTATTTTGCATAAGCATTTGTACATTTACTTCCTGTTAATTGATGCATTCATTTTGTTTACTTCTCAATTCATAATGATTTAAGATTTTGTTATTCACATTTTTGTTGGTGTAGTGGCTTTTTGCCAGTATTAATTTTGTGTTCATATGTTATTTGTGAATCAGCCGACATGTACGAACATTTCCTCAAAATTTGATAAAATGCAAAAAATAACCATTTCTGCATTTCGAACCTATCATTTTGCTGAATGGTGTCTATGCATATTGTTTGAAATTGAGTCATTAGTTTGTGTTAGAGATAATCATGACAAATATGTACAAGTATCGTCCTAGTCAGTAGAGTTATCTATGTCTAATAGTGCTATTTGTTTTGAAAGTAGTTGGAGTATATATTGAAATACTGCATTTAAAGTAAACCATTCTAATATAGAATCAGCCAAGCTGAGAAAATGATATCCATAATAACTTAGTATTTGATGTATCCAAATAATAATGATCATATAGGTGTATTAATTAATTTTTTGATAGTGTTAAATGATTTAAATTTATCATTTCATGTGACAGCCTTTTCTTTCTAGTCCATGTATGTAGTGTTTTAACGAAAAACCAAATTTGTAAAAAGACAACTTTTAAACAATGGAAAATATATTAGATTGAATAAATCAAAACAAGCACTTTGTCTGATCTGGCATTTAATTTTGAATGAGTCAGTGTCGGGAATTCAGATATAGTTATATCCTCAATGACAAATGTGTATTTTTTTGTTTCAGAAACATGCCTGTTTAGTTTGTTACCTTTTAAAATCAGTATGAAAGTCATTATTATGTGGAATTTTAAAACGTTCTGTATTGAAATGATTGATTGATGAGTAGATTGATTAAGAACTCTTTCTCACCTGAGCAAAGGGTAGGCATGAGAATTCTCTGCTGATTTCGGGTTAGGCTTGGTATACATAAGCAGTTTAAGGTGTTCTGCACAATTTTGAGACGTTCTAATGCTTCGAAGTGTTGAATAAACAGGAACTTCTGAGGGGCTTTGCCCCCCCCCCCTATATGACTCCCACCCTGGACCCACCATAGCCGCTAAGGCATTGAAAGGTCAAGGGATTTTGTTTATGCTCTAGATGTCACAATTTTGGCCCAATCTTGATAAATTCAGTTCAGACTGGCTTACTCAACAAATCTTGCTTGAGTTTGAAATTGGGTCACCTGGGGTGAAAAATAAGGTTGTTTGGTCTAATGATAGAAAAAAAGAGTTAACGCTCTAGAACACATATTTTTGACATGAACATCATTTATACTGATGAAGATGTTTGCCTTTATACAATCTAGATAAGTTCAAAAGTGATTCATAATGAGTCTAGGTATTTTGCAGGTGAACAATACAGGGCCGCTGTGGCCCTTTAGTTGATAATGATAAAACACTGGATAAGAACATTTGGCACTATAATAGTGACTTGATTAGGTTATATTTGTTTGGTGTAAATACTTTTTTGAATACTGTTCGTAGGAACCTATTGCCAATACCCTGGTCATACATAATGTAAATATCGAAGTGTTCACAGATGTCTTCAAATACCTCTAGATTCCATGTCATTATAACCGAAGTGTACATTTTCGTATTTGTTCTCGGTGTAGTAAATTTGTATTTTGTAATCATGAACCTTTGATAGTGTATTAATTGTTCTATTTATTTAAAGATATCTATTTTTATATCCATGTCCCTTCATTCCTATACTTGCAGTAGATGATTTCAGTTCGTATATTTTGAATGTTTTAGCAGTAATTCTGATAGTTTAAGAACCATTTTACTGATACTATGTAGAAGGGTGAAAGCAAGATTAGTCTATCTCCTATATCTATATGCAGGTAGACTTGTTCAGCTTTCTACCCTTGATGTGATCTTGTAAGTACTGAATGATTTTGATTTGTTTTTGTGTCCAAATTGGGACGTTTTGCAAAGTGAGAGCGCTTACTGTAAAACATTATGTCACAGTGGTATTTTGATGAGGAGTGAAGGTGTTTTTCAGATATAGTTGTAGTTATACTATTGTTTTATAAATTACCCATCAAGTTAAATAATGGAGTGTCTACCAGATTCTGTTACCAAATATAATCATGTTATGCAATATTGGTAGTGTGTTGTAATTGTTATTTACCAATTTGCTTTAATTAATTTTTCAAGTTGCTACAATCACAGTGTCACTATCTTCTAGCATTCCTATCCTACAGTGTAGGTTTCTTCCGTGTTATTTCATCAACTGGGACAGTTAACGGTATGTCCGTTTGTTTTTGCATGGTCATTGTGTTCAGTTGATGATATTTCAATGATACTGTTTTCTCATGATCTATCCAGCATTAAACCAGTTCATAGTTTGTACATTCGATGTTAGCAGGACAGTTTTGCCATTTCATACGATTCCTGGTTAGCTACACAATTGTTATCATTATTTCTTTTCTTCAGTTCGTTATCATTGGCAGGCATGCTCCACTAATTGCCTGAAAAACATAGAAATATGTTCATGATTTTGTACTATTTGGTTAAAATGAACACCTTACCTTGCACAGTTATTGTTTCATTAAAACTAGATTGGTGTTATTCAGACAAGCAAGATATGGGACAACTGAACAGTTATGATTGGCTTAATTCAGCTTGGCTTGAGAGATAACTGGTCTTACTCTTGTTGTTGTCCTGGGAGTTAATTGAATCCTTTGTTGTATTATTTTGACTAATGTATCTATTTATCTTAACTGTTTTTGTTTGTCCACAATATAACAAAAGCCAGCTGTGCATTCTTACTGTAGAGCTTCAGTTCTGCAACGGGCACTGCCGCAGTCCTTTCTTGAAGCTAATAACTTCACGTGGGCTTCTTGAAATAAACTGATGTTTATCTATTAAACATTTATGAATGTGTTAAGTGCTGTTTTAAGTGCTATACAGGCTAGGTATGAACATGTCCAGTTTGTTGTAAAATATTATATATCAATATATGGTGTCACTTTTCTTAACTTAAAATCTGCTTGAAACTAGATACATGTACTGGGTATGTCAAATAGAATATACATGTAATTGTAAAACAAAAGATCTTGTTAATATACTTTGTATATTTGATAGTTTTATGCTGTGTCTGCTTTCAACTGTTATAATCTATCTCAGAAACTTTACTATCAAGGGTTTCCTGGTGTTTCAAAAATATTCTCTGTCAGTAGCAAAATGATTTTGTAACTTAGCATTGAATTTTTTTTTCTAAATCTGATGTTGATTCTGAAAATAGGCATCATTTATTATGATAGAATCATATTCTGCTTATACTATTCTTTTAAACACTATACTACATAGACTTCGTGTCTGTTTATAGACTGTTTATATGTATTGTATATCTCTCAGAAGATGTAAAAATCTGTAAAATTATTATTTGACTAATTTATAGGATAACTTGTACAAATAACTGTAGATGTGTTTTTTCCTGTCCAACATTTGCCCTTGTAAGAAGTATACGATGGTTGAAGGATCCATGCTTTGTTCTGTGTTCTCTTTTACTCCCTTCCAGCTCATCCAGTTAGTTCATTTGATAGAGCACTTGGCTGTCTCCTAGGAGGTCATGTCCTTCCATGACATTGGCTTCTATCATTTGTCCTGCACCTTTTTGACTCATGTTGAGAGGTAGTCAGCTTCCTGCCAAAGGGCAAGTTAGCACCCGTTGATAGTTAATTCCAATACTGTTGAGATCAAATGACACCCATGTATAACTGAAAACATGTTGAATAATGGTGTTAAATGCAATAGGAACAAGTATTCCATCACCGTTACAAGGGGTGTTTCAGAATAACAAGACGTTTTCTTTAATATTTTTGTCGATTTTGATAAAAAAAATCCAGAGAAAAATAATTAGCTTATTTTTAAATTCTAGCAACATTTCCTTTACTGATGTTCAAGTTATTCTTCTAAAGTAAAACAAAATGTTGGGTTGAGAAAGGAAGGTCTTCAATGGTTTGTGACACGTAATTGTGACATTCAACTTGAGTAAATACATCGTACAAACTATTATATGAACTTTTGATGGAACAGTTTAGATGTATGTACTTTGTCTTGTACATTACTTACTGTCCATAGTTTCAGCTATGACAGGGGATTATATTTTAAGATCTCAATCAGCAAAATATTAACTCATCAACACGAGGTGCTATGCTTGCAGACAAATAAAATGTCACTTGTAAAGTCGTTAAACAATGTTAATGCTTCACAATCGTCTATTAGAGAATTTTTGGACAGATTGTGGAAACCACAATCAATATTTCCAAGTGTCTGCTGAACATGGAGAGGTACAGGAGCATAGGAACGTGCGAATGGCAGTACTTACAGTATATACATGTAACACAAATAATAGATAGTGTTAAAGGTCGAACAAAGCCATACTAGAGTCGTTAATAGCCGTTAAGGGTAAAGTCTTTGTGCCTACACAGCATGGAAAGCATGGTATTTATTAACTGCCGGTCTCTCATGGAAAGGTTCATATGCAAATTTAATTCTTTAATTGGAAGACGTCTTGCTGTACCTTGACATACATAGCAAAAACGTATTCTTGATACAAACCACAACATGTTAAAGACTGATCAACAAGATATACTCCGCGTTTGGGGTCTACTCCGCGTTTGGGGTTATAAGTCATAAAGTGGCATGATGAGTGGAAAAATGGTAGTGCAACTAAAAGGTATATTATACATGGGTTCGCCTGCTGTTCAAGGACACCTTTTATGAGCAGTTTTATAACAGTTCTGACACTGACAAACATATATTGCTAAACCTCCACTCTGTAACATTTTGTAATGTTGTTTATGATGCGCCAACTGCTTAGTGTATTTAGTGACATTGAAGACAGTGTTTACTTGCAGGAGACATAGTGTTTCCACTCTGACTGAGATACAATGCCGTAACACGTGACAAGATACCACACCCAGCCATATAAACTTAATTCTGGGCCAACCTGTCTTAGTGCTACCCTTGTAGCGTACACAAGGAAGCTCTTAGCATTTTATCGACTGGTATGCAACTGGGGCTCGAAACTGCGACTTCCACACACGGGGCGAAACCCCTACCCGGTAGACACAGGGACGGAGTGGTATAAAATTACTATAACATGAAATAATACAAAGTTACAGTGCATATAAGTATTGGCTGCTTGTAAATTGCAAAGTTGTGCAACTAATATATAGTTGATTTGTCGGCAAGTTGATACTTAGCTGAAGTAACTATCAAGTGTAATGAGGAAATGCGAGATTTTTTGACAATTATAGTTTAACAATAAGGACTGAAGTAGGACAACACAAAACTATGCATCTTTCTAAAAGAATGTTGTAGTGAAAAAATATGTATTTGTTTATACATTTAGTCAGGCTTTCAACGAACATCATATCTATTGTGGACATGAATTTTATCGTAAATCGCTATACACATTTATGTTGGTTCACCATAATAAAGAAACAAACTTACTGTGAAAGATTCAACAAAGATTCATATTTTCGTTTACTGCATATAATTAAAGATTAAGATGCTATCATTTTTGAAAATCTGAAACCTAATCAAGCTACAAGTCTACAAAAACATTTAAAGGACTAGTTGGTGTTGACTGTCGTGGCTGTATTGTGTTTGTGTCACATTGGTATACAGGAGGGATACCAGACAGGAACATATGCCAAAGTGGATTATTTGTCCGTCTGAAGTCTACAATTAAAGCGAATTACTGAATGATAAAACAAGAACGATCGACAAAGGCTTCACCGTTCTGAGAAATTGTGTCTTCATTTAAATCTACCACCATGCTTAAAGCGGAAGAAACTTCAAGATGTGCTCGCAACCAAATAATTTTCCGCCATCGCATATGTTTTGAACGGTCTGTAGAATGTTTATAAGTACTCCACAGAGACCCATCTACCAAGTAAGCAATCAATTCCTGATTTCAGCAGACGTGTCAAGTCTCACGTATTCAACATGAATGACACTCACAAATCAGACGTTCATGCTAAGTGTTACTAATCTGACATATTTTTAAAACAAACCTTTATCATACTGGGTACGTAGACATAATTATATACGTAACCCCGTCATTCGGGGTCCCTGTAAGCTTAGATATCACAAATAACTGTTGAGAAAAAAACCCGAAGCTAAATAGCAGGAGCTAGGTGTGACCCGAAATTAACAAAGCTGAATCCACCAAAAACAGTCTTACTGGCTCTCAAAATATAAATGCTATCAGTATTACAGAAGAAGACATGTAAATTCCATCACCGAGTCATCTCGAGACCCGTAAGGAGATTTTGCCTCCCTCCTCCGAGCCTCTTGATTTGTTTGAAACCCATGACAACTACGGTACAGCGACCCACGTGTTTGTCACAGCATCCTTTTTAACCTGGTTGAAAAAATAACGCTTTACTGATCCACAATAAACTGTCAAGAGAAGCAGTTAGCTCCTCTATATCTTAGTGGATGTTTTGTGTCCCCTAATTGAGCACATATTTGAAGAAATACGAGTATCATAGTATTTGCACTGATGTTTAATTGTTCCAGAATCAAGAGAGGATTCCGATCCAGATTTTTCACAGGCAGTCAATTGTATCTGTTTATCTGGATATGCATATACATGTACACATGTATGACTATTTGACATTTTAGATACGTGTACTTTATTTCTCTTTATCAAAAATGCAAAAAATAGATAATGCATCTTTCATCATACGTTATGTTTTTCAGCATCACAGATCATATTTATTAAACATGCAAAAATATATTGTAACTATCAATTTGTGACATATTGTCAGGCATGTGCTTTTATTTAACTTAATCTGATATCTATTTCAACTCTGAAAATTGTAGGTTAAATATGTGTTACTTTGTCCATTTAATATGATTATAGTTTATATGCTGACAGTGATGAAAAAGCAATTAAGTCTGTCAATGTGTTTGTCTATGTATATTTACTGATTACCTACTGATGTTTCATGAGTGTTCCTCGTTATCAACATAGTTTGAGTGTTGAGTGTCCGAAACCTGGGTCCATGGTCATAAAATCAAGGTCAAATTTCATCCAATATTCTCAACTTCCTTTGGTCATATGCAAACTTTTATGTTATGTTTTGATAAACAATCAGCTTAATTACGAAGCAATACAGAATACTATGAAACCTCAATAACAAGATCACCATTTGCACTTAAGAAAATCGTTTTATTTGCGACGTGATCTGGTAATCGAGTAAAAATGTGGAAGAAAAAAATAAAAACTGGTCTTTGAAGATATTATGGTCTTATTAGTGATGCAGTCTATTGTACTCGACACAAGCCTGTTACATGGATGAGGTTGGCTTGTTTTGTGTTGCGTGGGGGTTGGGTGGGTTAAACACTTTAATATATTAATACCTATTTCCGTCTATTTATCGCATCAGCATTACTGGATATTTGTGCAGTACTCATTCGTTATTCACCTAGCAACGAGTAGCTGATAATTCTCTTTCATGTATGAATTTGAATCGTTTGAAACTTAAGTAAATGTTAATATTTCGGAGATTAACCAAAACTATAACAATGAAATTCAGGGGCGTACCTTGAAGATTTTGAACCGTAGTCGGATTTGAGCAGCTTAACTATAAACTGACCAGTCTGGTGCGAGGGGTTTATGTGTTGGAGGGGTTAGGGCTGATAGGGCTTCCCCCAATATTTGTTAGAAAATGATGATATAAATGATGTGTCCACGCGCTATACGTATATAAACTTTTTTTCACTTTTACTGACGAATGGTACGCTTTGGCGTACGGGTGTACACCTAAATGCACACCTGAACGTTGACAATTTAATATCCGATAAAGTTTACATATCGTCGGACAAATACAAGTACAAAAGAATAGGTAAAATGAAGTACAAAATGTATGTCTATAACAACTGACAAAAGTTTCTCCGAGCTTGTAGATAGCACAAAGAAATGTTAATGTTAAGTTATAGCTACGATATTATGTAATAAGTTTTTTTAAATAAACACGATGTCCATTCAATCCCCGATTCGCATTGAGTGACAAGCTATTCATAATGCTTAAATGAATTTTCGATGGTGCTGCAACAAAATGAATATACGAAGGCATGCACAAGTTTCTTTGGGTTCAACTTAAAAGATTTCCACATCAATAATCACAAGTCGATATTCATAAATGGGCAATTTGCAATCATTTAATGCAATAAAATTCGACACAGGTCTATATTTAACAACTACATAGTTCGGTTTCGATGCTTGTTTACGAATATATTATCGTTAAATAACTTACGCGATATTCATTGGTAGGAGTTGATATTACCTGCAGAGTTAATCCACTTTTTACAGCGACAGGAAACTAATTTCCATAGTGAAACAAATGCTTCTGTTGGTATTTTTACTTTAATCAAAGAGGGTTTGTCCCAAGTATTATACAGGTCTACATTTTCTGTGTATTTTATGCGTGCATATTTCTGTTGAGTAATTCTGCGTAAACTCGTCGAATCGTGTTCTTTTTGTATTTCAAAACAAGAAGTGTTCTTGGGTAAAAACTCAAAATCATAGAATTTGTATGTAAGGAAACTATCCAACATTAGCTTGCTGAAGGACGGTGATGCTACCCAGGTTCCCGGCTATACAATGTATATGCTCTACATAACGCTAGAAGGGGTTCCTGGTGGTCTTCCTTCACCCTAATAGATGGAATAGCCACATTCTGAGCTGGTTACTCATGTGACTTAAAGCGCCATTCCATTCCAAATACCAACACAATTGATTAAGCAACAAAAATAACTTTATTTAATCAGTTTAATATCACATATTGTAATGATAGAAAGGTAACTCAGCTATTAAAATGGCAACGGCGCAATGAGCCCATTTCACAGTCAACATAAATATGGCAATTTGAGGCTTGCTAGATCAACATCACGTTCTACTCTTCTGTTGGTCTATAGAAGTGTACGATTGGAGTTCTTGTTCTGTATGAAATTCACAACCAGAACAGCTTACTTGTCCCACGAAATATGCCAATCACAGAGTTCATTATATTTTACAACACTTCTATTTAAGCTCCCAGTTGCAGGTTTCGTATTTTTTACACGTAAAAGAGACAAATCCATGAAAAGTTCATAATAAACATAATAAATTAAAATATTGAATGAATAAAAGTAAGTTATACACTAAATAAAACTATTTGGTAACTACAACCTTAAGTCATGTAATATTGTTAGACAAAATGATGAACTGAGCCAATTAACGTTTTATTGAATTGTTTCATACTCGTATAATGATTTCAGGCTCAGGGACTTTGAAACTTCATACAGTGAAAATTACGCAACGCATTGCGTCCTAACTTAAACTGAAGCTGAAAATAAGATTTTTAGGTTAAACGACAATTTGGTAAATTTATTTACAGACTTCTTCGCGATATCAATGGCAGATTTTTTATACGGACAAGGCTTCAAAATTTTATTCCGAAGCTATGCCCATTAGATCATGATTACAACGTGCATGTATTGCAGTGGCAAATCACTTCATCTTAGCGTAGGCCTATAGATCTATCACGTTTCACGTGCTTCAACACGTGTACCATTGAGATGTATGTTTTTATAGCACGTAAAACGACTTTTAACACGCACTTAATTAAGTGATTATACATTCAGTCTGAAATATGAAACAATTTCGTAAGCTAAATCTATGACTTTTGAAAGTAGGGGTAGTATCAAATGAACCGCTTGCTATTATCATCTACGTCAACAGCATAGGCCCCTAGGCCTACTGTCCAACACGACATGGGTATTATCACTGGGTGACACTTTGGGACAGACAGTCAAGTCAAGAGATGAGCAAGCTCTTGACGTGCAAATTGAAAATAATTTCAATATTTTAAGTTTAAAATCAGATTAAAAGCATGGACATGAAGATTAGAAGATGATTCTAGTCGCTCAGTGAATAGGAACAGTGGATGGTAAGATTGAGCGAGTTATAATGGGCCTATGCTTTATTTGCTTTGGTGTTTGACCATCAGAGATCTTTGTTGTTTCAGCCGCGTCTTGACATAGGCCCCTATTTGCTTTTTTGTCATAAATTTGGCACCAAAAGGTGCCTTATATAGGCCTATTTTACTACAGAAAATACCATGATAATAGTGTACACATCACGGATTCCGTAGGGCACATACGTAGGAGTTCTTGTGATTCAGCGGCCAAAATTCCTTAGAACACAGGGAATCGTAGTAGACTACTTACTGAGGGTGAATTCGCACGGACCACACATCCACGGGTGCGGCTCATCAAGTCCTACGGGCACGGGAACCACCGTAGGTCTCATCCGACGCATCGTCGACCCTGTTGGTGTAAATATGTATATGTATTGCAAGACAATATCTGGAACATACCAGCCCTATATAACGGTCCCTGTTTACCAACCTGCTAGAGCTAGTCTGAATGCAAATATATGCCATAATACTGGCATGCGCCCTAATACAACATGGTACTTAATTACATTATAAATTTATGGTAACGCTATTACTCAGAAATCAAACTATTCACGAGAAAATTGTAATATTTTTAGCAGAATCCAACATCATGACGGATGAGCAAATTGTATTGGTAGTTTGATCACATGACCTGGTGAAAACCTTACTGATACATGTGACCGTTGTTAACCAATCAAAATTATTGTTTTATGGTGAAGTATTCGGAAATACATAGAACGGGAAAGTGATCGTTTGTTGACCTGGTTTCTTTTCAGAAATGCCTAATAAACCAAAGAAAGAGAAGGTTTGTGGAATATTGAGTTAATACGCGGTATATGCTGTCTTTCAATTGGTTATGGAGTTCGTTTCTGCGATGTTAATGTGGTTATATTGCAATGTTTTCACATGTTTATGTCGGATATTACGGTGCGGTTTCATGTTAGTTTTCTTTCTTTATTTTTCAGACTACGGCAAAAACAAATAGCAACAGCAAGACAGCGGGGAAGGAAAATACAGACAATGCCGAAAATGAGGTGAATAAATTAATTTGTATGTTAAAAGGTCAATAGAAACCACTCTATTTTCTTGCATTGAAATCCAAAATGGCGGACGTCGCATTGAATATGAAAGTTTGTTGCTAGTGCTAATCCGCTTGCATGACAAAGTCAAATAAGTTATGCCTTACATATTTCACATGACTTCATGCATTTGTGATGAATAATGGAATATGTTTCGTCCTGCACGTAACATATGAACAGTTTTATTCATTGTTCTTTCGTACTGGGATATTTCGTACTCTGTGGACGATAAGGCTACAAACATTTTGTTTAGGAATACTTTTAATAGACGTTGTGCTTTGTCGTGAACTAGTTGTACAAACAATGAAATTCACCTGATTCCTTTTACATGCATTTTTATTTAATGTGTATCAACAAATACAAATGCTGTTCCAACATTTGAACTGCTCTGTTTCATGTCAAGTGAATGATCTTAAGAATTAATGTTTATTGTTTGTTGCATCTGACTTCTTCTTGCGATTAAATGTACTATTCAGATTTTTCAGAAATTTCAAACCTTAGTAAATCAGTCATACATTTACGCTCAGTTTTTGTAATGCACCAGTCAATTGTAACCACGCCCCCCCCAGGTCCGGGGGGATAGCGGGGGAAATGGGCCGTGTTTTTACCTTCCAAGTCAAGTGGCCCCGCAGTGCCGAGTGAATGCGGTGGTTTTGTTTTCGCGCCGTACCTAGGATGTCCCCGGGGTGCGGGGGCATTTGGCAGGGATTTTACCAGCAGTTTGTCCCCGCAGGGTGGGGATTTTACCTGGGATTGGCTGGACCGAAAGTCAAAGTCCCCGCTATTCCCCAGACCTGGGGGGGCCGTGGTTACAATTGACTGGTGCATAATGGCTTGTATTTGACTTGATCATCTAAACCAACTACCCTTTAAGTTTAATGCTTTATAGCAGAAATGATTTCTATAAATTTGATAATATTGATCAAATTCAATTAATTGTGTAATTGAAGACAGTTTTAAGACGTGATCGCTTCCGTAAAAAAATACTATAAATACTGGTAATTCCCCAGAAATGCTGTTGAAACCATAAGTTTAACCTCTACGTTTGGTCATACCCTCTCTTGACCAGATTATTAATGGATTATTTTAAAAGTGACACAAAACACAGAGCATAGCCCAAGACACTTTTTTCTAAATAGTATGCTGCAAACAAAGTAACAGTGCATTGTTTTACATGTATAATAAAGCCAATGATAGTCAGAAGAGTGAAAAATCCACAAATGCTTTTATTATGTAATTTGATAATGTAGTGAAATGCGCATGAGACTTCTGATCCTCTGACAGTAAAACATGAAGCTTAAAGATCCTGTGTGGATTTTTTATGATATGATCTGATGGTTGTACAAAAAAGCAAAGTGTAAATTTAAGACTGGAAGAATAGTCAGTGTAAAGAGTGACCGACTGAGCGATTTTTTTCAGTTTTAGGGGAAGTATGGCGGGTCCTTTTCATCATGAATCGCCAAGTTTGGGCATTTATAAGGCTAAAATTTTAAATAATTGTACTGACTTTTATTTTTTAAGCAGAGGGAAATATTTACTTTTACCAATATTGGCCCCAAATTTGCCATAAAAAGGGGTCACACGACTTACCGGAATACTGGAATACTACCGAAATACTGGAATACAGTACATTTTACATAAAACATCAATATGTAAAGGCCATTATAAACCCGTTAATTAATCCACTGTAGAAGTGTTGTATCATATTATTTGATATTGTCAAAATAAATTGTGATATTGTACAGTTAATAAGTCCATTAAACGTCTGCTTACACTGCATCCCATCGGTCATTTCAAACCTGCGTAAATCACGGTTGCATTCATGCATTGTCCTTTAAACAATTGAGTAAACAATATAAGCCGTGATAAAATACGACCAGATAAATACTCGGCGACACACTTCTAAAATGACATGTACAAATTGTTGCATATACATGTACACGTCCGATTGAGCGCTATTCTAAATTTAAATTAATCATCATAATTTGTACAAGAATCAAGTTCAGGTAATGTCGTTGCAGCAGCCTAGACAACGTTGTTTGTGATCAGCAAATTTTTACATATCAATGTCCCGGGAAGAAATATGCGAGATGTGATGTTGGTGCCGAATCGCCCGCTTTTATCTTTACTTGAAAGATTGTCATGTCAATAAACTTTATACTCACTGAATGAATGAAAATAGCAAAAAAATCAAAATAATTTAGCTCTTTGTTAAAAACTTATGTTCTGAATGTGACAATCAAATTATGTAAACATGTACTAGTTAGGTATGTAATCCTTATTAACACACTGTAAAATCATTGCCTTATGAAAAAAACACTTATTTCTGTCCATCTTTTTGAGTAATATTCCGGTTAATAGCTATCAATACTGCGTCATCACTACATTCATGACGTCTCGCCACACGCAGATTCGTGTTCCTGTGCCGAGTATTTATTTATAGACTGAAAGCTGTGTGTAAATGTGTGAATCCGTGTTTTGCCTTTTATTTTCTCGCGTGTGTGATCAGAAATTTATGCATGAGGCAATTATGCGTATTCAAAGAAGACATGAACCATGTCATATTTGATAAAGTTAGGGCAATTTTCATCGGGGTACTATTAAATTATTATCAAAGTTCTTCGACTAATACTCTCACACAATATTAATTATCTGCTTTAATCAGTTATTTTGAAAATGTCATATATGATACAACGCTTCAACAATGGATTAATTTCATAAAATTAAAGAGTATTTCCCGTACTACCGCACCAGTTAATATCATGCCAACCCTGGTATTATATGGGGAATATTTGAACTGTTCAACACTTACTAAGTTTGCACTATTAGCATTATCAATTTTAGTCTAATGTTATACAAACTCCTGTACTCGTTGCATATATATACAGTGTGTATTGTGTACAATTACAAGACTGACTCCCGTAAACCTGGAATGTGTTCCTAGGATTATGGGCCTGTAATTGCAGTCACTGCTATAATAATAATAAATTCTTTATTTTCAGAAGGTTACATATTTAAGGTTAACAATAAATTGTACATCTTTTTTTCAATTTGGCCTTCTATTAACAATATAAACATGCACAAACAAACTATAATTCACACACGCACGCTCACACGCATTCACACACAATAAATTGTACAAGTACATCATGTGTTAACATCTGGATGTAAATGGGACTATTAAAAACTACAAAAGTTAAGATGATCTGAAAATAAAATTGAAATAAAAATACAACAACAACAGACACCTCACATAAGACACATACATACACTAATGAAATATTATGGATACTATAAATCATGTACAATAACAACTTGAATAGTTCTTGCAGTTATCACTGAATTTATATTTTACCACCATCATACATGGCTAATACATACTATGTCCTAATCACTTGTTACTTCATATGTATAATTTTAAATTAAATTTAAGTATTTAAAATTATTTATTAAATCCAACAAAATTTCAAATTTGAATGCCCTGTAACAAGTTTCAAGTCTTGGTTCTCACAATAAGTTTAGAAATATGACAGGAGGATATTACCAGTGGAAAGCAGTACTATTTCATGTCCATGTAGTGTCATATTTAATAAAAAAAAAAAATATGGTGATGGTTTTACAAATTGCACGCTTTATCAGGAAAATGCGATTGAAGATGTTTTAAATATTCCTGCAACTGAATATACACCCAGGCATGTTTATTGTCCTGCTTGCAATCTGTAATGTTGTATCATTTTTTTAGGCAAAGAAGAAGGGATCCAGCCCTAATCAGGAAACTCATCCGCCTACTACCAACATCAACAAATTGAAATTTACCGGACCTCCGCATGTAAAAAAGGACAAAAGACAAAATTCATCGAGATTTAACATTACCAAAAACAGAGAGCTGGTGAAATTGCCCTTGTTGAAAGGTAGAGTCACATGTTATAGTATATGAATAGATCTAGATGTAGCTGCTGGTCATTCTATCGTAGTATTTAATGTCTATATGTGGACTTTTTAGTTCATGTGGGTATAGATATGTAGCTGGACCAAGATAGAATAAAATTTATTAGAATGAATGGTTGAAATGACTTGCTATACTGTGTGTTTATTGTAAGTTATTTAGTTGCTAGTAATTGTTTCATATGCAGGATCTGAGGTGGCTGTGTATAATATTTGGCATTTCCTTGGTGACTTCCATATCCATTTTTGTAAACTTCAAACAATGATAAATGGCTGGTTCTTGGAAAAAGTTTACTAGACCAGCTTGTAACTGTAGTTAAGATTTTTCAACTGATGTTCAAAAATGAAATAATTTTTCTTCAAACATTGTTTAATAACATTTGATCCTATTTCAAAGTACTTGAGCTGGGTCCTATCCCAGTGTGTAACAAACATTTGGATAAAACAGTAAATGATATCCATTGTTGAGCCATTTAGTCTTTGTGCAACTTTATAAGTTCAAAGAAAATTTGAGCAGTTGAAATGGATGTAGGTCAGATGACACAAGGTTATAAATGCATAAATGTTGTATGATTTACAAACATATTTCAACTGTCTTGATATAATTCCGATTGGTTTTGAAACTTTATCTAATTCCAAGTTATTAGTTGCTGAAATGCTGTTGAAATTTCTTAGCTCTCCTAGATTCAAGAATCGGTTGGTATCTGAGAATAACCTCTACTCAACTAGAAGCATCCTTTAGTGGTACTATCGTAGGCATTCAAAATTGTTCAAACGATAGTTCCCCCTTGAGTGATGGGGCCCCTTATTTTGGAGTCTTTAATTTTGTAGGAAACTTGTCCAAAGAATATTCAATGGAAATTACCCACATTTTGCCTGAAGTATCCATGTTGCGTAGGAAATATATAGCAGGGATTTTAAAATTTTGCAAATGATGGTCCTGGTCCCTTAAGTGTGTTATATACAATTTTAAGCACAATGTGTTAAATCCAGGTGAGTGATGCAGGCCCTATTTGGCATTGGCATTGTATTTACTGAAATATGATTGTTTTCTGTTACATTCCTGCTTAGTCTAGATAATTATAAAATAATTACATGTTATGTAAAAACACTTGGTAAATGTCGGAGAATATTTGAGCGGTATTGTTTCCCATTTCAATCCGAGTATAAGTATTGATATGATGTTTGTGGCGTAATTGGTAACTCTGTTAGGATAGAACTGTAGATGTTTTGGAAGAATTGTTTTTCATGACTGTTCTGTTATTGCTTTTTTTCGTAGTAGTGAATCGGAAGCATATTATGTTTCATTTCTGTACTGTTTTGTTATTAGTTTTGTACTTGGTAAGAATGTAGTTTTTAGCAATATGTCAATGATTTCTGGTGTACCATAGACCCTCATATAAATGCTCCTACTAATGAATAAATTTATGTCAACCCGACACAAGAAGAAAAAATCAGACTTAAAATGGTGGCACCTTCATGGTAAGTGACGCTGGAGCAGTCGCATAAGGATGGCCAAACTTTGATAATATTTTGACAGACAAGCACACTATTTAAAACTAACAATCAATTGGCGACTTCTATTGCAAACGGATATTTGACTGCAAAGTATGGTGCTTTAAATTTCTGATTAACTGGTTTGTTTTGAATAAAATGGACCAAAGATATGTGTTCTTTGGGTCTGGCATTCCCATTTTTGTATTTCCTCCTAATTCTTTGTTAAATTCTCTTATAATCAATAGCATTGTTGATAACATCATTCAGAAAACAATTAACACTGGCCAGTATGGCAGTAATTTCATCATTATCATGTATCTCATGACACTGATCTCTCATTTACATAAGGATTTGGAAGCAGAATGTGTACTTTGTTATGTAGATAATCGTTCCTCTGCATTTACGTATTGAAGCTATTTTCCCCTACCAAATAGCCATGGCACTTAAAGTGAATGAGCTCTGAAAATTGTCCCCTTTTGCAGAATGCAATGTCCCTAGGGGTGTTTAGATGGTGGTATATGGTATACAGTACAGATTTGATTGTGACAGATTATTGGCATATGCTTTGAGAATCCGAAATGATAACAAAATAATGTATACTATTTTAAAATTGAAATCATGGATATGAAACCTGATCTCATAGTAAATTTAAAGAAAATATGTAGCAATAGAATGATGTCATTGATCACTCATGAAAGCTGCTTTGTTTGATTTAGGATTGGTAGTACAGATAGATTTCATGACATAATGTAGATACTGATGATGTATAACGGTATGCTTACAGTAGCTGTTCATGTAGAATGTATTTTGTGTTATGTAAACATATTTATGCTGATTTGATAAAATGATAACGTCTGTCCTACTTACTATGCCGTTTATTTACATAAATTGGACAGTTCACTTGAATTGGGTTTCATCATTATATGAAATAAAAATTTAGATTACAGGATACTTAGGTCTATTTGTACTCCTTGTATATTCATTTTCTAAGTTTCAAAGTGAATTATGAAAGTTCTGAATTATATTGAGGTTATAAATGACAGTAAAATGTTTATATGGACAATAAATGAAGTGGTAGTGGTGCATATGCTTAAAAGTTTGGTTTATGATTATGTGTGCTATTTATTAGTCCTTACAGCTATAATGTCATGAAGGTAATCTAATTACAACAGCTGGTTTCCTGTATAATGTGGTGACACTTTAGCTTCTGCTGACATATACTGTGAAGTGTTTACTATTGTCTCCATTTTTCTATGACACTCCTGGTTAGTTCTGTTAGTAGAGAGCACTTGACTGCCAATCTAGTGGCCATAGGTTTGAATCTTGGAAAGACGTGTGTTCTCTGGGGAAATTTGACTGTACTAAGATAATTTCATCCAAGGACATTTTGTCTTCCATGGCTTATTCGTGCTTGCGGACAGATTAGAGCTGATGGTAACCTAGGAACACTGGTTAGGTCAAAAGATTGCCAAACACAACCGAAAAATGGAATGAGTTCCAATACAAGAATGTCATTTTCAGAGCTTTACACAGTAATGTTAGAATGGAGGATCTTATTTCTTTGCTTTGTTCATGTCTCATTCAATTTGTCTAGTCAGTCTAGTGTGCATTGTTTTCACATTAATATTATAAACCTCTCTTCTTTGTATTCTTAATGTGGATGACATAAAAGTTTTCAGCGAGCTGTATGAAGGATCAAATTGAGCTATTTTTCAAATATTTCATGTCCACGATAATATTTTCTTGCTGAGATTCTGAGATTCAATATTTACTTGTCAGATTTTGGGCGAGTGGGTTTTGTTGATGGCTCTAATATGATTATTGACTGGTTCTTAATTAGGTATTTCCTGATGTGAAGTGAGAGATTCAGTACTGTTATAGAGAGACCTTATCAGGGGTTCCACTAGGTGCTGAATCTCAATGGTGATTTTGATAAAAAAAATACAGGAATTTACCATTTTATAGTTCATTTGGTTCATTTAATGTTGTTTTCAAGGGTTCTCTGTACGTGAGTGGTTATCGTTTTGCTGACTTCAAATAATGTGCCTCTCACTGCTGTGGGTTCAAATCTAGAATTTTAGTGAATAAGCCATCCAGCTGGCTTACAGAAGGTCGGTGGTTTTACCCAGGTGAGAGCTTGGCCTATTCCTCCACACTATTAACTGGAATAATAAGTACATGACCCTAGCTGTTCATGTGACAGAAGCTCCATTGTGTTGGAATGTTTAAGTAAATATTGAAATCAATAACTGTGTACACCAAAACAAGGTATTACCATTTAAAAAAACAATCTATTATAAACTTTAAAGAATTCTTACTAAAATTAACTTTAATATTTAAACACTAAAATAGATTCGAGTTTTGAGATCCATCTCCTATCATATAACCTTAGACTCGTGTTAATCATGGTTGTTATCTCTATATATCACAATCTACTGCATGTCTCTATGTATTATATTCCGTATCGGAATTCAATACTATCTATTTGTGTTTATTAAGCAGTCAAGCATTGTCTAATTCTATTGTTGACAAATTTCACTTTTGAAATGAAAGCTTGAGTGCGTATATTGGCTCAGTATTGTATTGGTGATAATTACATTTGTATGTTATACGAGTTGAGTCCATAGTGTGTATGGACAGAAGCTTAATATTTACCAATACCTATGCATTCATTGACTTCGGTAGTTCAATGTAGAGAAGTTAATGTAGACATTAATACTTTCACTCAATAATGTCCTTGTTTATATAACATTCTGTTCTGTTCAAATTTCATTAATTTCTTAAATAAATTCAGTAAAACCAAGTCTTAAAGAAAAGGCCATGTAGAATTGATGAACTCCTCGTGATACAGATTGACTGGAAGTTAAGGACTTGGAGATAAAATTGCAGCTATATTGATGACTCTTTGTTGAGTCTGTTGGTTATTCGCTTTTCGAAACTTGCAATAGTTGCAGGGATGTCTGACAAGTCCGACACCTTTCAAACAGGTTGCAGAGCTTGTTTACTGACAAGTCCGACACCTTTCAAACAGGTTGCAGAGCTTGTTTACCAGTGTCCAGCAAGTTTAACATTTAACATGCTTTCAAAACAGTAAATGGCATACAAAATTTCTTACAGTTGCCATAGTCAGGTCTGACAATAAATTCATTGTTTCACCTAATGTTAGGAACCTGTGAAGCCATTGCAGGAAGCCTACCTGCTTGTCACCATTATTAAAAGCAGATAATATTAATGTACATGTTAACAATTTTGACTAAGTGCCTGTAGTATATTGAATTTGCAAAGTATTTAGCTTTGATCGATGAACCAAGTGTACATCATAAACAAACATTCATATACATACTTTTTATATGTGCTGTTTGTGCATATACAAAATCTAGAATTTTAAGAATTCTAGAATTGAATCTTGTATGTGGGAGACGTCTCAGTTGCCTGTATTGATTTGAAATTGATATGTTCCATATTATAATATTTATATAATTTCATTTAGGCTTGGCTGCAGAGTGCAAATCTGTGAAACATGTTTCCAGCTTTTTGTTGGTATACTGGTATGCTTCAAGGTGCAAATTGATACCTTGCAGGGTTTATTTTGGCTGTCTTTTTTTTAAATCACTGAGTGATGCAATTCTTATCCTTTTTGTGATTTGCAAATATTTGTGTTTTCGCATTTTTGTGAATCAAAAAGTATGTAAAATGAGGCCTTAGGAAGCAATCTGTAGCTGGCTGTATTGCTAGAAGGGAAATGTCTTAGATACCTTGCACCATACTGTTTTCTGTAGAGTTATTTACAATCATATATCAGTTATGCTGATAATTTTTTTAACAAACCATGAACAGAAACCCTTTCATGACATTAAAATCTGTACTTCATCCCTTCTACAGATAGAAGTGGGTATTCTTTGTTTGTATGAAAGGAAAATAATGATTGTGTTTGTGATGAAACTTTATACCATATAAGGGGATTCTAAGTAACAAAGTCTGTTGTTCTGGGCACAACCAATCAGTTTCTATAGGCAACAGCTAGGACTTAAACATGAATGAGCTCTCCACAGAGAGTTGACGAGGAGGACAGGAAATAAATTCGGCATAAACTTCCAGTAACTAGTGCTTAGTTAGCAAACTTCCTTGAAATCTGTCTAAGAATTACAGCAATTGTTATTTTATCTATAAGCAACCAACTACACAGATAAGTCATTCCTGACATTGAAATTATAGAGCTTTGATGGGGAAATATTTCCTTACCTGTCTAATCTGTCCAATTACAAAATTCTGATTTTTACCTGTTTGTTATTGTATTTGATTTTGAATAGGTATTTATTTCCTTTGCAAAAAAATATGTTCAGTATCTGTATTCTATTCTAGGTTTCTTTAGTAGATACGCTTGGTATCAGTGAAGTGTTTTTGTTCAGGTGATGGATTGGTTTTAAGATTAGAAACTTTTATATATGAATGGATAATATATTTAAGTTTGATTGTTATGAAGGTGTTGTGCTTCCTTGTTTCATTCTGTAGTCAGCTCCCTGAAATACAAGAATCTTTCCCTGACTTCCGGTATAGATGGAAATAGCTTGAGATTTGTCATAACTGATAAAAACTGTACAAAAAGATAATATCAAAGTTTGTCTTAAAATTCCCTTTTCGTTTGTCAAGGACAAAAAAAATCCGCCATTAGCAGATATGAGTATCAGTCCCCTAAGCTGTCTAGTGCTGTGATGTATTGTTGTATAGTCATGTGTCACTGATTGTGCAGCTCTGCTATTCTGTTCTTGAGACTATGTTGAAATGCATCATATATATTGATTGTATTATTGCTTTAAGTTGAAGTGTCCTACCGATATAATTATGCCCTCTTGATTATATGCCTTCAATGCAAATTAAATACATCGATAGCATATATAGACAGTGCAAAGAGTTTGAACCAGGTTTTTATTTTCCATAAAATTGAGTATTTTGATTATGACCTATTCATCATGTAGTATAATCTGTTTTGAGTTGTTTTCATGACTTTGTTTTTGATGGTTCCTTTTTTGTAATAATGAATTACACATGCTCATAAGTACTCTTTTTCTAGCTGTCTTTAGGGGCCGAAATTCGTCCTTGGTCCCAATGCCAAATAAGGTCCATTTTTCCCAAATGCAGGAAAAAATTCCCAGTTAAAACCTTATTGGCTTTTGATGGAAAAAAACTAGCAGCAGTATCATCTGTGTGTACCTGTTTGTTCTTTTTGCATCTAGGTCTTGTTGTTACATGAAACTTCTGTCACATGTGAACGTATATTTGTTTTGTCAGTCCTGTCCATTCAGAGATAGTGTTGTGTTCATCAGTGTAACACTGCTACAAAGATAAGTAAAAAAATGTTTGTTAGACCATTATGCCAACCTGTCATGCTAATAATATATGCTACCACTTAATGTTGTAAAATGTTACATTTCCTCTTTGGGTTAATTTATGGTTATGTTTGTTGAATTATGTATTGCTTCTACTCTGTGGTATACATTGCTTCTACTCTGTGGTATACATTGCTTCTACTCTGTTGTGTACATTGCTTCTACTCTGTTGTGTACATTGCTTCTACTCTGTTGTGTACATTGCTTCTACTCTGTTGTGTACATTGCTTCTACTCTGTGGTATACATTGCTTCTACTCTGTGGTATACATTGCTTCTACTCTGTTGTGTACATTGCTTCTACTCTGTTGTGTACATTGCTTCTACTCTGTTGTATACATTGCTTCTATTCTGTTGTGTACATTGCTTCTACTCTGTTGTATACATTGCTTCTACTCTGTTGTATACATTGCTTCTACTCTGTTGTATACATTGCTTCTACTCTGTGGTGTACATTGCTTCTACTCTGTGGTGTACATTGCTTCTACTCTGTTGTATACATTGCTTCTACTCTGTGGTGTACATTGCTTCTACTCTGTTGTATACATTGCTTCTACTCTGTGGTGTACATTGCTTCTACTCTGTGGTGTACATTGCTTCTACTCTGTTGTGTACATTGCTTCTACTCTGTTGTATACATTGCTTCTACTCTGTTGTGTACATTGCTTCTACTCTGTTGTGTACATTGCTTCTACTCTGTTGTATACATTGCTTCTACTCTGTTGTATACATTGCTTCTACTCTGTTGTGTACATTGCTTCTACTCTGTTGTATACATTGCTTCTACTCTGTTGTAGATGCTCTTGCTTTTTCCTTACTTACAGTGGGGTGGATCTATGGCAATATGTCATCCCCTCACAAGGTTAGCATAGTAGCTGCCTCAGTTAAATTGCATATGATAAATTATATTTCTGTTAAAAACTATAAGTAATATGTTTGTGTATTACCTGTGTCGGTCAGTTTGGCCTCTTTTTCTTGAGAAAATTGACATGTCTAGTTTACAGATGAGTCCAGTTTCCTAGTTGGCTGCAATGGAAACATAATTTTAATGAGGTCAATGGTGTTTGTGTTTTATGCTTCCCCCTGGCAATTTGTCTCTTTTCAGTATAAAAGGACTTAATGAATAAATAAGCTGGTGCATTTCTTATAGTTATTATGCTGTATGTTCTTGCCTTCTGATTGTGCACCATTGGGATTTCTGTAATTCTAGTACTTTTCCTGATGATTAAGGAATTAGCCAACTGATCTCACACAGTTTACAAAAAGGTCATATGAAACCTAATGCCTTATGTATGACCGTCTTCCATTAATGTCATAGTTTATATTTGGTCTCTATTTTAAGAGTATAACAGTGTTTACTTTATGATCAGATTCTTAATACATTTAGATGTTTAGACACAACTGACTGAAGAATGGTGTTACTTATACCATTAATGCCGACAGAGTGAGTGAGAAATGTGTATTATTATGTTTTTCGCATTTAAGTGTAAAAAACCTGTCAATGAATGTCTTATAATACCAATATGTTGTAAATTTTCATCATTCAGATTTCTGTTCCTCTAATCTCATAACACAGAATCAATTTCATCTTATGCATTGTCACGTCCATGCTGGGAATCTAGTGGGAGGGGATAAGGTTTGATAATTAAGCTACATCAGCACATTGCCAGATCCCTCTCCCCCTGTTCCCATGTCTTTCAGTCTCACTTCTTGAAATATAAAATAAAAAAGCTATGAAACCATTTAGCAGTGTAAAAAACTTATTGTTTCAAAGAGAACATTTTTGAAAAAAAAGACCTTATATTTTACTGAATATAATATTCGCATCAGTTAAGTTACTTACTAGTTTTGGCTCAGTATTGTTAGCTATTTCCTGTATGCTTCTTATTTACTTATAGTGGGGACAGAAACTGACACTGTTATTTTTATTTCTACTTGGATGGAAACTACTTGTAGTATTTCAACATGGTAACAACTTAAGATATATGTAGTAGTGTGAAACACAATTTCACTTGTGGTATGCAGATTACTGTTTCTTTTTATTATGGCATGTCAAGGTTGAATTGAGTAGTAAAGTATCATACCATGTTAGGAGTTAGTTGATGTATCACCTCTGTTAACTGTAGGTTGATACATCACCACTATATAATGGCACCTTCACTAGTGCGTGCATCTCATTTACTTTTCTGTTGGTAGTCACTCGTACATTATTAATTAGTAAATAATTGCTTTGGATAAAAACTTGTCATAATTCATATTGTGTGTAAGCCGTGTAAATAGCCCTATGAAGTATCGAATGTCAGCAAGTGTACTGTTTATTTTCCTTACTTGTCTGGATAATATTGTGAGAATGTATAATTATCTTAGTTATGTATGGCAAAATGTTGTCTTTGCGATCTTTATATCCACAGACGAAAATACCAAATCTTGTATTAACTATATTACACATGTATGACCCCTGTCAGTGAGATCCTGTCTTCTGCTATTGTTTGAATGTTTGGTTTTAACTTAGTATGGTTACAAAATTGTTGGTTAATTTAGCTGGGATTATGTGCTAAGATCTAGGAGATTGGATTTTTCTTTGACCCTCTATGATTGTTAGTTTGTATTCATGTCTAATCCAGTGTCGGCTAGCATCAGTATTGTTGGACATGTAGAATTGTTCTCTAGTTAATGAAAGTCTAGGAAATGGTTGTATTCGCTTGTACAAGTCTGATATTTGCATTTTTATATTGATACGTTTATAGATCATTTTTGTTTTATATGTGCTGTCCAAAACTTTTATGAAAAGTTGAATATTTGGACAGGCAACAACATGATAATGCTAAATGTTCATCATTTACATACAGAACACATATAGATTGGTCAGACTCCGTGTATTAGAGGTTTTGTGATGGATTTTAGTAAATAATGGTCAATAACTTGAGTGGTATGGTTGACAATGTTCGGAAACAACATTCAGAACGTAAAGTTGGAGTGGCCACGGGTAATGTTGTCAATAAGTGGCTGATTGTGCTCAAAACTAGCGTCAAAGTGATATTCAAGAAGCATGACTATGTCGACCCATTCATTTGATTTACTGATAATCCATCCGTTCACCCTTTGCAACTGTCTTAAAACATACAGAATGTGTTTCTGGACAAATTGTATGCTGCACTTACTGATTCTAAATGATCGCAGAAAGTCGTTAATCTACCTATTGCAACATCTCTTAACAGTGTTTACAGCTTAAATGGTATTGGAAAGTAAGTCTTTCAGTTCAAGGAAGGTTTCACAATGACTGCCATGTTTTGTTATAAGAGATTTTTTTTGGGGTAGCAAAAATGCAAATACATAAAATATGATTTTCACCATGAAGTATTGCTGGATTATTGTATATTGCAGAGATAGTCTTTAAATGGCATTTGCCATAGCACAATTGTTTTGTTAATATATTTTTGTTTATTATATAATCAACGTTTTGCCCATGGAATACTTCTGAATGATAAATTGCCATTGATTTAGCTCATGCTTATCTAAATTAAATCACTTGACATGTCCAACTTTATTTTTAACCTTTTTAAAATGGTAACATAGAAAAAAATTGAGTAACTGTAAGGTACTAATTTACCCATATGACACAGGGATTGAAATTAACTACATTTCTCTCTGCCAAAAATGGTCAATTGCTGTACTTTCTACTTGCGAAAGAAGAAACACACTGGCACTTTTATCTGGTGTATTTATATGTTCTTCTGTAGATAAAATAGTTTGCTGTAAATGTTCAATAAATTTGATGGTTTAGTCTGCTATGCGAAAAAAGGTGTTAATTTCTAGCCTATGGAAGAAAGTGTCTGTTAAGTATTTCACCTGCGAGTCTCCATTTTCTCTAGACAACCTGGCTGGTTAGTTCAGTTGGTAGGCAGCTGGGCTTCTTCTCTGGAGGTCTTGCTTCGATTCCCAGGCAGGTCATGTCCTGTCATGGTCATTTGCCCTCCACCTCGGATTCATATGGGTTTGTTGTCGGCAGCTTGCGGAAGGCCAGTTAGTACTTGTTGAACATTCCAGGAAAAAATGTTGAAGGAAGGTGTTAAACCCAATATAAACAGGACAAACTTCTCTTGATAGGAATGGTTTAACATTATTGAAATGTACCACTAGCTACAGGAATTCTGATTAGGTTATTCATCACACCAACACCTAGTGACCAATCGCAATTATTTTCTGGGTAGTATTTGCTCTTTCACATGACGCATTTGATAATGGCAACTTTGAAATAAATTATTTTTAAGATATCATTTATACTCTGAGTGAAGTCAGACATTTCTAACATTGAAGTGTTTAATAATAGAAATGCTAATGCACCCCCTCCATTTCTACCTAATGTCCTTTGCTCTTTCTTATATCAGATGGAGGTAGAAATGGCTTTTTCCTATTTTTTTTACCCTGGCTGGTTCACTGATTAATGTATTACCAGTAACCATACACTAAAAGTTTGCTGGGGTATAGTTTCAGTTTTCCAAAATATATTATTTTTGTCCTTTAATTGTGGGCTTGTATGTCAGATAGTTTATAAAATTTCAGGGTGATGGAATTCATATTGATTTGTTTATTAATGTTCTTTCCATGCATTGATATCGGATTTCATCTTTGAAACGTATTAATTTATTCTTGAAATGGAGTTATATTTAGTCCAATTCAGCTTTGAATAAATTGTGAATGCTTGAAATAGTAAAACATGTGTGTCCGTAATTTATGTTAGATTTATGTAATTTATGACCATGCTCAAGTTGTATTGACAATCTACTTGACTAGAGTATAATTAATTTAATGTGAGTGGGTATAGATGTTTGTTTGTGCAATAGCAATGTTTATGAGTTTATGAATGTTCCAAATAAAACTTGTTTGGAATGTTTGATAACAAACATCATTTATCTGTACTACTAATGATAGTTTTATGTTGTAAGCTGATTATAATTATTATATGATCAGGACTCACTGGAGTTGCTTTTCCATTGTAGTGTTTATATATGGAAAACAAAAAGTATCAAATAGGGTAAAAATGTTGCTTACACATACATTCTGGTGTCATGTATGATGCCTGCCCTTATACAGAATGGTTTGTGCATTCATCTGCCAATCTGGAGATCATAGGTTTAAACCAGGGTGAGGCATATCTCCTTAATTAGACTTAATTAAGATACTACCTTCAAAGTCATTTGGCCTCCACCTCTGACACATGTGGGCCAGTAGTGTGAAATAATACTGTCAGGTTATTGAGATTTTGATCAAAATTAATTAAGACCTTAATAACAGAAACACTGATAGTGATGTTAAGCTGTCCAAATAATTCTGTAGATTGGGTGGTTGATGCCCATTTGTCATATTATTCGGGAGAAAATACGTGTGAAAGGTACATAGGGAGAAAAAACGTGTGAAAGGTACATAGAAGTTAATTTGTATTAAGTGTAGTCTTGTGAGCAATTTTTTTTCAGTCTTAGCATTACAGAGTTATATTACTTGTTTTCCTCTGTCGAAGTAGATTTGTGAGGTATTGTTCACTTTCAGTGATGACTAGTTTTAAGATTTGTGCATATAATCCCCAGATGGCTTCTTTAGTCTATATTATGGAATCATGCAATTTAGCTTCATGGTGCTATCGTTTCTATTCTAACATAGTTTGTATACAGACACTTTTGGTTTTCTGGTCATAGTTCAGTAATTTCAGTGTACAAGCATAATTATATGGAAATATTTTGCAGTACACTGCTAAAACTTTATAGAAGTCAGTGTTAAGCCACTTATAATCTGTCAGTGTCCGTCTTGATTCTGTACCAGTGATGTGAGCTTGTTTATGTACATTGACCTTTTCAAGAATCATGAATGGAGTATCTTATTTCTTATTGTGCCGTAAATCAAACACCTTAGATTGTTTGTTGTAGACAAGCTGTTTATCCTGTGTTTTTCTATCCAAAAAAATTATTCTATTCACAATATTAGATATTGATTTGAAACAGTTGTAGTTTCTGTTGTATAAAACTTGTAGATGTGCTTTGCTTTCTCGGACAAGCAAAATTCGTGTTATAGTATCTTCGATCTTTATTTCATGTTCTGGGTAACTATATAGAAACCTGTGAATGCATACAAATCCTTAGTTTAGGAATCCTGCTTGAGTATAATTAATCAGAATAGATAAAGGAATTTCCAAGTACAGTATTATCCAGATACATCATTATGAGATGTTTACATGCAAAGTACAGCTTTCTTGTTTCCCATTTGGATACATTATTTTGGTCTATGTCTTTCTTTGCTTATGTTACCATAATTATCCTATTTTGTGACACCACTAAACATTACCAAAACGATTATTGTTTCGTCTCTTTAATATTCTCTGGTATTTTTAATGTCCCGTAGTTTAGAACTCCCAATTATCAAATTTTATGAGTTAATTGAGGTTCTTTTTATGACTTGACCATATATCCACGGTTTACAAATATTACGTTGGCTGGAAATACGTTTACATGTTTATTGTAAGAGGTTGATTTTTTACCAACAATTAACTGAACCTTAGTATATGGACACTTTCAGATAATCTTTGGATGCAACAATTTTTTTTTAGCTCTCTAATGCATAGGGTAATTACGGTAATATATCTTGTAAATGAGAAAGTAAATGACAGTAACTTACTAGCCAATGTACATGAATGCATACAAATGTCATTTAAATATCTTAACTCAGACATTCCTCTTTGTAGTTTAGACTACAACTATGTATAATCACATTTTATGAGGTTTCAGAACTTTTTTTCTCTGATTTCTTCCCATTTTGTCAGAAACATTTTGTGTCTAGCCAAAAAAAAGACCTCATAATTTATAAAGACTTTTATAATTCTAGTGGCAGTATTTATTTCTGTTTCAAGATTCTAGACATCTGCTTGGCAAAGGAGTGATATTATTCAATGACCAGCTTTAGTTCTATATATTTGAACTTGTTTATGTTTATTTGTACTATTATTCATTTTCTGTAATTTTCATAGAACGAGATGTATTATAGTTTCACCTGCGGCGATTGGGCGGGCGGCGTCCAGCAAGTTGTCCGATCAATAACTTAAGAATTCTTAGTGCAATCTTCACCAGACTTGGTCAGAGTGTGTATGGGCCGAATATCTTGGACAAGTTCGATAACCAGCCATATCACACTTGTCACTCCAGAATTATTGCCCTTTAATTAGCAAAAATGGCATATAGCAGTTTTGCTCCAAACACTAAGTATAATGTGAACTATATCGCCGGTAATAGATCAAACAAATTATTATTTCCTTGAATGCTGTACACCGTTAGTTATTGTTCTAGTGGAGGGGACTTTTTTACTTTGCATTACCTGGTACTTATTGTCATTGTTTATTGATGTCATTTCCAATGATTCTATGTTTGAAATAAATATGTATATCTGTTCAAGTTACCACCAGTAATGACCTTTTGTGAACATCTTCCATTTATATTTCCAAGGTGTGGTTTCTACTGTATGTTGATGCTTATTAGTACCATGGAGTATAGTTATATGTCACTATGGTAACAAAATTGATTTCTCATTGTCAGTTGGAACGGTATTTTTACATTTCATATACTTACTAGCATGACTAGAATGAGGACTTGATGTTAATGTAAATTGGTTTCACACTTGGCCTCTTGTGTGTATTATTGTCATGACATTCTTATATACAGGAAACTTGTTATGTTTCAAATAATGGTGGCACATTCTTTTTCTCAGCTTTGTTACAAGCCTTTAGAAGGTAAATTTGTTTTTTACAGGTTTTAGAACTGTGTGAATTTTGGCATTGCTTTTGATTTTATTTTTTCTCACATTGTGATTGATGATGTGCATTTCTGTAGTGTGCGCTTTTCTTACTCTTTATGTATCATGATATATTTTGGGGAATCTTCTCTCATCTGTGTATAAGGATATCGTCAGTATGTATGAGGAAATAGGTATGCTGTTATGTTGTTCAAGTTGACAGATGGTGATTCTGATGGTAATGGATATTTGTATATCTTCTTTTTTCATTTTATTGCGTCAAATTGTACTTGACTTGAAATTCACTATGGTGTTGTCTAATTGCTTCTTTAAATCCAAGAAATTCTGAACACTAATTGGTTGGTTTTATAGGCTCATTTGGAAGAAAATGACCTACACTATTTGAATGCACATTTTCAGCCATCAGGCAATTAAATGTTTGTTCTTTTGAGAGAATCCTAGTTTGTACTTGGTTGACATTTACCAGAAAATTTCATATTTGTTATTTTATTGTTTCAGATGCAACTCCAGCAGAGAGAGAGGAACTTTTTATACAGAAATTACGACAATGTTGTGTACTATTTGACTTCATGCAAGACCCTCTCAGTGATCTCAAATGGAAAGAGGTCAAGAGGGCAGCCCTAAATGAGATGGTAGAGTTTGTCACGCAGAATCGTGGGGTCATCACAGATGCAATATATCCTGAAGCTATACACATGGTATGCTTCTATTCATTGTTCTGCTCACTCGATACATTATTTTTCAAACTTTGATCTGTATGATTGTGTCATTCATTGTTAAACTAATAGGTTTAGGGGACCTCCATGGTGGAGTGGTTATGTTGGTTACGGTGGCTGACTTCTAATCACTTGCCCATCACCACTATATGTTCGAAATTCTTCCCAGGATATAGAATTTGTAAGCCATTCTGCTGGCTCTACCCAGGTGTTCAGCTGGAGTCTTCCTTCACCCTAATACCTGGAACAGTCACTACATGGCCCTTGCTGTTTATGTCAACTACTTTCGAGCAGTAACAAACTCAAATTACTCATTGAGTAACAGCCTTGATGTACTTGGTGCTGTAGGAGGTCATTCTTATGAAATCTTAATTGTTCCTGGAAGTATAATCTGTTATTCGTGAATAATTGACACTTTTCAGTTTGCGACCAATTTATTCCGTACTTTACCTCCATCATCCAATCCAAGTGGGGCGGAGTTTGATCCAGAAGAGGATGAACCAACATTAGAGGCAGCTTGGCCACACCTACAGGTATATGCTTTGAGATTTATCTATGATGTAATTTACCAAATGCATTAACATGATATAGACATTCACTTTGAATGCACTGATTCCATACTGATATATTTACCATATAATTTATGTTGTATTCAAAAATTGTCTGCTTGCACTGTCATTATACGTAGATGTGTTGTAGTGTATTAAATATTGATTATTCTCATTTGCTGAGCAATCATTGCAAACTAAGGCCATACACATGACCTTGAGCAGATCCTGCTAATTGGATCATGTTTCATGCATATCCTGCATGACATGTTTTGATCTTCTTTGATATTGATGACTGTTTTGTGTAGAATGATACAATATTTAGTGCTTTGAGGCTATTTCTGATCTGTTGTAACTTGATTATAGTCTTAATGAGTATAGCATTTTTATGCCCCCACTCTGAAAGGGGGGCATATAGATATGCCCTTGTCCGTCTATCCGTCCGTCTGTCACAAAATTTTGTGTCACTCATCTCCAAAAGAATAAGAGCCAGAGTCAAAAACCTTTACAGGAATGTTCACCAGTCCGTGTAGTTGTGCACTTCATGTTTGGCTGTGCCCAGTAGATGCAAAGTTATGGCCCTTGACTTTGTTAAAATATAGCCTACAGAGTATGCAATCTTGTGTCACGCATATCTCACAAAGTATATGAGCCAGAGTCATAAAGCTTTACAAGAATGTTCACAAGCATGTGTTATTTTGCACCTGGGGATTCATGTTTGAGTGAGCCCAGTAAGTGCAAAGTTATGGCTCTTGACTTATTGAAAATATTGCATACAGAGCGTAAAAATTTGTGTCGCACATATCTCCAACAGTATATCAGCTACACTCACAAAACTGTACAGGAATGTTCACCAGCATGTGTAGTTGTGCACCTGGGGTTTCATAAATATGGCTCCACCCAGTAAGTGCAAAGTTATGGCCCTTGACTTATTGAAAATATAGCATACAGAGCATGCAATCATGTGTGGCGCGTATCTCTGAAAGTATAGGACCCAGAGTCATAAAACTTTACAGGAATGTTCACAAGCATTTATAATTGTGCACCTGGGGTTTCATGTATGATTACGCCCAGTAAGTGCAAAGTTATGGCCCTTGACTTGTCACCACAATCAGTACAGTTGTTCACTTGGTAAATACCCATTCACAAACTATGAGCAGAATCATAGCATTTGCTTTTGTGACAAAGGCTGCAATAGGGGGCATCTGTAAACTAAGGACACATTTCTAGTTTAAAGTTTCTGTTTGTTAGTGATCTAGAATAATAGCTATTTTAAGGGAATGGTGGAAGGGATCTTTGATAAGGGAAAAAAGCATCACAATGTGATATGGGGGGAAAAGTTGTATGCATTACCTTTCAGTGGTCAGACGTGTAAATTACAGATTTGTATAATATGATATGTGATAATACGGGTCAATGTTTTCTTACTGAAGCTCTCTACAATGCTGTGAGAGTGGATGGCAAAGAATTGAGGAAACATTCAAATTTCGGCCCCCAAAAAATGGGCCATAAAAAAACACTGCATGAATGTTAAGCGTTTAACATGGTAACAAGTACAAAATTCCTATATTTAACATGTATTTTCAACATATTTCAGCTTGTGTACGAGTTCTTTCTGAGATTTTTGGAGTCCCCAGATTTCCAGCCAAATACTGCTAAAAGATACATAGACCAGAAGTTTGTTCTACAGGTAATGGTGAAAAGTGATGTCTCCCTTGTCAGATGTTACAGAGTTTCTTACACTTTCCTGTGAATGATTTATCTCTTTTTCAATATACTTCCGTAATTTTAGAAGCTGTGCTATGATTTTGCTGAAGACATGGGTATTGAAGTTATCTGATTGTCACAAACTTTGTGTATTAGATTGTGTAAGTAATCAACAGTATAGAAGTAGCAACCCCATCTAGGCCAATACTACCATCAGAAAACACCAGATTACCGTGCATAGTTGGTTAAAACTAATTATTATACCCCCACAATCGAAGTTTGAGGGGGTATATAGGAGTGAGCTTGTCGGTCGGTCGGTCTGTCTGTCGGTCGGTCGGTCTGTCGGTCGGTCGGTCTGTCGGTTTTCATGGTTTCCGGACGATAACTCATGAAAGGCTAGACAGATTTGAAAAATTTTTGGTACACAGGTGTAACATCAGAAGATACAGGTCAAGTTCGATATTGGGGCTGGTGGGGTCAAGGTCACTGTTACTAAAAATAGTTTCTCTTACTTTCACTTACTAGCAAATGGTTTGTTTTTAGTTGTAAACGACTTATCTTTCTGTGAAAATAACTGTTATTTCTAGCATATTGTTTGATATATTTTGCATTGATTTAGTTCCATTTTGCCCAGCTTTTTGTGAGCAATTCTATACAAATTCAGTTTTTTATTTCACAGGAACTGTTGATTAGTTCTTACTGTTCTGTTGGCAGCATTTTTGGTTTATTACATTCAGATACTAGCAAATGGTTTGTTTTTGTTGTTGAAGACTCGCCTTTCAGTGAAAATAACGGGATTTCTTTTAAAATCCATTGAAATAAGGCATAATATAATGTTATATCCAGGTAGTTTGATTATTTGATTAAATCTGTGAAACTGCAGTCAAGGACAATGGAACAAAATGTCTTGATTGCGAATATAAATTGTATCAATTTAATACGCTTTGTTGCTATATTTGTTCGAATTTGAATGCAAAATGTTCAGATCTTGGGAGTTAAAATCAAATATATTGGTGTTACTAGTTCATACTCTAGTCGAATGTATCATTATATTTCTTTGTGACAAAGTGCTATATATTACTGTTCATTTTTTCTATTTTATTGATTTTGACCTGACTCCCATACTGTGGTATTCATATCACCTCCGAAATATTAAAATGTACACAATTCTTATTATAACCCCACTTCAAAATATGCAATGGGGGCTATATGGGAATCACCACTTGTTCCGTCATGTCACATAACATGGTTTTCCATGAATTATTTCTACCAAGCCTAGTTGTGTATATTGTCGGCACATTCTGATTGTGGTCCTGTAGTGATAGATAGTGATAGATAATTTCATTGTCTTGACTGGCGGCCATCTTTGAATTTATCAAAAATATGTCTGACAAAGCGGTATTGTGGGGGTATTAATCTCCTTCAGTGATAGCTCTAGTTTTGATTAGTTTTACTACTAATATCACAATAAGACTACATGTGAAAAGCTTAATAAAGTATCTTTCAAATGATATAAAGTTTCAAAGAACATGAAAAAGAATTTATGCTTTAGAACTAGTAAAAAACGGATTTTACCTAAAATTCGTTATCAGCTCTATTGATCAGTAAATGGACACTATCGTATAGCGGTCACTGTATTAACATGCAAATGTGAGGTATTAAATGTTTATGAATATTAATGAAGTCATAAAAAAGACGATCTTCAAGACAATGTTTTTGATATTTCTCTGAGGCAAAAATTTACTGACCCACGAATCGTCTAAGTTGAGTGTATTTTGTAGAAAAAAAACTTACGAAAATTAAAATCATCAACACAAATCATTAGTTGAATGTCTTAGCTTTAAAATTGTGTATAAATCAAAGGAATTAAATGCATTTTTTCCCCTTCGCATTGCTATTTAAATTTGGTGGGTCGCCATTTTCAAGCGTGTTATGCGCGACAATGGCGGCTGCCATTTTTTAAAAATCTGAAACTGTATCGGTGATGCAAAAACTCAGTTATTCTACCAATATGCGCGCATAGAATTGGTGATGCAATCGTTATTTAGTATTAATTTAGTCAACTTATGTCATTTTCAAATTTGAATTTTTCGGCAAATTTCAATCAAAATCTCGGTCATCAAAACATTGTACATCCTAACTGTTTTACATAATTACGATGTTTATTCTTTAAATTGGAGACTTGTATTAATGAACAAAGGATTTATATGTGTTTTGACACAGACAACTGTACAACCATAGTTAAAATACTCAAAATATTCGACATGGACCTTGGCGAGTACCTGTGAAGTTGCATAAGTTGGATACGCTGATGTTTGGATAAGAGTTTATTTTCAGAGTTTTTTGTCAAATTAAAAGTATGTAAGCTTGTAATAAGAGTCTTAGATGTTTTCTTTTACCATTTTTGTATTCTGTTTTATGAGTACAAGTCAGGTGTAAGTCCAGATGTTTTTGACGAGCAAATACTGACGAGCGGCATCTCGAGCTTGACTGTTATGACAGCTTAAAAGCTGTTTGGCAATTGTCAGGTGTAGATAAGGTGATATTTTTAGTCATTCAATGAAAAAAAATGGATGATTAATACATTGATTTCTATCAAATAAATTGATACTCGCATCTGGCTCGCTTGCTTCAAGATGCATTGTTGGATTGTTGAATCGTCTTGCCCCTAATATCTTTAATTCTTGTTTAGTGAATGAAACAATAGAAGAAAAATCTGTTATATAGTCTAGAATGAAGTAGTTAATAAAAATTGAATGATATAAGGGTTAAAAACAAAATATGTATTCTTATTGTTCTCGTTTCAGTTGTTGGAATTGTTCGATAGTGAGGACCCCAGGGAAAGAGATTTTCAGAAAACTATATTGCACAGAATCTATGGAAAATTCTTGGGGTTAAGAGCTTACATTAGGAAACAAATTAATAATATTTTTTATAGGTAAGTATTTTTGATCATTATAATGAATACTTTCAATTTACGTATGAAATATGAGACATACGTACAGGCTGTCAAGCGGTCCTTATTTTTCCTACTGTTTCCTTATTTTCCTTATTTTTTTTATTTCTACCTACTTTTTGGTCCAAAATTCCTGAAATTTCCTACTTTTTGGGTTCAAATTGTGTACTTCACAGAGACCTTATATAATAGTTAGAAAATAGTAGTATATTTGTAGCATCTTTTCAATTGGGAGTGCATATAAGACTGGACTCATCTTGTGAGACTGTACAGACTGGGTGTGCAGACTGTTGGCATGTGGCTGCTTATTTAATGATCATGCCAAGGTGAAAGATGTATAATTGTCGAAAGACCTGTCTATGCAGTCTCGTCAAGATGTTTTCTAGTTAGCAATTTATGTCTGTGAGTGAATGCAAAGTTCTGCTCAAACGTATGTAAAAACTCCTACTTTTTTAGTACAAATTCCTTATTTTTCCTACTTTACTACTACTTTTTGGTAAATTTTATTCCTACTTTTTGAAAGATGATCACTTGACTGCCTGTACGGATAAAATCTATAAAATGCTGACGTCACTAAATATATTTCATAATGTGTAAGCTTTTCTTTCAATTAAATTAGATAAAAGCATTTCTTCTCAGATTTGTTAAGCTGACATGATTTTACTAAAAGTTGAATGAGAAGTTCAGGTTGTTTATGTGTCTGTTGTCTAGCAAACTGTTGCTATGGTAACCAGTAATTGCTGAATGTTCAGTTAATTCTCAAATGGTTTGCATTGGAATAGATTGATAATGAAATATTGGAGAATATTTATTATATTTGTTCCTATTTTATGTGATGTGGAGTAGTTTTATAAAATATGATAGCAGTGTTTTCATGAATATTGCTTCTAGATGGAAGTAGTTTTCTGTTCGGTCACAGTGTTTACGTTGCAATAACTTTGTAGGTTAAGTAGCAGATAAAAGATGCAGTCAAACATCTTAAATTGAAGGACTGTTAGAAAATGTTCATGATTCTGTTACTAGTATTAGAATGTACTTATCTTAACGATTGATTGCTCTGTTTATTGGTTTGGAAGAACTTGTACAGTGGTTTGTTGCACATTTTATGTTGTTTTATGATAAGGCAGGGTTGGCATGGTATTTACCTTTGCGGTATTTACAGGTAGTAATTCTCCGTATTTCCCGTACTCATTAATTTTATGAAAGTGGGAAATACTCCAAATTTCCACAAAATGTAGTTTATTATCACAAATTTGTCATGAAATAAGTGACAAATAAATATTACTTACATGCCCACCTGTAATAACCTTTAATTTTTGGAAAATGCCTAAAAAAATTCTCGAAAACCTACAGAAACCTCCAATTCCCTCTTCAAACATGTAGATGTTTACACTCAGTTTGCTGAGCTGAGATTTGTGAAATGTTTTCACTCTTCTATCATTAGATATATTATACACGTACAACAATGTACTACATTTATTTAGTAAAGAAGTACCCCGGACTATGCTCTGTGTCACTTAATGATCCATCAATAATCTGGTGATTTATTATATATATACAACAATGTAATGTTACTTTGTTTGCAGCATACTATTTAAATAGTACAGAAGTGCCTTGGGCTATACTCTGGGTTCTGTGTCATTTGAAATTATCCGTCAATAATGTGGTCTAGAGAGGGTCTAGAGCTTAAACTTATGGTCTCAACAGTATTTCCCGCCGTACTGCGAACTACGAGTATATCCCGTCTGTTTGCCAACCCTGTAATTATGGTACATATTTTCACTGTGACTGAGGCTGAACTGTTGATAGTCTTGAAGGCAACATTTTAACATGATTTTATACAAAAATCTTGCAAGTTCTTTTAGGTTATCAGAGTAGATGGGTTATTTTTATATTAGAGAATGAATTATGTGTGTTCTTTACAATAGAGGTTTGCATTTTAGTGGTGCTCAGATTAAGGAGGTCCAACTGTACAAGTAATATGGAATATGCAGGTCTTGGTAATTGTGCTCACAAGTTAACAATTTTATATCAAACAAAACAATCTCTTTACTTTATCCAAGTCGCTCAACATATTAGTAGTTTAATGTAGGGGCACCTTTGTACTTTGGATGTATTTCCAGTTACGAAATATATTACATGTGTTGGCTGTTTGTTTTCATGAGATTTCATTCTGATTTTCAGTTTTATATATGAAACAGAAAGGCATAATGGAATTGCAGAACTTCTAGAGATTTTGGGGAGGTAAGTTTGAATAAAGTTACATAATTTTTTACATCAGTAAGGCTGCTGTTCACTTTATATGGGTCATCAATATTTCCAGAAAGAAAGATATAATCTAGTTACCTTTGGCTGTCTGGATAAATTTACTGTCATTGCAGCCATTTTGGTTTTGGAGCCATTTTTATCATGCCTTCTCCATTAAAATTTAAGAAGTCAAACCATTTTCATATACTTATATACTTATGCAACTAATTGTTACTGCTGAAAAAGCTTGTAGGAACTAGCGCTAAAAACAGGTTAGGTAGCTTTGTTAGTGCGATTCATTCAAGTTTCTTCTCATCTTTTCAGTATAATTAATGGCTTTGCTCTGCCTTTAAAAGAAGAACATAAGGTGTTTTTATTGAAAGTTCTTCTTCCACTGCACAAAGTGAAGTCGCTGAGTGTGTACCACCCACAGCTGGCCTATTGTGTGGTACAGTTTCTAGAGAAGGATCCCAGTCTCACTGAACCTGTAAGTTTTAGTTCAATACTTTCTGTCATTGTTGGGAGTTGAATATTGAATCAGTAATTGTTGAGTTCTGACTGAAATTTGAATTCTCATTAACTTCACAGATAAACCGGAAGATGTATTTCTTTGCCCTGAACAATGGGATATAGTTATTGTACTGTCCGTCTGTAACTTGGTTAATTCATTAGGTCATACATATACCAATTGATATAAATATGTGATGAAAGTATTATGCTTATTTGAATCATTATTGAATCCTCGTCAGTGATAAAGTAGTATTTATGTGTATAATGATGAGGTGTAGTTCGATCTCACAATCTTTGGGTTGCTTGGTTGACATGTACACAATCTAGTTATCATTGTGTTAATGTTACTGTATTATATTTACAGGTTATAATGGCTTTGTTAAAATTCTGGCCCAAAGTTCACAGTCCCAAGGAGGTAAGGTCTTTTATCAAAATGTTTATGAACTGCTCTTAGCCTTGCTGTGATTAGCTGCCGTTTAGAAAAACATAATAATTCTATTATTGATAATACTATCATTTAAACTAACTAGTTGGCAAAGAAGTTGAAAGTTTCGGTTAGTGATTGTCATCATCCAGTGTCTTGCATCTGTCTCTGTTTGCCTTCAAATTGCAACTTTTCAGAATTAATTGGCAAAGTTTGTTATAGTTCTGTGTGAAATACTTTTAATGTGTAGAAAAATGTTATTACCAGAGGTTGGTGTTGGTTTCTGTTTTATGATTCATTTCATTTCAATTATTTTATAGTTTTTCGCCAATTTTTATAAATATATATTAATTATCATTAGCATATTTAATAAAAGAGTGTATTTATTTGTCCAGGTGATGTTCCTTAATGAGTTAGAAGAAATATTAGATGTGATAGAACCTGCAGAATTTACCAAAGTTATGGTACCTTTGTTCAAGCAGTTAGCCAAATGTGTGTCAAGTCCACATTTTCAGGTAAATCTATTGTGTTCAGAAATGTTGTAGTGTTCGCTACAGCAGTCAGATTTTACCATACTGAAAGTTTTGTTTCCAGCTTTTACCATACTGGATGGGTTTACCCAGTGTATCAGATGGTTAGACACATCTGGTGAGCTTCGGTAGTATATGGGACGTAGGACAGAGGAAATTCTTCCTGTACTGTTTCTAAATATGTTGAGTATGAGAAATAGTTTCAGGGTGTAACTATTTCCGAACACAGCAAATTAGATATAATTACCATTTGGTCAAGTTTTGTCTCTTTGTACTACAAAGAATAATAGAAATCAATCAATGTGATGTTTAAAAGTTTTACATATTTGGTATTCTCATATGCTTACCTTAGTCTTTATTACTTGATTTGTTGTTTAATTGGTCTTTATGACAGCTTACTGATTATGTATTAGGTTACTTTGTATTCCCACCATTATTAGGACACCATGGTCATGTGAAGTACAATTATCTCTATACTAGTCAAATACTGCATTAGAATATTCTGTAATAATCTAGAGCAGCGCTGAATAATTTTGTGGGGTTAATTCGAAAAATTGTCAGATCTGTTGTTGTCATTCTGCCCAATGCGTTAATGTTAAGGTTTGGTATCAGTTTTGCAATACACTAAGTATCTCAGTTACTATTGAGCTAGAGTTTTGACTATTCAGACATGTAAATGATGTCTAAATGATATGCTACTTAATTAGGTTATGTTTTCAGCTTAAACCTGGTTAAATTTTAGCAGTAACAGCCTTCTATTGTGTCTGACGCAATTCATTACATTTCCTGACTATTGTTCTATTTTCACTTGTTTCTTACCTGTTACTTATACTCTTGTATTCAGAGGGAATTAAGGTTCCTGATTACGCTATACATTTGTTTACGCATTAATAGCTTACATATTTAACCTGGCTGTTTTAACAGGACGTTGCATTTCTTCAAACGTATTTGAAATCACACTTTTTTGCTCACTAGAGCTTGAAATGCTAATAGTGACCTTATAGGAGCATTTGATGTTTGTTGTCTGTTTGTCACCTGTCAGTGGTCCACTTCTCTTTAGCAATCTCAATCAAACTTGTTTTATTTTGGTCAGGATATATCATGTTTAATTATGCACCATGGTCAGAAGTTATAGCCTTTGGTTATTTGATAGCTGTTCATTATAGAAAAATATCTAATTTAACCACATTTACTCTCTATCACCTATTTTTCCCAAATCTGAACCGTATAAATTATGTAGACAGAATTTGTATGACCTCAAGATCCCCATTAGACTTCGTTTAAACATCATTTCTTCACCAAAGATGATAATATTTTGTACATGTATGCCTACTTACTGTAATATTTTTGTCCAATTTAAGCATGTTGAGTGAAGTGAGCAATATGGGGCCATCTAGAGTATTTTAGTGTCCTTTCTAATTAGCACTCGGATATGTTTTAAATATTGTTTTGTGAATCAAAATTTTGTTATCATTCATGTATTGAATTGATGAATGCTGTTTAATCAAATCTGTGACTGAATTGGAGGAGACAATCGGTGTCAAATTAGAAAGTTGATGTCAAGATCACATACAAAAAATTTCTGAAATATGAATGGAGGATATATAGTTACTTCTACTCGAGCCAGTTGGAACAAAGATTTTATTTATTTATATGCAACAGAATTATAACAAAAATACTAATACAATTGAATTTCTAGTTTATCGAAGCTTGTTCCTTACAGTATTTGCAAGTATATGATGCTGAAAAATAATACAATGTTTATTTCTCTAGTTTCCGAAGCTTGTGATGGTGTTAAAGATAAGAGTTTTGTATTTGCAGGTTGCAGAGAGATCATTATATTACTGGAACAATGAGTACATTCTCAGTCTTGTTGCTGAGAACATTGATTTTGTTCTTCCTCTTATGTTTCCCTCTCTGTATAAAACAAAACATCATTGGAACAAGTAAGGGATGACATTTCAATATTATGCCAGCCTTTTTGAAGCATGCCTTTTTCTCCCATATATTACTGGTTTGTGTTATTGTGGCAAGAATTTTGAATATTTTGGAACGAGTGTCCTATGATTTTCTGTATGGTTAAATTGAATCCAATGAGAAGAAAGTATTTCAAGCATTCTGGAATGATTTCAGTTGAAGCCATGTTGCCTTTGTTCATTATCACCAATTACAGAATTTATTTTGCTATTAGGTATTTTATATAATTGATCTAAAAAAAGATTATTGAGTGCTTAGTAAAATGCTGCTTCAAACAATTTTAGAAAGATATATTAGTCTCATTGTCATGGTGAAAATGATACTGATTAATTTTGTGTAATCTACCATACATTGTTTGGTATTATTTCTAAGTGAGAAAAAATATTAACTATATTGGAAGAGAATGAATGTTGATTTTGTTATTTTAACCAGATTTTCAACCTTGGTTATTAGGTTTTGTGTGTCATTCAGGCATGCGGGCAGACAAGCAGCAATAAACATGTGTTACCAGTCAATAACTTAATACAGATTGACATATTGTCCCAAACTTAGATGAATAACTGGCTGCTATGGGGCATGGCTTAGGGTAGTACTTTGGCCTACTGGGGTAATCGTCATTGTTAATAAAGTATAAGAACAGTTTTGGTCCAATTACTCGAGTTTGGATTGACTTATTCCAACCGAACTGGTTGTATAGCAATTTTGTATCAGGCCCACCTTGGTATTGTAAAGGGTGCCATCATAGTTCGGGTCTAAATGACATATTGAGATGAAACTTGGTATGTAGATGGTATATAGGAAGAGAAAGACATAAGAAGTGAAGGTCACTGTAACTGACCTTTTTCTGCCCAAACTTGTGAAGCAGTTTCATACAGAGACTCCATAGGAATTGAATTTCGGATTGCAGGGGCAAAGGTCAAGTATGCTGTTACAAACATGGTGAAACAAAAGTCATATGATTACTCAAAGTTAGAACTGAGATATTGAAGTTGGTTTGTACATTGATTTTGAAAAAGAGATGTTGATATTGTCCTTTGGGTTGTTGGAGTATGGGTCACTGTTATTAATTAAAACACTGTTTCAGCCTATTAGCTAAATATGGAATGACATGCATTCATCATGGTATATGACAGGCTGTACCCAAACCTGTATTTGGGGCTACTGAGATCAAGGTCAAAAACGAAAAATCGAAAATGTTGAAACACCTGGTTTAATGGCATTGTCATGTTTTTTTTTGTTTCATTAGGAACGACGTACATATAGATAAGTTTCACAATATTCATCAATTCTTATTTGACATCACTGTGTGATTTAAACTGTTAAATTGTGTGCTTCAAAGATTTTTTCTGTTTGTGGTGTAAAGAAAATTTGTTCAACTGGCAGTAACTGCATGGTCAATTTGTCTTCAGTGTATGAAAAAAGCAAAATTTGTTAAGAAACTTTTTTTTTTGCCTGAAACCTTATGTTTTGTTTACTGCATGTGGGAAACTTAAATATATTCTATGTCTGACATCATATGTACAGTTACGTGATTGGGTTTCCATTGTGAAAATTCTGCCATCAGTTTTGTTTGATATCTGGAATATGTAATACAAAATTCACATATTTATTTTGAATGCCTTCACATGTATTGCAAAAAAACTTTTCAAAATACAGGTGATCAATTTGATACTGTAAAATGTATAGTATTACAATCATACTGTGCATATGATTCAGAGTACTATTTGTATTTGTTAAAGACATAAATGATTCATTGTTACGGATTTGATTATATTTTAATCTCTCAGAGTTAATGATCTCGGTCAGGAACATATAAACATGAATTGTTTTTATAGTTCATTCAATGCTCGGGCCATATTCATGAACATCATGACATGGATGTATTTTTCAGACAAAATTTTTTTTCCCAAATGAATGCATGTTGTTTTTTGTGACACATCCACAGTTTGAAGCATTTCATGTTTTCTTTCCTGTTTAGAGTTGCCTGTTTGAAAGAATATACTATAAAACCTCGAAAATAAGACCTTCATTGGTTTTGAAGACTGTTTGTCTGATTAATGTCATATTAATAAGATGGTCTTAATTTGAGGTGTTCTTTCAGTGAGGTTTTACTGTAGAATGAAATCGGAAACAATGAATTGTTTATTTAAGACTTGTTCTATATTTTTCTCCTTGTTATTTATTAACAATGTGCCTGATTTTAATTCTGTGTTTTATGTTCAGTATTTGTTTTCGTTTGTTCAGGTTGCAGAGAGAGCTCTATATTTTTGGAACAATGAGTATATTTTGAGTCTTATCAGCGACAATGCAGCGACAATTTTGCCCATCACTTTTCCAGCATTGTATAGAACAAAAGAACATTGGAACAAGTAAGCAAGCTCGCAGCGTCTTCATTTATGTCCATCTTGCGATGTTTGATTATATTTTATGTTGATGGCATGACACAAGTTGCATGATACCTTTCTATAATCGTAACTGTTACAAAAGCTTGCTATTATAAATTTTATGTTGTTTTTGATATATACGCAATGTGTTTGAACATTCGATTATTCCTCAACATTCTTACTTACTTTGCATTGAAGAATTTTTATGCGAAAGATTATGTAGTTATAAGAGGTTTTTATACATGGAGTCACGTTTTTTGTGTTCAGAATACTAGACTTTGTGAAGATTTGAATTAATTGTCTGTTTTTGTCTCGTAAGTAGTCCATCTAGTACAACAAAAGCGAAAATCAATAAAATAGATACGAAGGCAGCAAAATTGCCGTTTTATTTATGTAGAAGTTGTTAATTTCTTGAGGATAATCAGGAAAACCTTTTTCATGGGGAAAGGATTTGCATTAAATGGCTCTTTTAGCTTCATTATTGTGATGGAATTATTGCCAAAGCTGATGTATTGTCAGCATTTAGAATACAACCGCATTTCTGGTTTCATAGACTTATGTTACGTAGGGTTTATGATGTCTTATAGCATATATGGTATGCATAGGCATGGAATATAAGATTCAGAAATTGAACTATTTATGGTGTTAACATAACATGTTGAGCACAAAAGAGTTCGATATTATGAAAACAAACCCAGTGAAAATCAGCATTACACTAAAAATACGATTATACAAAGATCATTATCTGCTGTTTTGGAGTAGAGCTGATATCTCGTTCTATTTCTGTTTTACAGAACAATACATGGATTGATATACAATGCCTTAAAGCTGTTTATGGAAATGAATCAGAAATTGTTTGATGACTGCACGCAGCAGTATAAAACTGAACGACAGAAGTAAGTATTCACTTGTTTATGTTTCCATCTTTTTGAAGATACCAAATCTATCTAAATACAACTTTTATGTAGGTAAAGGACTAAAGAAGACGAAGGTCGAGTATAAGGTCACAGGGGTCAAGGTCACTGCTGTTTGAAATAAAATGTTGGTTTATCTATACCATAAATAATAACATGTAATTGACTTCTTGGCATGAAACTTGTACATTGTACAATATTGCTTACATCAAGACCAGAGGACTGTGTTGAGTATGGGGAAACACATTTGTTAAGTCACTGTCATCGAACAAGAATATTAAATTCCACTCAATATCTACACTTAAGATGTTGTTACTTTCACCAAGCGTTGTATGCAGCTAGTTTGCACCTGACAACGTTTGGGTTTGTGATTGGGGTCATTCGAGTTCACTGTTGCCCCAATTACAGTGCTAATTTTGTATTCACAACTTTTTTTGACCTAACTTCAAACATGTAACAATAAATTATTAAAGTAGTACAGGCTTTACTTAATTAATGTTAGAAGTGTGTTTCAATTAGCTATGCTATTTTGTATTCTTTCGGGTCTGAATGATCTGTTTACCTTTATAGCTTGCAGTTCTTGTCGTAATAAAGATAACCAGACATATCTATATTCGGTGGGTTTTTTTTAATAACAACTTCCTAACTTACAGGGTTCAGTAAAACATATTCAAGATGTATTAATGTTTTATTGTTTACAGGGAGAAAGAAAAATTGAAGTCAAGAGAAGAAACATGGGTGAAAATTCAGAATCTGGCGAAGGGAAATCCGCAGGTGAGCGTGAGTGAATACTAACATTTCTTCCATATGGATTCCACTTTCGTATTGATTGACTAAGTTCACTTTCTATCATCTGTACAGTCAGGGATTCATTTCTTAAAATCTTTGAGTCTGATTAATTTTTAGTTGTTTGTATTCGCGTTCAAACCAAATGTTTATCAAAAAGGTGCATTATTACCAATATTATGCTCGATTTGTGTCTTGAAAATCATGTTGTTACTACATGACTGTACAGATCAGATGAAAAGTACCAAACATACGAAAAACCATTTACTAATGTGCACTGATAAATACCTCGCACTATTTTAGATAGACTCAAAAATCACATATATTTCCATTAGTTAGATATGTAGTGTTTTAGTGTTTACATTTTTCTATGTGCACTTGTCACCTTGGTTGGTTGCACATTGGGCTAATGACAGTACTGTATTTTCTCATAGTTTGACCTTAATTTTAAGTAGAGTGGGAGTTTAGCTCCTGTTCAGCTTCTTCTTACTGTTAGAGATTTTCTTGATGCTTCATAGTCGCCACAATGGCAGTCCGGTGTATGTGTGTGTGAATTTCTGCTTCCGTCCGGACCATTTCTCTGTCACTTATTGGAAGATTTTCAAATGACTTGGCACAAATATTCACCATGATGAGATGGAGTGTGGCATGCAAGACCCATGTCCGTAGCTCATAGGTCAAGGTCACACTTAGAGGTCAAACGTCAAAACTAGATCTAAAACATCTTGTCCGGACCATTACACTGTCATTTATAAAGGTCTTTTCAAATTACTTGGTACTAATGTTCACCATGATGAGACAGTGTGTCGCGTGCAGGACCCATGTCCGTAGCTCAAAGGGCTAGGTCAAACTTGGACGTTAAACATAAAAAAAATGTGTCTAAAACATCTTACTGGACTATAACACTGTCATTTATTGAGGGAATTTCAATTTACTTGGCACAAATGGTCACCATGATTAGATGGCTTGTTGCGCACAGGACCCATGTCCGTAGCTCAAATGTAAAAAAATGAGTCAAAAACATCTTTTCCGGAAAATTTACACTGTCGTCTATTGGGGGGGATTTTCAAATTACTTTGCACAAATGTTCACTATGGTAACCTTATGTGTTGTGCAAGACCCATACTCTACCAATACGTAGCTCAAAGGTCAAAATCACATGTATAAGTCAAAAATGGATATAATAGATATGTACTGTATAGCATTATATAACCATATTCTCTTAATCTCTTAACAATTGGCGGGCTCGACATGTTGCCCTTGGGCATCTAGTTTAAATCTTCACAATATATAAATGTATTCAGAAATGTTTAGCTTGAACTTAATCATTTTACATAGATTGTAGAACATGTCCTTACACTTTATACTAATCACTCTTGATGTACTTGCATCAAATTCAGGCATTCTGAAGTTCCTTATAAACCCCGCTTAAAGTGGGGCTCAAACTCCGACATTTGAATCAGTACTCTGGTGTTCTGTAGCTCTTCAGTCTCTTTAACTTGGTTAAATGAATTTTCACCAACTGTGTATCATGTAATTTAATTGATTATTTAGCCCTTTCTGTCGATTACGAATAACTTGCAATGAAATAGCAAATTCTAGTAGAAAAAAACAATTTGTCACTGCTGAACACCTTAGTCTGTGTAGTTATTATTCAACTTTTTTAAAAACTTCACAATTTCATATCTCAGTACTAGTAGAAAATCCCTATTATAACCAACAATGTTTATTCCCTGTATGTGATAGAATTTTTTTAATGCAGTATCCTAGGAGCAATAGATAATAACAGGAATTTACAAGTGACTTCTATGAGGTTCAAATGCACCATCACTATGACAACAGAGCCAAGCACTCTAGAATCTACCAGTGTACTGATAGTACTTATAACAATTCAATATTTCAATATAACTTATATTAAGGAATATTTTTCGGTGTAATTCTATAGTATTACATGTACTGCAGTACTGTACTTTCTCTTTCGAGAGTTTGTGTTTTTATTATGAAATTGATTGTATATTTGTATATTGTGACAGTGGTGATATGATAATTGTTAGAGCAGTTGTTGTGCTGTGTTATGCCTTGTACTGTATTTAGAGCTTGTGTGCATGCACCAAATGCCTGTGACACTCAAAATCCTGCAAATTTTCAATCAAGTTAATTATCATGAGGTGTATGTTTCCCATGACAATGGACTGAAGATAATTAATGCCATGTCAGTTGTCTTCCACCTTCAGTTGCTTGAGGAAGAACAAGTACTGGTTAGGTCCGTTGATTGTCGTACATAACTGTTATACTGTTAGACTGTTAAAACAAGGCGTACAACTCATAACTCATTGAAAGTATATTATCATCTGTGACAAGAATATTCCGGAATAACAAGTAAATTCTCAAAATGAATTTTGCAAATTGTTTGCCTTTTACTGTTAGTTGATTTGCATATTTTGTTGCATCTTGTACTAACACTTTGTCTTGTCTGACTGTTACAGTTTAAAGTGTTTGGGCAACAGAATTCAGAAATTGGAAATCCAAGCACACCTAACAGCATGAATGACGAGGATGAAGTAGTGTTAGTATCTCTGGAAAAACTGGAGAAAGAAGCTGTGGAGGTAATACCCTCTCAACTAGATAATGCTTGTGTTTTGTGTCTTGCCAATTATTCACTTAACTAGTGAAATATGCAAGTCTGGTTTACCTACCTACCTACCCTAGTTCTGTGTTCTGACCCTGAATTTTGTATGGATTCTGAAGAATAAAAAATGATAATGCTACTGATAATTCATATAGTTAATTAAAATAACTTGAAAGAAGGAAGTTAGCTGTTTTCACTCAGTACATAAAATGAATGTCCATCTGTATCAAAATAAACCCGGTCAAAGCTTTATAACTCTCATTACCTACAATTCCAAATAAAATTGGAAATTAGTTAATATTTTCCAACCTTCTAACCCTATCTTTTTAATGTAATTTGGCATTAAATTGAGATTGATGTTTTACACCTTCATGATGCATTTCTTATTCAATTTGAATCCTACCAATATTACCTTACAATAAATCAATGTGAGTTTATTTTCTGTATGAATGAAGAGTATCATTTGACATAAGCTTATGCCAGACAGATGTTTTCTAACATGTCACTTCAAACATATCTGAGAGGTACCACATGTTATATTTTGGTTCTTATTTAAAGGTCCTTGCATGTGTTTGGCTTGCAGGTACTTGCTTTTCTGTTGATATGTCTCTTATTGTTATTGAAAAGTGTCTGTTTATCCTCACATACAAAGTTTTAAGGGGGTATATATTAGTCATCTTATGGTTTCTAGCAAATACTGTTGCAAACTGTATCCACACTTTAACTCCTACATATGATCACTACGTAGTGAAGACGTCTTGTTACTGGGTTGGTTGAAGCATTACAGAGTTATGTGCCCTGGAACTTAGACAAATAGGTTAACAATGGCATTACAGGACGGAAGGTGGAAGGTGGCACAAACTTCGTTACAGTTTTAAGGGCTTTTCTATAAAACCATCAAGTTTAGACATCTTTTTCAAAGCATCGCAGTTTTTTGGACTCGTGGTCTTCGACAATTTGTGTTAACTGGCATTATTGTACTTAGGAATGTGTGTTTCCTTTCATTTTTGTATGCATTCCTTATTTACTGTTTAAAGTTCTAGACATTATGTTTGTCAGTTATTCCTCTCAGAAAGTGGTATTGAGGGATTATCAATATCTTTCAATGATGTATTTAGTTTATATCAGTATTAATGTTGTTAAAAGTGTTGTACATTAACTTCAAAGCTGATTCAAATGTATTCTATTTATTCTTACAGATTTGTAGGAAAAAGCCAAAAGACAAGCCTTTACTTCGGAGGAAATCGGAATTACCACATGATATCACTATGATAAAAGCGTTGGATGGTCATAAAAGACCGGATGATTATTTACATACCAATTCTGAGTCATCTAACTGATGATTATTCTACATTTTCCTGTTAAAAGGGTGAACCAACTGGTTATTGTTATCACTGATCAGTGATTCTTTGATGGAACCCTTGTGGGAACGTGACCTGAATATGAAATAATTATATAACCATGATGTTTATACCTGCATCTATATTCTGGAGAATAATGCAACAAAAACAAGGAAATTATTCTGTGTTCTCAAGAAACTTCAAACTTTTTGTTGTTCTACAATCATGTTTCATATATACAACATTATTATACAGAATTTCTTTTTATTTGTATAAACTTTAGTACCATTTTTAACATCATTTTTAACAAGACTGTAACCGAACTCATTGTGATTGTTGACTCATTTTTCCACAATTTTGTAGTGGGGTTTTCTATGTATTGAAAATTGTTATTTATTTTTTTTATGCATTCATTATGTTAGACATTCGAATCTTAGCTCGCATTCCAAGAAACATTTAAGTGCTGTTTTGTGGCTTACGTTTTCTTTGAAAAGCTTTTCATTAGATGTATTGATTTAAAAAAATGTGTTTTAGCATGAATCAAATAGCCAGTGTAATTTCATGGATGTTTTCGTCACTTAGTGATTAGGACTTGTGTAGTTCAGCTTCTTATAACAGTTTACGTGTAACATCTTAATGTTGGAATATTTTTCTAGGTATTAAAGTGTGGTATGTTAAAAATCACTAACTGGAAGGTTGCTGCATGGAAACTTAGTATCATTATTTGTAGGGTATCCTTAAACATTGTTTGTTTGGCATCACCTTACCCTGCAATATTTAGGTGGGCAGGTAGGTAGGGTAGTAATTTTTTATTTATTACTTTTAGTAATCATTCAAGTTCCAACTATTAATACGCAGCCCCAAAACTTTTCCCCACTCCAACACCTGAACTTTTTTTTTGAGTAGTGGCCATTTTCAGGGGTATGTAGGGATATGCCAAATGAAGAATTATCTAAATATGACCTTAATTTGAAAAGTTTTGATGATTCTTTTGCAATGGTTGTCATACAAAATTGGAGTTACGGATTAACTATTAATGTGATATTGTATGGAGTATCCATTACATCGTGAAATGCAAGTCATAGATAATGAAGCACATGTCTCAGAATTCTCCTGGTATGTTTTTGTAGTACATGAATTAAAAAAAAATGTTAGTATGCTCAGTTCAGGGATAATGTATATTGTTCATCTAACGGTCTTATCTTGTCAAGTAGTTTTTTAACTTGACACTTAAATATTATGATCCATAAAGCCAATTTGGTTTATACTGGGAACAAGTGTATTTACCCCAGTCTGCATAAGTTTGTGCTTGTTAACTTGGTTTTTCCAAAGAATAATACACTGCTTCACAGAAATATGCTCTTTGACTGTCCATTAACATAGTCTGTGTTGTTTTATTCTTATTATTATGTAGACATGGTAGAATAGGTAATTGAAGAAATTATATCATTTATTTTTTTCTTCTGATTATGGTAATTATCACAAAAATATCTTCCCCTTGTAGTCTGGATGGTTCATTGTTTGATAATACTAAGTTATCATCTTGAAAACACTAGTAGGCTAAATGACTCATTGTTTGATAATATTAAGTTATCATCTTGAAAACACTAGTAGGCTAAATGACTCATTGTTTGATAATACTAAGTTATCATCTTGAAAACACTAGTAGGCTAAATGATTCATTGTTTGATAATATTAAGTTATCATCTTGAAAACACTAGACTTTCAAGTTGGAAATATACCACCTAACATTCAAATTAATTGTAATGGTCAGACTGTTGGGGTCCCAATGCCACCATGATTTTTACAATAATTTTTTGTGTGGTCTAATAATTTGTTAGGCATCAACAAATGCACTTTGAGATAATGGGATCATGTTTCTCAAATACAGCATTTGTACTGTACACATAATAAACTCAGTTCATGGTTTGCAATTAAATATGAACAAACATAGGTGGTTAAATGTTGAAAAAGTCTCTGTTTGCGGACCTCTCTTCTTGTGTCTGTGCAACACTGTTTGCATGTTTATTGCTGAAGGAAGTATTACCTCACCATGTTTTGTCTGAACAGTTACTGAGATAGAAAACAGGTCAAAGAATGATCATCTCGACGAGTTGTTCAAGTCTGTGTTGGTATCACCATATCTGTTTGTTGTTTATGTCATTGACGATGTACAATCTAGTTCTGCAAGCTTTTCCCTGTGATGTAGATTTTGTTCAGTGATAAGTGTGTGTGTGTGTGTATAGAATAGTATGCTTGTGCTTTTGCTTACCCAAATTTTTCGGATGTATTATTGTAGTTGCTGATTTCATTTATAGAAACGTCGATTTTTGAAACATTGTGCTATAAAACAAATGATTGGACTAGTTCTATATATTACACTGCATATTGTGACTGTTATTCCTGAGGTAGAATTGAAACGTTATTACTCCAGTGTGTCTGATTTTATTGGCAAATAGTAAGTTTAGAAGATTTCTTGCGATGAAAGAATTATTGAAGCATTTGGTTTTTTTCTAGATAGGCAAAATCACTCAAAATTAAAAGGCTGTATGGCAAAAAATATTTTCCAACTAATTTTACTAACTGCCCTTTCATTCTTTTGAACCCCTATTCACCCCATAGTTGACCAAGTTGTAATATATTTTAATTGTTGCGCAAGCCCTTATCACTCTCTTGATGTAAGTGGATGTATTGTATTATGCAAATTGTATGCATACAATTAATGTATTCTATGCTGGTCATAGAACCTTTTTTGTATTTTGTAACATTTGAAGAAAATATTAAAGAAAACTGATATAAATGAGAATTTGGGGTGAAGAAAAGCAGTAAAGTGGGCGTTTAACTGATTACAAAAAGTGTAATTAGAATTGTACTTGAATTATATGTTATTAATTGCTTACCAGTACTCTGTCAGTCTGTTCGTCTGTCTGCTTGCCTTGTTATTATGACATTTAACAAAATAACTAGCTGTCTTCGTCTTAAGAATTTGACAAACAACTTGAATTATGAATAAAAAAACATGTTTACTTTGTAGTCTGTATGTTTTGTTTCTGATTTATCCAGAATGATAATACAGCAACCTCTCCAAAGCAACATCCTTTGTGTTATGCAAATTTTGACCTTTGTTTCGAGGATTTGCTTCAGAGGTTAAATTGGTAGTTGATTTTTTCCAATGAGAGAGAAAATTGTTATTGAAGAGAAAGCCACTCTGGATAGGTTGTACTAAACTTCAAATTAACTTAAACAAATTAAACTTTAACTTATGTACAAGGGTATGTACATACTTAAGCGGCAAAACACATGTTTTGAGTTGGAGTGATTGAAACAGGACTTGTGTGGTAGCTTATGATTATGATGGAATCAGAATGGACCAATATTTATTTATTGATAAATGTTAATATTTACTATGTTGCTGTGCCAATGTTGGATTTCCTGTATTTCTGCTCTGCGTTCTTAAAAAGGTGTCCAAGTCTATTCAAAAGCTGTTTCAATTCCAGTCATAAACTGTGGATACAGTTTTATGAATTACATGTGCATTCTGGGACTGAACACAGACTTGAACTGTAATAGGATAGGTGAACATACTTGTAGTATTCATTGAGCGAATGATGTGTTAAAATTATTTGTACATATGATAGCATTGTTTAAAATGAATGATTCATTTAATTTACTCATTCATACAATAATAGAAGTATTGGTAACTATTGACACCAGCATTTTTTTTAAATACTTGCTCTGTAGCATACATCTCTAGATATCAGACTAGATTTCTTTGTAAACTTTCTCTGAAATGTATGTGTACTGTCCTGTACGTAAACAACACATGAGTCATTGTATTTTCAGGTACAACTGAGTATTATATCATGAAATGGCAAATGGTTTGTTTGCCTCTGGACATGACTGTAGTTCTTGCTGCATATGCTTATATGGCAGCGTATAAGAAAATACTGTATATCATGTATGGTGTATGTTGATATAGGCTTTTATGTGATGTATAAATGATTATATGAAATTTAGGTTAGGTGTGAATGTTTCTATTTTTTCTTAAGTTTTGTGGTATGTATATTTTATTATTTATGAGAGAATTAATTTCTTGAGCAGTATTTTAACACATTGTAGCACTTAAACATGTAGTGTAGATCACCTTGCACTTATTTATATTTCAGTATTGACTTGATTATACTATGGGTAGCTAAATGCCAATGTAAATTTAAACAGAATTATACTCAAGGATTTTACAAACGCCTCACTCATTTAGGTATTCTGTTTTTAAATGTGTTCTTTGGTATTTTCCTGATTAAGTATTAAATCCAAAATCAATTAAACTTAATTGAATTGTACTTAATATTACTGAAATAATTTTTTACATCAAACTAGAAGTTTAGCTGGAGTTTTCATCACCTTTTGGATGAAGGGTTTTTTAAGTCCTTGGGTATACACATCCTCTCCTGTCTACTTAATTATTTATATTACATGATTAAGCTCTCTTTCTCAAGAACAAGATTAAGGCAGTGTGTTCATTCTCAGGGTAAATGTTATACCAACATATTGAACACTGAATGTTAGCTTTTTTTCATTATGTTAAAATGACTATTTTAATGCTACTTACCTCTGTCGTGCATTTAAAACATGACAATTTTAAGTTGAAAATGATAAAATTGTTGTGAAAATGTCCACATTACATCTGTTTAAAATAGAATTTATAAACTTGTTAAACTAAGTTATGTAAATAGGACAAGTAAAGTTAACTTGATAACAATTCACATATATAATTTGCTAGTTTTGTTTGTATAATTTTGTAGGAGAAAAAACACTGACATGGACATTGTTATATTATTTTTGCAGGTATTGCTAGAAGTTTTAAATTTTTATCTTGGCATAAGTAGTTACCGATGTCTGGTAGCTTGTAGTTGACTCATATATAAATAATCACTTTTTTACGAGTGGAAACTGAAACAAATATAATGTGTAAGAAGAGGACAGCTCTTGCTCCATTAGTTTTATTCTACTGGCATAAGTAATAATCTCCTCCATTTTTTGTTGGTTATAATTTTGGAAATACTTTTATAAATCAATGCAACTGTTTCTGAGTGATGGTCTTTGTATATAATTGTATTATTTACCAGTAGATAGTTTGTTCATTTTAGGCATAATTTGTATTGTATTCTTGAATGTTTATTGGTAGCCCACTTTTGGCACAAGGAGCTTGGGGGTGAGCTATAGTGATCCCTTGTCTTTGTTGTCTTCTGTCTTCAACAATTTGGTGACCTCATTTCTTGATCAATCTTCATGAGAGTTACTCTGTTTGTATACAGCCACAACATATCGGTCTTGTTAGATAATGGACTAGATAGCGTCAATAACACTTCAATTAAGGTCCTTAAGTTACTGGAGATCACTGTTGTCATATGTCACATTTTTAATATATTAGAGGCCTTATTTCTTAAATTTTCCTGAAACTAGCACAAAAATGCATGTCTTGAGATCTATTGCAGTTAAGATTGCTTGTAATACCACTGTTGATTTTTACCTTATGTTTATGTATTAACTCAAAAAAGTAAAAATGATGTAATTACCTAATATATATATACAACACATCCAAGTTAGTCCGAACACCTAAATGAACTATATTATTGATGTTCTGAAACATGAACAGCCCCGCTGGCACTGTAATATTGAGTGTGTTTTCTTCCCATATATTTTACTACAAATTCCAGTATTTCCTGTGTATGTTTTGTTTTGCTTATCACTTTTTTCTGAAAGCCGATCTAACAGAAATATTTTTTTTACGATTCTGTGATTCAAAAATTTAAACTGCAGTGATCACATTTTTTTGAATTATAAAGGAAATGTCTTCGATTGTTTCAAACTCTAAATTGTATTGAAAAGCTTATGCAATCTGCTGTCTTGATTTCTTTGGAAGATGAATTGTGCAGTCTGATAAGGACTTTAACCAAAAATATCAATTGTACAAGTTGTTTGAATCAAAGTCTAATGTGTGTTGTTCTGTACATGACATCTTGGATTATTTTTGCATGAGAATTATCCTCATTATTACTTTTTGTGAAGTTTTCTTATATATAATCACTTAATTCCCAACAATTTGGTACATGACATTTTTTCATGAACAGACAAGCTTAGGAAGTAAAATCGCAACAAAACTTCTTGTACAAATAACCAAGGAATGTTGCTTTTTTGATGATTAACAATAAATTTCTCTTGATGTATTCATGTTGTCATATTCGTGAAATCTTATCATGGCAAGAAATAAATATGGTATGAGTCGTAAGTACCTGTAATATGATTGAAATACGATTGAAAGCATATGAAGAGTGTTTTAATGTTTTGCTACAAATCAGAATCTTTGGTGATTATTTTGTTATATTAATGACTTAACTAGCAGTATGATGGGCCCAAGTGGAAGTTGCATTATGGGTACATTGGTTTGGGTGAATACTGTTAGCTGACATTTAAATCCCTCTTTTGTATGTTATGAATCCTATGGGGTTGTATATTTGAGTTGCTTCTGTTTCTGATGCTTTCAAGTCATGTATCTGCTCAAAATACTTCTGTTGTTCAAATTATTGTTGCATACATGTGACTGAAATCTGTAATTTGAGTGAGTATATATTGTAATACTACTTGTGATCATGTTATTTGCAATACAGGGAATAAAATCTCTGAACAATATTTTATGTTATTTTTCTTATATTATTTTTATTGGGTTCAACACAATTTTAAACTTTTTTTCAGTTAAATGTATATGGTAGTCAGTTGACCTTACCAGCGTTCCTGGAATTAATTATCAACCAGTACTAACTTGCCCTTCCGCAGGCACCTGACAACTTCTCTGTATGAGAGTGGTGGGGGACAAGTCACTAGCCAAATGTCACGGAAGAAAATGACCTGCCCCGCCCTATACCAACTTAGTTAATGGGGCGGGCTTCTTATTTTGTATTGAGCTCATAGACTGCATCATTTAGCATATCACAAACTGAGTGGAAACTCATAAGAGGGACGGTCTGAAAATACACATACTTTTCGTGATCCTGTCTTAACACGTGCAACAAAGTACACTTATTGAACATGAGCGGAAACTACATTCTCTCGACAATAATTCGGTCAGCTGATTCTTCAATGACAAGTTTGTATACACATTTTGACATTATTTATACATGAGGTGTTTCATCTAACATGGACCACTCCAAGTTATAAGAACAACGATTTGTTATAAAAATTCTACTGGCAGAGACGGAAAAGCCTCTTCATATTTTCAAAGACTGCAGAAAAGGTTTAGGCATGACTGCATCCACCTTCTACATTTTACAGCTGGGTTTCTCTGTTTCGTGAAGATAGAACTAGCGTTTGTGACCGGCCTAGGTCTGGGAGCCCTACTGAGGCAGTGACCCCATCAATGGCTGCAAATGTTGAGGCTTTTGTTATGCATGATCGTCGGATAGCATTGAAGGAGATAGCCAGTAGGTTTAGCATTGGAAAGGCATCAACACACTAATTTGTACATGAACACCTTGGTATGAGCAAGGTCAGCTTGGTGGGTGCCGAGACAGTCGTCAAAAGACCAAAAGGCATCCAGGGTGACTATAACAAAGGACCATTTGAGTCGTTTTATACTCTCTCATTTCATGCCAAACGGTCAAACTGACAGGTACTATTCCGTTGCATCCAAGGCTAGCACACAAAAAGGTCCTTCATGACAAGGCCCCCTCCCTTACTGCTTCGTCTAAAGTTGAAGTCATGTATTATTAAAATGGAAATAGTTATCACACCCTCCCTATAGCCCCGACCTTGCCCCCTGTGACTTATTTCTTTCTAGAACTGAAAAATGCTTGCTGGAACCAAATATGAGTCCAGGTAAGCTTTAATTTCTGCTGTCACACAGTACATGACACATAGGTCCACTTCATAGTTTGCAGGAGGAATACAAAAGCTCCGACGAAGATGGCAACAATGCATAGACGTAGATGGAGAAAACTTAGAAAAAGAGCAAAAAGAGTTTTTGAAAAATATTTCACACTTCGAGAACGAGTAAAAAAGTCCGGGTATTTTCCGACCGTCACGTGGATGTGTGATACCGGCGGCATTCCAGAAGCTTTGTTGCTTCATTGTTGCACTCTTGAATTGTGTCTAGCCTGAAGAACAAGAACGACTTTGAACTGAAGTAGTGAATGACTAACGACCCCCTCTGTGTAAGTAAAATGTAAGGATTCCACATTCTGGAAACAACAATCTAGCTTTCATCCACAGCAACAGCTACGCGACTTCGCCAGAACGCCAACCCCCTCAAGCATTCCAACACCCAGTTCATTTCATCGGTAATTGAAACGAATTTTCGTTTACATCGGTAATTGAAAAGAATTTTCGTTTAGCTATCTTAAAACATACAATGAAACTGAGATAACGACAAGCAAAACTTAATGACAGTGTACGCAGAACACCTGTCTTTTGAGATTGCTATTTCAGGTGCTAGTTGTGAAAACAGCACAAACTCCTTGGTTCATTAATTCGACTTTAGTTGGAAGTTTTACAATTGTGCCGGAACAGACTAGTAAGAATTAAGAGAGATGAGTGATAACTTGAACAAGCATGATATTTGCTCACATAATTGTGATGATAAGGACAATTCAATTGGTTTACGCTTTTTTATGCAATACTTTTTTTTAAGAGCAGCAATCTCCATACTTGTATTTAAATGTTCAAACGCCTGAAGGTGTATGTCTATGTTTATTGTGGACACTTCGGACCATGGACATTTCGGACAAGACACTAAGATTACAACTACATGTACGAGTCAAATATAGATATATATGCATTGATTTATTTAGTCATGTAGTAAATACGTCCTAGTGCAGCATCTCTGCAGGGCCCAATATAATCGTGTTCAATTTGAACAGTACATGATTCCGGTAGCGCCATTGACCGATTTTTCGTGTTTCTCAAACATGACTTTATTTAACAAAGCATGCGTCTATTTTTACATCCGTGTCACATGTAATACCAAAGATAGGCAGGACGATACTATTACAGATATGATAAAAAATGATGCAAGATAGTAAAATGAATGCCCTTTTTATAATATACACCAACAGGAGTCCAAAGAGTTTTGGTACAGTATTTTATACATCTATATAAGTGTCCAAAGAGTTTTGGTACATCTGATATAAGACAAATTACAGTCGAACCTCGACTAACATACACCAATAGGAGTCCAACGTTTTGGTACAGTATCTTATACATCTATATAAGTGTACAAAGAGTTTTGGTACATCAGTTATGAGTAATATTACAGTTGAACCTCGACTTATATACACCAATAGGAGTCCAACGTTTTGGTACAGTATCTGATACATCTATATAAGTGTACAAAGAGTTTTGGTACATCAGTTATGAGTAATATTACAGTTGAACCTCGACTTATATACACCAATAGGAGTCCAACGTTTTGGTACAGTATCTTATACATCTATATAAGTGTACAAAGAGTTTTGGTACATCAGTTATGAGTAATATTACAGTTGAACCTCGACTTATATACACAAATAGGAGTCCAAAGAGTTTTGGTACAGTATCTGATACATCTATATAAGTGTCCAAAGAGTTTTGGTACATCAGTTTTATGCAGCAATACAGTTGAACCTCGACTAACATACACCAATAGGAGTCCAAAGAGTTTTGGTACATCTGATATATGCAGGAATACAGTTGAACCTCGACTAACATAAACCAATAGGAGTCCAAAGAGTTTTGGTACATCTGATATATGCAGGAATACAGTTGAACCTCGACTAACATACACCAATAGGAGTCCAAAGAGTTTTGGTACAGTGTTCTATACATCTATATAGGAGTCCAAAGAAATTTGGAACATATCTTATCAGCAACGATACTGATGAGTCTTGATTAAAAGACTCTAGTTTCAGGTCGAAGAGGTTTTGTACAGTGTATTATACTTATAATTTAAGTTACTGTTTAATTTTACGTTTTGTACCATGGTAACGGCGATGATTCTGTTCGACAACATATGGTGCCCACTGATGACGCTAGAGCCGTACATATGCTCGAAATGGGCTTTCCACAGCGTCAGTTCGCAGACATCCTCGGTATGTCACAGAGCGTGGTCTACCGACTATGGTCCCGTTGTACAAATGACACACAAGACCGCTATATACGGACTTCGGCACTGCGAAATCGCCAAAGCACAGCAACACGGATTCATTCTGAAGTACCGATTGCCATAGGACGTCGATTATATGCCAGACTATACGTAACCGGTTACACGAAGGTGGCATGAATGCGACACGCCGGCTACTGGACACATATTGACGCCAGATCATCGTGGGCGCAGAATCGACTTTGCCCAAGAACACCGTGACCGGAGAATGTCTGAAGGGGAGTCTGTTCTGTTTACAGATTAGAGCAGAATCCTTCTTTCTACTTGTGATAGACGTGTGTGTGTGTGTGGAGGAAGCGGAGGGAGAGATACGCCGAGTGTAACTTTGTTCATATTGAACATAGGTAGGAGATGTTGCGAGTGTTCTAACAATCATGGGGGACATACTCATTATTGAGACAAACTGGGGTAAACATCTGTGCATTGCTTTGAGTTTTATACTGTGTAGAAAGTCATTATTATTAATTTCGTGTTTTATGGATTCCGGTATATTCCGTTTTTTACGGATGGCACGATGAGACGATGCGATGGCACGATGAGGCGGGGTAATGGTCTGGGCAGCGATCAACCATAGGTTTTAGTCCCAACTCGTCGTGTGCCAAGGTAATCTCACAGCCAGGCGTTACATCAACCAGATATAACGTCCTGTGGTTGTCCATGTGTTCCGCCAACGTCAAGGCCTGGTCTTACAGCATGACCAAGCGCGACCTCACGTAGCACCAGGAACTTTTGGCAGACCAGCAACTTTGACGTCTTGCCTTGTCCGACGTGTTCACTGGACTGCTGTCCGATTGAACACGCCCGGTATTACTTTGGACGGCGGTTACGTCTACGTAAACGGCAGCCTATCAACGTCCAGGAACTGACAGCAGCGCTCCACCAAGAGTGGGCAAGAATCCCACGGTATCTGCTACGTAATTTGTGCGGCTCCATGGGGCGGCGTCTTGATGCTGTGGTTGCCAGTAGAGGTGGTCATGCGCACTACTGATTGTGTCAGTGAAATTGCTGTGACCAGTCAATTGAAGTTCAAAATTTGAAGCATAATGTGACCATGAAATGCTATCTACGAGGGTCATGCAAAAAGTTCTGTCATTGGGTTCGGATTTCGTAAGTGCTACGTTTTATCAAAATTATTTTTATTACAAAACTTCAAAGTATTCCTCCTTTACCGAAACACATTTTTGTAAACTTTTTACCCAATCGTGAAAAGGAGATAAATAGTCTTCTTTTGGTATCTGTTGGAGACACTGATAAATGGCGCTGCCAAGAGAACTTCTGGACTTATATTTCTTTCCAGAAAGCATTTTCTTAAGCCTTGGAAATAAAAAAAAGTCATAAGGACTCAGGTCAGGTGAATAAGGCGGATGGTTTACATCTTCTACCTTTTCAGAAGCCAAAAAAGACTTAACAACCTCGCACTTGTGAGAGGAGGCAATGTCGTGTATAAAATGGACTCCTGACCATCCTTTGCTTGGACGTTTCTTATTGCAAAACTCTTTCACGTTCTTCAGTACAGAGTTATTGTAGAATCGTCCAGTGACTGTATGACCAGATGGACAAGGCAATATATCTTTCACCGACAATCGCGCATCCTGTTCGACCACAACTTTTACAGCAGCGATGTTTGCCTTGGTAACAGAGGTCTTAGGCCTACCAGAATGGGTATCATCTTCGACAGATAATTTCCAAGCTTTAAAAGCTTTAACCCACCTAACAACTGTGCGCATCGAAATGGCACGAGGTCCATATATACCACACAATTCATCAAATATCTATATCAAGCCTAATGCGGCATTTAATATAGCTACGAATTTCAGTCTTTTCGTCCGTTTTACAATGTGAAAAGTAAATTGGTCAGTGCATATGACTGCATGTATTTCAATTTGAAATAACTCTGTCATTTGAAAAGCAATTTGCACAAAATAAACGGATATCGTTAGCTATTGGACACACCATTCAAGTGCAATGAAACGTTTTAAAAAATACCTGGGATAAAACTACGGAAGCCCATTAGTGACAGAACTTTTTGCATGACCCTCGTAATTCAACATCAATTCTCTCAAATGATAAAATTTGCGAATTGAATTTTGAATCACAGTTAACAAAATATTGTATCATGAGTTAGAATGAGGCGTTTCTTTTTTTCGTCAGTATACAACCAATGTGAACAATAATACACCCAAACCCAAACAAACTTAGTCGAGGTTCAACTGTATTGCTACATATATCAGATGTTCCAAAACTCTTTGGACACTTATATAGATGTATAAGATTCTGTACCAAAACTCTTTGGACTCCTATTGGTGTATGTTAGTCGAGGTTCAACTGTATTGCTGCATATATCAGATGTTCCAAAACTCTTTGGACACTTGTATAGATGTATAAGATTCTGTACCAAAACTCTTTGGACTCCTATTGGTGTATGTTAGTCGAGGTTCAACTGTATTGCTGCATATAACTGGTGTACCAAAACTCTTTGGACACTTATAAATATAGATGTATAAGATACTGTACCAAAACTCTTTGGACTCGTATTGGTGTATATTAGTCGAGGTTCAACTGTATTGCTACATATATCTGATGTACCAAAACTCTTTGGACACTTATATAGATGTATAAGATACTGTACCAAAACTATTTGGACACTTATATAGATGTATAAGATATTGTAACAAAACTCTTTGGACACTTATATAGATGTATAAGATACTGTACCAAAACTCTTTGGACGCTATTAATATTGTAAAATACAGATGTTACAATTATTTAGACAAATAGTTGCATAACTTACATAAAATCAATTTCAAAGTATTAGGTTGACATTTTATAAGTTTTACAAAATTTTCTGCAAGATAGATCATTCCATGAATAATATACATTTGATACTTATTCTCTTCAATATATGACAGATTAGCTTGATTAGTTTGCAAAAAAATATGAAACTTATCATTTTATGTCTCTGGTAATATTTGAAAATATATGCGTCCAGATTTTATTCCTAAATCATAGACTAGTCGGGATCCGATTATAGTGCCCAAAACCTGCTTTTAAATTGAATGTTTATTTGCAAATGTATTATACAAATACCCGAATATCGTAGACATATGGTTTATATATCCGTGGCATAAATAATTGCACTCCATCATCAAAAATACAAGATCATGTTTTTAATTGTAACAGACAAAATAAGTGACATTATAATTTCTGTTGAAAAGCGACAAATGTTTCTTTGCGATGCTAGAAAGATAAGTAGCTACCATTATACAGCCTACTTAGCCGAAACAAAGTACAATGCAAAACTTTGTGATGCATAACGAAACAAAATCCAACGTAATGAAATATATTGTTTATGTTGTAATTTAAATGATTTAGAAGATGAATTTCACTTCACGTGCATATGTCCTTGTTTCGAACGTTTACTAGGAAATATATTAAGACTTATTATTACAAAAGACCTTCTATGTTTATTTTTTTAGAATTACTTCATACAAATGAGAAAAAACTTTATATAACTTGGCCTTATTCACTAAACACGCACTTAACCAGAGAAATATCATACTTAATGTTATAATGAATTTAGTTTATTCCCATTTCTTTTGTTTTGTTAAGGTATGTTTATATAATCACTTGTAATATTCATTTTTATGTATAAATTGGTAATTTAAGAACATATATTACAATGCTATTGATGTTATTCATTAATATAATAATGATGTATTTATTTTTTCATCATATGATGATGTATTTATGTACATACTTGCAAACGATGATGAGCTGTAATCAAAAAATGTTTAAAACCGGTTTTCGTTTTAACTAAAACTGTTACAACAAACAACACACAGTTTGCGAAACCGATATAAAACCGAAACTAGTTTGTTACCAGCAAAAACGCTCATAGTACTTAGTGGGAGGGGCTTAACAAGTAGGCGTTTCGGTCTGACCCATTGGGATATTTTCCGCCTCAAGCGTTGAGAATTAGACTTTTTGCTGTTTATCGGTGTTATAAATATGAACTTATATATAAGTCTGACGTTATTAAGTTCGTGTAAGTATTTTTATTTCAATTTATTAGTCACTGTCGGCATATTCGGTTATCGTGATGTTCGGATGTTTTTCAGAATCGGAATGCATTTGTAATTTAACGTTTGGCCGAGCCTCTGAAGTGGTGTGACTCATATTTGTTATCGGAAACAAGTGCTGCCCTGCGTTCAGTTACGGCCCTATCGTTTCGTAACGTTTCGTAATTTGGTTCCCGTGTGCAGCCAATGTGATACGGTGGGCAAGGGATACAATACAAAACGTTCGCCACTGATAGCCGTAACTGAACGCAGGGCTGGCTGATACAGCCAAAGGGGGTCGGCACGTTAAGGAAATTTAAAACAGACATCCAAGTCAAAATCAATCATACCATGTAATATCATTAATATCCTTAACGTGCCGACCCCCTTTGGATACAGCGGTAGTAAAGCCATTAAGCATATATAGAGAGTATGCTGGGCTTATCTGACTGATGGATGATAATACTGAAACATAATCTCTAGTAAACAGAACCACGTGTGTGTTTATACTGAAACAATCTGATATTTTTTAATCTTATAGAAGTAATATGGTATCAGGATGACTCGACCCCTGAACAATTCGACCCCCGCAAAAAAACAAAGTCAATTCGACCCCTACTTTCCGATTATTCGACATGTCAATTCGACCCCTCAGATGATATGAAAATATTTTAATTATTGTACGTCAATTATGAAATTTTAATAAAAATTCATGATTTATAAACGCCGAATATGACTTAATGTTGTTATATAAAATCGAAATAAAAGTAATAAAACTGTTATTTTTTGTGTATTCTTAAGGCATTTTGATGTTTTACATGTATGTATTAAATTATTGATTTAAAGTAATAACTACATGTACAAATTTACTTTTAAATTAAATTAAAGACTTTTAAATGTACATTGATAAACTATTTGAATCTACCAATTCCTTTGTATTCCAGGTGTTATATACTCATTATTTCATCTCTATTGATTATGCGGATACTGGTAAGTTCGGTAAATAGCAAGTTCGGTAAATTGATTTTAACGTTCATTTCGTTTGGAGGTTTCGGTAAATTGATTTTAACGTTAGTTTCTTTCGGAGGTTTTGGTAAAAATATTTTTGGTTAACATTGAATGTTTCGGTAAATTAATATAATAGTGTTGTTAACACATTTTCAATTAAAAGTTAATGCTAGAAATAAAACAAAACAAACAACCAAACATGTATTTGTATAATTAAAGCTGAACACAGATTATCAGGTGTCATTAGCTTTGAACTGCAATCAACGTGTTATTTATAATTAATTACGGGTACGAGTTGACTTGGAAAGGTACGAGTTGACCAAAGAAAGGGTACGAGTTGACTCGGATAGGTACGAGTTGACCAAAGTAAGGGTACGAGTTGACTTGGATAGGTACGAGTTGACCAAAGAAAGGGTACGAGTTGACTTGGATAGGTACGAGTTGACCAAAGAAAGGGTACGAGTTGACCAAAGTAAGGGTACGAGTTGACCAAAGAAAGGGTACGAGTTGACCAAAGAAAGGGTACGAGTTGACTTGGATAGGTACGAGTTGACCAAAGTAAGGGTACGAGTTGACTTGGATAGGTACGAGTTGACCAAAGAAAGGGTACGAGTTGACCAAAGAAAGGGTACGAGTTGACCAAAGAAAGGGTACGAGTTGACTTGGATAGGTACGAGTTGACCAAAGAAAGGGTACGAGTTAACCAAAGAAAGGGTACGAGATGACTTGTGTAGGTAATTGACTTAATTACATAGTTTGGTCACACTATCCTATTATTAAGCCTATGTCATTGTTCAATGTTAACAAAAAATCTTTTTACCGAAACCTCCGAAAGAAACTAACGTTAAAATCAATTTACCGAAACCTCCAAACGAAATGAACGTTAAAATCAATTTACCGAACTTGTCATTTACCGAAACCTCCGTAAATCGATTATGCATGCATAAACATATAAGTAATGAGAATGTTTGCTTCAAACACAATAATTATCAATTAACTGGCCCACTTAATGAAATCAAGCAATTTATTGTTCTGTAAAATATTTGGCCAATTCTGACACGTTAAAACTTTATCCAGCAATCAAAAGACACGGGCTTTTGATGTTAGCGACAATTAAAAGACACGGATGTTAGCGACATAATGATGGCATTGTGATATTGTTTTTCTTAAACAATTGTAAGAATTTGATCAATATGAATACTTTGCAATTGGTTCACTGGACTTTAGTGTACATATATAAAATAAACATCAATTCCAAACGGTTGCTCGCCCATATGGGATATCCCTGTGGCGAGGGTAAATAAACTCAACTCCAACGGTCATATATTTTATATTTTACGTTAATCTAATTAATATCAGCACGGACCTATATATATGTATATGTATATAGGTCCGTGATATCAGAGACCTTATAATTGGATGTGGATGTTGTGCTATATTTATGTAAATTAAATTCATGTTAAAAGTTTAATTACCTATATATACATAAGGATTAATTAATTTTACTTGAATAAAAGTGTTATTAGTTGAAAGTGTTATATATTGTGCGGATTTTATCGTAACTTGTCGGATTTGAGTATTGATTGTTGTGAGCCCATGCATGCCCGGCAGCACGGAATAACGTGTGATGTATGTGACAAGTGGCAGCACCGAATATGCAACACCGGTGAGTATTGTTCTATGATCGCGTTATTATCGTCATGTATTCGGATTTCCAATTGTTTAAGTATGATATGACAGTTACAAATTTGATTATATATTCTAAATAATACCTGCGTAATAACATATCATGAATTGAAATTGAGTAACATAATTTGCTAGTTTGTTCAGGTAACTGCGGTCTTTATGAACTTGTTAATGTACAATTTGAGAGTTAGTTTATAGCCCCCTGTATATTAGACGCTATTATTATTTGAGAGTTAGTTTATATATTCAATTCTACTGTTTTATAGATAAAGTGCTTTAAACCGAAAAGTGTATTATTAAATTATTATACTGCAGATCTTGTATTGAGAGAAATGAGTAAATAATACTTATTATTAAATCATTATGTTATGTTCTGTTATATTTATACTTTTTGGACTGAGCACAGTATTTTGTCCATATTTTTATAGGTTACAATGGAATTATTTGCAAAAAAATGAAATGTTATCTGAAATATTCGTCCCCGTTATGTCCGTCCCCTTATGTATAATGTTATTTATTGTGAATGGAAGTCATTTTAGGCGTAGACATTCTGCATTAAATCAAACCCCGTTTTGTTATAACAAGTTCGAAGTTGATGAAACGTCTTTTATTATCCAGAAAATAATTTAGAAACCATGCAGTCTACAAATATGAAATAAGTCTTGTTTCAGACGTTGTAAACGAAAACTCGTGCAATAAATACATGATTTTAAAGAACCCGTTTTGTAATACCGTTTTTGATACTTGACCCAATTTAGTATAAGATCAATATATCATAGATTTCGAAATATTTTGAATCTGTAATGAATACTAATAGCAATACCGTAGAATATAGAAAGTTGTGTATCTTTGTTAAATCTATTATACAAAAATTTACATAGATTTTGTTGATAACATTGTTGTTTGTATAAAATTGTTTCGAACAGGTTGAACACTATTTTGTATTACTGAAGAATATAATACATGTTATATGACATCATAACTGTAACTCTCCCGCCTACATCTTTATTCTTTATATTCTCCTCTCTCTCTCATATGTATTGAAATGAACCTTTAGTATTAGAAATGTTACAGTCAATTACTTAACTCTCATTCTGTCATTATGATTACCCTGTTATATGTATATTGGTATTTAATTGCTTAGCTCATTATGTCATGTATTGCATGGAATGATAAAAAACTGTACTGAAAAGAGACGTAAGAAACGATCAGTTTAATCATATGAGATTCTCATTAATAATAAAATGTATTGACGATTGCAATTAATTGTAATGTGAGAAAATAAGGAGAAATACACATTTACTTAAAATGAATTGAACTGTAAAGTCATATACACTTACGTAACACAAAGTTAAATGTTGGACTTTAATCGATTCAATTGACATGTTAATAATAATCATATTATATTCAATTGTTTGTATTAAGATTGTTAGAGAGGCCATCCGAGACGTCCACGTTCCAGCGGGACGAGTGGTCGAGGAGAAGATGGTATCTATGTTCGATGACAACGATTTCAGTTACCGCGTCCGACTAATCTAATCTGCCAGATGAACCGGGCTCGTCAGAAATTTCGCCCAGAAGAACCAATTTCGTTGGATTTTGATGTATGATATCACTTTGCACGACTTTTTTGTGTTTTAATATTTATTTTATTCATAAAACGTCTGATATTGGTTATCAATAAATCTTCATTACTAATGTATTACAAGTATTGCAAGTATATGTACTTACTCTCATAGAGTATGTGAATATTATTATAAGTCCAGATATTTATCAATCATTTTTTTCTGTATATTATTTTAACAATGTTCTGTGCATTTACAATTTGTTTGTCTTCTCAGGTGAACACGGACTACCTGGAAGATGATTTCTTCGTAGGAGACGTCATGGTGGGGGGTGCTAGGCACCTAGTCTTCGCAACCCCGGACCAGTTGAAGGTGCTTCAACAAGCCAGGACCGGGTATTTTGATGGGACTTTTAGGGTTGTGAATAAGCCTTTCTCGCAGCTCTGGTCTGTGCACGCCTTTGTGAGACAAGGAGTGGTGAGACAAGGAGTGGTGAGACAAGGAGTGGTGAGACAAGGAGTGGTGTGACAAGGAGTGGTGAGACAAGGAGTGGTGAGACAAGGAGTGGTGAGACAAGGAGTGGTGAGACAAGGAGTGGTGAGACAAGGAGTGGGGAGACAAGGAGTGGGGAGACAAGGAGTGGGGAGACAAGGAGTGGTGAGACAAGGAGTGGTGAGACAAGGAGTGGTGAGACAAGGAGTGGTGAGACAAGGAGTGGTGAGACAAGGAGTGGTGAGACAAGGAGTGGTGAGACAAGGAGTGATGAGACAAGGAGTGGTGAGACAAGGAGTGGTGAGAAAAGGAGTGGTGCTTCCACTGGGCACAGGCTGTTCTGCTGACCAGGAGGTGGGCCTTCAATCTACATACTATCGCCGGGAAGGGACCCACCTGATGATAAGGAAGTTACTGGTGCTCCCCTTTCTCCCCGGGAGAGATATCAGCAGGGCCTTCTGAAGATTACAAGACCGTGCTGATGGAAGCTGTCAGCCTCTCTGTGACCTTCTTCAGTATGTCCGTGACCAGTGGATAAATAGTACGTTATGGAGTGAGGATGAGTGGTCTGTTTATAGACAGACTATCTGCACCAACAACGATACAGAAGGTAAGCGAACTTCTTACACTTATTTAGGTTGAAAATCATAACCTGAGTTATGCTTTAAAAAGTTACTACAAGTTGTATCGTCTGGTAATCAGATAGCGCACTTGTCTAACCAGTGTGGCTATGTTTGTTGATAAAACATGTCGTAGAAAACTCAACTACAATGGATACGTTATATTTTCTTTGTTCACGTTTAATTGATGTCATTGTTTCATAATTTCTTGCTCGAATAAACGGATAATGAAATTTAATGACTTGGTTACTGCATTGGTATTTGAACAATTTCTTGGTATTTTTTCAGGATGGCATCGCAGACTGAATGCTAAGGCTGGAAGAGGAAGCCTTCAATTGTATGTTTTATTACATCTATTATTACAAGAATCCAAGCTTGTAAAGATACAAGTACAGCTTATTGCTGATGAGACTGTAGGACACCTGAGCATGGATGCTCGTATCCATGCTCTGTGGGATCGATATGACGATCACGATATGGTGTGTGAGGATTTTTTAAAGGAAATTGGAACCGTTTATAGTGTATAGTGTCGATAGTGTAATGAGGTGTTGTGTGGTGTATGTGTTGTTTTTGTTAATGTTTTTGTTAATGTTTTTGTTATATTTTGTTATCAAATTTTAATGTATATATTAAACTTGTATTTATAAGTTGTTTTGTTATTTATAATTTCTGTTTGTTTCTTTTTCATTTATAATAAAACATACACATTTTCAACGGATTTTTGTCTTTTTAGAATATGTTCTGAATGAATATAAGAGTGAAACTCAGACATAAACTTGAAATTTATCCAAATGTTCTTGTTACTCGCTCTACACTTTTGTTACATTCTAAAATTTCAAAGTATAACTCTGAGATTCAGTCTTAAAATGTTTCGACAATTACACACACTTATAAAAGAAGAAATTAACACCTCCAATGAAGAACAATGGATAAATCAACCAAACATAAACCCAATCGGGTCAGACAAAGGCAATTACATGTGTTACATTTATTCATTAAAACATTGCTTCACAAAATAATAATCAAAGCGCTGAAAGCGCAGAAAGGCTGGGGCGCCCTAGATGTAATAACCGTTGAGAGCGACACCAATGTTTTCGTTTCACAATCTGACTTTGTCTGTTTGTCATCCAGTTTAAAATCCGGAATTGTTCACAATACGCTGAATAGGGTAGTGTCGGCATACTGTTCAGGTCTGTCAAACAGATACCCAGGCATTTGCTTGATCACGAGTTTAGTGGAAAAAGATATACGTTTCCATAAACCCTTTCTTTATTAATTTGATGAGGTTTTACGTAGGGTTTCAACATTTTTTCAGTCATATACAGCGGTCAATTGACCTAACCAGTTTTCCTGAAGTAATTATCAACCAGTACTGCCAACTTCTCCACATGTGCAAGACATTATCGTAGCCAGTGTCACTGAAGAACATAACCTGCCTAAAAGTGGGAATCAAACCCGGATCTGCTGGGTGATAGTCTATCGCTATACCAAATGAGCTAGGCTGGCTGGCTTCCTATTTTTGTAAAATGCAAATTATAGTATTCGGCAGTGACAATAATGCCGAGGTGTTCCGAATGTGACTGCATAATAAATAAAGCGCTGAAAGCACTGGAGTTGTTCGGTATTGAACACTGGTTTTATATTCAGAAATTCCAGGAAGTACAGAGAAAAATGCCAACCAATATTGGACAATTTTGTTTACCAATTGATTTACCTATATTCATCCGCGGCATCCGGAGAAAAGCGCGCGGTTTTGGCGTTTGTTATGACACATGACTAAACCCACGCCAAATATTATAATTAGGTGATGTGTTTTCGGCGTTTGTTTGATGACACGTGACTAAACCCACGCCAAACATTATAATTAGGCGATTGACCCAATTTTTTTCAGGCTGTTACAATAATTGACTTAACTCAAAACAATTTTAACATAGAATATTGAAGACATGGTTTATATCAAAGACATTGTTTAGTATTTTTCTGTAAAAATCAATGCTAGATGCTAGCTTAGACCTGACTTCAACAGTTAAAATGCTCAGTTGTTGGTTACGCTCAGTTGTTGGTTTACTTTTTGTAACAGATTTACCTTTTCTGTTATTCATGCGCATGCGCAGAATACCTTTTCTGTTATTCGTACGTAACTTCCGTAGTTAATACGCAAACGTAGTTAATACGCAAACGTAGTTAAGCGATGCGACTGTCGAAACAACTAATAACTCCGTAGTGTGATTAGTCATAGACACAGTATAGTCTGTTTCAATATAGTTCAAAATTACTTAAATTGCATAAGTCGTGAACTCACACAGCCATGTTAATAAACTTGTTACATAGCGATTTATCTGATTTAAACAATATAAATGTTTGCGACTAGTACATAAAACCAAGAAAGTCTTATTAATTCCAACACCGGACAATTCCCAGTGGTGATGAATAACAACACTACTTAGCAGTTGGAGGTAAATTTGAATTTTTAGCAGACAATAAAATATTGGCAGTACTGGTTGATAATTACTTCCAGGAAAACTGGTTAGGTCAATTGACGGCTGTATATGACTGAAAAAATGTTGAAACCCTACGTAAAACCTCATCAAATAAATAAAGAAAGGGTTTATGGAAACGTATATCTTTTTCCGCTAAACTCGTGATCAAGCAAATGCCTGGGTATCTGTTTGACAGACCTGAACAGTATGCCGACACTACCCTATTCAGCGTATTGTGAACAATTCCGGGTTTTAACTGGATGACAAGCAGACAAAGTCAGATTGTGAAACGAAAACATTGGTGTCGCTGTCAACGGGTGTTATATCTAGGGCGCCCCAGTCTTTCTGCGCTTTCAGCGCTTTGATTTATCATTTTGTATACTTCTAGATTCAAATTTTACCTGTTTGTTACGCATGTTCAGCTAATTTTAAGTTTGACAGTTGCGTTCAGGTATTGGAAATATTTCGACAGGAACCATGTGTATACACTAAAAAACTATTAACAAACAGAATAGAATGGTTTTTTTATCGTCAATGAAACCAATTTCAAAACCGGACAGGAGTTGATGTCTATGCTTTTGGCACAATTTTCTTTCGTGTAGTTAACCTTAATAAACTTTATATAAGTTAAATTTACACGAAAATGCCGTTAGGTCACTGTGGTGTAGTGGTTAGCATAACAGACCGGCAATCCGTAGACCCGGATTTGATTCCCGGTAGCGCCATTGACCGATTTTTCGTGTTCCATAAAACATGACTTTATTTCAATATTACTACAGCTGGTGTTAACTTCTGTGTGGCAGATGTAAAAATTCGCCCTGTACTTCGTCCAAAATGTAGTTAACCTTAATCAACTTTATATAAGTTAAATTTACACGAAAATGACGTTAAGTCACTGTGGTGTAGTGGTTAGCATAACGGAGCAGCAATCTGTGGCCCCGGGTTCGATTCCCGGTAGCGCCATTGACATAAAACATGACTTTATTTTCTTACTAGCATTTGTTTAGTTTAACCTTATGGATTGTCCTCGTGATGATAGTGACTGGTGAAGCTAGAAATACATTTATTTTACATCAGTTGTGAATCAGGATCTTGCAGCTTATACTAATCACTCTTGAAGGCTGCTTCCTAGGTTTCTGTACAGTACTTGTGCCAAATTCAGCAACAGTAAAGTCTGCGGTTTCAGCTCCTCCGAGGCAGAATTTGATCTTTTTTATCAGGAGTCAGGCACTCTACCTTATTGGCCAATATGCCTTCCTAGGGGTGTCAATAAGATCCGGTACCTGGTAAAATTACCTGGTAACTTATGCATCATCATGCAGCTACTTTCCTTGTATAAGTGATCATAATTAAGTGGGAGTACCCCCCAGACCCCCTGCATACTTTTGATGATTTCCCTGCTAGTTCAAACATTAGTGACACCTCTGTCTTCCTGTATCTGCTGCTTGTCCATCAGTTCTGTGAATTAGGAATTATTGTTACTAACATTACATACATGAATTCCTGATGAATGCAAGAAACATTTCATAATTGAGATAAGTATATAACTATTTTATTGACTGCTCTTACATTGGAATCTGTTTATTTTCTCTATTTAAGGTTTAGCAGTGGTGCATGCCAACTGCCTTACATCACCAGTTGTTGAGAATGCAAGAAATAATGCCACAGCTCCTGGTCCCTTTCCTGATGGAACATCTGTTCAGTTTCAATGTAATGATGGATACACACCATCCGGTAATAGAATATATGTTTGCAGTGGCAGTACCTGGATAAACGGCAATTTTAAATGTGACGAAATATTTTGTAAGTATGTTGAGACTCCAGCAAACGGAAATCTTGGTGACTCGCCCACTTATGAGGTAGGATCATTTATGACATTTAGATGCAATGAAGGTTATACTATGAAAGGAAGTAGCCGATTGATTTGTAGAATAGATGGACAATGGAATCCACGGGAGGCACCTGTGTGTGAAATAAAGAGCTGTGGTGAATTTGGTGAGGTGATGCACGGGTCTACCTTTCAAGATAACTCTGAAACTGAGAGAAATACATACGGAAGTGTTGTTGAGGTCACATGTGCCAGAGGATATATTCTAACTGGTTCCCCAAGAGTTACATGTGATAAAGATGGTAATTGGGGTGCCAAACCTGTTTGCAAAGCTGTTGAATGTGATCCTTACCCCGGATTTAACTCTTCTTGCATATTTGATACCAGTTTATCGGGCCAGCTTCTGTTTATAGCATGTAGACGAGATGTGTCTGTGACAAAGACTGGACCTGCCGTGGTTAAATGTAATAATAACAGGTGGGATCCTGATCCAGGGGTGGAATTGGTGGCATGTTTCTGCGATTGTAAAGTTAATGTTGATAGTAGTACAATGTCTGTGCAAAAGCTGGAAGCTGATGGGTATTTGAAACATAATCACATACTGGAATGGAGCTGTAAAAACAATGGTAAGAAAGAAAATAGTCAACCATTGAAGTGTATTGATGGTAGAATGGAAACACCAGGGTGTATTTTGACACCGAATGATGATCCACCATGGCTTATAATAGGCGTTGTAGTAGGCAGTTTATGTGGTGTTGCATTTGGTATATTTGTTGGTGCATATATTATATTATATAAGCGCAATAAGGGAGGTAGAAATAATACAAATTCTAAGGAAGAGATGAAAATGGTACCTGATACAGCAGAGAACACAGAAAGGCCTAAGAAGAGCTTGCCATTAAAACCTGTGTAATTTTGTCCAAAAAAAATAATATTGGCCTGCTGAAAGTATTTTTTAAAATGTAAAAACACAATTGAACATGATTTTTGGTTGGTGAAACCCTCTAAAGTCATTGCTATTCAAGCTGTTTGTCTATAAGATAACAGTAGAAACTTGCACTTGACACTTCGTATGGTAATGATCAGATATATCTAACAGGCAATTTTGGATTTTCCGAAAACTGTCTAATTTTATCTTAATTACTAAAGATGTGTGTGCTAAAATATTGACTGGGTCTCTGCTTAGAAGAATAAATTGATAAATTCTCGTTAGGCATGTCTAAGAGATTTCCCACAGTGCATGGGGGTGTTCAAACATACAGGTAACTGATATGGCAGTGGCCATAAAATGAGCTTGCAAAGGCAGATTTCAGTGATTTTGTTACAGAAAAATAGGAGTTTGTAGTCCCTTCAAAGAATTTAAAACACGATCATTATAATTATCAAGATATTGCCGATGTTTGTCTTTCGATGTACATGTATAATTATCGTCGATATGCAAAAATTTGAATCAAAGACAGCCATGCATAATGTACTTACATTCAAAGGAATGGGTACCTGTCATTAGCATCATAAGAAACCTAGTGGCACCCCTGGACATGCAACCTTTCATTTCTTGCTAGAAGTGATTGACAATAATAGTACTTGTCACCTTTATACAGAATTTGCTAAGGTTGACCTTTGTATTTGTCCAGTTGCTACCACCATTGCATATATCACTTAAGAAAGAGGAATATGATAGTTTTGAAAATGCAATACAACATTTTACTTGTCTGTTAGGACAACTCTCACAAAGAAATTATTTGGACAACTGATATGGAAAAACTGTCAGGACAACCCTCTTTGAAGACCTGGTAGTTGGATTTGTTTTTAAATTCTTAGAAGTAAATGTATGTTTTGATTGAAACAAGCTATTTTGTCTCTCTTGTATATGATTGTGTTTTTTTGTATTTGAATATTCTTTGTATCCTGGTAATGTGTGCAATATATCATATTATTCTCGGGAAATTATGAAAATACACTTGCCATCTTTTGTGACCAAGTCAACAATACTACTCATTATTCTGTTAATATGTAGCCATATGTCATGACGCCTTTGCTCATGAGTATTTTCCCCCCATCCAAAATAATTTACCCTTTTCTGTCAGTCCTTCCCACAAATGTTTGTGTCAGCTTATCTAAAAGATATGCTCTTGAGGAATACTGCTTTTAGGCCTTTCACTATAAGCCATGAGTATGAACAGAATTACGGCTCTTGAATTGGTAGAAATGGGTGAACATGGCTTATAGCTTGAAAAGTATACAACCTGAATTTATGAGGCTTCATTTGAGTATTAGTTAGCACAAGAAGTTGTGTACCATGAAATTAAGCTTAGATTAAGATGGCCCTTCACTTTGGATAAATGTCAAAAACATATCCAGCCATATATTCTGATGCAACCCAATATAGAGTTGGCTTCTTTGGATGCTTAGATTGGTATTCTGCCATGTCCATTGGGGATGAGGTCGGCTGTTACTAATAATAGAAATATTATTACCTCTCAATGATGAAAGTTAGGAATGAGATTGTGATGAAACTTCATATGTTTGTGGTATACTAGAAGAGAATGGTTGTGATTGCATTTGTGGCTTCCTGGATCAAGGTCATTGTTATAAAAAAGGAAAAACAGTCAAATAATTGTATTTATTATGAATGCAGTTTTTTAACCAGGTTTTTGAAAAAAAACAGATTATTAGAATGGTGTTGTCGTTGGGCGGGCGGGCGGCTGGGCGGGCGTCAAACTGGGTGGTTTCCGGCGAATAACTTGAGTTCTGTTAATCATATTGTAACCAAACTTGGTGTACAGTAAGAACATATGGAAAGCTCGCTTGGGATTGCTTTTGGGTTCGGTCCGACAAAGGTCAAGGTCACTGTTACTAAAAATAGAAATTTGGTTTCCGGCGAATAACTTGAGTTACATTGATCATATTGACATCAAACTTGGTGTATAGTAAGAACATGTGGAGAGCTCGCTTAGGATTGCTTTTGGGTTCTGTCCGACAAAGGTCAAGGTCACCGTTACTAAAAATAGAAATTTGGTTTCCGGCGAATAACTTGAGTTACATTGATCATATTGACATCAAACTTGGTGTAAAGTAAGAACATGTGGAGAGCTCGCTTGGGATTGCTTTTGGGTTTGGTCCGACAAAGGTCAAGGTCACCTTTATGAAAAATAGAAATTTGGTTTCCGGCGAATAACTTGAGTTACATTGATCATATTGACTTCAAACTTGGTGTATAGTAAGAACATGTGGAGAGCTCAATTGGGATTGCTTTTGGATCAGTCCAACAAAGGTCAAGGTCACCATTACTAAAACTAGAAATTTGGTTTCCGGCGAATAACTTGAGTTTCGTTAATCCTATTGACATCAAACTCGTGAACATGTGAAGATCTCGCTTGGGATTGCTTTTGGGTTCGTTCCGTCCAAGGTCAAGGTCACTTAAAATTTAAAAATCAGTTTCCACTTAATATCTTCGCTATTCGTGGGTGTATTGACATCAAAGTGTGAGTGTTCGTATGCATGTATCACCTCTGGCACCTTTGCAGCATTGATGATCATCATGTATTCATTATACAAATAGAGCCTTGGTTACAAATAATTAGGTTTAAAACCTGGTTTGGGGGCATTGCCCATTTCTTGTTATTTGATTTGAATTTTCTTTTTGAAACATTCTTTAGTGTACAAACTGCGTGACTGGCTATGACAGCAAATTGGGGGCACCTGTGTCCTATGGATGCATGCATGGTTGTATATGCGATTAAACACTAGTTACATGTCTGTATGACGAGTTTTGGAGATATACTTATGGTACATGTGAATGTCTGAGGAGAAAATCAGTAAATGAAACTTTGGTTTGGTAGTACAGAAACAGAGTAAAAATTTGTTTGAATTTCAGATAACACTATATTAGCTTCAAATGTTTAGTAGTCAATTTTTGTTCAATGAGTAGGCCATCTATGTCATGTAATATACAATATGTAATATATTTATTACTGCTTGATACCTGTTAGGATACCAAATTTCTCATTCATTACTCTCCTGCAAATCTGTCTTTGCTGCGATTAGTGCATTACATTGTTGACATGATGCAGTTTTATTTGATAGCACTTTCATTTCTAATTGTTATGTGAACACTCTTATTGATGGTAGATTTTGTAATATACTGGTCAAAAAGGATACATTAGATACATTTTCTGCCGATTTGATTGCAATAAGCTATAATATCAATGATTCAAATGAATTGAAGTGTAAAAGAAAGTCTATTTATAAACTGTCAAAAAAATAGTCATTGTTTCAGATCACTTTGTCATGATATAGATAGTTCCCATATCTACAATATTTACCTCCCTTATTCTTTATCATCGGCCATTTTGATAGGCAAAACTGATAAGCCCTTATACTAAGTTATAGGAGTAATTTCCAAGTATGTGATAATTGAGAAAATAGCAAGATAATTTGCATGTGACAACCAATTTTTCTTCAACTTACTGAGCCAACTGCCCACATGAGCATAATGAATAAGTTATTTTTTATATCTGATTATTTTATCAACGTTTACATTATATTCCCTACTAACTTTAAGGAAATTTGCCTATCAATATGGCCGACAATTCAGAACAAGGGAGGTAAATATTGTAAATGTGGGAACTATCTATAGTGAAGATTCTTAAAATACAAAATGGCGGGATAGTTCTTGTGACCAGTATAGTTTATACAGATTAAAGCAAAATTCCGATGTCATAGTTAAATCATAGTTGACAGTCATAGACATATGAATAACCGAATGATTATAGTTTTATATACATATGTTGCATTTATTGTCATAACTGAATAGCAAAAGTGCTGTTAGTTTTGTTCTCTTTATTAGTACTGTATGATTATCACTTCCTTGTTATACATGTACTTATGTAAACATTTTGTAAATATATGAATTTCAGATACTGAAAACATTGAATTTTTGTACTCATCTAAAGTGTGTATTTTAGCACAAATGTATTTGTCTACTGATATTATAGGTTTGTACTGTAATGAATTGTTTATACAGGTTACAGTCCCAATAAGGGTTTTTTGTTTTTGTTTCTAAACATGTGCATAGTCTAGAATATTGCCATATTTATGTATACCCTAAAATTTAGCTATTCACATACTTATGTTGGCCCATCAAATATTGGAGGATTTCAAAAAGCAATAATATTTTATCTTGTCAAACGGTTAGTTTTGTGAAGTAAGACTCATTTTACAGTTGTATACTGGTTTATACTTATTTCATGATGAAATCTGTCAACTTTGAAATTTTTAATTACAAAACGGGTTTTTATTACAAAACGGGTTGCAACAATGGCGGTTTCCAAATATGGAAAACTAAGCCGTTAAGAGTTAATTATAAGCCGGTTATAACTCACATATGAGAATTATACACAAATTAAGTGCTGTGGTCGCTAACGCTCCCTTGCACTTAATTTGCTTATAATTCCAATATATAACCTACATGTATACATGTAATTTATTTCAAGATACCTAATATTTACTTATGAAAACATTCCGCTAGAAAGACATTTATGTAAACTGTTGGATGATAAACAGGGACTGATCTCCTTATGTAACGAAACAGAAGCTTTGTATGTCTATCATTAACCCCAACCAAAAGGTTTTAGATCAAAATACAGAATAAATACATAAAATTTCTGAAAATAGGTGTTCTTTTTCGTCGTATTACCTTGGTAAAAAATTGATCGGAATATTAATAGTTGAATGTCCTGTATTACTTAGATTAAGAAAATGAGCATTAATTTCATATTCATATGACTTTGATAAATTGTTGACGTTCCCTTCTTTAAAAGTACATGAATAGCTATTTGATATTAAATTTGGAGGCAAGTCACTTTTTTCATCACTTCCAATGAAGAGAAAATATAAGACAATCTGTATGATAAATCACTCAATGTTGTTTATTGTGGTATATTTATGTTAGTCCTTTCAATGCCTCGACACTAACCAGGCTTGGTATATATTATTCTGGACTGGTCCGAAATTTTGCCTTCTGAACTGGTCTGAAATTCTGACATTTAGCCTAGGCTGGACTGGTGAAAATTTGGGGAGAAATTAAGGGGAGGGGTCAGACTTAGATTAGATATCTCCAGACAGGATGTTCAGGATTGGCAATTTTAGAGGACTCGGTGTTAGTCGGGATTTTGTACTGTTTGTATTGCTGTTGTATTGATTTCTTATTTTTAGCCGAGTAGTGTATTCCCGAGTTGTGATTATATTTGATTTCTTATTTTAAGCCGAGTAGTGTATTCCCGAGTTGTGATTATATTTGATTTCTTATTTTAAGCCGAGTAGTGTATTCCCGAGTTGTGATTATATTTCACACTATGAAGCTTTATATTTAATAAAATGTGTACAGAAATGGTGTTTTAATTTTATTGTAATCCCAAATCCTGTGTCAACTTAATTTGTGGATTTTGATAAAGTTGTTTTTTTAACTATACCAGCAGAGGCCCCCCTCGATTAACTCCATTGGTAGAGCACTCAACTGCCAAGCTGGAGGTAGTAGGTTTGAACTTAGGACAGGCTCTGGTTCTCTGTGACAAATTGTCTGAAGATAATACAAGTGTATCCAAAGTCGTTTATCTTCCACCCCTGATCCATGTGTGGAGCTTGTCGATTAATTGCTTCGTGAGAAACAGGACAGTACTGGTTGGTTACTCAGATGGCATAAAGCTCCACACAACAACAGCAGCAGAGGTTTTAAATTAAAACGGAAATGAAGAATAGCTTTGTAGTAAAACATGTCTTACCATTTTGAGAATTAGTTGTATTAAGAATTACACAGATTCAGTGTTTTCAAGTAAAAGTATTTCTGGATCAACCTCGAGTTAAAGTATTTCTGGATCAACCTCGAGTAAAAGTATTTCTGGATCAACCTCGAGTTAAAGTATTTCTGGATCACCCTAGAGTAAAAGTATTTCTGGATCAACCTAGAGTAAAAGTATTTCTGGATCAACCTAGAGTAAAAGTATTTCTGGATCAACCTAGAGTTAAAGTATTTCTGGATCAACCTCGAGTTAAAGTATTTCTGGATCACCCTAGAGTAAAAGTATTTCTGGATCAACCTCGAGTAAAAGTATTTCTGGATCAACCTAGAGTAAAAGTATTTCTGGATCACCCCTCAAGTAAAAGTATTTCTGGATCAACCTCGAGTTAAAGTATTTCTGGATCAACCTCGAGTTAAAGTATTTCTGGATCAACCCCGAGTAAAACTATGTCTGGATCACCCTCAAGTAATTTCTGGATCACCCCTCAAGTAATTTCTGGATCACCCCTCAAGTAAAACTATTTCTGGATCACCCCTCAAGTAGAAGTATTTCTTGAATACCCCTCGGGAGTCCATACATTTTACCCATATGATATAAATTCTTCTTAAAATCGCGCATTGAAAAATTCACAAAATTGAAACAAAACTAGTAAGCCGAAAACCAATCGTTTTCGGTTTACAAAATGCGTTCTTACGCAGAGCCGGTCCACCTTTCAAAATGGCAGCGTTCGCGTAAAAGGAAAGCTGAGAGCGAAAAAATAGTGATCTCCGCGTCTGTATGTCGATTTGTAAGTTGTTTGATATTGAAATATACTTTTTTTAATGTTTCTTATTGAAATCTAAAGTCGTTCGTCAGGTGAATAGCGATTTATAGTAGTTTTGTTCTCAGAAAATACCGACTCGGTCTAACGGTAGGAAAATGTCCGACCTAGCCATTCTTGATGTTTGGCGATAAAAAACCCCAGTATATTCTGTTTTTGATCAGTTTTTGAGTATATACACTGTCGACATAAATCCCTTGTGTGTATTTTAAGCATCCTCGGTACCCAGGCTAACATAACAAACATTATGATATACATAATGTTATGAATAGCCTGGGTACCGAGGATGATTTTAAGACATCAGTGATAAAAGTCGGTTGAGAAATGGCTTTGAAAAGTACGTCAACGCAAATGTGTGTATATATTTTCATTGTAAATAAGTATGAAGTTGACACCTTTATCTTACTATAAGAACAGAGTGAAAAAACTTTTTTTTCAATGCGAGTTTTAAATGTCATGGCTACTCGCCGGCCACCTGTGAGAAATACCGCTGTACCAAATGTCAAATATAGTCCCTGAATGCTACAAGTCAACACAAGGTGTCAGAATTCTAGCAAGATGTAATAAATATATGTACCAGTACACAAAATGTCACTGCCTCTACATGACAATTATTGCCAATTAGAGGATCAATAAAAGTAGGTTGAAACTGAGTTCCTTCTTTCATTAATTAAAACTAAAGTATATAATACTTTTCCTATTTAAGTCATAATTTCACTACAACTATTTAGATTATCAGCAGTATACTTGAGAATGGATTGATGCAATACTGGCAGACTTTCCCACAGGTCTGAAAAGACAAACCGTGTCATGCTTGGCACAGCGACATTCTGACAATTCCTAATCAATGATCACAATAACTGGTCAAGTCATGCTGCTTTTCATGAGCTGTTGGAGGCGACTTAACCTTTCATCAATTTCTGAAATCTCAGCTGATCTATCAATATAATCGCTGTCATCATATCCTGCAAAAATGAAAGGCATTTTATGAATGGCGTTGCTGTGTTTGAGTTTAAAACTGATATTTACAGTATTTCAATTGCATATGGTGGTGTGTTGACATATCCTGTGCCCCGGGTTACCACTTACAACCAATACTAACCCATTTTTCCGCAAACAACATTCCCACAAAAATCAGAGGTGGAGGACAAATGACTTTGGATGAATCTTCAGTCAAAATGTCATGGAGATAATACACTGCACCTGGTAATTGAACCCATGACCTCATAGAGTCAAGTGCTCTATCGACTGAGCCAATTTGGCAAGCTATGAATGGTGTTGTTTTTTTGGTAGTGGGTAAACAGGTGTTGGTTGATAAGCAGCTAGTACTATGAGGGTGAATACACGCAAACACAAAAATCCTGGGCACATATATTATTACAACACTCGAACTTTAATTCAACAAATATATCTTCATGTTTTTCCGTGACAGATATTAAGATAAACAATTAAAACGGAATTCCTAACTCTAACAGAAGTTTTTTGAAAGTTTTGTTTGTTCATAAAAAACGCACTGTCTGATACATTGATGTTCTAGTACAAAATACTGAAGATTTACTAATAAGTTCTTTCTACGAAAACTGTATGAACTCGGGCATGAGAATGCAAAATTTCAAAATCAGCTGAAAATGGTAAGGGGTTCAGGGGGCCACTGAAGCTCCTTGCTTTCAAGCACCTAAGATGGCTTAAATTGTCTCAAAAACGGCCCTTACAAGCATCAAATCTGCGGGAAATGCTCATGCCTGAAAACTGCTAAAGTGAAAACAAACCGCTGTGAACGGAATCTTACCATTTCAATCAAGAATGCTTTCTTTATTTCTAACATATCTGGTTCTTCCGTACTGACTCAGGTGTACTGGCCAATGTATTCAATATTAAGGAAAACTAACACAATGTTCTATCGTCAAATACACTCAAGCAAAACTGGAATACACTTACAACAGTTAGATAATGGTATTCCCACTGCCTGATCTGACAGCTCTAGTTTATCAATAAAGGAGTGAAAGCAAAACTGGTCTATTTGTATGTAAATACAGAGGCAGGTTGACTTGTTGTACGTTCAACCTTTGATGTGTAAATTGTGTTCCAGTAATGACAATATTGTTGAAACCTTGAGGAAGTAATGTCTGAATTGAGGAGACAATTAATCTGCCAAGAAACTTTTGACACAAACTGGATAAAATCAAACGGAAATCGGGAGACTTCACATGTATGCAGTGATGATGCAATAAATATTTCAAAGTTGCAGAAAGAGCCACGGGCGACGGTAAAGAGTCCACTCGGCCCGGTCCAACTCGGCAATTTCATAGGAGGTCGCTAAATGCACACCGTTTAGGAATGCACACTATATAAGATGGGAGCGGAGTTACGTCTGGATGGGCAGGACTTTGATTTTCGACGATGTAATGATATTTTACGCCTTCACTTTACGACAAATTGATACATCAATAAAATGCAATAATTATCCTAGACTATAACCCTTTAATCATCCACGTGTATAATATAAAAGGAAGCAGGTTAAAACGTCCCCAGACCAAAACGTCCCCATTTTTGTCCAAAACGTCCCCACTTTTGTCCAAAACGTCCCCAGTCCAAAATTCACGTCCCCACTTTTATACGTGAAAAATACGATAAGCAAATACTATGTAATATGTTTACTAGTTTTATTTAATTTTACTCATACAGTAAAACATAGTAAAATATACCAATAATTACCACATAATAATAATAATAGGTAATTTGCATACAAATTTAGCCCCGCATACATGTCTCTGTACTCCGACTTTTACACGCGTCGTTCGTACAGCGACAGTATAGAGATGTGACGACCGTGGCTGGACTAATACAAATTATATTAATGAGGTGGAAAACTGCATGAATGTTAAAAGAATGTGTATCCACCAATTGACATTTCAAAGATTTAAGATACACTGCACGTTTACTAGTTTTATTGAATACACTATTAGTCTGGGAGCCAACTGCCATTTTTCCCCTTAACCTTGAATTGTTGTATTAAGTTTTTTTTACTGTTGATTTTGGTAGCCAAGGGTCTCTATTTTCAGAAACTGCTTGATGACATGTTGTCACCATTGAGCAATTTGAGAAATTCAAGATGGCGTCCAAGATGGCCGCCATTACATATAAATAACCATAACTCCCTACCTGTTCATCATAGGAAGGTGATTTTTGTCTCTATACCTAGGTTTTAGGGGTCAAGCTATCCATTATAACTAAGTATTATGTTAATATCGTATTACATAATGGTAATTTCCAAGATGGCTGCCAAGATGGCCGCCATTACCTATAAATGACCATAACTCCCTACCTATTCACCTTAGGAAGGTGATTTTTGTCTCTATACCTAGGTTTTAGGGGTCAAGCTATCCATTAGAACTAAGTATTATGTTAATATCGTATTACATAATAGTAATTTCCAAGATGGCTGCCAAGATGGCCGCCGTAACACTAAAACTGGCATATATACTATTTACTCCAAATTAGTCGTGAAGGTGTCTATCCCTGAGTATTTTGGAGACACATCTATCTGTATCAGATCAAAGTTCATATACTGATGATGTCATCTACAAATCCAAGATGGCTGCCAGTTTACAAGCACTGGTATATCTTCTATACTATTCAATCTTGGTGGAAAATATGAAAAGGTAAACGACCACAGGTGTTATATTATAACAAATGTTCTTTAATTGTAAATCTGAATTCTCACAGACTACCAAAAGCATATTATACAATTCATAATTAAGGATGGCTACCACTTTACCAAATAATCTACACTGTTGTACATTGTGTTGCCCATGTGCATCACAAAGACATGCAATCAGCTATGATGTCAGGTTACAGCAACCCTGATTATAGCAGGCGCAAAATATTGTGCATTTCATGTTTGCAGAGTTGCAACTACAAGCACGTGAACTGCATGGAGTAGTACTGTGGCATCCACATTTTATTAGACGTAGTACCATCTGTGGGGCTAGTTCGACTTCATCAGGTAGGGTGACTGGTTGAAGGGACTTGTTTTGGTCATCCTTTACCCAACCATATTCCGTTGAGTCCAACTCGGGTGGATTCTGCGCTTCCAGTGACCGCCATACCAAAGCCTGATAGTGAGCTCTTTTAACATTCTCTTTGAATGCCTCAGTTGTTGGTGGCAAGGTACACAACTTCGGTGTTGATGACCCTTTGCCTGTTTGTGACAGCCATACCTTTAACCTTGTCTCTGACATTGTACTACAGTCTGTTTGTCCATAGCACGCGGAAATGAAGGAGGTAGCCTGTTGAATAATAGATTCCATAGAATGCCCTGGTGCACCCAACAAGTTAAGTGAGTGCCCCGATCGAAGTATTTTGAGTACAGTAGCCTTTCCAATTTTAAAATAGGAGGCGACGGTGTCACAGCCAGAAAGTGTATGTGCCGGGACTATCTACCTTCGACTATCTGACAATGCTTCTGCACAGTTTTGCCTATATCAAGCACCGCCCTTCCTTTGATGGGGGACTCCATCAATACAACATTCTTGAGATTTGCCATGTGATGATAATGCAGCAACAGTACAAAGACGTCAGTGTCATCGGCAACAACAGTGATTTTGCTTTCTGCATTTTCCGCGGCACAACTCAAGACCTGTTGGACAATGACGTTATCTGCTTCTTCGTGTGAAGTTGACAGATCTGCCCGTGAGATGACAACTCCACCTTCACTGATTTCGATTGGCACCGGATCTGCTCCTGTTACCACTAACTTTGTGATGTTGTGTGTTGTCCTCATGAAACTTCTTATCCTGGACAAAATCATCAACTATCAGTTGCATCAGTTGCTTCTTGTTTTTGGAAGAGGTTAGTAGAATCTTCTGCGCTGGAAGTTTACTGTTGACTTGCAAATGATGAGCCCTACTGACACCAGTTGCCCTAGATCCTCTGGTAACACTCTTCGTGCTGTAATCATATCTGTCAAATATCAGATACACGTCCTCGACCCGTAACCTTTTTCCTATGGCATATTTGAAGTTTGCTATATAGTCTTTCACAGACCCATCAGCAGGCCAAGGAACTACCCAAAGTATTGCTGAGCCATCGAGTACACTAACATTTGCACCACCAGCAACTCTATCAGACACCTCAACTTGGAGAATTTTCTTCAAGGTCGATTTAGATTTCGCAATCCTCATATCTCCAGTATCATCAAACATGGACGTTGGAACTGGGACAAGTTCATGACCAAGCACATCCTTAATGTCAATGTCCCGCCCACTCACCTGTAGGCCAATCACCTTTGGGTAAATCAAATTGGTATCAAATACTTTCACAGCTCCGACCTTCACATGCTTCCTTGCATGATCCATAGTAACAACCTTTTTCGTGATGGTTTCATAAAGTCCCTGCGGTAACCGACTTTCGAAAACTGTCATTTGTTCAGTCCCGATTGTGACAGCATTGTGGACATTGACTTCAGTTGAACCAATCTGGCCGCTAACTATATTGACTATAGCTGATTGCATGTCTTTGTGATGCACATGGGCAACACAATGTACAACAGTGTAGATTATTTGGTAAAGTGGTAGCCATCCTTAATTATGAATTGTATAATATGCTTTTGGTAGTCTGTGAGAATTCAGATTTACAATTAAAGAACATTTGTTATAATATAACACCTGTGGTCGTTTACCTTTTCATATTTTCCACCAAGATTGAATAGTATAGAAGATATACCAGTGCTTGTAAACTGGCAGCCATCTTGGATTTGTAGATGACATCATCAGTATATGAACTTTGATCTGATACAGATAGATGTGTCTCCAAAATACTCAGGGATAGACACCTTCACGACTAATTTGGAGTAAATAGTATATATGCCAGTTTTAGTGTTACGGCGGCCATCTTGGCAGCCATCTTGGAAATTACTATTATGTAATACGATATTAACATAATACTTAGTTCTAATGGATAGCTTGACCCCTAAAACCTAGGTATAGAGACAAAAATCACCTTCCTATGATGAACAGGTAGGGAGTTATGGTCATTTATATGTAATGGCGGCCATCTTGGACGCCATCTTGAATTTCTCAAATTGCTCAAAGGTGACAACATGTCATCAAGCAGTTTCTGAAAATAGAGACCCTTGGCTACCAAAATCAACAGTAAAAAAAACTTAATACAACAATGCAGGGTCAACCATCTCTGCCCCCGGACTATATACTTTATTCACTATATTCACTCAGTCTCACTGCACTCTTCCTCTGGCCTGGTGAGTCTGTGTTGATAAACGGTCGAAACTTTCTTCAAAAGTCCAGTTGTTGAAAGACTTCCATTTCTGTAGCTGAAGTGATATAAATTTAAATTACAGTTTTTATTATGTAAATTTATACCGTAAATTTGGCAGTAGAGATCGATGTATATTTGACGTATGTACAAAAATCAATTCTGTAACATGCATATGCATATGTTATTAAATATTACAATTGAATATCACATATGAGGCTGATATATGATATATAATACGTTAAATTATACTTTGAAACTGTGTAGCTGTTTTGGTAAACTATTTGCTAAATTAGTGATTTATCTAGACTATGAGAAATTGTTAAAGTCTAATATATGAGTACGTAAGTAAACTTTACCTGTCCCATGCCTCAAACAGCTTAGCCTGCGATTGGCGGTATAGTAGTGCTTCCTCTGAATACGTCTGAGGCAGAGTTCTGACACCAGTACCACCTGTTCGGCAACTTCCCGTGCATCATTGTGTAGTTGTCTGATGAGTAAATGGAATGCTGGTGATACTTCCACGCGATGGTTCAATCGTCTATGCCATCCTAAAATTTGATGCATTTATATTTAATTCATTTCAATTACAATATAGGTTTCTACCGTATTTACGTCATTCATGTGATCTCAGTCACTGACAGAGCTGTGTCAAGACGGAATTAAGTTTTGAAAGTCGTGCCTCAAAAAGAAAAAACTTGTGTATATTGTCTTTGCAATAATTAATTAGGGAAAGTGGAAAAATATGAAGTTACATTATATCGGATATGTGACTTGAATATGAACATACACATAAAGAGAAGGTAAGCATGTTATGTTTAACAGTGTGATTAATCATTCTTACTACCTGTCGGGACTGGTTTAATAACAAACAACAAACAAACAAACAAACTTTATTGCATAATCGACAAACATATTTGCCTTTGGCAACGAAAAGCAGGAACTGTATATATACAACACAAAATAATCACAAAATTATCAATCGTGAAAATGACACAATACACGTATGAAGGTATTTACATGTATATAACATCTCTTTTATTCTCTCAATACATGTACACAACATGCAAATATGAGGCATTTACAATTGACAATATAATATATTTTTCGAGGCTACAATATACATTCACGGTATAGTATTAGTTATAAACACTCAAGATTGTTTTCACATTTCAAAAAGATAGACACAAAGTACATTAGACAAAAAATAATAGTTAAATATGAAAAAGATATTACATTCTAACATTTCGTAGGATAACTTTTACAAATTTACAAAGTTTCAAAAATTCTGATTTGTTGCTAGTGCACATTACTTTTTTTCTAGCTTAAACATGTTTGGACGTCGATAAAAAATGGTTTAATAAACTGTCTTCTATCATTAGAGAATTGTTCGCATTCAAATAAATAATGAAATTCATCCCCAATTTTGTTTCTACAGGTGTTACAAGTTCTTTCATTAATTGTAATTCTTGACCAGTTTCCCGTTTCAATAGGTAAGCGATGGTTCCTTGTTCTAAATTTGATGAAAGTATATAATAAAGATGGTTGTAGTTTGGATAAATAAGGTTCAATACCGAAAGATTTCTTAATAATGTATATACATAATATAATGTATATATATAAACAGGTATCAACGATATGGGGAGACCAATATATATTCAGATACCCATATATTTACGATGAAGACATAAAAGGCTTTACATAAATCAGTATTGTCTTTTATACGGTTCTTATGTTAAAAGAATGTTTCATTTTGATTCCATTATAATTTTGTGATCTCATATTCATGTTTGCATAATTATATATACTCTATTTTACGATCCATATTTTAGGATTTTATAACATCACAAGTAACATAGTCATATTTGTTCTTAAAAATTACATATTTCATACATACAAATGAACATTACAAGTGATTGTATATTATAATTATAATATATGATAATAATAAAACAAATGAAATGGGAATAAAGGGAATTAGAAGGTCTTTTGAAATAATAAGTCTTAATATATTTTCTGAAAGTTCGAAACAATGACATATACATGTAAAGTGAAATCCATAGAATTACCTATAGAAACCGACATTAACAACATTTAAAACAGTTAACTTACCCGTATTACACGTGCGATGGTTCCACAAACCACATGAATCACATTTAACTCCATGCTGCTTTCTCGCACTTTAAGATTACACGTAAGACAGTTTTCAATCATAATAAATTGACAAAAAGAAAACTCTAAAATAACAATGAAAAATACTCACACAATATAATTTTAAACTCTAAAATCACTTAAACAATGAAATATCCTCACACAATATAATTTTAAACTCTTAAATCACTTTAACAATGAAATATCCTCACACAATATAATTTTAAACTCTTAAATCACTTTAACAATGAAATATCCTCACACAATATAATTTTACCAAGCACAGTGTAATGACTTGTTCATAGAACTATAATCATGGTTTGTTTGTATTTGCGTTTATTTATCGTCGCCACCGGTTTCCCATATGGGCGACGCCTCCGGAAGAATGTTAGTCATTTTAGATTTTTTGGAGGATAGTGCATGATACAGGAGATGCCCCAATTCCATAGGCACCCCTGGTTCTTTTACGTGCTCGATTTAAAGCATCATACACGGGACCTCGGTTTTTAAAGTCTCGTTCGAAAGACTGTTAGTACTGTCAGTGATGGAGTGGGGAATCGAACCTGCGATCCCTGGATTACTAGTCCGGCGCGTTACCACTGGACTACGGATCCGCTACGTAATAATCATGGTGTATTTTTCATTGCTTAAGTATACGAAATGGACAACAGTTTGGATTTTAATTATCACATTTACGAAAACTCAGTACCTACACTTCTTTATTTTTCCAGAGATCACATGAACTTCAAAAGCGAACACCGCCCTTTTCACGTTCACCACTTTCACGTGCATGTAATTAATCGGTCAAATTACCGACTAATTACGGGTATTCGCATTAAAATCATTATTCTTATAATTTTGATTAGCACACTTATCAACACTTAATGCCAAACTTATGTAATGACAACTTTTCAATAATGATGTTTTTTAAGTGCAAACTGACAACATTTTAGGCATTTCCTTCAACACAATTGTAAAGCAAACAGAGTTTCAGGAAATTTGAAAAATGTACAGCTCTGCATATCAAAATAACAACTAAAATGTCAATTAGTACTAAGAATCGTAGTGCCATTTAGAATGTTGAAACCAAATAATCCCTTCCAAGTTAACATATGAGTTCTTCCCTTAATATATAATTTATCTTATTCGTATTATAAAGGATAAAGTCTGAGCATTTTGATACAGAACAGAACATAACTTTATCACTCTTTAAACAAAAATGAGGACGTTTTGGTCATTTCGGGGACGTTTTGAACAATATTGGGGACGTTTTGAGCAAAAGTGGGGACGTTTTGACCAAAAGTGGGGACGTTTCGTCGAATTGAATTTTGGACTGGGGACGTTTTAACTTGGGGACGTTATGACCGTAAACCATATAAAATACCAGACTAACTAAATAGAACAGACACTTATCGTTGAATTTTCTTGCATCGGCGAGTGATAACGACAGGCTTTTCAAGCTGTGAAGGTCACGACCGAAGCACGATTCATACGCACGTACTACTAAATCAACATTTTCGAAATCTATTACAATTTTTCTGTATAAAGATATGAAGAATAAAGTAATGTAAAGAATATTTTCTATACAAAACAAAGCAAAATGCCGATGTGTTATCTTATATCGGGTGTATCATCATCGAAATCGTCGGACTATTTCTTGTTTTGTTTTTTCTGGAGTAGTGGGGTTTGCGCCAAAACAGGTATATTCATAACTACATCAACATTCCCGAACTCCAATACAATAATTTTATTATAAAAATATATTGGAAAAATGCTATTTTCTACACAAAACAAAGCAAAATGTCTATGTGTTATCTTATATCGCGTGTATTATCATCGAAATCGTCGGTCTATTTCTTGTTGTATTTTTTTTCTGGAATTATGGGGTTTTGCGCCAAAATTTAGGGTAGCAGTGTTCGAAGGCTGTATGAAAACTAAAACCAGGCGCGCTTAGGCGCGCTGGTTAACAAGTACCCACCTCAAAATCGATTCCCTCCTGTTCCTGAGGACGGAGACATTTCCTCGTTCTATTACACATTTTGATGAGGGCATCGTTACTTGGTCGTGAACCTTTCGGCTGCTCCAGGACGGTGTTTGTTGGTGGTATCCGTATGACGAAGTCATGTGTGTTGGAAACGTCGCTGTAGTTGATCGTTTCGTTCTAAAAAACACAAAGATTACAACTACATATAACTGATATAGCACGTGTTTACTTACAAGTATTTATTAAAACATGAATAATGTTGAAACAAAGTCTTAACTAAAATTTTAAATCATGGTCCGAAGTGTCCATATATATGGTCCGAAGTGTCCATAAATATGTGCTAAAACACAAGTATTACAACTACATAATATTATAACTGATACAGCAAGTATTTACTTACAAAAAATTATTAAAACATGAATAATGTTGAAACAAAGTCTTAACTAAAATTATAAATCATGGACCGAAGTGTCCATATAGATGGTCCGAGGTGGTCTGAAGTGTCCCTAAATGTGGTCCGAGGTGTCTGGTCCGAAATGTCCGTGGTCCGATCATCTCCCTTGAAATAACGACGGAAATATCTGCAGCGTCACCGTTTCCGAGAATTGTTCTGAATGTTTCTATCGAAATCGCTAACGGGAAACCAATAGCGCGCGGATACCAGTGAAGAGAGAGACCGTGAAAAGCCGTAACTCCGCCTTCGTAATGAACGTAACTCCGCCGCCTACGGACTATTACCTTTCTAGTTGTTAAGGCTAAAGATTCGAATCGGAACCGAAGTCCAACTTATATACGTTTTTACTGAAATAGAAATGTTTTTTCAGAATGTTTTGATTAATTTAGCTTGAAACCATTTTATTATACGTCGTGATTACGATTGATTGGAACTTATATTATGGGCATCCAGTGTCACTCTATGATCCAGTGTAGGTAGTTGTCTGAAATGGAGTATATAGTTTTGTCAGAGAATTATATTGTGGGCATCCAGTGAAGGTAGGTGTGTGCAATGGAGTGTAACTATTATGTAAGAGAGACTTGTATTGTGGGCATTCAGTGTAGGTAGGTGTGTGTAATGGAGTGTAACTATTGTGTAAGAGAGACTTGTATTGTGGGCATTCAGTGTAGGTAGGTGTGTATAATGGAGTGTATTGTGAGTGATGAGACTTGTATTGTCGGCATCCAGTGTAGGTAGGTTTGTGTTATGGAGTATATAGTGTTGGTACAGACTTGTAGTGTGGGCATCCAGTGTGGGAATGTGTGTGTAATGAAGTATATAGTGGTGAGAGAGACTTGCATTGTTGGCATCCAGTGTTGGTAGGTGTGTATAATGAAGTATATAGTGTTGGAAGAGACTTGTATTGTGGGCATCCAGTGAAGGTGTGTGTAATGAAGTATATCATGTTGAAAGGGACATTTATAGAGGACTTCCAGTGTATAGGTATTTGGAATTGAGTATATAGTGCTTAAAAAGACATGTATTATCGGCATCCCGTGTAGATTGTTGTTTTATTGGAGTACACATCCGTTCTCAATGAAACTGCCAAAATGGCTTGAGCAATATTGAGACATGAATTTTGCCATACATAAAACAATGTCCGCAAAGGACAACATATTCGAAACAAAATCTCAACTATCACATAATTGCATTTGACATTTAGCTCAAGCTATTTTGGCAGTTTCATTGAGAATGGATGTGTACTCCAATGAAAACACCAATCTGGATGCCCACTATACAAGTCTCTATAGACACTATGAATTTTAAACACCTACCTTCACTGGGTGCCCACTACATAAGTCTCTACAGACAATATACACATCATTTTGAACACCTACTTTCACTGGATGCCGGCCCCCATACAAGTCTCAATAGACACTAGTATCTATACACACCATTTTAAACACCTACCTTCACTGGATGTCCATATAACAGGTCTCTTTCAACACAATATACACCATTTCACGCAACTACCTACACTTGATGCCCACTATACAAATCTCTACAGACACTATACATGCCATTCAAAGACCTACCTTCACTGGATGTGCATATTACAAGCCTCTTTCAACATTATATACTCCATTTCACGTAACTACCTACACCGGATGCCCACTTTACCAGTCTCCATGAAATATTAAGACAAATTGCAACTGAATACCTATTTAGGTCTTTGGTACCAAGCAAAAAATATTCAAAAAATCATATCTTAATTAAGGTATTCCACCCATAACTGAAATCCTTCATTTCCATTGTATATGTATGCAAAGACCTAAATGGTATTTAGGTCTTTGCCTACAACAACCAGAAATGTATGCTTCCGTAGGCGGAGTTACATTATTTCCGAAGGCGGAGTTACGGGTTTATACGGAACCTCACTTCACTGGTGTCCCGTTAGCGATTACCATGTTTTCTATGTTTTCAATTCAAAATGAACTTATATATTTGTCTGACGTTTTTGAGTTCGTGTAAGTATTTTTATTTCAATTTATATCGTGATGTTCGGGACACGCCTTTGTTTATACCTTATTATCGGGCAAACGTCCCCTGCTCACCATAGGTGTGGCCATGACGATTATCGTGGATGGACCAGTTTTGGTGACCTTAACGTCATAACACTGATTAAATATATTAAGAACAACATCAACTCATGACCTTTTTTTACTTCGTTTTGAGTTGATCAGTTCCAAAATTCCTCCAGTATCTTTCAAGTAAACAGTGAGGGTTGTTTGGAGCTGCCATTTTGTTGACCCACATTGCTTCCGGTGACAGAAAACAAATGGTATCAGTTTCGGGGGTGGAACGAAAATCCGGGACTTTGGTGGGAAAATCCGGGATCGATATTAATGTTTGTTTACGTCGTGCTCTATTTCGCAATCTAAGTCACTGTTAATCGATGAAGCGAATAGTCAGGTAGGCGAATTATGGCCATTTCGTAACCGCCAAATTTTGGTTATTTCCTAACCATTCCTCGGACCCCCATTCCTTAGTCATTTCGTAACCGTTCGAAAATAATGTGGTCAATTCGTAACCATTGAAATGTTTGTTTAAAAATATCAATAATATGAATAAATATCTTAATATAATGTTTAGTTTATAATTATGTATGTGCTTGATTATTGGATATCGACAGTTTTAATAAGAAATTAAAATGAATGGTCTTTGTGTACTTGCCTTCATTCGTATGATCCAGATCCATATATAAATTTACATGTACTATTCACACAATAAGTTTTATTCATTAAATGCAGTACTTAAATGCATGTATGTATGTATGAAATGAATATTAAACATGTTTGAATATTGAATCTTTGAAACTTCAGGAATGTTTTATAAACAAGTTGTGATAAAACTATGATATCAACTTAGGTGATAATTTAATTGCAAGGTAAGGTTACGAAATTACCAGATAGGCGGAGGGGTGGGACTAAAATCCGGGACTTTGGTGGGAAAATCTGGTATCAATATTTTTAGATATTCGGGAGGCATTTAACTGTAACAAGCGGTACAAATCAGTATGGTGGTTAAGTTTCTTCATTTGGGCAAAAAAACTGTATCCGGGTTATTGAGATAATGTTCTTTAATCATTGCTGCAGAACGATGATTGTCAAACTTATTTATATCAAAGGCCTAAATACCATGGTATTTAGGTCTTTGTTTATACTTGACTTACACATAAATAAAGATATGTATCCAGGTTATTAAGCACCTGTTTAATTATTGATCCATAAATTTTGTTGAAAAGTTGAAGATAATTATTATTGAGTACAGATAAAAAATGTGTTCATCAAAAAGCACCAAGTGTGCAAATTCATTTTGATGGTGACAGTCATTGGGTAACAAGTATACAAACAGACAAATAACCATCCACTGTATATTATCTAGATAGTGTGAAAAATTGAAATGCTTAAAATCAAATATACAGATTCAACTAAGTCAGATTTATAAAAGTGATTCTAACATGTTAACGATTAAAATACCAGGAGTTCAGCAGCAGCCAAATTCTTACGATATTGTTGTCTGTTTGCTATTGTACATTCCATAATGAATGATGTGAGGGAAACTTAAGTTATGTGTTTGGAAACTGGAAAAAATACATGATTTCCTATGGAAAATATTAGTCGAAGTCGGTCTACGGCATTTAGCGGGATCCCAAAATTAATTTAACGAAAATCATGGTGTGTTTGTAGTATGCCCGATTTTGTAGACAATATGATAGCATGTGGAAAAAGGAAATGTAAAAGTTTGTTCCTCCAAAAATGTGTTCGTAGAACAACTGAACATCGATCTATTAAGCAATGGAAATGGCAATGTATTTTCTGCAACCATATAAATTAGCCCTGGTTTTTCCTATACTATTCAACTGTTATGTTATGTATTCTTAAATATCATATCAGTAATGTGCATTGAGTGTATCCCCATGCCAAACATCTCCCCTATTTTGTATTTGTTTACAAATAAAATGAAATTGTAATTTATTTTTTTGTAAACCAGAACCACAATATTTATGTATCTGGGGCCATATAAACCAGTTAAAATCTTTATTGCTAAAACAATGCACAAACAAAAAGAACTCAAATTATATTATTTCGCTAATTTAAAATTGTTTATCGTTCACACCTTTTCAATTAACATGTTACATTCTTAAGATATCGTCCCATTAACAATATAAAAAGCAACCAAATTATATTTCACATAATTTAATTGTTTATTGTTCACACTCCTTCAGTTAACATATGTTCCACTCTAACAATTTTTAAAAATCGATCCCGTAGAATCATGGATCACGGATCCCGGGTAACGGATTTCAGTCCCAACCCAGTTTCGGTGACCTCTGACATTATCCATTTATTTATACAGTGTGTGTGCAAAAGTTTTACAATTATAACTAGTCAAAACTAACAACGAACTTCAGCTGTAATTATTAACTGTCAAATAAACGTATTTACAATATGTTGAAGTTATTTAATACAGTCATTCTTCAGAATGACATGAACAAATAAATTTGTCATGCCTTCTGACCACTCTTTGTTTACAACAGGTAATCAGATGTGTCCAATGTGTGCACTGTGGAAAGTCGCACTGAGCCCATTTTGTAATTATTGAAGAAATGCACTGTTTGACTTAATTGGTTTGGTTGATATTTGTGACAAACACAACATTTATCTTCCTCTGCAATTTCACTTTCACAGTCTGATTCTCTCTCAGATTCATTAAAAACCTGCAATCCAGATGAACCAGCTACCTGTACAATTGTGTCACATGTTTTGTTTTATTTGGAGATTCTTATCACATTGCTGTTAACATGGTAAATTTTTCTTTTTGTCAAATTCTTTTGAGTTGATTGGTGTTCTCTGATTTTTTGTACAGTGTCTGCATCAGTGATGCAAGTGCCACTGACAACCTTACTTAAAGTATTGATTTCTCTCTTCTCTAAATTTTGTTTATTTGAAATAACAGCAAACTGTCCTGTAAAGAAACCTGACGGACCACTTGGGACTGACATTACTGTATCAGACTGACATGATTGAGGCTTTTGAAAAGCTGTTGATGGAGCAAGTTTATCGCGATCAATGGCAGATGGATCAAATGGATATATACCAGTGCGTTTAAATGATGACTGTAAGTTTAAAATAAGATAATGCAAGTTCATATGCCTTAGAAGACAGCTCTGCAACGTTGTATCTTGTGATGTTAGTGTAAGGATTTTTGCGAATAAATTTATGGCAAATTCTCTGCATAGGTCCAAAACAGCCAACATTAAGGGGCTGAAGAACATGACTTGTATGGGCAGGCAATACAAACATAACGATATTGTGTTTTTCTGCCCATTCTATGATGTGGGTCTCGTGTCCATCAAATATCAGGAGGGCTGTCTGATCATCACTACCCTTTGTACATATTTAATGAAATGAGTTTCAAGGACGAATACTGCGTCTTTAAAGCACATTTTCGATATTCTTCTTGACGGAGTGACAGGTGTTTGTTTACAAAAAAGAAACAAAACTACTATAAATCACTGTTCACCTGACAAATGACTTTTAGAGTTCAATTAGAAACATTTAAAAAAGTATATTGCAATATCAAACAACTTACAAATCGACATGCAGACGCGGAGATTGCTATTTTTTCCCTCGCAGTTTTCCTTTTGCGCGAATGCTGCCATCTTGAAAGGCGGTACCCGGCTCAGTCTAAGAACATATCTTTCGAGCAGAAAACCAATCGTATTTTTCGTTGCGGGTTGTAAATGTCATGGCCACTCACCGGCCACCTATGATCAACTCGGACTCGTTAAACGCCGTTTTGTTTTTTGGTTAGCTTGTTCTCATACAAATATGTATGAAGATATTGTTCAGTCCGTCCCTCAAAATAATGTTTGTTGACAATGTTGTGTTTTTCATCTTTAAGAAAATAATGACCTACATTGAACATTATTGTGTGAAATTGTTGCATTATTTGATATTTAAGCTTTTTTGGTACACTAAAAACTCAATAATGAGACCACCAATGGGTCTGACATTTATAAAGAGAACTTAGTATTGAGTTGGTCTTATTATTAAGTTTAGTCATTTTGTGTGTATCAGTACATATACTTGCAATCTTGCTATTAAAACGTGGTATTAAGGTTTTTTCTCAACATATTAGTGATCTTTTAAATGCTGTGTCCCTTTCATACATATGTGACATTATACAAACAGTGGTCGATATTGGCACAAGTCTGACAGTAAAAAACTAGTAGATTTACTCTCGGGCTAGTGAAAATCAGAAAATATTAGCCTGACATGCTAGTGAAAAGTTAAATCCTACTTTCACTTTCCTAATGCTATTAATTTTCAGAAAATCCTTTGACAACTTATCCACTTACATCAATATTCTGATCCCAAAAATTGATGTGCAGTACTGTTATTCTGTTACATATATCTGGGTACCAGAAAGCACTTGTTGCTTAGTCATTTGGATGGGGCCATAGACTAGGGTACATACCACTACATTTGGGAGGTGTAAAAGGCGGCGGCGCCAAACTTTTAGTCTTTACCTTTTAAAGGTCAATTTACTGTGGACATAGCTGACTTATCAGGAACATACATGGTGCCATTGTACGGTCAATTTACTGTGGCCGTAGTTGACTGATCAGGAACATATATTGTGCCATTTAAAGGTCAATTTACTGTGGCCATAGTTGGCTGATCAGGAACATATATTGTGCCATTTAAAGGTCAATTTACCCTGGCCATATTTGGCTGATCAGGAACATATATTGTGCCTTTTAAAGGTCAATTTACTGTGGCCATAGTTGACTGATCAGGAACATATATTGTGCCTTTTAAAGGTCAATTTACTGTGGCCATAGTTGACTGATCAGGAACATATATTGTGCCTTTTAAAGGTCAATTTACTGTGGCCATAGTTGACTGATCAGGAACATATATTGTGCCTTTTAAAGGTCAATTTACTGTGGCCATAGTTGACTGATCAGGAACATATATTGTGCCTTTTAAAGGTCAATTTACTGTGGCCATAGTTGACTGATCAGGAACATATATTGTGCCTTTTAAAGGTCAATTTACTGTGGCCATAGTTGACTGATCAGGAACATATATTGTGCCTTTTAAAGGTCAATTTACTGTGGCTGTAGTTGATTGATCAGGAACATATATTGTGCGTTTTAAAGGTCATTTTACTGTGGCCATATTTGACTGATCAGAAACATCAATTTTCAGAGAATACTGTCCGCTTAAGTTTGACGCTTTCTGTTCATGATGTCATGTAAAATTTTGTAGCAATTTTTAATCAACCGGTTGATGTTTATCAAGCAAAATCAAATCAAATACAGGCAAAACCCGTTATGTCGACTTAATAGGGGCCTGATAAAATATGTCGACATATCCGTCATCGCAAAGATGCAAGTTTTCACTATTTCTTAATTTCATGCTAGAAATTAGTATATCTTCTGATTACTTTTTACCATAACGCATATATTACAACTCAAAAACTGTCCAAAAACTCATTTTTCTGTGATTCATGCAGGGGCTCGGTTGTGTAGTGTTCTGCTAAACGAAAATCATGTGATTGACTAAGTCCCACCATTTTTATGTTCTTGGTGTGTATTTATTTATTTTTTCATCATTTATGTAAATCAATGGTATTAGATCTACTCTACTCCAAGTCAACTCGTCCACGTTTTGGTAGGGTGCAGGTCAAAGTTCCCCCTTTTCTAGTCAGAATCTTCCACTTACAGTCAAAGTATCATAATTAGTTTATGAAATGTTATTATTGTGTATGTATGTATGTATGTATGTATGTATGTATCTGTTACAATGACAGATGTTGGTATATACATGTAGTGATTTTTTATGTTAATTTTACTGCCGAATATAGACTGTTTCCCCTTTTCCAAAAAAAGTCAGGTTTTTATGTATTTAACCTTTAATAAAGAATCTTTGCTCTTACATCACCTCATATATATAACAAACACCAGCCACAGCTGAAAAGCAAAACAACCATTACCTTATATTCCTTTTGGGATTTATCGTGCCTATATTTCCAATTGAAAAGGCACAGGCAGTAAAATTATTAAAAAAAAATCACTGGAGACATGTATTTATAAAAAAAAGTACAGTAAAAAAAGTTAGATAACCAAAACTTACCAAACTATTTAATCCACCCAAGAGACAAGGCAAAGTTCTATAACTGAAATATAGGTGCTACCTAAAATAGCAATAATAACCAATGCAATGCAGAAAGTCTAAGTATATGGTGAAGAAAACTTGAGTTAAAAGAGAAAACATTTTGGGCCATCCTTGAAAAATTGTTTGTTTGGCAAAACCCTACCCTGCAATATGTAGGTTGATAGATAGGTAATTAATGTTTAATTAAGTACTTTTTATGATCAGACTTATGTTAACTATTAATACGTTGCTTGAAAACAGTCAAACCGTTCAAATTAGTTTCAGTAGGTGACCTTTTCTGAAGAAAAAATTTGGTTCAATTAAGCCAAAAGTTGTAGTTTTTTCTCTCACAGGCAGTTAACATCGCAATTTTTTATTAATTAGTCCCTACATTCTTTAATTTAATTCCTAAAAAAATTCTAATTTCTGAGATTAACATGCAAAAATACAGGGTCAAATCATAAAAAAATCCTTGATGCCACTCTAGACAATGCATTTTTCTATGTATTGAAACCTCATCAAAATGTTTTTTAAATGTAATGCGTGTGATGTTCGATACTGAGTCATAGCATCTTCCGACTGCTAAACAAATGGGACTTATGATATATTGACCAATTTCAAAACTGTACAAGAGTTGATGTCTATGCTTTTGGCACAATTTTCTTTCGTGTAGTTAACCTTAATCAACTTTATATAAGTTAAATTTACACAAGTGTAAGTGGTTAGCATAACAGACCGGCAATCCGTAGACCCGTATTTGATTCTGGTAGCGCCATTGACCGATTATTCGTGTTCCATAAAACATGACTTTATTTTCAATATTACTACAGCTGGTGTTAAATACTGTGTGGCGGATGTAAAAATTCGCCCTGTTCTTCGTCAAAAGTGTAGTTAACCTTAATCAACTTTATATAAGTTAAATTTACACGAAAATGACGTTAGGTCACTGTGGTGTAGTGGTTAGCATAACGGATCGGCAATCTGTAGCCCCGGGTTTGATTCCCGGTAGCGCCATTGACATAAAACATGACTTTATTTTCTTACTAGCATTTGTTTAGTTTTACCTTATGGATTGTCCTCGTGATGATAGTGACTGGTGAAGCTAGAAATACATTTGTTTTACATCAGTTGTGAATCAGGATCTTGCAGCTTATACTAATCACTCTTGAAGGCTGCTTCCTAGGTTTCTGTACAGTACTTGTGCCAAATTCAGCAACAGTAAAGTCTGCGGTTTCAGCTCCTCCGAGGCAGAATTTGATCTTTTTTATCAGGAGTCAGGCACTCTACCTTATTGGCCAATATGCCTTCCTAGGGGTGTCAATAAGAGCCGGTACCTGGTAAAATTACCTGGTAACTTATGCATCATCATGCGGCTACTTTCCTTGTATAAGTGATCATAATTAAGTGGGAGTACCCCCCAGACCCCCTGCATACTTTTGATGATTTCCCTGCTAGTTCAAACATTAGTGACACCTCTGTCTTCCTGTATCTGTTGCTTGTCCATCAGTTCTGTGAGTTAGGAATTATTGTTACTAACATTACATACATGAATTCCTGATGAATGCAAGAAACATTTCATAATTGAGATAAGTATATAACTAATTTATTGACTGCTCTTACATTGGAATCTGTTTATTTTCTCTATTTAAGGTTTAGCAGTGGTGCATGCCAACTGCCTTACATCACCAGTTGTTGAGAATGCAAGAAATAATGCCACAGCTCCTGGTCCCTTTCCTGATGGAACATCTGTTCAGTTTCAATGTCATGATGGATACACACCATCCGGTAATAGAATATATGTTTGCAGTGGCAGAACCTGGATAAACGGCAATTTTGAATGTGACGAAATATTTTGTAAGTATGTTGAGACTCCAGCAAACGGAAATCTTGGTGACTCGCCCACTTATGAGGTAGGATCATTTATGACCTTTAGATGCAATGAAGGTTATACTATGAAAGGAAGTAGCCGATTGATTTGTAGAATAGATGGACAATGGAATCCCCCGGAGGCACCTGTGTGTGAAATAAAGAGCTGTGGTGAATTTGGTGAGGTGATGCACGGGTCTAAGTTTCAAGATAATTCCGAAACCGAGAAAAATACATACGGAAGTGTTGTTGAGGTCACATGTGCCAGAGGATATATTCTAATTGGTTCCCCAAGAGTTACATGTGATAAAGATGGTAATTGGGGTGCCAAACCTGTTTGCAAAGCTGTTGAATGTGATCCTTACCCTGGAGTTAACTCTTCTTGCATATTTGATACCCGTTTATCGGGCCAGCTTCTGTTTATAGCATGTAGACGAGATGTGTCTGTGACAAAGACCGGACCTGCCATGGTTAAATGTATTAATAACAGGTGGGATCCTGATCCAGGGGTGGAATTGGTGGCATGTTTCTGCGATTGTAAAGTTAATGTTGATAGTAGTACAATGTCTGTGCAAAATCTGGAAGCTGATGGGTATTTGAAACATAATCACATACTGGAATGGAGCTGTAAAAACAATGGTAAGAAAGCAAATAGTCAACCATTGAAGTGTATTGATGGTAGAATGGAAACACCAAGCTGTATTTTTTTAACACCGAAGCCAGTTACAACTGTCAATGTCACAGGTTTACCTACTACCACAAATTATATGAATTATACCAAACCACCTGAAAATGATCCACCATGGATATATATTGTTATAGGCATTGTAGGAGGCTGTTTATGCACTGCAATTGTTGTAGGTATTGTCATGTATAAACATAAGTGCATTAAGGGAAATGGAAATAATGGAATAAAGGAACCGCCTCCAGAAGACGCCTTACCTTTAAAACCTAAGGAAGAAAAGAAAATGGTACCTGATACAGCACAAGAAGACACCTTACCTTTAAAAGCTAAGGAAGAAAAGAAAATGGTACCTGATACAGCAGAGAAGACACCTTACCTTTAAAACCCGAGGAAGAAAAGAAAATGGTACCTGATACAGCAGAGAACAAAGAAAGGCCTCAAGAAAGACACCTTACCTTTAAAACCTGAGTAATTTAAAAAAATCTATAAGATAACAGTAGAAACTTGCACTTGACACTTCGTATGGTAATGATCAGGAATATCTAACAGGCAATTTTGGATTTTCCGAATTTTCCGTTGAAGGCGAGTTTGGCATCAAAATCCATACTTCTCATTTTTAAGCTCATCTCAGTCTGAGTGGAGGAATAATCAAGACTGAAGGAGGGAATATTTCATTTATACAACATATTCTCAATGGCAGGATAGACTTTTAATTTGGCTAAAATGAGTGACAGTTGGAAATTTACGCTGACAGTTTTATTTTGATAATACTGAAACACGTTGGCTTGATTTTACTGTCATTGATTTCTCAACTTGAATCCTGTACACAAAGTCATGTATTCTTAGTTTCTGCAATATGGCCTTCACCCTTAAATGCTTGTTACCCTTGGTTTCAGAAGCTTTTTATGCAAAAAATAATTAAAAATCAATGGTTATTTTTAGTCGCAAGAAACATTTTTGGACTGATGGTTATGATTCCATTTTTAGAACATCAAAGCAACTGATAGCTCTTTTGAAATTCTAGAATGCAACTGCGTAGCTGGTTGGCATTCAAATACATCATATGACATAATTTAGGTGCACTTAGGCTTAAATTGGCCCTGTGTCAGAATACGATGAAATTTTGATATGATGAATAAGTGTCTATGTAGCATTCAACTATGTGGTTAATTTTGTATTACAACCAATGTAGTTGCCATGGCAACCAAAACAGTAAACATTAGAAAAAAACGAATTGTATTTCGTCTGCATATGACACCATTTGTTTATATTTTACACTTCCAATATTAAACTAATAAGTGACATGATCATTTATATGATAGCCATTCTTATGTTGCTATGGAAAGGTGTTTGAAATGAATATGCAGGGTTACGCCTCATAAACCGTTTTTTTAAGGCTCGAGAACAATATTTTTCTATTATATTGGGCAAAAATATGGTTACACGACATTATTATCTATGTTGAAAACATAATCTTCATATCTTTGCACAAAACCCAAATATTAATGAATTAACATAACCCCTGACTAATTAGAAAGTTACTTTTTTTCTCCGAAAATACCAAATAATTAAGCAAGAAATATACAACCTATCACGCTTTTTTATGTACTGCGTAAACATATACAATCTGCCTCTCGAAATATGCCCAAAAATTCTGTCTGAAGGGTAAAGTTTTCTCCCAATTATAGCTACCGTAATTTGATTATGAAATAGTAAAATCTGGTAAAAAATTATCAAAATGCCCCTTGAGATTCAGCACCTAGTGGCACCCCTGGACATGCAACCTTTCATTTCTTGCTAGAAGTGATTGACAATAATAGTACTTGTCACCTTTATACAGAATTTGCTAAGGTTGACCTTTATATTTGTCCAGTTGCTACCACCATTGCATATATCACTTAAGAAAGAGGAATATGATAGTTTTGAAAATGCAATACAACATTTTACTTGTCTGTTAGGACAACTCTCACAAAGAAATTATTTGGACAACTGATACGGAAAAACTGTCAGGACAACCCTCTTTGAAGACCAGCTGGTAGTTGGATTTTTTTTTTAATTCTTAGAAGTGTGTTTTGATTGAAACAAGCTATTTTGTCTCTCTTGTACATATGATTATGTTTCTTGTATTTGAATATTCTCTGTATCCTGGTAATTTGTGCAATATATCATATTATTCTCGGGATATTATGAAAATACACTTGCCATCGTGATCTTTTGTGATCAAGTCAACAATACTACTCATTATTCTGTTAATATGTAGCCATATGTTATGACGCCTTTACTCATGAGTATTTTCCCCCCATCCGAAATAATTTACCCTTTTCTATCTGTCCTTTCCACAAATGTTTGTGTCAGAGCTTATCTAAAAGATATGCTCTTGAGGAACACTGCTTTTAGGCCTTTCACTATAAGCCATGAGTATGAACAGAATTACGGCCCTTGAATTGGTAGAAATGGGTGAACATGGCTTATATCTTGAAAAGTATACACCTTGGATTTATGAGGCTTCATTTGAGTGTTAGTTAGCACAAGAAGTTGTGTACCATGAAATTTTAGCTTAGATTAAGTCTTTAAGAGCAGAGTTATGGCCCTTCACTTTGGATAAATGTTAAAAACATATCCAGCATATATTCTGATGCAACCCAATATAGAGTTGGCTTCTTTGGATGCTTAGATTGGTATTCTGCTGTGTCCACTGGGGATGAGGTCGCTGTTACTAATAATAGAAATAGTATTACCTCTCAATGATGCAAGTTAGGAATGAGATTGCGATGACACTTCATATGTTTGTGGTATACTAGAAGGGAATGGTTGTGATTGCATTTTTGGCTTCCTGGATTGTTATAAAAAAGGAAAAAAACAGTCAAATAATTGTATTTATTATGAATGCAGTTTTTTATTTGATTTGAATTTTCATTGTGAAACATTCTTTAGTGTACAAACTGCGTAGACAGCAAATTGGGGGCACCTGTGTCCTATGGATGCACGCATGGTTATATATGCGATTAAACACTAGTAACATGTCTGTATGACGAGTTTTGGAGACATATTTATGGTACATGTGAATGTCTGTGGAGATTATCAGTAAATGACTAAACTTTGGTTTGGTAGTACAGAACAGAGTAAACATTTGTTGGAATTTCAGATAACACTAAGCTTCGTTTAGTAGTAAATTTTTGTTCAATGAGTAGGCCATCTATGTCATGTAATATACAATAGGTAATATATTTATAACTGCTTGATACCTGTTAGGATACCAAATTTTTCATTCATTACTTTCCTGCAAATCTGTCTTTGCTGCGATTAGTGCATTACATCATTGACATGATGCAAGTTTTATTTGATAGCACTTTCATTTCTAATTGTTATGTGAACACTCTAAGGATACATTAGATACATTTTCTGCCGATTTGATTGCAATGAGCTAAAATATCAATGATTCAAATAAATTGAAGTGTAAAAGAAAGTCTATTTATAAACTGTCAAAACCATAGTCGTCGTTTCAGATCACTTTGTCATGATATAGATAGTACCCATATCTACAATATTTACCTCCCTTGTTCTTAATCATCGGCCATTTTGATAGGCAAAACTGATAAGCCCTTATAGAAGTAATTTCCAAATATGAGATAATTGAGAAAATAGCAAGAGAATTTGCATGTGACTACCAATTTTTCTTCAACTTACTGAGCCAACTGCCCACATGAGTATAATGAGTAAGTTATTTTTTATATCTGATTATTTTATCAGCGTTTACATTATTTTCCCTATAAACTTTAAGGAAATTTGCCTATCAATATGGCCGACAATTCAGAACAAGGGAGGTAAATATTGTAAATGTGGGAACTATCAATATTGAAGATTCTTAAAATACAAAAAGGCAGGATAGCTCTTGTGACCAGTATAGTTTATACAGCTTAAAGCAAAATTCCGATGTCATAGTTAAATCATAGTTGAAGAAAAAAACAGTAAATATTTGTCTGTACCCTTTTATTGATTACTTCAATTTTAACCTTGAAGTTTCTGATGTTTGATTTCTGATGTTCTATTGTGTAAGTGCTCTGTTTGCATTAAGTATACATGCAAAATACTTCATATTCTTGATAGACATGACTCATGATCCAGTTTGTTAGTCATTCATGAATACTGGTTGTTGCTACTTACATTTATTGAGGAAAGATTTTCTGCTGATATTATTGTCACTTGACCTTTCTCTCGTCTAATCACCAGGCCATTCAGATACATGTACGTAATATGGATTAATACCAGGCATGGTAATAAAATATTATACTGATGGCACTGGATACTGGGGCGCACTGAAAACCAGTGGAAACCGAAAATGTCTGATTACTATGCTAGTTTTCATCGGACATTGGTTTACATAGTAGTGTTAAGCATTTTTTAGTTCTTCCAGTCGAAAATGTCGGAAACAAAAAAATATCGTTTTTGCTGGCAGAATGTATTGGAAGACAATATACAAGTTCAGTATACCCCTTTTTCTATGATATGTGTTAGTTTATTAAGCACCTACGCTTACATTGCAATTTTGAATCTCACAGTTTCACACTGTCACTAAGTTACTTGATCGTCATTTTACATACTGCTTGTGCTAGTGAAACATCCCAAAGATGTTCAACCAAGTATAAAGTAAAAATTACAAAATATGGTTTTTGACCTTTACACAGGTTTTTGGTGCAAACATAAATAACAATGGCGGCGAGTGGTTGGCTTGATTGAAAGGAAATTTCATCTTAAATACTGATATTTAACATCGTAAATCATATTTATATAAATTGACAATTTGTCGTAACAAAAATAAATACCCCCCCCCCCCCCCCCCCGGGTAGTAATATCCAAATTACCAGCCATGGAGTTGTAATCTCTTGCCCTTGGTCATAATACGACTTGGTTATTGCCAGAAATTTCGGAAGATTCTATGTGTGGGGGGGGGGGGATCACTGGCAGGTTGGAAACACGAGGGCAATAAAAGCTTGTCTGAAATCCTGTATGATGTATATGAGTATGTATGAAGTATTTATTTAGACTGTGTTCAACTGTTTGTTCAAGCAAATTATTGCATATTGTCTTCGACTTTGTCAATTATCTTTGAACTGAGTAACAGTCATTGACATATGAATAACCGAATGATTATAGTTTTATATACATATGTTGCATTTATTGTCATAAATGAATAGCAAAAGTGCTGTTAGTTTTGTTCTCTTTATAAGTACTGTATAATTATCACTTCCTTGTTATACATGTACTTATGTAAACATTTTGTAAATATATGAATTTCAGATACTGAAAACATTGCATCTTTGTACTCATCTAAAGTGTGTATTTTAGCACAAATTTATTTGTCTACTGATATTATAGGTTAGTACTGTAATGAATTGTTGTGAACGTGTATTGTTTGATCAAGTACAAAAAAATGTAACTCCAAATTTTAACCTAATGTTAGACTTGGTTTTTGGTTATATTCAAAAAGACTTACTAGAAAGATTGCACTCATGAAATTTGGTAACTTGTGTTAATTTGGAAATGACAGCTTATACTTATCATTGCAAGTGTAAGTTTATTTGTAAATTATAGCTCATTATGAACTGCACACTCTGTGACTATATGACTGAAGTTAAAATGTCCGAAGTCATATGTTGTCCACCTCTGATACATTTGGCAGAAGTTGTCAGATGCTAACACCTCTGCTCTACTGCAATTCTGAATACAATATACAGATGTACCCAGATATTGTCATGTTATACTGTACAATGTATATTATATTTGTATTGGTAGCTTACTCTTTTGAAGACAAAAAATTGTGTGATAATGTAGTATTTTATATTTGTGTGAATGATGTCATGAGTTTATGAAGTAGTGATTACCACAGTGTTCTTGACGTACATGGAAATTTCCCCATTTTGTTGTGTGTTAAATCTTTTCTGAACCGAAATACAGTGCAACCTTTCCAGAGCAGCTTTTTTTGGTGAATCACATTTTTGCAATTGTTTAGAGGTTACTGCTCTATAGAGGTTATGCACCTATAAATGTTTTGCCCCTGGGGAATTAGATAACCTAAGGGAAATCGGAACCTCAATGCTGCTTCACAATCGTTTCGTAGTAGAGCGTCGTGGGGAGCTGATGTCGATCAGGTTTGGGAATTAAGACAGTGCGTCTTCCTCAAGGTCTAATTCCCCACCCTAGAGCCATGCATGTTGTCTAACTCCACACAGTGGGAGATGCTAATTCCCCACTGTGGGATCTATTAAAAATTTGGCTGAGGAGATGCTAATTCCCCACTGTGGGATCTATTAAAAATTTGGCTAGTCTATTTCCCAGGACCCAGAATCATTCGACCTGTTGACTCCCCACCCATGAAATTGACAGAAATTTGTTATGGGTTGGTTGTTGAAGAGGGGTCGTTGCTCTGGAGAGGTTGTACTGTATGTATCAAACATTTTATGCCTATCAAGTGATAATATGAAGATTTCCAAGTTTTATAATTTATATATTTTCCTTGTTCATGTGTAATGTAACTTATTATAAGTGCCTTTAAGACTTAAATATAGTGTTATATTAGCTAAGTCTTTTTGTAGCAATATATAATGTATTCATATACATTATGATGGTAAAAAATCTTACCAACCAGTATTTAATATCAACTGGTATTTTCTGTAAATTATCAGATATTTCTTGATTAATTTTGTACAATGAGTGCTGATATTTGTTAAGACTCGGCATCATTCTTATGAAACGGGCCAATACATTTCTGTCAAATGTTTGCTCATTGTTGTTAAAAATTACCTGTTTGTCAACTCATAATAAGGAAGAAACCAGGAACATATGAAAGAAAATTGGTTCAGTTAATTTTATTGGTACATGTGGAAAATCATGCATTTCAGCTGTCGATAAATTAATGTTTTACCTATGATTATCAACATGATAGTGTAGATGTAGAACCATGCCTGATGAAGTACTCTTGATGTACAGTAATGTCAATGGATTACTTTTACACATCTCTTAAAGAACTTCAAACTACTCAAACATTTGTTTCACACTTAAAAGTTTTCAAACTTCCTGTATATAGTCATGTCTGTAAAAATCCTTTTTTGTTAGATGATACATGTATTGTTATTGTAGATTTTTTTAAATTATGTTCTGTATATAATATACATGTATGTAGAAAATGTATATTCTGTGTAATGAATACTTCTGTATTATTTTCAAGATTTGTTCAGTTATGTCTATTTGTATATTCAATATGTTCATATAGCTTGATTATAGTGCTGAAATAATTTGCCATATAGTTGTAAATAGTTAATGAGGATGTAGGTTAATTGGTGCACCATGCTTGAATGCTTCCTGCAATGGGATATTGGCCTTGTATTTGCTATTTGTAATGTGCTTTTTGTTACGAGAGGATTCAACAGAAACATGATACCTTCATTACAGTCCCAATAAGGGTTTTTTGTTTTTGTTTCTAAACATGTGCATAGTCTAGAATATTGCCATATTTAAGTATAACCTAAAACTTAGTTATTCACATACTTATGTTGGCCCATCAAATATTGGAGGATTTCAAAAAGCAATAATATTTTATCTTGTCAAACGGTTAGTTTTAATGACCTAGTTTTTCATGTTTTTGTATACACTTGCTCTCGACCAATGCATCTGTCTGCATGTGGTAGGTGAACGTAAATATGTCTGCATGTGGTAGGTGAACGTAAATATGTGACATCACATCACATGATTGCAATTTTAAATTGATTAGTAAAAGTTGGTGTGGTTGGGTTTGACATCATCGATACTCATACATGTGAACCTTCTCAGAATGCAAATCGCGAGATTGCGACCTGAAAAGCGGGAGATTTTTCTGTTATTGAAATTTTGTCATTTGAGGTCTATAACCGGAATCATAATAATCCCTATAAAAAAAGTCGCCAATTAACATTTTTATTGCCATTTTTTATTGATAGGAGAAATAATATTAAATTTGTTCAGTGCCATGCTATTTGCTTTTTGTGTTTTTCTTTTGGCTATTTTGCTATTTATATATATTTGGAATATGTCAGTGCACTTCATTTACATTAAATAACACAAAACAAGTTTCTTTAATTTCTTGGAAATTTTTACGTCTCCTCCTATTTATACCAAGTCTGAAAAGGCGCCAATATTTAACAATATAAAAGAATGTATTCAGATAAAGGAATATATATTCTTACTGAATACTTAAGTCATTATACGTAGATGTAGAAAAAAACAGACTCACACTTCTTACAGAAATTTTATTGGTGCTGTAGTTATACTTGATGAAGGAAAGCATTACTCGTGCTGCATAATACAGTCTTTGACTACAGAGCTTTTGCTACTTTCTTTGTACATTTTGATTAATTACTATATATAGTAAATAATAATTCATGTACTTAATTGTGCTGTAGAGATGTTAATTGCTTGACTAGAGATTTTACTAAAGTTACATGTGTGTTATTTAAAATGTGTGGCAACTAATTTGCTGTGAATTATTGGTACAATACCTTATTTTATACATTGTATGATTATCATCATGTTAATATTTTTTTATGCAAAAAATCATGAAATGCTCTTAATACAAGGAAAGTCAGTAAGTTACGTCACATACCTCGTGACTAGATATGTTAGTGTAGGGCACTAACATGAATTGACATAAAGTCGGAGATTGCTTCAAAGGGAGAAAAGGGGATGACCCTTGTTTTATGTACCCCTTTAGTCAGATGGGGTAAGTGATGCTTTCTTAAGGGCAGCAAGCATATAGTGATCTTGTTCAGTGGAAATAAAGCCAGTGAAATTAACTCGTAGTTTCATGTTTTTTGGGGGAATATGTATGTGGATGCTTCATTTGTCCGCATGACTTCAATGAAGTGTATTCTATATCATATAATGAAAATACAATTCGATGGGCTCTAAATGACAATTTAAAGGTACTTCCAGGAAAAATCATTGGAGGATAGTTAAGATTTCTTAGAATCAATACCTCGTAGTTATGGTATTTTAGGACTTGATGAATACTTTTTGCGGCTAGTCATAACTTTAAAATGACCGTGACATAAGTCAACTGTAGCGCCTTGATGTTGGTTGAAATCAGTATATGAAAGCTTTCAATGTGGCTGGTGACTACTGTTTTACTATCTGTACACTTATGAGTATTTTAGGGGTGGAAGAAGCTAGACTTCATAGGTCTACCCTTTTCAATGTGTACATGGTATGTGACTCTACTTACTGACTTACCGTAGTATAGAAATTATTTTCTATGTTATTTATTTCAAGATACCTAGTATTTACTTATGAAAACATTCTGCTAGAAAAACATTTACGTAAATTGTTGGATGATAAACAGGGACTGATCTCCTTATGTAACGAAACAGAAGCTTTGTATGTCTATAATTAACTCCAACCAAAAGGTTTTAGATCAAAATATAGAATAAATACATAAAATTTCTGAAAATAGTGTTCTTTTTCATCCTATTTATACCTTGGTAAAAATTTGATCGGAATATTAATAGTTGAATGTCCTGTATTACTTAGATTAAGAAAATGAGCATTAATTTTATATTTGCATATGACTTTTAAAGAAGGGAACGTCAACAATTTATCAAAGTACATGAATAGATATTTGTTATTAAATTTGGAGGCAAGTCACTTTTTTCATCACTTCCAATGAAGAGAAAATATAAGACAATCTGTATGATAAATCACTCAATGTTGTTTATTGTGGTATATTTATGTTAGTCCTTTCAATGCCTCGACACTAACCAGGCTTGGTATATATTATTCTGGACTGGTCTGAAATTTTGCCTTCTGAACTGGTCTGAAATTTTAACATTTAGCCTAGGCTGGACTGGTCTTGTGATTTGTGAAAATTTGGGGAGAAATTAAGGGGAGGGGTCAGATTAGATATCTCCAGACAGGATGTTCAGGATTGGCAATTTTAAAGGACTGGCAGTGCTAGTCAGGATTTTGTATTGTTTGTATTGCTGTTGTACTGATTTCTTATTTTGACACTATGAAGCTTTATATTTAATAAAATGTGTACAGAAATGGTGTTATAATTTTATGTTATCCTAAATCCTGTGTCAACTTAATTTGTGGATTTTGATCAAGTTGTTATTTTAACTATACCAGCAGAGGGCCCCCTCGATTAACTCCATTGGTAGAGCACTCAACTGCCAAGCTGGAGGTAGTAGTTTTCAACTTAGGACAGGCTCTGGTTCTCTGTGACAAATTGTCTGAAGATAATACAAGTGTATCCAGTCGTTTATCTTCCACCCCAGATCCATGTGTGGAGCTTGTCGATTAATTGCTTCGTGAAAAACAGGACAGTACTGGTTGGTTACTCAGATGGCATAAAGCTCCACACAACAACAGCAGCAGAGGTTTTAAATTAAAACGGAAATGAAGAATATGTTTGTAGTAAAAAAAACATGTCTTACCATTTTGAGAATAAGTATTAAGAATTACAGATTCAGTGTTTTCAAGTAAAACTATTTCTGGATCAACCTCGAGTAAAAGTAGTTCTGGATCATCTCTCAAGTAAAAGTAGTTCTGGATCACCCCTCATGCAAAAGTATTTCTGGATCACCCCTCAAGTAAAATAATTTCTGGATCACCCCTCATGCAAAAGTATTTCTGGATCACCCCTCAAGTAAAAGAATTTCTGGATCACCCCTCATGCAAAAGTATTTCTGGATCACCCCTTAAGTAAAAGAATTTCTGGATCATCCCCTCATGCAAAAGAATTTCTGCATCACCCCTCAAGTAAAAGTATTTCTGGATCACCCCTCAAGTAAAAGAATTTCTGGATCACCCCTCATGCAAAAGTATTTCTGGATCACCCCTCAAGTAAAAGTATTTCTGGATAACCCTTAAACAAAAGTATATATGGATCACCCCTTAAGCAAAAGTATTTCTGGATCACCTCTCATGTAAAAGTATTTCTGGATCACCCCTTAAGCAAAAGTATTTCTGGATCAACCCTCGAGTAAAAGTATTTCTGGATCATCTCTCATGTAAAAGTATTTCTGGATCACCCCTCAAGTAAAAGTAATTCAGGATCACCCCTCAAGTTAAAGTATTTCTGGATCATCTCTCATGTAAAAGTATTTCTGGATCACCCCTCAAGTAAAAGTATTTCTGGATCGCTCCTCATGTAAAAGTATTTCTGGATCACCCCTCAAGTAAAAGTATTTCTGGATCACCCCTCATGTAAAAGTATTTCTGGATCACCCCTCATGTAAAAGTATTTCTGGATCACCCCTCATGTAAAAGTATTTCTGGATCACCCCTCAAGTTAAAGTATTTCTGAATCATCTCTCAAGCAAAAGTATTTCTGGATCACCCCTCAAGTTAAAGTATTTCTGGATCATCTCTCATGTAAAAGTATTTCTGGATCACCCCTCATGTAAAAGTATTTCTGGATCACCCCTCAAGTTAAAGTATTTCTGGATCATCTCTCAAGCAAAAGTATTTCTGGATCACCCCTCAAGTAAAAGTATTTCTGGATCACCCCTCATGTAAAAGTATTTCTGGATCACCCCTCATGTAAAAGTATTTCTGGATCACCCCTCATGTAAAAGTATTTCTGGATCACCCCTCAAGTTAAAGTATTTCTGGATCATCTCTCATGTAAAAGTATTTCTGGATCACCCCTCATGTAAAAGTATATCTGGATCACCCCTCATGTAAAAGTATTTCTGGATCACCCCTCAAGTAAAAGTATTTCTGGATCACCCCTCAAGTTAAAGTATTTCTGGATCATCTCTCATGTAAAAGTATTTCTGGATCACCCCTCATGTAAAAGTATTTCTGGATCACCCCTCATGTAAAACTATTTCTGGATCACCACTCATGTAAAAGTATTTCTGGATTACCCCTCAAGTAAAAGTATTTCTGGATCACCCCTCAAGTTAAAGTATTTCTGGATCATCTCTCATGTAAAAGTATTATAGTACCACTTGACATGAGTAACCTCAAGGATATTGTTGGAGTCCATACATTTTACCCATATAATATAAATTCTTAAAATTTATGAATACTCGCCTAACAAGACCCAGTTACAACAGAAAAATAATTGGGAACAACTTGTAATCTACAATGTTTAATATTCATGAAAGTATAAATATTGTCATACAATACAAGGCAACAGTAAATCTTTTAAATATATAAAAACAACAAATGCTAAAAGCATATATACATCAAATTATACTACAACGGAGAAATACCGCAGTACCAAATGTCAAATATATCCCCGGAAGCTACAAGTCAGTACAAGGTGTCAGAATTCTAGCAAGACTTAATAAATATATGTACCAGTACACAAAATGTCACTGCCTCTACATGACAATTATTGCCAATTAGAGGATCAATAAAAGGAGGTTGAACCTGAGTTCCTTCTTTCATTAATTAAAACTAAAGTATATAATACATTTCCTATTTAAGTCATAATTTCACTACAACTATTTAGATTATCAGCAGTAAACTTGAGAATGGATTGATGCAATACTGGCAGACTTTCACACAGGTCGAAAAAGACAAAACTGTGTCATACTTGGCACATTCTGACAATTCCTTATCAATTATCACAGTAATTGGTCAAGTCATGCTGCTTTTCATGAGCTGTTGGAGGCGATTTAACCTTTCATCAATTTCTGAAATCTCAGCTGATCTATCGAAATAATCACTGTCATCATATTCTGCAAAAATGAAAGGCATGTTATGAATGGTGTTGCTGTGTCCCGAGTTTTGAACTGATATTTACAGTATTTCAAAAGCTATGAATGGTGTTGTATTTTTGGTAGTGGGTAAAACGGTGTTGGTTGACAAGCAGTACTATGAGGGTGAATACACGCAAACACAAACATCCTGAGCAGAAACATTACAACACTCAAACTTTAATTCAACAAATATATCTTCATGTTTTTCCGTGACAGATATTAAGATAAATAATTACAACAGAATTCCTAACTCAAACAGAAGTTTTTTGAAAGTTTTGTTTGTTCATAAAAAACACATGGTGTGATACATTGATGTTCTAGTACAAAATGCTGAAGATTTACTAGTAAGTACTTTCTACGAAAACTGTATTTTTACAAAGAACTCGGGCATGAGAATGCAAAATTTCAAAATCGGCTGAAAATTCGTCAAGGGGTTCAGGGGGCCGCTAAAGCTCATTGCTTTCAAGCACCTAAGATGGCTTAAATTGTCTCAAAAACGGCCCTTGCAAGCATCAAATCTGCAGAAAATTCTCATGCCTAAAAACTTTGCTAAAGTGAAAACAAACTGCCGTGAACGGAATCTTACCATTTGAAGCAGGAATGCTTTCTTTATTTCTAACAGATCTGGTTCTTCCGTACTCTGACTCAGGTGTACTGGCCAATGTATTCAATATTAAGGAAAACAACACAATGTTCTATCGTCAAATACACTTACAACAGTTAGATAATGGTATTCCCACTGCCTGATCTGACAGCTCTAGTTTATCAATAAAGGAGTGAAAGCAAAACTGGTCTATTTGTATGTAAATACAGAGGCAGGTTGACTTGTTTTACGTTCAACCTTTGATGTGTAAATTGTGTTCCAGTAATGACAATATTGTTGAAACCTTGAGGAAGTAATGTCTGAATTGAGTAATCAATTAATCCGACAAGAAACTAGACACTAACTGGATAAAAACCTTTGATCAATACCATAAAGGCATTTTAAGTGGAATAACAATAGAGGCATTTTAAGTGGAATAAACACTGATAATAATCATGATCATATCTGGAAACCCAAATATGGAAGCATATGTAATAAGTAAGATATAAATTATTTGTAACATTAAATCATTTATACATGAACTTACTTCATAATGCATTTCACAAAATTGTTGTAAGATACATAAGTGACAGTTTATTTTTTATTGGGTTTTACGATGTATTTCAACAATTTTTTAGTCATATATGGAGGCCAACTGACCTAACCTGTTTTCCTGGAATTAATTTTCAACCAGTACTAACTTGCTCTTCCGCAAGCAATGACAACTTCTCAACATTTGGAGGTCATAACTGTAGCCAATGTCATGGAAGAACATAACCTGCCCAACCCGGGAATCGAACACAGATGTTAAGAATGATAGACAGAGCTATTGGAATTATAATAAGACTAGTGTTCTCATATTCAGAACATGGTAATAGAAAGGATATATTTTGTTGTTTCTCTTTGTTTTGCTCTCTGTTTTCTTAGGCTGAAAGTAAACAAAACAAAATTAAAGTGTGAATGCATATTGCACAAACCTCACATAAAACGTTACCAAAAGTAATGAATGAAATATTGCATCTTAAACTCGAACCTTGACCAAGGAACAAGCTAAGAACCAAAACACTTGTGACAGTTAAAGAGTAAATAAAATGCAAATGGAGAGGTGCAAATCTCAGTAATTGTTGAGACATTGTTTCCGTAATTTCATACTACAAGAAAATTGATAATGTTGTTGGAGAGAGATTTTTGCTCATGAGAGTGTCACTCTGAAGAGGTTGCATTGTATCTAAAAAAAACACTAATTTCGTCATGTAGGGTATTTTTTCATTCAAGCCTTACCACTTCTGGACTAGATAAATAAGCAGACGACACTGCACTTCGATCATTCTGTCGTGACCTTGACTTTGGTCTACCTTGTCTGCTTCTGCTGTAGTTTCTTTGAAATGAAAAGAGAAAACAAACACATAAGCGAAATCCACAATGTTGTTCTCTTACAAAAATTCTGAATGGATAAGATATTTGTCAGCAACATAATGATGGCATGTTCGATTTGATTTGGCTATATGCCAAGAAAAAGTGTGAAACCAGCAACTGTCTTGAGGCATAGAGTTCACATAAAAGTTCATTAACAGAACTTAAGAATTAAACAAGATACCTACTAAAAAGAGCTTCATTGTAAAATAACAGGAGAATGTGCAAGAGACTCACCTAACACTCCCATACGAACAATCTGACATACCACCATCACTCATCTCCCCTTGGCTGCCATCTACAGATGAAAACATTCAATAAATAATGGTAAGGTAAAACATCAACCTCAATAATAAGACGATCTAAAAATTAAGAACACATGTTCAAGTCCACTTTCGCTGTTTTGCTCTTTATTCAACCTCAATATTAAGACCACCTCAATAAGAAGACCAGTTTTCACGAGTCCTAAAGGTGGTCTTATTATTGAGGATTTACTGTGTATTGAATCTGGGCCTTGAATTCTAGCAGCATTCTGAGACTTAAATGTCAATACAAAATATACCATGACATCAAATTTCAGTAATCCAAGACTTTAAAATGAATGTCACACAAAATACGACATTAAATTAATTTATAACTTTCAGATGTAAAGGAACTTCAGAAAGGAAAGGATATATTAAATACATAAAGTCTTACCAGGTAATGGTAAAAGCAACTTACAAACTAAGAAATGTGTGCTATAGCTCCACCTCATGGTAAAATATTTAAAGGTAAGATAAATGTGGAACATTTGAAATGAATTAAAATCTAACAAGTAATCCAAAGTAACAATTTTGAAATTGATCCAAACATACATGTGAAACAATAAGGAATTGCTAATTGATAAATAAAAGTGTAATAGAAGTCAGACTTGTCAACAGACAACTTCTATTGTATGATCACACACATTATAATTGATTTGCAAAGACTGTTTAATATACTACAGTAGAACTTCGAAACATTAACCAGTTTTGACTTTAATACATTTGAATTCTCAAACAGGTTCTTAAGTCCCTATAAAATCCCTTCATATTTCACATTATCTAAAAGTAGATCACAGAGATAGGTTGAACACTCGATTTTATTTAATGTTACTATGTGTGATATATAAGTACAGTGTACTATGAGATATTAATGTTTAGTCTATATATAAATGTATGTAGATACTTTGATGTATTAGTTGTATGTGTATACATAATCTCTTATAACTCCTTGTAGGAGTGGCAGAGCACTTCTACATATGCATTGGTATTTTATTGTATATGTATGTCATATATACACTGATGAGATTGAAATAAAGATAAAGAGATTTTTCCTGCCTGTCGTGCTGATTACTTGACTGTTGTACTATATACATGTATGTTTGTAAGTGACAAACAAATCACTTAGTAGATCCATTAAATACTTAATCTACAATACAAGAGGGCCATGATGGACCTATATCGCTCACCCGAGTACACTGCCATTCATATTTACGAAACAATAATTCATATTGACAAAAAATAAGATGTTTTTAGGAAATAATAATTCCTTTTGATGAAATAATAATTCGTTTTTACCAAAAAAAAATTGTATTGACAAAAAATAAGTTGTTTTTACGAAATAATAATTATTTTTTACAAAAATTAAGTAGTTTTTACGAAATAATGATTCGTTTTTACGAATTAATAGTTCAATTACGAAATAATAATTCGTATTTAAGAAATAATAATTCTTATTTACGAAATAATAATACATACATGTATTTACAACCATCGAAAGAGTACCACCTAAGGATCATTTCTGCAAAATTTGATCAAAATCTATCAAGTGGTTTAGGAGGAAATGTCATTTATAGTTTCCACTATACATGTATACATATAGGGAACACGGCCACGCCCCTGGCAGCCATGTTTTTTGACAATTTATGCAATTTTGTAAGAGGATCACTAGACACACCAAATAACAAAGCTCTAGACCTTATTGTTTGGGACAAGAAGATTTTCCAAGTTGACACTTTTAAAATCTATTTTTAGCTCCTGTGACTTACTTATGCAACAGACCGGAACCATTTATATAACTTCGGACTTGGACAAAATGAATTTCAAAGTTTACACTTTTAAAATCTATTTTTAGCTCCTGAGACCTAATTATGCAGCGGACTGGACCGATTTATGCAACTTTGAAAGAGGCTCACCCAATGATCATTCCTGTGAAATTTGGACAAAATCCATTAAGTGGTATAGGAGGAGATGTTTTTAAAGAAAATGTTGATGCACGACGACGTACATTCATGGATCCTAAAAGCTCACCCTGAGCACTGTGCTCAGGTGAGCTAAAAAGAGAAATTTTATTGTTTATTATCAGTTGAATTGCGGTAGTTATTCTAGAACAACTTTTATCGTCTCTTAAACACTTCTTAAATACCTTAAACAAACAGGCAAATTTCATTGTAAAATATGTCGAAATGCCAATAATGAATAGTTGTATAAATCTGAATGGAAATTTATTATCTTCATCACTTTCATAATGCATTTTGTATGTTCAAGTTAAGTCATGAACTGATGTATAATGCATACTGTATGTTTGATTTTAATCATGAATTGATGTATGCTCTTAGTGTATATTTTCCGGGAATGATTACTGTGTGTCTAAAAATAGAACATTGTCGTTATAATTCCGTGATTTGAATAAGATTAAACAAATTATTTGTTTTTGTTTTCCTTTCATTTCCTTTTTATTTATTATTACTATGGATTATGCTATGACTTTTGATCGACGAAGATTCAATATGAAAACACAAACAACACACAACTGCCATGTTTTCACCATGCTTAGTACACTTGTACTGGGGACAGTCAGTTCCTGTATACACTTGTATACCATAGATACCTTGGACAACAGATGGCTCGTACTTATTCAATGGCAGTTCGAGGTTTCAAAGTTCTACTGTATATCGCAAAAGAATAATGTAAAATATTGTCATATCAGCCTTTAAACTTCTAAATGCTGTTATGTAATGACTTACATGATGTATTCCTTGAACGGTTTCGACTATTTGCTGTAAAAGATGTAAAAAAACATCACTGAGTGAAACGTTTATAATCTTAAATTTAGGAAATAATGAGGGGTCTTTTAATCACCAACTAGTGACTCTAGAACACGTAGACATAAGTGTACTGTCTATATTGTCTATAGCTTGTATAAAATACATTTTTGCTAATAACCAGGAAAGTGAATAATTATAACATGTAAACATTATCTCATCAAAGCTGTTGAACAGAACGAAGCATTGTTTTGTAACACAGTAACCAAAGGTGTGTTTGAATGAACAATTTGGATAACTTAACAGCTATTTAAACATAAATTGTCTTGATTTTTTTACAAAATAAACCTAGATAGCGCTAGCATAGGAAATACCTGTATCTGACTCGGGTTTTGCAGTTCCAGGAATTTGAAGGAATGTTATAAAGCAGTGTTTTAGAGTATGTCTGTATGAAGGCATAAACATGCCATTTCCTCAAAATTATTAGGTAAAATATATTGAAAACTAGAATGCGTCCATAGGACACAGATGCCCCCACTTGCAGCCTTTGTCACAAAAGCAAATGCTATTATTCTGCTCATAGTTTGTGAATGGATATCAAAATTACCAAGTGAACAACTGTACTGATTATGGTGATAAGTCAAGGGCCATAACTTTGCACTTACTGGGCGTAACCATACATGAAACCCCAGGTGCACAACTATACAGGTATGTGAACATTCCTGTAAAGTCTTATGACTCTGGCTCATATATTTTTGGAGATATGAGTGACGCAAGATTGTTTTAACTAAGTCAAGGGCGATAACTGTGCATTTACTGGGCACAGCCAAACATGAAACCCCAGGTGCACAACTACACATGCTGGTAAACATTCATGTAAAGTTTAATGACTCTGGCTCATATACTTTTGGAGATATGAGTGACACAAGATTGTATACTCTGTAGGCTATGTTTTAACTAAGTCAAGGGCCATAATTTTGCACTTACTGGGCACAGCCAAACATGAAACCCCAGGTGCACAACTTCACATGCTGGTGAACATTCCTGTAAAGTTTAATGAGTCTGGCTCATATACTTTTGGGGATATGAGTGACACAAGATTTTGTGACGGACGGAAGCCGACAGACAGACAGACGGACAAGGGCAAATCTATATGCCCCCCCCTTTTCAGAGTGGGGGCATAAAAAGGAGACAATCCACTTTTATTAAAGTGAAGAAAAATGACCCATGGAATACAGTAATTGAATGGTATCTGATCTATATTTATGAAATTAAATACGATAATCATTTCCAATTGTTTTTTTCTACATAATAGAAAGCAAGCACAAACTAGAATATTAGATGAACATTAGTGGAATGAAGTACCTGACAATCTACTGTTGACAAGTTGACGAGCTCCCGACGATGGTTTATTTGATGAAATAGATCCCCCTGATGTATTAGACCGATGTTGTCGTTTCCTGTAATATTAACATTGATATCAATTTCAAATCTGCAAGCAATTAAAATATGTTACAAATTCAATGGCCAAGAAAAATATAGTCAAGTGCATACAGACACCCATAGGCCATACTACAACAGAACTCACAGATATAACCTTTAAATTGCTAAAGATGCAGGATCTACCAATTTACAAATTAAATAAATGAAAAAACAAAGAAACAGAAATGGTCAACAACAAGGTTTCCAAGAAGTGCTTAAGTACAAGTAGGGCTCACATTTCACTCACTTTTTCAGTGTAGCTTCATTCTTTTTTCTTTCCTTTTCACGGACATATGCTGATGGATCTAATCTTGAATTTCTTCCACTAGCAGGAGACGGTGAGGGTGTTCGACTTCTATGCGAATGACTGTTCTTATAATTATTTGATCTATCACTAAGTTTACTTCTATTTGCTGAAGATGGTCGGTCCGCAGATCTGTCTCTAGATCGATCACGAGCAGATGACAATCGGTCAGACCAAGATCTGTCACGGGATAAAGAACGCTCCCTGTCTCGTGACAATGAACGATCCTTAGTGGATAATCTGTCATACGAATTAGTTCTTTCTCTGCTATATGAACGTGATGGTCTGGAATGTACTTTGTCCCTAAAAATAAGTGAATAATCTCGTTTGTTCAAAATGAAAACAATAAAACAGCAAAATTATAGTAAACTCAATAATAATCTACAGTTCATGTAATAGATTTTCAGTAAATCACAATGACATGTACTAGGATATAGGCAGTGTAGTATATGCACTGATATATTCACATCTTATGAAAGACAGGTGGTGACCTTTAATTCATCACTTCATAATTTTAAAAGAATTGCATGATTAATTGTGAAATCATGATTTTAATACCAAATTTCAAACCAAATTGTGACATTGTGAACTGGAGATGTCTGTGATTTCACAAGTCATGATTCCTAATATTTGAAACTGAAATGAAGAGTCACCAGTTACCAGTCTTTCAAGCAATCTGGATAGTGTAAGTTTCAATACAATACAACCTAACCATATAGTAAATGATCTAACATCATACATTTCATTTACCTATGACTACAACAAAGCTTAAGCAGCGAAAGTTGTGCTATTGCCATAATGTTTCTACTGGCTGTCAACTTGCCTCTTTTCAAAAAGTAGGGATAATGTATGGCTATTTTTTTTTAAAAAGTAGGGCAAAAGCAGGGATATTATTGCCTAAACGTAGATATAGAAGGGATGATTCCTTACTTTTGGAGAACAAAAATGGTAAAAATTTACCCTGCTGTTCGTTCTCCATGGTTAGACCTCAGTGCTTCATGCATTGAATACAATATTTTGAGTTAACGCCTCAGATTTGAAAAAACAGTAGGGCTCTTACAAAAAAAAGTAGGGCCCACTTGACAGCCTGTTACTACAGCCAAATCTCATTACACTGACATTCGTAATCACGGATTGATTTATTAAAACAACACAAATATGGTGGGAACAAATCTGCACATTGCTTCATTGATCAAATTCGATATAACGTACATACAACATAAAACCAGGAAACAAACATGGTCATCACAACGAAAGTAAACGGTACTCTATTTATACAGATGATATTAGCTAACACTAATATAAATACAATTCATTATATCACTTTACTTTCATCAGAAAAATCATTGTATATAGTACATCACAAAAAATTGACTCCAGTAAAATGGTTATCTTAAGTAACAAATACTATACCTCTTATACAATGCCAATTCATTTGTTAAGCTTTTTACTCTTATCTTTAAGTTTCTTTCTGATGCTCTTAATTCTTCAAGCTGTGAAATAAAAATGGCATGATACTTTTAACTTGTAACTGATATATATACCAATCTCATTTTTACGTGTAAAGTAAATATGTATAAAACTGATTATTTAACAGTTGTAGCAGGAAAATTAATTATAACAACAGCCAAAATTGCATCTCCCAACAGGTATTGCTCTGAAGAGGTCACTGTGCACTTTTTAATAACTTTCAGTATACAATATCTTTGTGACATCGTTGTTAGAGCTAGATATTACTGTATGTAAAAATATATATGATAAATGTTGTAAACTGTTTGTCTGTCTTGGATACATACTAATCCTCGTTGGATGTATAGCCTTATCCGATTAAAAATAAAATTTCTCTTTTTAATTGCAAATCTGTCACTTTCTAATAGCAAGTACCATGCATATTTTGGATAAAAAGAGACAGTAGTTAAATACAATGCAACAAAACTAATGAAGGCAAACAAAGTGGAGAAGAGAAAGATGCTTGAATACTAGGGGCAGAAAAAAACAGAGAAGATGTAAGGTTTGTCTTTAATCTTATACACAAGCAAAACTAAACAAAAGAGTGTAATCTACCTCTTCCAACAGATCCCTGTATTGTTGACTATGTTTACTAACATGTCTTTGATGCTTTGTCTTTTCTTTCATCAGTTCCTCTTCCAGCTGCCGCGTCATGGTTTTGAACATCTTTAATTCTTTCAATGCATTCCCCTGTGTTGTATTCTTCATTTCTCTACGGAATTGCAGGAATTCTGATTCAATGTCTTCCTTTTCTTTTTGAACTGCTTCAAGTCTGCCAACAGATAAATATGTAACTATTATACTTACAGTGCACTAAGCATGACAGTTTATTGTAGGAAGTAACGGAGAGAAAGCATGAACCAATGACGATCCCATTCAGTTGGTGCCATCCTTAATAAAACTAATAAAACAGTAGAAACAGTGCTTCTTTAGGAATAGACTTAGAGAAATATATTGAACAACAATCAATCTATTCAAGTTGTAATATTAGATACAGCAATTTTAATGTGTTTTTCTTTAAAACTTTCTTCTTCCATTGACAACAGAATGCATTTTGTATTAGACGTAACCTTGTAAAACTTAGTTTGAAATCAGTTTCAGAATGCAGGTAATATTTCTGACTGTGCCAAGAATCAACCTGTCACAATAGGTAATATTTCAGACTGTGCCCAGAATCAACCTGTCAGAGGAGACTAGTCTTCAAACTCAGTTTTATATTCTTAAGTTTTTGATATGACTGTTTAATAATTGATCAGATATCACTACAAACTACATCATCTTACTACAAACCATGTGACAATAATTGATAAAACTAAGCATGGAATGAAGTACCCTTACTCTTTTCTGAGTTTCTCTGTATCTTTTTGTTTAGCTTCTGTTGGTCCCTGAAATCACAATGTACAGATTTACAAGAATCTGTGACTATCAGCAAGGTTCTCACAATGATTTCATATCAGGAGTCCTGAGAAATGTATTTGAAAAAGTTAGGAATCCTACTACATGTACATGATTTAGATATGACTGCCATTTTTGTTTTCATCATGTACTTTGCTAATTCTGGTGAGTGTGGTCAGTGTTTCCAGAGCACTAGTGTATAAATGGCATGGTAAATTTTGCGTCGGTAACACGAAGAATACACCTCGTGGGTGGCCGAAGTACAAGGATTGCAGAAATGTGAAATCCGTGCAGGCGTCATCGACTGTTCGCATATTTTCCTAAGTTGAAGACGTATTTACGAGGAACACGATTTATGATAGAACTGAGATCAGCCATGCGATACAAAAATTCAACCGCACATTAGACCTTGACTGGTTCATGAACGATTACGAGAATTGGGTAAGACGACACCATAAGTAAATTGCACATCAGGGTGTATACTTTGAGAAGGAGTAGTATGTGACATTATTATGACGTTTACCGCCGCATTTATGACGCTTGCGCCGCTCCTGTGTACATGGTATTATTAAATGTTTTGTAGAATTTTTATTTTTTGTTATTTTGTATTGTAATTTCGTGTGCATTTGCACAAGAAGATGAATTAAACGTCGGAGAAATTTGTCAAAAACGTAGTTCATTAGTTTTTTAGAAATAACAAAAATCTACAATTTAGTGGGACAGCCCTTGTATACATACATAGTGCTCATGTATAGCCCTACAGGGCTAGTAGCTAGTATGAAACCACTGTGGTCTTCATTCCCATACTAATCAGAAATTCATTTTTGTGGTATTGAACCAATACATTTGCATATCAACCATGCACAATATTCCTTTCTGATAAGCATATTACTCTTATATTGACACCATTGACAAGTTGACCATATTTTATTGAATTTCAGTGGCTACTCTCATTTTGCAGCTAGGTTAGAGCCTTCAACAATGCTTAATGGGGTACCTTAATGATTTCATGGGCCAATGCAAATCGTTGAAAAACATTCCATAGTGCTAATTACAAACAATACATATTTATTGGTTACAATTATATAACATTTTTCCATCAAGAATAATTGAATCATATATCAAATATGTGTATTCATGAAATCAAAGATACATTTAAAGAGAATGAATACAAAAGTGAAAGTGTATGATTATTTGTTCATTGAACAGTTATTTCAAATACAAGAACAAATATAACATACAGAATGGTGCAACATTGGCATGTCATAATGATAATCTGCAGCATTGGAAATAATCTTTTATTCCAAGTATTTACTCCTTATTGCTGTATTTACTGGGGATTATTAAATTCCTTACCTGTTGTTTCAATGATTTAACTTCATTCCTCAGATTCCTGACCTGTTCCTGAAGCTGTCTTGGATCAGGTTTTCCAACATATGGTAAAGGTAATGGATAGTGTATTCTGAAATCAGTTAATTCAATTTAGTTCGGAGTTTTTTCACATCGAATGATGGGCTAATTAAACTACACAGACCAATTTTATTTTATTTCTAGTTCTTTGACATAATGTTTAACTATTTGTTAGCCTGTCACACAACCAAGTACTTTGGCACTCAGTGACAATATCAAATTCTTAACATCATGAAAACTGCGAAAAAGTGGAATTAAATTTACATAAATAATGTATAAATACCTATCAAATTCAACAGTGTATGTCAAAATTAAATATCTTTTAGAATTCAGAGAAACTGTGCGTTGTGGAGCAGAAGTCTTAGGGACACCACCAGACTTTCTTTGTCTCAGAGATTCCAAGTCTGCATAAGTCAGTAAGTCTAGAGATACACTTTCACTAGCCTGGAAAAGTAAAACACATCTATATCATTTGTACATAACATAGCAAAATAGAATCAATTATTCACTAAAACAATAAGTTTCACGAGTGTAATAAGATATACTTAACATTTTGCGTGATAGATAAATTAATTTATTCATACATAATTTTAATGCTGACACCATCTTACTCTTTTGACAAATTTGTAAATAGGACCAAAATAAAAAAGTGTTCGCTGTCTCCTCACCTACCTGCCAAAGGAGTTGTGCTACAAAAGTTCAGTTTTTCGTCCATGGAAAGAAAGTCTTGATGAAGAGAAATTCAGCTAATAATTTTTGACAAAAAGTGTGTTTTTTTTCCATAGACTTGTCAACCTACCTATATTATAATATACCAGCCTAAGTAGGAACGAGAGAGAGCAAAATATTGTTTCAATGTGACCCAGATGTGAACATTTTACTAGAATTGTTCTAGTCTAACATAAGTAATAATAATAATTAGGGATGTCAATATTCGGTTATTTAGCTAACTGGTTAACCGTTTAATCTTCCGAATGGTTAACCGAAAATGCCATTCGATACGTGTTTCTATTTTGCCGTGTATGTTTTTACCATGACATCGGTAACCTAGACCTATATTTTGACATTATAATACGATATATGATAAATTGAAGTATTCCAAATCACAATTAACTTAACAGACAGTTATAATCTATTCGAATACAGCAATGTTCAAACACAAAGTTCAGTACAATAAATTTAAGTACAGTAGAATCCCGTTGGCTAGAACTCAGTTGCGTCGAACACCCTTGTTGACTCGAACTAAATATGCAGTCCCAATTGAATTTCCTATATAATCTATATTGTTCGACTACGTTTGGTTCGAACCGCCCAGACTCAAACTCTCGAACCAATTATTCGGTCCCTTGATCATAAAATGCACTATTATTTGCATAATTGGATGTACTGGCGAATGAGCTCAATTGTGACATGGCGTGTGTTATTCACACGTTTGTGAAAATTGCGTGCAAACAACAAACTGGATTGATAAATTTGTTTGCAGCTGTTTGAAGATTGATTAATGCAATAATTGATATAATTCATAAGTGTCATATGTATGTATATAATTTAATTTCTATGCCGTGTAGCTTGATACTACAGTACCGGAGACCGTATAGCTGCTATTGATTAGGTATAGTTATACGTGTATATTCATTCGTGTTTTTTCTGTTGTGTTATTGAATAAAATGTATAAAAAACATGATTTTGTTTTGTATGCTTTATTATCATGCATTATGATTATTTATACGAGATGTATACATTACTATGAACCTAAACACTCTTTGACAAGATATACGCGCCATATTACGCATGCATTTTAATTATTTCACAACCACAGTTGACTAGAACAACCTTTTACTCAAACAAATTTTGTCAGTCCCTATGAGTTCGAGCCAACGGGATTCCACTGTATGCCTAAATTCTGGAACACCAAAAGAGTTGTCCGGCTGTCATTTGAAACAAACGACAATTAAATGACCAGTTCATTACATATTTGTAGCAAATGCATACTTGTCAAAACTGTTAGTTGCGGATTATCGATTTTTGGCCCCTTATGTCACGGTTTCACACCTTTCTGGGACAAAGTATTGAAATTGTTACCACGGATATCTTGTGATATATTTTTTTACTAATCGATAACCGCACGTGCATACGGTTACCCGGTTAATCGTTTACATCCCTAATAATAATAATAAATTATAGACAATAAATATATACAATCCACAAAGTGACAGATCTATCGTTTCAACTTTTAATACAGGAATAGACATAATCTTCACTCTAGCAGAGATGAAATTTGGTATTAATTCTCATGACTGATACTCTGTCCTGTGTGGAAAGTATTAACTGATTTCTTGAGATACAATTAATAAAACAGAATACCTGTATGATTCCTGACTCAAGCATACTGACAAATATGTTGAATTGTTTGAAATTTCCTGTTTTGTGAGTCAAATCTTCAATGTCTAAAATTGAAAAAGAAATGTATTTAGCATTCAATTCTAAAAGACACACAGATGAAAGTGTGACCATAGATACAGGATTACCACATCATTTACTGATTTACTGCATATGACATTTCAATTCCATTGTCAACATATATGCGTAATTCTAAATGAATCAGAAATGTCTGATAAATGGAGTTTGTTACGACTTATTATGCAAAAGGTCAAAAACATTTATTAAGTGTATTTCTAACTAAATAAGATAAGTTTCATGCATAAGGATTTAATTATACCAAGTCATTATACATATCACTGTATAAAATTATTAACAATATGTACATAAAATACAGTAATATATTTTGCATTACTTGATTTCTATATAACAACAATCCATTTTCGATAGGAAGATAACTAGAGAGAAATTGAGACATGTTGTTACAAGTTTGTAATTTCACAAATCAAAAGCTATGACCACATAATTATAATGTTCAGTACCTAAGCAAAACAAATACATGTACATGTGTTGTAAGAATAATTTTAGAGTGTATTATTAAATTGCTGAACATTTTTACTAACAAGATGAAGTCACTGCCTTATGAGGACATTGTTCCCAATGTTGTGAGCAAGCCGTCTTCACGTTAATTTTTTTTAAGGACTTGCCAATTCGGGCAGACAGATTGCAAGTTCCACTTGCCCGAATTCACTTTCACTTGCCCAAATAAAATTAACAGCACCGTCAAAATAATGAAGAAACATGTTTTGATGTAGTTTTGATTTGTTAAATCAGAAACGAAGACTGGCAACGATAGTTGATGAAAAAGTGCTGTTTCACGAACAAAATTGACAAAAAATGAAAACCAGTCGAAGTATTGTGTACTACGTCAACAATGTTTGTAACAACTTGTATAAAAGCTAGTCAGACCGGACCATGAACATGACTTGTATGATCAGGTAGACGAAATTGATTTTTTACTTGTCCGACAGTAATTTTACTTGTTCCGGGCTTCGGGCAAGTGGTTTATCGTGAAGACTGAGCAAGTAAAAAAAAATTGTGACAATTAAGAAAGGGCGTTTGAAAGCGACTAGTAATTAGTGACGAGTTTTCTAATTTTTGAATCATAGCAAAATTTTAATTTTTCATGTTCAGTTTGAAAAAAATACTTTTCACAGCACAAACAGAGATTATTTGATCCATCTATCATACATAGGTCTGTGAAATAAAAATTGGAACATGAATGTTTGTCATGAATAGTTGTACAGATTGGTTGCACATCCAGACACCTGACAGATATGTCGACATGAAGCTAAAATATATTTAAACAAATATTCCTGAAGTCCTACCAATTAAAAGCTAAAATATTGAGTGAAAATAAATCTTTACATGCTGAATCAAAATCTGCCCTCCATTGATCTGCAGTTAGCTTATCTTCAACTTCCACAGTTAGAAAGCTGTCATTCTTAATGTTCATGGTGACAATGTACTCAATGCCACGGAATATATACGCAGCTGATACAGTAGCGTCTTCATCCATGATGTTGCTTAAAATGTAAATGTCTTTAAACACCAGAGGCAAGATGAGTTTGGACAAGTTTAGAAAGTGTCAAGTTGTCAAACTGTAACTCGTCACTTCACAATCATGAGAAAAAGACAAACGTTTCCATGAATAAAGAGAACATATCTAAATCAGTCCTGACTTTTGTTTTCGACGTCAAGTAATGTCAACCACAATCATTTACTAAAACTTTTTTAAAACAATTTTGCCGGATGGGAAACTAGGAAAGCCACGCATGCGCATTATTGGTTATTAGGGAAGAGTCATTTTTTGTGAAAAGTATGTTTTCTGATACGGCAAAGATATTTCACCAGAAAACATATTTCATGACAAGTATTAATAAATGATTTTTTTGTCATGAACATAATTTTATTTTTGATACGTTTGTTTTATTGAGTGAATATCTACACAAACTTATCCCTACAGATACTAAGATTTACCTCCCTTTCAAAATGTCGGGGGCCATGAGATTTGTGAACAATTTGCATAAACTTTCATACCGACTCTCACAGACTCAAAGCCTGGGTATCAATAATAGATTGCTTCATACTACATCGTCGCTAAGACTGCGAAACGGTACCTAATATATTATGTTGACATTCTTTTGCCTAATTTGACTTTCATTCGTCCTCTGTTGATTCGTACCCAATATTTTGGTGCCAATGAACTACTTTATTTAATATACGATGTAAATGATCAGATCTTTAATAATGGTAAAAAATGCAAAATATATATTTATTATCATTACATTAAGTCTTAGGAACTAGAGTTTGGCAGAAATACAGAAAATTATAAATCACTTGTTTATCAAATCTGGTTTATATCTAACTTATGCACCAGTCAATTGTAACCCGTGTTTTTACCTTCGAGTGAATGCGGTGGTTTTGTTTTCGCGCCGAAAATAGCGGGGAATGGGCCTTACCTAGGATGTCCCCGGGGTGCGGGGGGCATTTGGCGTGGATTTTACCAGCAGTTTGTCTGGACTGAAAGTCAAAGTCCCCGCTATTCCCCGGACCTGGGGGGGCCGTGGTTACAATTGACTGGTGCATTATGAAAACAAATGCTAGTCTAGATTTGGGTTAAATTTAAAATGTACCTGATACATAACGACCAACAGTTTACGAATATTGCTTGTCATAAGTTCATCATTTTTCGATACATTTACTTTCTCTATCAACAAAGATTTAAGATGTGGATTTATATAATGGAGATGTACCTGCAAGAAATGCCATGATAAGGAGTGGTGCAGTGATAAGAACTAATACTGAATTCATATCTGTACTGCAGTCCCCTATTCCATCCCCATCAGTTTGACCATATGACTTTTTTTGTGCCAGACTGAACAGAACCAATTTGAACAGTAACAATGGGCAATTATATTTAACATTGATATATAATGCTGATCCACTGTATGTTTAGCAATGGCTGATCAATCAGGCCATAATTAAAAAAGTCTTTGTTTGCCCTTTACCGACCCTAGATTTTAGAGGTGGGTAGGTAGGTAGGAAAAATATTTTATTTTATTGTGGAAATTTTAATATGTTTTAGTCGAAATGTATTGTTCGTGCATGGTAATTTTGGCACGTGGTACATAATGGGTGGGCGGGTACAGTAAAATAATTGTAAATATTAAAAAAGATACGATTAAATGACAGTCATGTGGTTGTCAAAAACATGGTTAACATAAGCTCGGATCAATTCAGAAAAAATTAATGTTGGTAAAATGAAAGCAAAATTTACACTTTTATGTGTACTTATTTTTAATACTTTATATAGCCCGTCTGTTTTAGTGAGTATGAGCACGAGGCTTCAATAATTGTTGATGAAAATATTATAAGGGCAACTATGACCATTTTTGTGTCATACTTTTTTCTAACTTTGGGTTCCAAAGTTTTTCTAAGCAAGAGGAAGTTATCATAAGGCAAACATAATGAAACAAAAATAGTCATTGTTTTGTAACTAAGAAGAACAAACTGCACACATCGTAGTGTGACATAATGGTGTATAGTCGGGTTTATAACCAAAAAAAAAAAAAAAAAAAAAAAATAAAAAAAAATAAAAAATCCGAATTTTGCAATAAAATTATTTGAGTCGGCGGCCAAATCTCGGGTCGGTCGGTAAAGGGCAAACAAACCTAATTTTAATTTAAGCCTCAAAGAGACACTGTGTTGCAACTCTCCTTTAACTCCAGTGGATACCAAATGAAGAAATAATTGTGTGGCTGATTCCAGGCTTGATTTTCATATGCCCGGAACTGGACATATTAGTTTCACCTGTGGCGTACGGGCAGACGGTGTCCAGTAAGTTGTCCGATCAATAACTCTAGAAGCATTTGTCCAATCATCACCAAATTTGGTCAGAATGTGTATAGGCATACTATCTCAGACAAGTTTTATAACCAGCCATATCAGTTGAGTCACTCCGGAGTTATCGCCCTTTAATTATAGAAATTACCTAAAATAGGTCTTGTCCAGACGTAGTTTGCAATGGTCAGTGCTCTTGTTGTATGTTATATACAAGAACATGTAACATTCATTAGTATAATTGTTTCTTTTAATTTTCAGTTATTGAGAAAACAGAAGGAAATTTGACCACTGTAAGAATCTTACATTTTTGTTATCTTTTAAATTGTTTTATTGTCGTTATTTATTGAGCATTAAGTAAAGAACTTAGGATCACAAATACAGTTCTTGTTGCTTATGCCTTATACTCGGAGCAATTTTTGATATGAAATGCGTAAGTACGAAATGTTTTTACAGTCAAGTTATGTTCTGCATCAACCATTCAATGCTTATTTTGTCTTCTCACTATGTTAACGTTATTTTGTTTTAGTTCAAAGTTTTGGATGATATTTTAATTACATGACTGATTTTTGGTACACATTTGCCATTAAACATTACTCTCTAATGTTTATGTTTCTCAGTGCTATTCACAAATCAAAATAGTGGTGTAAGACAATTTTTTAAATACTTTATTACCAAAACCGAATGAGTAATGTTTAGTGCCAAGCTTTGGAAATATTATACTAAGTCATGAATACAAAGCAATGCATGCATGTTTTTACGAGTGTTTGTGTAGAAAATAATGAATGAATCAATGATTATATCTTCGGCTTCAGATCGAAGGAGTAGTGTTGGAGTCACCTAGAAAAGACCAAGTTTTAGATGTTCCTGGTCCTGAAAAGTTATGTCCATTATGTCGTCTCAACTTGGATATTAAATATACAGTAAGTATTATAAATTAAAAGCCCTGTTTGACTTCCGTCGGAAATTAGTAATCACCGCAATTTAAACCTTTAAAACGCGTTTACAGTAGCCACTAAAACGCGTATGAACGGTGAAATTGGCCATGTCAATAAAGTAGATCTTTCGATGCTCGTTTTGGATTTGCGGTACTAAAGACTGCCGGCCTGCGGCCGACAGTCTAAAAATCATACTATCATACTATCCCACACTCCTAACACATCATTTTGAATTATTTTATTTATCAATGCATATATTCTGAAAGATTATAGAGTTTGAGTTCAGTCAGCTGTGAAAGATGATTTCTGTATTGTATTGTAACTAAATTTCAATTGTAGTGGATGCAATGTATAGGTGGAAATTATTAATATTTTACTGTGTATGTTAACAGAAATTATATTGTAAATCCATGGTGCGATGGGAGTGTGGGATAGTAAAAACAATAGGTTGTATTTAGATGAAGTATGATTAACCAGCCTCATGATAAAAAGGACACATTGATAATCAGATATTGATATATTATTTATGTTCGAAGTGAATCTTGAATTTTCAAGCTAGCGTCGAAGATGTATATTTCCTCTGAATTATGGAACACCTCCATCATACATTGTATAAGACCATCTGAATATTGATTAGAAGGTGTATCTGTTCTTCTAGTGTCCTTGTAATTGTATTTTGAAAGAAAACAGTTGCATGGTTCAATAATTTTAATTGAAACTCAAGTTAACAATACACTATAGTAATCATGATAATGGCTTAATTGAATCGAAGCTATTGTGATTTCAATGTATCAAATACGTCTAACAGGATCTGTAGAATGGTGCACTATTTGACTTACCAGTATACAGTTGCAGTGGAAAGAAGGATTGTTACAATGAAGTTTGGATAATAATAATAATAACTACTTTATTTGAAGAGGCAACACAGTTGGACAAGCCCAGTTTTACCTGTGAGCCTTTATTTGTAATTTCTATGTATCTATATTGATATTTATATCTATATTGATAGTTATATCTAAATTGATATTTATAAGAGAATGATATAAGGTTCTTACAGTTTCAACCCCATCTTGGTCTCTAGTCAATTTCCATAAACCATTGATATTTTGTTATGAGTCTTATATTATTTTTATTGTGTGACAGGATGTGATGATCATCAGTCAGTTTGTTCAAGAAGATGGCAATATTGTTCCACATCAAATCTCTGGATTATGCTTTCCACAACATAGACGTATGAATCAGCTTATAAATAAAGCACATAGTGCCGGTAAGTTGACTTTCATTCAAGTTCAACGTGTTCTGCATTAATCTCTTTTTTATCTGGAGGTCATAGATTTGATACCAGGATGAGGTGTATGCTCTACGTGACACTTTGACTGAAGATAATGCATCCAAAGTCAATTGTCTTCCTTCTCTGAACTCTGATTTATGTGGAGAAGTTGTCAGTTGATTGTGGAGGAACAGAATAGTACTGGTTGGTAATTCAGGAGCACTGGTTAGGTCAACTGACTGCTGTTAAGAAATGGCATAAAGCCTGAAACAAACAGACAAAGATTTAAATGGATGTGTTCGTTCTATTTTCATTTTGACCCATTTTTCAAAGCGTCCTGAAAATTGATGGAGACTGACAAAAGTATACATTTTATGCATAATTTGTCCTACAATTCATCACTCGATTACTCGAGTACTTTGGTAAAAGCTGACAACTGTCAGTTATGTTATTATGACGGACTCGTCTCTAAATATTTCACCATTTTCAAGTTCATTAATCTTGGAAAGGATGAGATTTGATTGCGAGCTCTTATATACCTTTGAAAGACCTCTAATATTTAAACCACAGAACCTTTTTCTAGATCAGGACTTACATGTGTATCTGCCATTCACTTTCAATACACTGAATGACTGCAATATTATAAGGAATGGCTTACTCTGGTTACCTTATGTATTTAGTGTTTAATCTTATTCGTGTATTAATGAATAAGTAAAATGAATACTGGAAAATAAGGGGCCTCCATGGTTGAGTGGTTATGGTCACTGACTTGCAATCACTTGTGCCTCACCTGTTTGGGTTCAAATCCCACTTGTGAGGAAGCCATCTGGCTGGCTTACTGATGTTCAGTGGGTCTGTCTGTCTTTGATCTTCCAATGCTCTAATAGCTGGAATAATCACAGCATGACCTTGGCCGTTTATGTGACTTAAAGCCCCATTACGAAAAAAAAGAAAATAACACGTTTAGTTTACAGTATCCCCTAGAATATACTATGAAAGCCTTATGTATAAGCTATGTGAATTTTACAGTTGTTTATACTTCTTATTAATGTTGGAGAGTGTATAATTGCTGTAAATGTGTGCTAATTAAGGTCTTGATAAAGCTTTGGAAATTCTTTTTCAGGTTTAATGCAGCATTTAAAACCTCATGTGTTTCCAGCAGAGTACAGTCAGATGTCAGATCATGCTTGGAAAAAATATAATGTTTACTACACTGAAATTATTGAAGATTAATATGATCATTGAGTGTAATTGAAATATATGTACAAAATAAATCAAAAATCCATGCAATATGTTCTGTTGTGATTAGCTTATCCTTTTGACACCAGGTTGATCTTTATTGTGAATCCCTATAATGTTGTAAAATGGGTGTAATTTTTCTCCTCAAAACATAATATATAGGCAGCGAATTCCTACAATGTTTTGAAACAGGTCCTTTTTTGCTCATTTTAAACCTGCAGTACTTGAAACACATTAAAAACAGTTTCATCCATACGTTGTAATTAAATGCTTGTATATATAATCAATTCCAAACAATTTCATTAAACAATGATCTCGAGCTTAATTTTTCAGTTGTTTTATTCTGGCATTCATCATGGAGTCTTTAAACGTTTACATGTGTTTGAATCTTGTCTGTTATGTTTGAAAACTTCTGTATAATTTACAAAATATATTCATCTGAATGTTGTTGAATTTATTGTGCCCGCCTTCGAAGAAGAGAGGGCATATTGGTTTGTGCATGTTGGTTGGTTGGTCCCTCGGTCTGTAACCTTTTCATTTCCAATCAATAACTCGAGAACCCCTTGACCTATCATCCTCGACCTTGGTCCATACATTCATCTTGGGAAGCAGAGGGACCCGATTGAGTTTGGGGTCAGTCACAGACATTTCTTGTTTATATAAATATAAGTAAAGAATCAAAATAATCAACAGGTATACTTTCTGCCATAAAAATTCTGATGGAAACACGAATTTCATCAGGATTATTTCAAAATCGGCGTCAACTCGAAAATGAAATTTCCCAGGTTCCTATGCAGAAATGGCATTTGGTTTTGAGAGAGTTTTTCCCATTTATAATATGTTGAATGCATATAAGCAGTAAAGATTGGTCTGGACTGGAAGACAAAAAATGCACATGTTTTATGATGTTCAGGAATTTGCTGTAAAATTGCCCAAGTTTTGAGGAGAAATAGTGTATGTTCTATTACGTAACACAGGTGTGCACATGAGCAGTAAGTTGTATGTAGTGATTAATGAAAGAATCTGTTTCAAATAACCCATATTGTTTTTGCAATCCTGTTTATTAGATAACTTGCAAGTCTTATTTTGTGTGCTAGTGCTATTTAAGTAGTAAGATGGTCGATTTTAAGCATATTTGTTTACTATTTTTCATTACAGTTTCCAGCAATTTTCTATGTGTGAAATTCAGCAAGGTTTTGACTATACTAAATAGATACAATGTAAACTTTGGAACTGTATAGAAATAGAGTATGAAAGTTAACTGCTTCACAGTGCTATTTAAGTAGCAAGATGGTCGATTTTAAGCATATTTGTTTACTATTTTTCATTACAGTTTCCAGCAATTTTCTATGTGTGATATTCTTACATAAATCTATGGACTACTGCTTTCATATTACCATTCACCAGCTTTTAAGTAAACACGATAATTATGATGTGTGAAAAAGTTTAATATAATGTCTTCAGAAATATATACATGAATAATTCATACAAGGTAACTAACAAATGACAATAAAATGAAATGCCAATGCAGTAAAATTTCTATCACAGTGGTACAACCATAAAAGTACAACAAAGACTGACAATCTCCTCGTCAGAGAAAAAGCTTCACCACATATCATCTTCACAAGTCTACTGAATTTCATTATTTCAAAATAATATTGACATGTTAACGAAATCATTTTTATTTCATATTACGATTTTATTTAACAGTTTTGAGTTATTCAGTTGACTTAATTCAAGAAAACTGTTTTAATAGCATCAACTATTGTCTTGCTTTCACAAAATGTTCATAGTTTACAACATGAATGGAAGGTCTGAGTTCCTTTCTCCAGTGCCAACGTAAACTGAGCCAAACTTGCGGGTACCAGGTACGTGATAAAATACGAATCCCAACCACAAAGTGCTGCGAAGACACATTAGTCCACTGCCTCGTTCAAACTGTAAACTCCATGAACCTGTGATAATAATAAAAATATGCTTGATACTACAAATACATGTGTCTGGTGAGATTATGAACGTGAATTAAGAATACATAGACGACAGTTTGCATTGTTTTTTATCGATTTTTTATTTTTTTAAAACTGTCATATATCCAAATAACATCGTGTGCAGATGCCTTTGTCAAGTCATGAGGTATTCTGGGATAAAAAGGAGATGGAATGGGTAACATGTACTCCAGCTGTACTGATCTGATGCTGAAGACATATCTTCTTGAGAATGCTGCCTATGGTCAAAACTGACAATAATGGAGAGGTTGCAATATTACTTTTACCTTCAGAACAAAAATGAAAAATTCGAGGGTAAGTCTTAATATTACCTTTTGGGATGTCATCTTCGAGTGTGTCCATGAAATCTATAGATTTGTCCAGATTGGCCTTCTGTAAGAGTGTTTTCTCCAGCAACAGTTTGGGGTCTCTGAAGTGCATATAAGAGCAGAGCTTGGCTGCTTCTGATACTGTTAGACCTGAAATAATTTGAGTATAATAATTGAAAACATGTTATATCAAGAGACTGGTACAGAAACTTATAAACTTCCTAAAAAGGGAGACCATATTCCATAAAGGAATCTTATTTCTTATGTTATTTAGGATAGTTTGTCTATGCTGATGGCTAGATGTTAAGATCTGTTAGAAGCTTAAACTGAAACAAGGTATTTAATTCCTTAGTTACAAGTATGTAACTTTTAGAAATACATGTAGTAACTTTTTGAGAGAAAAAACAAGCAATAACAACTGAACCAGGAATGAAATTGAACATTTTATACAGTGCATCAGGTATTTTAGCAAACAACCCTTCAAAATTTGATTATCTTAAGACTGTTAATCCAACTTGTGATAATCTGCTGCACTCTCTATAGCAATTATCAAAATGTTATTACAAATAAATACCTTCAAAGCTTCTGTTAGGTACAACTAAACCAGTGGGTGTTTTCACAAATGCACTTCTTGGTACAATCTTCACATCTTCATCAATGTCAGCTATTACAGAGGCTAATCTATCCTCCTCTTTGATCGTTATCTGTAAATAAAGATACAACAGCATGTGGTCAAAAAAGGAGAATCAACTTTCTCTGCTGGAATGATTGAGTGGACATGTTAATGTTTATAAACTTTATAAAAAAAATTATGTCAGTAAGTAATATATTTTATGATTTGTATTTGATATCTACCATATACATGTATGTTTACACAACATATAAAACTTTCATAGCTGTCAAATTATTGGGGAACAATGACAAGTAATTTCTTAATAAAATCATGTCAGAATACTTTAATTACCGTTTCTTCTTCTTCTGTAGCATCTTCTCCATCTCCTACCTTCTTTGTCTCAACATGTTCGAATTCAAATGATGGATCACCAGTGAATCTGCCCTTAGCAAGTTTACTTTGTTCTCTCATTGGTTTTGTTGCTGGTGGCAATAATCCCCAATGCACACAGTCTTTACTAGAAAAGTAGAAAATAATACAGGAAATGTTAGTAAACAACCAATTTATTGTTAAGAAAGTAATATCAAACAAACAATGGTATTATTGATAGAATCACAACAATTTCTATTTTTTTTTCAAGTGGTTGCAAATGTTATATTACAATATTTTGCCAATTAGGAAGTGTTCAGAAAATGTGCCAAACACATAAATGGTTGCTAGGACAGCAATATGTCTATTCAATGATAAAAATGTTTTATCATTATAAATAACATGAATAATATAAAACATTTACAAAGTGCTTATTAAAGTGTTTATCAAAATGATAGGACATTCAATGAAAATGTTGCAGTTCATCAACAAAATATATTGGTACAGAAATATGGCCTTAATCTACATAATACAGTACAAGTTTTAAAGCTAAAGGGGAGCCAAACAGTATCTTAAAGACAGATAAATTGAAATCACATATTTCATACAGCCTGCCTTCTTTTCATGCTTTATCTCAGTCAGGTATTTATGTTTACAGTAACAATACCAGACCCAAAAATGTTGTTGTTGTGGATAAATGAATAAAAGTGGACCTAATGAATTCAGAATCTAGAAATGCTATTGTCAAATATATGCCGTATATAATTTTTGTTAAATATATATTTACCTGTAGAATGTTCGTCTCTCTGCCATTTCGTCTTTGCCTGTTCCCTGGGCAATGAAATAATCATCTTTTATTCCTAAGATCTTACCCCAGAAATAAACTTTTTTGAATTTGTTTTCACTTTGTAAAATAACCAATGAGGTTTGCAAAGCTGCTTTTTGCTCAGGACTGAGAATTATTCCACTGCTACCCACATAGTCGATACTTAAATGAAGCTCACACTGATCCATTTTTGGTGAAAAATATGACAAGAAACCTAGTTGTCAGTCCAGTGTTATGGCTGCTAGTTTACTAACGAGTAGTTGTAGTAGTTGCTAGGTAATAGGACATGCGCAATTTAGCATTTCCGGTTCCGGTAGTATACGTATGCCATTTGTTATTATTATTATTATTATTATTGCTGTTATAAGCGTATGTTTTTCATCATAAAAAAACATGACAGACAAACAGGCTTATCGAATATATGTATTCACGGGCGCCTCATTGGATGACTTTGTTTTGAAATGGTATTGTAATCAATTGTTACTATATTTCGCGACGCTGGAGTGAAGATTCGTACTTTTTATTTTCGTACTAAACATTGTATTTGCACTCTGTTGGTGTCACTTTGGTGAATGAATGAGTCATTTTATACAGAATAATACATGTGCAGTTTTTTGTTACTTTACACTACTTCTTTAGTACCAGTGCCTCTTACAAAGAACTGTTATAAATTCTGAACTGTGCTGCATTAAAACTTAGTATGCATTGCCAAAACTCAAGAATATTGTCAGCAGTGATTTCAATTGGGAAAATATGCACGATAAATCCCAAATTTGGGCAAATTAAGGAAATGGTAGTTTTGCTATATCTATTTATATATATATATGAGGTTTCAGTCTGTTTTCGTCCAAAGTCTCCCAACAGTCTCAGGTTTCTTTGTAATATGAAGCTTCAAAATAGTATAAACACAGGAAATTCCCAAAGTACAATGTCATACATTACAGTCGCATCCAAGGGCATTGAGAAACTTCTTTCCAACTTAAATCCTCTCAAAACTTCAGACCCTGATCAGATTAAGCCTACCATCTTGAAAAACCTTAGACTACACTTTCACCCATTCTGAAACATCTTTTCCAAAAGTCCCTTGACTCTGGAACTCCGCCATCAATTTGGAAGGATGCAAATGTTGCACCTGTCTACAAAAGGGGTGAGCGTTCAAACGCTGCCAACTACTGGCACATATCTTTTACTTGTATACTTAGTAAAACATTTAAACATAATAGTCATATCCTCTATCACAAAACACCTAACTAAGCTCAACATCATCTATGAGCTCCAACATGGCTTCAAGTAAAAGAGCTCTTGTGAATCCCAGCTCCTTATGCTGGTTGATGATCTTGTCAAATCCCTCTATAACAAAAAGCAAACTGATCTCATTTTGCTGGACTTCAGCAAGGCTTTTGACAAAGTTGGTCACGAGAAACTTGCTTTCAAACTACATGTCTATGGTATAAAGACGTTCCGCTCTTAAATGAATCAAAGGGTTTCTTGACAACTGACGTCAGTCTGTTGTTGTTTATGGGTTTTCATCCAAACCAATACCTGTCTCATCTGGAGTTCCTCAGGGATCTGTGCTTGGGCCATTACTCTTTCTATTCTACATTATTGATCTTCCTCAGAATGTACAATACAAAGTGAGACTCTTTGCAGATGACACTGCCATTTATCTAACCCTCTCGGCATCTTCCTAATCAGAAATTCTCCAGAAAGATCTTGATATACTTGGAACATTGGAGCAATGAATGGGACATGGAATTTAACCCATCTAAATCTCAAGTCGCTCTAATAACAAGGTCCAAAAACCCAATTCCAGCACAGTACGCTCTTCACCGTTGCCTACTAGAATCTGTATCTTCGGGTAAATATCTGGATGTTGACATCTCTTCAGACCTATCGTGGGACACACACATAAATCGCATTTATAAGAAAGCAAACAATACACTGGGCTTCCTGAGGAGAAACATTAAGGTACACCCTGAACCTCTCTTATCTTCTGCCTACAAAATTCTTGTTCGTCCTCGGCTTGAATATTGCTCCATAGTTTGGAATATCTCAACTTGAAGGGCTGCCAGGTGAGACATACATGACTATGGTCAGACATTAAGTGTCACAGACATGATGCAGTCTGATGATTCAAGAACTGGTAAAAGTCATTTTACCAATGGAGAAATATTGACAAAATCTGGCGAAAAATATATACTTTACTCTTTGGGGAATGGAGCCGAATATCGGCCCCAAATTTGCCATAAATAAGGGCTGTAGACATTGTGGGGATTTAGACAAAATGCTTGGCTCTAGGGTGTGGAATTAGACCCCAAAATGACAAAGTGTCTAATTCCTCTGGGTCAGCCCACTGCTTCCCCTTGGGGTAAATATTGATAGTTGCATAAAGGGCTATAATTCTGCAAAAAATATCAGATTTTAAATGATGGCAACTTAAGGTTGGGTAATAAACACTGTTGTGAAGTTTCACTGAAATCCAACCACTGGTTTAGGAGAACGAGGGCAGACAACTGTATGACATCCACATATACTGATAAACAGCGCAACATCAATAGTTTTCCCCACCCCAGTGGGCGGGGGGGGGGGGGGAGACAAATCCATTTGATTATGAATATATCAGCACATTTAGAAGTACTGATAAGCTGTTTCTAAGATCAAACATGTACATAATTATATTTTTACAACTGGATGTACCGTAATAGTAATGGTGTGACTTTTGTTGTTATAATTGATGCACATTGTTTTCAGGGCTTATAAAAATGGATGTTGCTACAAACTCAATTATCTTCACTACAAAATGCAAGAATCTCACAACTCCTGATACTGTTAAGGTTAAACTTGATGCAAAATACAACAGGAAACATTTAAAAAGTCTTGAAGATGACATTGAAGAAATCTGGAGGAGACGTCTTTCAGAGCTCCCCTCCCTATTCAATGGGACAAAATTTCGACTGCATTCATTGAATGAGGATGACTCATCATTGACCCTGAATATGGGCGTTACATGTTACAAAGATTTTCAAGGTACCAATCTGTCTGCTGATGTTCTTGTTTTACAAAGTCAAGGTTTATGTGACCATGATGATTCTCAAGCATACATGTGTGATGCTTTGGGTGTTGGTGCGCTTATTATGACAGCTGATGATCATATTGTACTTATCTTCCGATCAAAGAATTGTGGTGAAGATACAGAGATGTGGGACCGGCCAGGTGGTCATGCTGAACCTCAGGTAATTCAAGCAATTACCTATTGCTCTCAAACTTTTATATAATATTAACTCTAAATCTGTTCATAATGATAAATGATTTGATACGTTCAGAACACAATGGGGTGTCAATAAGAGCCGATAAAATTACCCAGTAACTTAAGCATCATTACCCGGCTATTTTTCTGGTATGAATGATAATAATTAAGGGTTATACCCGCAGACACCCGCCTACAATTAGTGATTTCCCTAATACTTCAAGAATTAGTGACACCCTGAACACATGCATTGTAGTTTAAATGCAATTATAGACCATCATATATAGGTGTCATATTGTGATTTATCAGGTCATGGTAAATGTAAAAAAAATGGCACAAACTACATCCACCCTTTCAAAGTGATTCCAGTATTTAAATGTCATAAATATGATCTTCATGAAGTTGATGTGTGCGTGATATTTTTTGTGCTGTACATAGTGTTTTATGATAATATTACGGGACTTTTGAATGTTCTCGGTCTTAAATGTTTGTGACCCTGCTTTATGACGTGATGTAAGCAATGATTATTATTTCTCAATGAAATTTCAGAATGTTGTTGGACCTATACCAATGGAGGATATTGATTTGTCCAGTATGTCGACCGATGCTGTGATACGTGAATTGTTTGATTCCATCATCGAAGAAGTGGTATCCGAGGTCAACATTCCAGCCGATACCTTGGAGTCTCCGGGAATACTTGGAATACACAGAAGTAATCTTAATGGTGGAAAACCGAATGTTGAGTTTTTAGTAAGGTATGAATCCTTGTAAACGTTTTATTTTATGCATTATTAGCCTTTTTAGGGTAATGTATTAGCTTATTGAAGCTGATAATCTGGTAGGAATCTAATGACTATGGTAAGTAGTTAGTTTTGAAGTCAAAACTATTTTATTTGACATAGAGGTATATACAGGTAGTAAAACTTTTGTTCATGCATTTTGTGCAAAGAAGACAAATGTAATGTGTTGCCAATTGACCATGATTACATTACAAGTTAAACTTAAGAATTTGTTTTGAATGAAATGTACATTCTTTGGGTATATGTTTTGAATGACTAAACTGATAAATAGACATTCATTTTGTGCTTATAAGGCAAGTTCGTTTCTTATTCTTGCTCCTGCAACTTTTAGTTTTGGCTGTTTCTATGGGGATGCAAGTCATTAGTATCTTACTTGTACTTACAGATGTCGCTTGACTGCGGCAGAAGTTGAATCTCTGTACAAACAAGGCTGTCAAGCAGAAGCATATGAGTCAGAGAAAGTGCTGCTCCTACCTATTGACAAAGCTTTAACGTTGGAGAATACTGACCCTGATATGTGGAACAAAGTGGCTGCCGGTGCTAAAGGATTGTTGACTTTGTATAAAATGTACAAGCATAGGTTTCTGCTGTAATACTCTGAATAGGATAAATGTAAAGTAACACTATACTTCGAAGACTCCTCGTTATAACATAGTGCTGCTGGGGACCCATTTTTGTCCTGAAAATGTATGAAATACTCAGGTACTCTGCTTGAACATTTTTTTTTTTTTTTTACCTGCACCAGAAAATGTGAAAAACTTTTACAAAACAGGAGGTTAAATTGTTATAAATCTAGTCCTGTACTGCTCTGTGAGGAGAGATTATTGATATTGTCTTGAATAGTAGCATTTTAGTAACTAAATGAGATTGTTTGGCAAGTTGGTATATTATAGTGGATACTTTCATTTAACTGCCGTTTCATGGTTGTGATAATAACGTCTATCATTATTCTACAAACTATGTCGTAATACGATACAACTTGCATAATATTATGTCACCTGGTTTTAGATTTTATTTAACCGGTGCTTGTAAGCTTATCAGAGCTGAGGTTGAGGTGGAGTCAGAAGCTTACCTTGGCCTTTGTGATCACTCTGTTGGCAATAAGCTTATCAGAGCCGAGGTTAAGTGGAGCCAGAAGCTTACCTTGGCCTTTGTGATCACTCTGTTGGTAATAAATTACGTGATTGGTCAAAAATCATGGAAACCATTGGGGAGAATTTTCCACTCGGGCGAGTGACTCGGGCTCATATTATTGTTGGTTTTTTATGTTCATTTTATGGCAAGGGAAACAAGTGATTTTGCAATATGTGATATATATTTTTTATTATATACTTTTATTGATGGGGAACTTATTTTGTTACCATTTTATGATGTCAACTGCTGTCATGTATTGTTTATTGGGAAACATATCGTTATATTATACTATTATATTGAATTTGTCATGTTCTATAAATGCTCTTCCAGTCGAAGTGTTTATAATTTTGTTCTGAGGTAATTGTGACAGATCAGCTGATTTATGAACATTATATAGAAAAGAAACATCCATCATTGATAGAGATTTTTTATTTACAAAATAAAACCAGTCAATATATAAAACAGAAGAATCACAATACATTCAGTGCAACCGGTATAGAGCATGAGAAAGTTGTAGTGTTTCATCAAACAGTGGAATATAAACAGTTTAGTGACAAGTAAAACAACACATTAAATCATCAAAAAGTTTTAATAGACGGGTTCTATGCGCAAAGTTATAACCAGGTTTGGAATCCACTCTCAGTATGTAGTCTTGCTAATGGTTAATTCTTAAACTGCTAAGAAACTACCAATAAAAGGCTTGACATTTGAGACAGATCTAAAAACTGATTTGTAACCCAATAGTAGTACATTGTATTTATCAAATTTGAATGTGAAGGAATGTTTTGCTTAAGATGGGTAGAAAAGAGTTAATTAAATAGTGCATCTTTCACAATATGTATCAGCATATACATAATACCTGCTCTTACAATGAACAATGTGGGCTTCGATCAACTACAGATTCTTTAGAGTCTAAGTCGTTGCTTGTTAAATTGTAACTACAAAATGCAACACCATTGACAGGAAGAGTCTAATAATGAAGTCTGGACTCAGTAATAACTACATATATAAACCAGTAACTGATACGTATTGGTCAAACATGCGAGGAATAGTGCAATGGACGAGAATAAAATGGAAGCCATGTTTTGAGACCGATAATTTCATTCTGTAATATTATCAATGTATTATGTATACACTTACAACAACAATACATAACAATAATAAACCACTCAGATAAATGATCATACAATGAATTATCTAGTTTTTCTTCATTTTTTTCTGCACTACATAGTTTTATACTAAAAGGATGCAGAAATGCCAGATGAGCTTCAGGTCTATATATATTACAACAGTAGATTGTGTTGTATACCTATACAGAGTAAGTGGTATGAACTGAAATTTAGACGAAGCCCTTTAGCATGTGCACACTTGTGTGTTTCAAAGAACAGGTAATTACATAAGCACCTGTCAAGTTTCACTTAGGCTGTTAACAGGACGTAATGTGTGCTACACAAGGAGTAGCTTGACTGAGTTATACATCGACAGTCGCGGCATTTATAGAATCACAGCGGAATGTACAACCAGGTGCTTCTTTATCCTTTCAGTGTACATGTACATATCATTGCTTATATCACAATATAGTCAATCAAATTATACGGTACTTTTAAACTGTCTTACAAAATTCCTGGAAAATTCTTTGGAACGGTATTGTTACTCCATGTGCAGATAGTTTCTCATTGACTGTAGTACAGTACAAACACTCGGGTGTTCATCTTACAGGCTTGTAGTTCATGGTGAATAATAATTATTGTGTTTTCTCAACAAATAACAAACTTGTGTGCAGTACAGTTAAACTTAACATATAGAGTGGCATGAGTTGAATTTAAAGTATAACATCTCTGGTCCAGAAATCAAATTACAATATAAGTTTCACTTACATCTCTCTTATGCAAATAAAAGTTCACAAATCCTAAGTATAGACACTACAATATTTATCAAACACTCGTGTATTTTCGTACATCTGTAACTGACCATTGCAGAAAAGTGCATCTTTCACCCATTATTATTGCATGCCTACTTGACGGGAATGGCTAATGTGCCAGAAAAGGTTGGCCAAGATTTCTGAGCGCTATTTCAATGTTGTTTTGAAGACTGTTGTTTCCCTGGGGCCTATGTTGGGAGGCAAAAATGTATGTGGCGTTCCCTGTAACAACTTAAATCTCTTTTTTATTGTACCAGAAATTACATAGAAAAACACATACATTGAATAAACAATACAAAGTATTGATCAACTGTTAGTGTTCACTTCATTAAACTCTATGTATGCCCATGAAATATGGATTGCCATAAATTTCTACGCTAAAAGAGTTTTAATTTGGAACAAGACTGGTAAACTGTCACACAATATGCCCGTCATAAGTCAGAGCTCAGAGTTAAAACAATTTCTAAAATCAAAGGGTGATAACTCCCGTGTGACTTGAGCGATATGGCTGGTTATTGAACTTGGCCGCGATATTATGCCCACAAACATTTTCACCAAGTTTGGTAAAGATCGGTTAAAAACTCATCGACAAGACTAATTTGGCCAATTTTGGATAATTCAAGGGCCATAATTCAGAAGTGCCTGGGGCAATGTGGCTGGTTATGGAACTTGGTTGAGATATTATGCCCACAAACATTTTCACCAAGTTTGGTAAAGATCGGAAGAAAACTCTTTGACTTGAGAGCGGACATGTGGACGCTGCCCGCCCACCAAAGGTGTTCCCATAATACATCCCGTTTTTCAAACTGGCGTATAAAAATCCAAAAAGCCTACACTGATTAATGTATATTATTTATGATAATAATGACCACATGAGTTTGTAATGAAAAAACAATGACAAGTTCTATGTATCTACTATCATAAATTTCACACATGGAATATAAGCACAGGTCACTGCTACATTACAAATTTCCATGTACTTATCTTACTAATTAATTCGGCTTAAGTTACACTTTTACAGTTGCAGCACTAAGTCAGTGTAAACAAAAAATTGAAATAAAATACTACATGCCGTATTCAAGCAAAAATGCAACATACGGACAACTTTGGAACTACATAGTCAAAATAACAGTCATATTAACTTTGTGGCTTTTATTCCACTGTTATTGAGGGTTAAAAACAATTCAGAATAAGCAAGTCTGAACTAATCTGACAAAGAAGTTTCTATACTTGCATGACATCTCTACAGAAGATATTGTAAGATTCTGTAATTGTGTAAGTCTGTCCCCTGAAAGGGTAGGACTCACTATGAAAAAAACCTTGGGAGTTATTCCCGCCAAGTATTTACTAGGATTCCCTTTGTTCATCAAAACAGCCCTGCGTTCAGTTACGACTAAGAGTTGCGAACCTTATGAAACTGTTTTGTTTTGTATCCCTGACCCACTGTAGCCCATCACTGCAACGGGGCACCAAATTGCCAATGTTACGAAACAATGACCGCAAGCACCTTTACTGAACGCAGGGCAAATGTACACAGTAATAGAAGAACGTATACAAAAATTAATGTATATAGATAATGCTAATAAAATGTAATAACATTCATGATAATAAAACAACAAATTTACCATCATCCATGTCTGATCTTGAAGAAAGAAACCTTGACTTTTGTTAGAGATAAAAAAGATAATATTTATGTATATTATTTGAACAACTCTTGTCGAATTATTTCTACTTACAAATAGATTTCCAAGTGTATGTTGCCATGACGATGCAGATGGATTTTCAGATCGACGTGAAATAAATTCAAATGAGTACTAAGACAAAGCAGATATATTTACACAACAATTACAATGATTATTAGAGTAAGCACAAGTCGTACTGATAATCAGTTTTCCATCAACACACATCACACAATGAACAGTGCATTAAAACATAAACAAATGCCAGTAAATACAAAAATATGAATTGTTAGTTTTAGAACATTAAGCAATTAAAATGACAATTAACAAAATATTACTTAATGGTAATAAAAAGTAATAGAAAATATTTTCAGTCACGCACTGTGAGCAAGAATTATGAATGAACAGTTAGTGCACACGGTTTTTGGCAACAAAATAATACTTTCCTAAATGAAAATAAATGAATCTTACGGTAATTAAGCTTTTCACAACAAATAAGCAGGTTAAACTGAGGGAGTGAATGCGAAACTAGGCTATCTGCATTCAGTACTCCAACTTTTAAATCCGACATCGGCACATTGGTATCTGTTGTCAATATTAGTTAAATTAGTTATAGTTCGTACATACACACCGTATTTACAAAAAACATAAATTTAAAATCATATAACAATAAAAATTTAATTAGCACATCGATGCAATACTATATAACAAGAATTTCAACTCAACAATGGATATACATTTAATCAATATGACAACACTAGTTTTACATGTATCATAACCAACAACTGATAAAATAACATTTTACCTAAAATTTGTTTATACAAAATGAGAATTCAAGTCAGATCAAATACAGTAAAACCTCACTTAAAGACCAACTCAATATTAAGACCACCTCAAAATAAAGTACACAATTTTCAATTCCATTTTCACTGTTTTGCTCTTTATTTAACTTCAATATTAAGACCACCTCAATAAGAAGACCAGTTTTTGTAGGGTTTCAATGGTGGTCTTATTATTGAGGTTTTACTATTTACATTCAAGAAATTAAAAACATATAGCTCATTTATATCGGCCTATGTATGCTGTACAGTATTTTGAATGCTATCCATGTACCTGTAAATGTCTGTTAGATAGTGCTTTGCTATCCTATCCGAGACGTATTTCAAATACCCAAATGAAAAGAGGCCAAAAAGAATCCAGTTAAATTCATGTGTACTTGATATTCTCAACTAACATACATATTTGATTCCAACAGAAGTATGTAGTATAATCACCTGTCCAATGTTTTTAGGAAATGCTCAAAGTTTGACATTAAATACACAGACAACCCTGTATGACCGACGACAACATTTCCTATAACCCTATAGAATACCTGGTTCAAAGTTGTTATATCTTGAAAGCCTTTGATTTGTCGCTGCCCTTGATTCATCATCCCCTTTGTTTCTATTCTAAACATGCAAGAATTTTGCAATTTGTGCTTGCATACACAGCACTATTTATTACAACTCAAATAGCTTTACTTCCTTTCACATACATATTTTTCTTTTCAACACTTCTTAAATGACTGAAGTTGGTGCCATGAAACACCATCTATTCATTTTGTACATTTTTTTAAATGAAAGTCATGTGACCGTCTGAAAATCATAGACCGACTTTGTTGTAAATTTGGTCATGTGATCAGGCGGGACGAAACTAGGACCGTAAATTATGGTGAACATTAAATGTCACGTCTCTATTTTACATTGTTTCTACAGTAAGATTGGGGGGGGGGGGAATACAAAAAATTAAAAAATCTCTTCTTCAAACATGTTGACTACAGACAAACCCATACATAATATCGTATTGGTAGAATCAGATGAGAGCAGAAATTAAAATGGCCCTAGGCCATTGTATAAAATATTCAGATCTTTGGTATAAATCAGATACAAAACATATACGGGTAATACTTCAGACAGCCGTGAAATCTGAGATAATCAATACAAACATTTGTTATCTTAGTAGTGAAAATTTCAGACATCATGGGGGCAGCTGGTATTGTGAATGAATTCTCAATTAAACTTACACTTAATTAAATTTATTTCCAATTATGATACAACTAAGTACAAGACTCGAATTGCTTTTAATTAGGTAGAACATAATTAGTAAGTTTTGTCAGTGCTGACTTGTTAACATAATTTTTAACTGTATGTCTCCAAGAGAACACATAAAAGGATGAAACGATATCTGATTTATTGGTCAAAGGTAACAGATGCGAGAACTGACATTTTCTTAAAATGTTTCTTCAGTATGATGCACTGCTGACTGTGCACCAGCCAGATAGCTGCCATAGACGTTTCTACTTCCACCGTGATATGAGAACTGCTCAAAGTACGGCAGCTCTCCATCTTCCGCTATGGAACTTAATGGCTGCTGATTGTCATGGAAACCTCCTTTAGGTGAGAGATCAGGTGCTTCACAAGCAAATTCATCAGGTATGTACTTCGTGTCCCATGCATTCCTCACATCAGGCTTCCATGGTGGCGACATCTGAAGTACAAACATGCAGACATCTCATTTATCTAGTACTGAGGAATTAATCTTACAAACACTATAAATTTCCATTGCTAACTATACTCATTTCAAATATTCTCTTAATAGCAAAACCCTTTGGGTGACGCAAATTTCCACTTCTGTCAAGGTTTTAGTAAATTGTTACAATCGGATAACTGATTATGTTGTTAAAGAGGTTTTCGCTCTAGTGAGGGCCACTCAGGAGAGGTTGCACTGTACTGATATAATCCGATGGCTCAACGCAACAATGTCGTAACTAAATAAACTATATAAATACATAGGAGTTACGACAGTGTTGCGTTAAGCCCTTGCTGTTCCACTACATTAATGTATTTGTGACCAGAACATCCATTATCAGGGTTTTACAGTCGCTAACAGCAATATTTTTCTAGTTTCCTTCAATATCAAAATCGGACGTCTGCTTTTCAATTTATAAAGATTCTAAATTTTTAATCAAAATTCGAAAGTAAAATGTTGACTCTGCAGCAGAAACACCTTACAAATATTTAATTAATTCTTTAAAAATCTTCTGTTTTTGAAATGGAATAATTACACAACATTTATAAACATTTTCACAATTAATTCACAAAACACTTCTGAGAAAGCGTTCAGTTTGCTACGTCAAACTTTCATTTGGTAATACTTGTCAACATAACCATGTCATTAATACAGGTTTTGTCATTAAAGCACTCTTATATTACTTTCCCAAATGTTATTGATTTGTTATACATAATTGTCCAATGAACTCAAAATAAAATATCCTTCAGCTGTGAGGTTGAGAGTCACCTAGTGATGAGTTCTGTTAACTGGTGTAGAATTCTGACAACCTGGTCCGTATTCACAAACGTTTCACAACTTAATCTCAGACTTAGACTTTAAAATAGTAAATTTTCATTTTGTTCCTACGTTATTGTTACGCAATATATTTTGAAAAAACATGGCAAAAGTGTAGAGTGAGTAACAAGAAATATTCAGACTAAAAGTATCCGTTTAAATATAATGAAAACGAAATGCTTGTAAATTTAATTTTTGCAATTGTAAAGTCTAAGTCTGAGATTCAGTCTTAAAATGTTTGTGAATACAGGAATCCTGTATTCACAAACATTTTGAGGATCAGTTTCTGTGGAGAATACCTTCTATGCAGTTATACGCAGTGAAACTGGTCCAAAAATCTGACTCTCATAAATTTTACATTTCTCAGAAAAGATAAATCAAACATTTTAAACAGTAATTCTGGGGCAACATTATTGGCAGAAGTATGATAATTCATACATGATCAATAAAGTACAACTTTCATGATCATGTATGAGTATAAAAATGGTAAAATGATACCTAAGAGTTTGTTATGTAATGCACTAACTCAAGAGTTGGAATGTAATGCAGAAGAAGTCGGGAAGAGGCAATAATATTGAACAAGAGGACCATGGTGGCCCGGAGTCCCTCACCTGGGAGCCTTAAAATCTGGTATTATGGTCCTGTGTTACAGGATGCAAAATTTTGTTGAATAAAATATTTTCATAATGTAAGCAAAATCTTGGTAGAGGGTCACCCAGGGAACATTTAGGTGAAGTTATATAAATGTTTGGCCAGTAGTTTCTGACAAGAAGATTTTTTAACTTTCCACTATATACATACAAGAAAAGTAGGTCCACCCACTGGCAGTCATGTTTTTTGACAAATCCAAATGATTGGAACAATCTTGGTCCATTTGTGCGAAATTGGGCCAGTAGTTTTTGACAAGAAGATTTTTGAAGTTTTTTGCTCTCCATTGCCATGGCAACCAGTATTCTGCATGGAATGGAACTCTTAGGACAATTTTTCAAGGGGACCACATTTAAGGATTATTTCTGTGGTTTAGGTTGAGAAGAAGTTTCAGATAAGTGTGGACGGACGGACGGACATATGGACAGATGATGGAGAGTGAGTGACCACAAAAGCTCACCCTGAGGGGTATGAATAATATTGAACACAGGGAAGGGCAAGAATAACATCTACCTGGGGAGGGGCATGACTAACACTGTACACTGGGGAGGAAGCATCACAAACATCAAAAACATGGAGGGAGAATGACTAACATAAAACAAGGGGAGGGACTAACATAGAATAAATATGAAGACCAGGAAGGGGGCATGAATAACATCAACCATAACTCAGTCGGACTGTAATGTACTGAATAGTGTTGATAGCGCTAGTGGGGAGGAGACACATAGTAAACACAAAATTGAATAAATCACAAAAGCATATCTTGATGTTGATAGTTATGTATTTTGTATGAAATACACAAGACTTAAGTCACACTGTAGTACATATCGCAAAAATACAATATCATTCAGACATTCTTACAACTGAACACATGAAGCTAATTATTATACTAACAGAACACAGTAAAGATGAGTAAGTACCATATGTCCATAACTAATGTTTGTTTTGATAAACAATTATATAAAAATGCTACTCCTGACAAAAGACGAAAAAAATCCATAATTATGTCAGATGACACCCGTACTACATCTAAGCTAATTACTTTTAAGCATGACTGATAAAATCAGATATTTTTTTTCAACAAACTGGAGTCAAAAAGAGAAAAATCAGCTGAAATAGAGTTGAAAATTGTCTGGTCTAGAAACTAGAATCTTGGATTTAATGATTCCAAAACTTTAAATCAACTACTAAACCTGTTACAGCCAGCAGGAATAGTGAACAACAAACAAACACTTCCTAGGGATGGATTATGTGTAACTATAACATGAAGAATGTATGGTGTTACAACAATACAAATACATACAATGTGTTATCTATGATAGTACAATCAATTTAACCATCTATACAAGAATTCGGGGGGGGGGGGACCGGGGGTGCAAACCATCTTGGATTTTGGCAAAACAAGGTTGTCCATAACTTAACCTAGATCAAGAGGGGGTCCCAAATTCAAGGGCCTGTTTTTGACCAAAATTAGCTTATTACATTAATACAAGAAAATGCATTGCATTTCAAAATTCTGAGGACTCCAAAGGTAGATACACTGCCTTACCAGTAGCTTGCCCCCGACCCCCCCCCCCCCTTTGAAGAAAGTTGCTGAAGCCGTGCATGTATTATAAGACTCCTTGACCTGAGGTTATAAAATAATTTCAGAGACAAACCCCCACCCAAATGCAGCATTGTCATGACGACTTAGGTAAGAAACACCTAATGATTTATTTGTGTTCTGCGACTGGTCTCCAAACTCAGTTTTATAACCTAATACATGTACCTTCAACAGTAATTGAAGATTATAACAATCAGAGAGAATGTGAGTAAATCATGTTGAATATCATCAACAATATTTTTCCAGTTAAATATCATTTTAACAATCAAGTCTATAATAAACTGTTGCTGAAATTTGATACAATATTCAATTGAAATGATTCACAGACACAGTCATTTCACTTGTAAAACGATATAGGAAGAATGGACTGCACCTGAAATACTCCTGGTGTTACTGCTCATCACCTCAGAGACGGGGCAAGAAGGTGGTTCACAGTAAACTTAAACAATCAGAGGGTAACCCTACACACTTCAACAAAATTACCATATCGGACCAAATCGGACAACTGATAGTTAACAAATGTTTGTCTAAAACCGTGGAAATCAGCTGAAAATACGATGATTCTTGCCCCTATGAGCAGTGGTAAGTCACGCAAAGCTACGGTTTCCGAGCACAAGTAAGTGATATTCGACAGGTATGTTGGTGGGACTCCTAGCAGTAGATCCCTGAGCATACTATGTGACAGAAACATGGGGACCAGCAATAAGGTATGATCAAACTTCCACATAGTTGTTGTATAGTAGTGCTTACTTGGGACACTATCATTCTATTCATTTAGATGCAATATAAACAAATAAAGAAATATCAAAAAGAATCATTTGAATAACATGGTAAATACGTTAAATTTCCTATTGATAGATTTAAACTGTGTATTTATTAACTAGAACTCACTGAGTCATACTGGCACCAAACATAAGACATTTCAGGCAAAAAATTATTCTTTAACACAAACATTATTCCATTCCAGTAAAAATTTATATCTAAAAAGCATTAACATGTATTTTAATAAATGTTTAGCAAGGTAGTATAACAAAATCATAATTGCACATAGTTACATAAAAATCTAAATACTGTGATCAACCACTATAAAACAAATCAACAGGAATTGTAGAATGTGTACATGTATAGTATCATATACATGTAGTAACTAACTACATTACTGTTACATTAACTTGTATTGCAACTTGATTCATTAAAAAAGGGTCCGAATTTACAACAATAATATTATCCATGTTATAGATGCAGCAGTACTTGCCCTGAATGAGGTCCTGATACAACATATTGCTTGGTGAACATTAACATTAAACCACTAGCAAATATCATAATCTTCAATGATAGCAAATCCATAGATTTTCAGAGTGCAAATGCTTCTGTTTATATAAGAATTATTTCCAAATATGAAAATATACAAGGGTAACTTTTACTTTACATTTTCTTTAGCAATAACAGTGTTGTTTCTAACTATCCCAAAATGATACACAGTTTCACATTTTCACAATATTATAGACCACAGAGATATATCAACATCTCACAACTTCAAACGAGAAATGTCCCACAAAATTCATTCAGATTCATACCAGAATATACACTTTATGATTTATATACAATCCGATAAACAAGGTTCACTAAATAATAACATAACAGTTGGTAAACTAATAACAAATGCCATTCATACATCCATGTCAGCGGTATGTATTTAAAGAAACTGTAAGTATAAGTCTGTCCAGCAGAAAATTGTAATTAAGAATATTTAAAGACCATATCAGACTGTTACTGCAAACATTCTTATAGCATAACAGTAGCTGAAAGAATTTCAATACACGCATTAATATTTGATAATATGCTGCTAACAACATCAAAAGTCAATGTTGTCCCAAACTAGACTGATAACCTGAAAGTCTTGTAAAGAGGCAGTAATAAGTTGACTATATTCATAATTCGGCAAGGCAGAATTATATTAACACATTTCACCTGAGAGTTGAGGAAAGTGTGTTCAACATATCACTTCCATAGAGTGGTCTAAAATAAGTCAAGTTGAAACTAAGCATAAATTGGACATACTCAAGTCAGGCATGAAAATGCAAAATTTCAAAATCAGCTTAAAATTTGGCATAGGGGTCCAGGGTGCCTCTGAAGCTCCTGTCGTTTAAGCATCTAAGATGGCTGAAATTGTCTCAAAAACGGCCATTGCGAGCAAATCCGTGGAAAATCATCATGCTTGACAAGTTGACTTATGACAGCATATTTGTTATCAATATACCAGTAAGAGTTAGAACTTAGAGCAGGGTTTGGAGTAAGACTATCAACACTACATGGATGACAGATATCTAATCATCAGGGTGACATAGATACATACAAATACCATCTAGGTAAGCAAAAAATATCTCACTGCAATAGACTGGCAGAGAAATCAAAAACGATTGTCCTCACACTTGTCAGTAAATATGTTTCCACAATGACATAGCATTGATGTGCTGATTATACAGATATAAATACTTGAACATTGGATCCCTACCACTGTCAATTCCGAAAAAAAAATGTAATGCTGTCATTTCATTACAATAATTCCACAGGAAATTTACTAGGTCGAAGATTAAATATCTAAAATTGAAGATTAGTCTCCAACGCAAGCATTTGATTGTTCAATTCTATGACAGTAATAAAGGCTGCATTCTGTGACTGGTCTCCAAACTTTGTTTTATAACCACAAACTTTTACAGTAAGTATACACAAAAGTTTTGTCTGTATTTCAATGAGAATGGTTTCAAATTAAAACATCGAAACTGAAAATACTAACAAAAATCAAACTTAATTTTTTTACAGAATATCATTGTATTTAATTTGATTTCTGTATTGTCAAATAAATATGAGGTCAGAATGCAGGATACCTGGTTAGTAAATAACACGTATTTCATTTATATAAAAGGCTTAAGCAATACAGTACAGCACTTATTCAACAATGTCAACTACCATTTACAAAATATAACAAAACATTTACAAATCATAACTACCATAATTACAAAATGAATAATTTTCTAATAGCAGTTTACATACACCCACAGAGTATGATAGGTGACGACATAAAACACAAAATACAAACCAAACACCATCGCATATTTATGTCAAATCACTTACTGTATCTAATTAATTTCATAGATAATTCTACTTAAATAATAGATCCACAGAGGATTGCTATGAATATAGGGTTTTCCCTCTAATCCAGTGGTCATAAACAAGAAAATCTCATTAAAATCTTGCTAAAATAGCAATGAAAACAAAGAAAGGTGCAACTAAACTTCAATGGATCTAAGATTAAACTTAGTTGGTACCTTTGGAAAAAAAACATTTTAGCGACTTCCATCTATTACAAGACTATCAGCAACATGCTAATTGCTAAACCATGAACTGATTTTGTGATGTTTGTACATGTAACATAATAAAGTATAAAAATTAGTCCTACGTACATGTAAATGTTTACTTGCGCAATGCCACCAAACCGTGAGGTAATACAGAAATGGTCACCATGTACAACAAGTGGCTCTATAATGGATACACAATTTTACCCATGCCCAATGATCTGCTAATAAGTTCTAAAATCAAAAGCTGATACAAGGAGCAAAAAACCTGACAGTTGCAAGTTGATAAGCTAATTCAAATCCTGATATGCTCAAATAATATTTATTATATCTTAAGTATTAAACTCAGATACTGGAATTGATTTTTTTTTATTGAAGTCTCAACCAGTGGACTAGTGTAATCTTCTCGTAATTGTAACTAGTACCGCAATTAAGGTAGCTAGTGTTAACCTAAAGCAGTACCCATGTACCAGATTTTGACAAAAAAAATTCAGGCATTCTAGTTCAAACATGTATGCATATGTTATACTACCCGGTACAGACTTATCATGTAGAGATATGAACAAAGGTACTACCTTATCTTCTTTTACAGGCAGAAAAACAAGTGATCGATACAAATTGATTTAAATTGATCTATTAATTTAATTATTAACAAAAATACTGAAGACTCATTTACATAATGATGATTATCTACATGATGTCAAACATGGTCAATAATAACGCATATTTCATAGTCATACAACTTTCATACAGTACAGACTAGAGACACCTTAACAAAACCAGTCTTTACCAAATGCTGACAAATAAGTTAAATATGCAGTGTGGATTGGTACGTGTAACAATATCATATACAAGTTTATCCATCTATACACTATAGAAGACTTAAACATTCTAGTAATACCATGTATATACTGACTGCACACATTAGCACAACTTCAACGTCTGCAAGCTCATTGATTCAGGGCTAAATACAAGTAAACTATAGCAAAATATTCGGAGCAAACCAGCAGACTTATAAACCAATCTTCATGTTACAATATTCTCCAAACTAAAGCGGCTTAACGTTTTGTTTTCTTCTCTACGATAGCTATATGGTAGTTTGAAACTACCCCTATTGTATGTCACAAAATAACATTCTATTAGTTTGATAACGACATGTTTCTGAAAGTAGTCTACTTTTATGACAATTAGAAATTCTGACAAATCGTTGAAGATTTTCTTAGAATGACATTAGAATTAGGAGTAAATTAACCATACATTTGCTTCAAGAAACGCTTTTCACTTGGGTTTCATTTCAAAGATGTCAAATTCAAGAGCATACGTCTGAAGATGTCACATTCAATAGCAAATGACAAAAGATGTCACATTCAATAGCAAATGTCGAAAGACTTTCAAAACATGTCTTTATTACAATTTAGAGAAGTGTATTTCAAAAGTTGAGTGTTAAACGTCTCATTCTGGCAGAATATATCAAAGTCAGTGAAAGAAAAAATATTTTTGTCGGGAAGGATATCATTTCTCACTGAATATATGTAAAAATTATATACATTAATTACATAATAAAAATGTAATGCCACTTTAAAAATAGTGTAGGCCTTTTGAACAGGTATAGCCATATCTTTAGTTGTCATGACATTTAAATTTTATAATGTATTATCAGACATAGATTATATATTAATCAGGAGACAGTTAAGTGAAAAATGCCTTGTGACCAAGTCTTTGAAATAATATATGTCAAACCTATTTGTACGCTAATTTTTGGTGGTTCCATTCATTACCTGGTTGTTTTTCCTGTAACTATCATATCAGACTTTCAACACATGACTGTATTACAGTGGGGTAATTTGAGGCTGCATCGACCTTAATTGCACATGTGCTGAATTCATCTTCTACATTAAAATAAACACCTGTATCTCAGTAAAGTAATTTCACTGAGTCATTTCAAGGTGCAACATAACTGCCCAGCTACCATTTTATACATGTGCTGAGCAATCTATTTCCTTGTACGATATCAAATAAATTTTGATAAGAGAACACATTTTGTATACGCTGTTATTTAAGAAAATGACTATAGTTCCAGTTGTAATAAAAAAGTATTGAGAGAGTAAGTATTGCATAAGATTTTAGAGTAAGCACTCACCATCAATTTGTTTAATATTGTTTATATTACAGTTTACTTTGAGAAAAGACTTAATTTTTACAAAATTGACGACAACAAAAATATGGCTACATCCATTTTAAGCAACTTCGCTTGGTAACAAACCACACCGACATATCATACATAAAACAATTTAGAGGAAAAAACTCATCATATATAAACAAAATTCTTACTAAACAGCCAATTTGCGCCATCAGGTATAATAAATGCCTTTTTATATAAAACACAAATTTATAATTACAATCAGAATCAATAGTACAAATAAATCCCAGTAATAAGTAGTGAACAAAAAATTATTTCATTTCCAGTTGTATTTTGACTTTGTCTAGGCACTGAATGAAGTCACGATAATATACACTCGACCCAATATGTTGTTGTGATTCACAATTTCAATGAGTAATGTTTATTTAGCACTATGTATGTATACAAGCACTATACTTAATGTTTTTTCCTTAGCTTGAAGATAACAACAGTCATTAGTCCATGAATCTTTGTGCGGGAGTCAGAGAAGTTGATATCAATACTGTTGTCATGTCGACCATGTCAAGTTGACCATGACGTCTCAAAGCTCATAACACTAGATGCCAAACTGGCTTTACTACCGTGATACGAGAATTTTTCAAAGTATGGCATTCCAGCTTCCGGTGGTCCGGTGTCCATCTCCTCATTAATACTCTCCAGATGATGAGTTGTAGTGGGTGGGGTAAGATTAACTGGCTCCGCAGTGAAAGTGTCGTCAAAGTAGCGAGTGTCAGTCTCTGATGTGACCTGGGGCTTGAAGGGAGGAGGTATCTGAGACAGAAATGAAATGGGAACATGATTGATCTGACGGACATAATCCATCCGGATGAAAAATAAGTTTATTGCTGCAGAATGTTGAAAAAATACTCAAATGGTTTTATAAATTTGCAACTTCATTTATTCTGTTCAATAGTTACATGGATTTATACATGTATTTTAAGGATTGTTAAATACACACTCAGAAGCCATGAAGTGGAATAATGACAGACTTTGAAGAATTCATGATATAATGTCACAATAGGAGATTGCATTCAATAAAACATTTGTCGTTTTCGAAATGATCAGCCGATGTAATATTTGCTTAGTTTTTGATAAAAAAACAACAATTCTGCAGCCATAAAGATAGGAACTGATAAAAATGAACAGAAGTCTGGGGTCAGTGTGATGGAATGATTTCTATAAGGTTCATCAAGACATTAAGAGGTAAACAACTAGAACGGGTAAATAAAACTGTATTTACACAACGAGGAATTCAACCTGAACCGATACAATAAGAATTGAGAAATCTCGTCAGAAATAGGACACCAGATTTCTGTTCATTTTGTTACACATTACTTAAGTTCTATACTTAATAAACATGTATAACATGTAATAGTTGTGCTTTTTAAAACATTTTCTACAAGGAATTAGTTTCATACCAGCCATGACCTAACTGGCTTCTAGTACACAGATTGTCAAAAAAGCACAACTGTTTTTAAACATAATACTTACTGTAAACATGCAATAGCTTTGTGGTATACCTGCAGCATACCCAAACATGGATGAGATAGATTTGTGATTATTTCATTTAATTATTCTATGATTTCTTTTAAAATCATTTTTCATCTACATGTTTGTACTAGCAATAGATAACTAACACGCCAGAGATATTCTTTCATATCCTGAATTACAACAGATTTGCTCACAACCCTCCATATATTGCCTCAATAATATGTGTCTATTTAATGTGTAACAAAATAAAACAGAAATTAAAGTGCAATTACCCAGAATACAAGTCATAATCTTAAATCATGCCTCAAAACTTAATCACCATGGTTTTCAATCTTTATCAAAATGCTAATATTCATTCAAACAGATTAACAGAAGTAGGACTGAGAACAGCTAGGTCAACTCCGTGGAAATGTAGGCTACAAAAACGCCTCAAGATTGTACAATGCAGGGTCAAAGATCCACCATGCATGAGATTGGATACTTGTACTGACTACATGCTCCTCTTTTTACCTATAGGAAAAACCAGAAATGCAAATGGCCTCTGTACATGGACACAAGACCTCTAACTGGGAGTGCTACTGGATGCAGTATCAACACGATACACATGTAACAATTGATAGAGTAAATTGAGGATGCAGTATGGATGTATTATAGACTGGTGAACTATTTCTTTGAAATTGGTGTTCATACCTGGGGAGGAATTCATGCACACATTGCAAATCATTTGCAACATTTCACGATCTAATGCATAACACATGCATCAGGCTTTTATCTATACATTATCATAATCAACGTGAAATTGATTAAATGGACGTTTGGTAGATAAAAATTACTTTAACACGACTATCCCACATCTATGTATGGTACTGATAACACATTGTAGTTCAGCAACTATTTTATTACCTCAAAATGTTCTTATGATATGATTTCTTGATATATCTGTATAATAAACAAATTTTCCTATCGACTTACTAACTAAACAATATTCTCAAAATCGGAGTTATAGCAACCAGGAAATCAGATATGTCAAATAACAAGATGAAAAATCAGAGGCCAATCTGAAAACACAAACCTAAACCAGCCATATGTCACAGAAAACCAAGGCAACATACAATAACATAATCATAGTAGAGATGGAGAGTTAAACACATTGTTTTTACAACAGTATGCATTATTTTAGAAATAATTCCAGAATCACAAGCAACATGCCAACATCACTAGACAAACTATTATTTCAGACTTTTTACCAGGCTGAATGAATTTTATCAAAAGTATAACCATCAGACATCTTAGGCATTTTTTCCACTATTTAGGACAAATATACCAAAAACTCCCATTGCAAAGAAGCCTTGATCTTAAATGCCTAAAACTTCATTTACTTAGAGAATGAAACCACAACTTCATTGTTTTCATCGGTTTAATAAAATATCATATACATGAACATCAACATCTATTAAAGATACAAACTGTAAACCTAACAAAGTACAGCCATGAGTAAATGCAGCTATGCCTCTGATTGTGATACATTTGTTAGAAAGCTGTGAATGAGAACTGACCAAGGATTTAAACAACTTTCAAGAAAATGTGAAGATGGACAAGAATAATCGCAAAGACAAAATGAAAATCCATTAATAAGGCAACACTACCGCATGTTTAAACTAAGGATATTTCCAACCACACAGTAAAAAATTCCAAAACCATAATACCTATACAGTGGAGTTGTACAACAACAGAAATTGCAACACAAAACAGAAGCAACCAATATCCTATTTACATTTCTGTCTCGCACAGGCTTGGTTAGTTTTATTTTGTAGGACAATTGGTTTAGTAAGCCAAAATTGATGAAGAAATCTTGTAGCTTTGTCTTCTCACAATTCCGCTTGCTATTTTTCATGCTTTTTAAGAGATGATCATCGCAGTAAAGTCATCCGGTGTTGTGTACCTTACCATATGTCAGCAAACTCACTATTTCTTGTCATCATTTTTTAAAACAAATAGACATACCGGTACTAGTATGGTAAATTAAACGGATTTTAACAACAAAATGAGGTTCAAACATTAAGATTAGCGTTCTTCACTGTAACCCACTAGTCCGAAGCACGGGGCTATAACATCAATTTTGGGCTAGTAGGGCTACCTGGATGCTAATAATGTTACATTAGATCTGGCTACCAAAGAAAAAAGATTATTTAAAAAGACTGGTATTTGAACTAAGTTATTTGCTCAAACAGGTCAGGACTCTGAAAATATTAATGCAAGTCTGAAATTGGATCGTCAAATGTGGATTATTTACAGAGGTGAACAAACAGTGAAAGATTCAACAAGACAGGGATATGATTCATGGCTATAAAGGTTGACGTGCTAATGCAATAATTCAAGTAGTTTTAACGAGACAAGTCCCAGCATATTCAATGAAATTAAGTTTTGATCATCCCTCCTTCAATTCATTATGATAACTTTGCTTAGCAATTCATCAATGTTAAATCATCAAAATGTCGGCCAAGATAAACAAGACACAAGTGATGGTAAGATGTTATCTTAATTAAGAACAGGATATCAGTTATTAGGCCCAAAACAAAAATATGTTTTCTGAATACCCGACCCAACAAGATGCGCAAACTAAGCATGTGTAGATGCTTTGAAACCCTAGAAAAATGGTAGATTGAACAATTTATGACAATAAAAGTAGAAAATGTATGCGTAGCCAGTGATAATGTAAAGCCTCAACTTGAAAGGGAATAATGATCAAAAGGTCTCATAATTTCTTATTTGTAATCATGAAACCAAGCTTATACTTCCAGGAATCCTCAACAAGGAATGATACAACCATATACAAAACCATATACATATACAAACATACATCTTGAGGGCTTATAGCATAACATTTTCAACTGCTACTTTACCAACACTGAGTCACATTCATTTTGCACAAAAACTTGACATATCGATACTAACTACAGTCGGACCTCGTTTATTCGACAACCATCTATCCAAATACTTGGTATCATCCGAAAAAATTACATCAGGTCCTGATAAATACATTAGGTCCTAATGTATCTTTTTATGCAGGTTGAATTGAAATGAGCCATTTGAAACTATGTATTACGAAAAAAAAATTGTACCAGACAATATTGAATGAACGAGGTGGGACAGTATATCAGCCATACAAACAAGTATACAAGGGTCACCAACATATCAACAATTCTATTATACAACATCACAAACAACAGGTGGAATATCTACATTCATTGTACGTCTTAATATACCTATAAAGTGTTCATTTATAAGTGTTCAATGATACATAGACCATGATTACTATTTAGCCATGCGCTGAGAGAATACCCAGCAGACATCACAGCATTATACTACCCTATATATATAGAGGATGGATTTTCTAACACAGCAAAGCATAGTCAAGATAAAGTGTCTGTAATGAGTGTAAAGCAGTTTGGGAATAAAATTCAAATAGTCAAGCTTAGTCCTAAGAAAATAGTATGTGTTAGCTTTCAATAAAGGGTTTCTAAGATGGCTCTTTTCAAGCATTGGTAAGAAAGTCAACATGAAAAAATGTCTATCACAAACTCTGAATATCAGTGACATTAATTTCAGTTTGAAGCAAACATTAATCAAATATTATTTATGACTAAAGTAATAATAATGATAGATAACAAAAATATTTTCCTGAATGGAAGTAACTCTACAGATTAGATCAACTATATCGAGGGGGGGGAGCACAGCAAATAAATCCCCTTATTAATTCACATGCAGCTCCAAAAGTTTCACTTTCTCTCCTCAACATAAATGTATGTATAAACAGGGGATTGCTTTCTACAAGGACAATTATAACACATATCCTGTTAGTATTTACATTCTATGAATTACTTCACATCTAATCTGTTTAAGTAGTATTCAAGTGCGTACTTAAACATGAATGTAAAATAAATCTCCCCCACTCAAATCAACCTCTCAAATATCCCTAGAAACCATTACTATCTGTACAGAAAACGTTATAAAGGTATCTTAAATATATTCATGTGTCCACAACATTATCAATCATGATTTTGAGTAGTGTATTCAGTTAAATACCATTCCTTATCCTACTCCAACATGTGCTACTCAGTTTCAGACATGTACATACATTATTCTCACTGAAATGTTTTGACATGAAAAAAAGCAAAAATTCCGAATTCCTCATTGGGTCAGTATAAGCATGTCAGATTATTTTACCACACCCCAACATACACTGCCTTAATTACCAATTGTAAATTAGTAGATGGAAAAATTAATACACTAAATTCCTCTTCTAATTGGTCACTCTTGTATTGTCATATTTGTTTAAAAAAAAGTGAGAAAACTCAACCAATTATGTTGCAATTCACACAAATCATGCAATTTGGAAATGCAAATTTCGAACGAAAGACTGCATAAAGATAATTAACTAGTAACATTGGGAAACCAATTAGGAAAGTGGTCAGTGTATATCTCCTTTTGAGAGGGCACCAAGGGGAAAGGTCTAACAAATACAATATCTGGAATTCTAATACACCAACCTTTTTCTCAGCTAGTTCCTGCCAGTTGATATTTTTGAAGAATGGATGATTGATAAGGTCCTGTACATCGGCTTCACCACCACCAAGTCTGTGGACAAACATCAATGGTAACAATGTTGTGTAAATACATAGTAATTGCTAGTTAAATACATATTCTATTCAACAGACAATTCTTACACTGACACAGACTGATATGTGGTCATCAGTAGAATTACACAACTTGAGTCAATGCCTTCGATTATCTTTCAAATAATTTTGTATGCTGTTACAGACTATTACGGACATGACGTCACCAACTCACTTATAGTTAACTTAAGTGGCAACAGGTTGTTAATGGATTCACCAAACATAGCAGAAATGGCACTCACAAAGTCATGATAAAATGTGCTTCCTGAGCATAAAAAGATAATTCAGAGACTTATTATACTATTTTTTAGAACTATACATTTTTAGAACTTCTTTCTTCCAACAAAGGAAAGTTACTGGCATGTTTACATGCAAAATTCAAGCACTTCAGCCGTTTTTACTGGTATTAGATATTTTCAAGGAGATTTCAAGGACAAGCATAAAATTCAAGGACTTTTCAAGGCTCATGTGGACCTGTCTATGAAAGATTTCAACACCTAGATATACACACCATCATATCTAATGTTAATGTTACTGTATCCTTGCAATACTTACATGTACACATATATATGAAAGTGTCGTTTTACATCAATTAATGTCACTTTCTATGATACTATTTAGATAAAGCAAGAATTCAGTCACAACAAGAGCACAGTAAGTGGATGCGGACACTGCTATTTACAGTATCGCTGGGGCAAACACTTTCTCAGAACCTGAGATAAACTAAATATTTCACATTTTTGTGGCTGATGACTCAGACGACGACAACGATCAAGCTACGATAATTGCTCTTCATTTTTTGAAATCAGATAAGCTACACATGGAACAATTCACAAAGAGAGTGAAAGGAGTAGAACAAAATTATGAGTAAAATTTTCAGGCACTGGAAAAATATAATCCTTTTTTCAGACACTAAAACCATGTACCAGGCACAGTAATTAGGACAAATACAGTAAGCATAGACAAATTTCCACCTTTCTTTAGGATTTTTCACCAGCATGCCACCAAGTAAACTCTTGGCATCTTCAGATAATGTTCGTGGAAATTTCACAGCTTGTAACAGAATGAGTTCAAACAATACATCATGGTCTCTGTTGTAGAACGGTAGTCTACCACACATCATCTCATACATAACAACACCAGTACCCCACCAATCTACTGCTCGACCATAATCATTATCTTCTAACACCTATAATATAAACAATTGAAATAAGTTACCATTAGTTTAAACTTACTTATTTTTATGGCTGCAACTATACACCTGTCTCTCGGTTCAGTTTAAATTACTATCCTTTCGGTTTTCGGTTATTTGGTTTGGTTATATAATTATATGAAATAAATAAAATTCTCAATAACTGGTACTTAAATGACTTGTAATGACCAGATATGAAAATTTGACTAAGTAACTAGAATTAGAACAATGCTTTATACTATAAAACAAAGCAATGCCAATTAACAGAACTTCATGTCCCATAATAAAAGTAAACAGTTCCATTAACTGTGTAACAAAAGATAATGTGTATAAAGTTCCCTGACAAGAATAAAAATTTCATCAGACAAATATTCATACGACCAAACCGAACCTTGAGAAAAAAGACGAAAAAACTTTGCAATCGTTGCAGTTCTACTTATTTTACATTTACATTGGGAGACATGTTCTTACAACTAATATAAACAATTCCTGATGATTGCCTCCTGGGTTACAAACCAGAGCTCTTGCCAAATTCAGGGATTGTGTTACCCACAGTTCAACCTTGCACAAGGCTGTATTCAACCTCACAAACTTCAGATCAGGGGTCAGATGCTCTACACATTACCCACAATGCCATCCCTTGAAAACTTGTGTAACAATATGTTAAACAATTGATAGCCCTGTCTTGTTAGCTCAGTCGGTAGAGCGCTTGACTGCCAATCTAGAGGTTGTAGGTTTGAACCCCGGGCAAGGCGTATGTTCTTCCATTACAACTTGACTGAAGATAATGCATCCGAAGTCATTTGTTCTCCACCTCTGATTTCTGATTTATGTGGCGAAGTTGTCGGTTGCATGCGGAAGAGCAGTTTAGTTAGCAGGAGCATTGGTTAGGTCACTTGACTGCCATATTTGACTGAAACACTGCTGAATAACAGCGTGAAGCCCAAAACAAACGTACTAACCAAAAATAAACATACAGGATTGGCAAACCTATGATTCTTGCTATTTAGGTTTAGATAAACTTATCTTTCAGTGACAGTTACATGGCAACAGGAAATGTGTTACCAACCTCGGGTGCTAGATATTCCGGGGTACCGCAGAATGTTTTAGTACTGGCCCCATAAAACATCTCTTCTTTACATAATCCAAAATCTGCTATTTTTATATGCCCATCTTTGTCCAAGAGTAGATTTTCCAGCTGAAAATTGAAGTAAATATGGTCATTGTAGAGTTTATTGTATTGAATCGAGCATTATTATCTGTTATGCAACATGAACTGTTAGATCATTTGTTGCAATATTATACAACTTTTAAGTATATTAATTACTCATACATATTAAAGTTGATCTCTGCATTATCATTCTGTGATGTAACACCATTACCACTTTTTATCTTGAAGATGGCTTCATTTAATACCCAAAACTTGAAATACTATTACAATTACAAAACAATACAAACATTTATACTAGTTTGCATTTCTACAACCATTCTCATATTGAACTTAGTGGTAGACCGAGTGTCTGCCACTGCGACAGTTGATGATGTATTTTTCCTATCTTCTATATACGAAATATAAAAAGCCTTAACATACTGTACAGCAAATACCAAATGCTGAATCTTTGTTTACACCATAAAAGCAAGTAAAATCACTAACTGAACCCAAGTCAATAATAATTATCATCCCTTTCTCTTACATACCTTTAAGTCTCTGTAAACTATATTGTTTTCATGTAAGTAACCCAATGCTGAAATTATCTCAGCCCCGTAAAATTTGGTCCTCTCCTCTGTAAACACACGTTCCCGTGACAAATGGAAAAACAACTCTCCGCCATTCACATACTCCATAACAAAACATAATCTGTCGGGCGTTTGAAATGAATACTTGAGTTGCTGAAATATGAGAAGGTTCAAGTAGTATTTTCAAACATTTCATACAGTACATGTGTACGGATGATTTGAAACAGGAAACTAGTGAAAACAATTTCAAAAGTATCATCATACATAAGAATCATTTTACAGAGAGCATTCAATATGACCTACGCTATTGTATTGTAGTGTGAAAACAATACAAGTCTTTCTGCTAGTGTATTTTATACAGATACACTAGTTTGGCTTTCAATCCCCAGTAGGCTCATGTAGATGTTTTAAAGGTAGATATCTTGTACAAAAGTAAAATTAATACAGAGATAACAAGTTGTACCACATATTTTGTATTTTATGGTAAAAAGTAATGAGTAAATCAAGCAGTGAGAAATGGGTCAGTATGACACACAGACGGATGACTAACCAAAAACAACAGCATAAATATCAGAAACTTAAGTAACAGATTGAAGAAATAAAATTCAAAATGTGATATCAACTGGATGAAACCCTTAACAGACGGAAAACTGGCCGAAAACAACATCATAAATATCAGAAACAGATTGAAGATATAAAATTCAAAATGTGTCATCAATTCTTCGAAACCCTTAACCACACTCCAAACTGCTGATAGATGGGTATCTTTCATAATTTCCCTATTGAACATGAAAATGATCTTACATTCCATGCTTCATCACTTGTTTACATGATTATAGACTTTAATTCAGAAGAGATAACTTGTGAAAACACTAACAGTCTTACAAACAACACAGCTGGGTGTACTATTTAACACAAACATATAAATAATGCTTACAGTTAAGAATGGGTGCTTTGTAGTCTGTAAAACACGGTTCTCAGTTAATGTGTGAGCAACCTCATCCTGAAATATATAAAATCATAAACCATATAACAGACAGGTAGGTGCATACATAACACGTACCAATGGGGCAGTAATACAATAGGTAGTTATCATCACACTAACTACTCACAGGGGTTCCACTAGGTGCTGAATTTCACAGGTCATTTTGATAATTTGTTATCATATTTTTACTATTTTTTAGCCAAATACCTATTTTTTAGAGAAAAATTGACCCTTCAGCCAGATTCCTTAGGGTTATAATGTGGCTTTTTGGAAATTGCAGGGGTCAAAGGGTTAACTCAAGAGTCAAATGGAACCCCTGACTACTCATTGATATTTGTAGGTTAAAGATTGCTTAATGATTAGAAGTATTAAGTCACCATTAACATACAAAGGTGCCTTTATAACAACCTACAATGTTTCACCATTTTAAAGCCATTTTAGAAATAATAAGCAAGTTGGTCATTCTTACATACCATATGGTCCCAGTATGGTTTATAAATGGCCAGTTATTGGCCACTAATGCGACCGTGTTCATAATTTAGTTTAAGACTATACAAGAGTTTCAATAATAATAAAATTGCAGAAGGTATTAACAATATGAAAACATTATAAAATATACCATTTATAGTAAAAAGTAAGGCTATCCTTCACTTCACATGGAGAAAAAATAACTTCAACCACAAAGAATTCAGATAGAATTCCTTGACACTTTGATGCCACTGTTAATTGAGCCATAATTTCACAAAATATCTCATCTGAGATTAGTCTCAAACTCAGCTGGTATGTGAACAAGATTTAAGCATACTATCAAAACTATCAATGACAATATTGAAAAATGCCAATTTGTGACATTCTGTGATCCCCATTCCTGAAGGATGACAACTTTGACCGGACTTATCTTCATTTATCCTTACCTTCTGTATTATCACAGCTTTTTTCAATATTTTGATTGCATACAGATTATTTGTGGTCTTTTCTTTACACAATATAACTTTGCCGAATGTTCCTTTGCCCAACATCTTGAGAAACTGGAAGTCATCTAGACTCTGTAAAATAATCATTGACATGTAAATACAAGACACCATGTGTTTCCCTTCCACAACAGGTAACAATAAACAGCACCTTTCCCAATCTCAAAGAGTATCTTCTTTCCGTAAGGCCATAATTAAAAAAGTATTTTTTTGCCCTTTACCGACCCTAGATTTTAGAGGTGGGTAGGTAGGTAGGAAAAATATTTTATTTTATTGTGGAAATTTTAATATGTTTTAGTCGAAATGTATTGTTCGTGCGTGGTAATTTTGGCACGTGGTACATTGGGTGGGCGGGTACAGTAAAATAAATGTAAATATTAAAAAAGATACGATTAAATGACATGTGGTTGTCAAAAACATAAGCTTGGATCAATTCAGAAAAAATTAATGTTGGTAAAATGAAAGCAAAATTGACACTTTTATGTGTACTTATATTTAATACTTTATATAGCCCGTCTGTTTTAGTGAGTATGAGCACGAGGCTTCAATAATTGTTGATGAAAATATTATAAGAGCAACTATGACCATTTTTGTGTCATACTTTTTTCTAACTTTGGGTTCCAAAGTTTTTCTAAGCAAGAGGAAGTTATCATAAGGCAAACATAATGAAACAAAAATAGTCATTGTTTTGTAACTAAGAAGAACAAACTGCACACATCGTAGTGTGATATAATGGTGTATAGTCGGGTTTATAAGCAAAAAAAAAAAAAAAAAAAAAAAAATCCGAATTTTGCAATAAAATTATTTGAGTCGGCAGCCAAATCTCGGGTCGGTCGGTAAAGGGCAAACAAACCTAATTTTAATTTAAGCCTAATTGTCAAATGTTTATTTCCCAATCGGAAGGTCTTAGTAATTTACTGAGCGATCAACACAATTTGTTGATTGCCAAGTCCTCCACTGTGAATTTGTTGTGATTTCATCCCTGTGATTGTCGAGACAATACTGAGCTTGCTTGTGCTGTGACACTTCTCGCAATTTGATATATAAACATATTATAAATATTCGAAAGGTACTAAGGTCTACTAAATTTCCTATGACATTGTCTTTGACCTACAAATTCCTCCTATGACTATAGCAGAATTGAATTAAATATTTGAAGCAAATCACAACATTACCAGAAGTCAGCAAATAGTTACGCTGTAAAATTGGACATGAGGGGTATATCTCCACCTGTAATTTATTATGCATTACTTTTTGTCATAAAGTTAAATATTCCACAAAAATTATACTCTTAGTAAAATTGGTATATCATAACTAAGAAGTATGCCCATATGTAGTAACTGTATTACGCTGATCAGTGCAAAATATGGATATATAAAAGAAATCTAAATTTGATCAAAATTGCCACTAAATTTCTTAATTCAATCGGAACCATTACCTTTTCTGAAATGGTGAAAAAAAACACTGAAAACAATACACAGAAAATGTCTTCAAAATGACACTTGCGGCTAGTTAGTTAGTTTCATATGACTGGCAAAACATAGCAACTCAAAATACACTCTTACCACTTTTTTCTTTGACTTTTCCAAGCTATTTCGTGCACCACTTTCTTCATCAATCATCTTCAAGTTTTCTGATACCGATCGTATGCCTTGCATCCAGTTCTCCCTCTCCTCCGCCGACTCCACACAAAACATTCTCTCTACAATTGTTGTCCATTGTAATCCTCTTATCACAAAAGTATTGGACCTTGGCTTTTCTTGTTTCATTAACTGACATTCTACAATAACAAATGTGTAATAAATGAATAAGGACAGAATTAAAAACTACAAAAAGACTGATGGAAAGTCACTTCACTTTCATATTGCCATAGGGGGCATATATTGCTTACTGTCAGTATGTGGTAACGTCACATGTGACGTCTTCTGGAAATGAATAAAATCACGATGCTTGACTAAAAAATAGTCCTGCTAGTGAACTGGGTCATGGCCCGCAAGATATAAAGTCATGTGACCAAGTCACCTGAGACAGCAAAAAGTATCAGGCATCCTGTTATCGGATCAAACTTACTGCAAGTGCCAGGATAAATCAACTTTGCAGGATGACACAACAGAAATGAAGCAAATTAAACATGACATCTAATACCAGATATCTTACCTCTCACTGTGAAGTCATTCAGTGGATCACTCAAACCATGATCTGGCTTAGCTCTGAACCCAAGAAATGAGCCATCTTTACGAAGTATAAAGTATCTCTTTCTCCAATTCTTGATATGTTCACCTAAAAAATGCATCAAACATAATAATAGTTGATGTTAACAATCACAGTACATGTATGTAATTATTAATAATGCTAAAAAAACTTTTGAAGGCCTAGATTCACTCTACTTGTTTTTGGACCAGAGCCAGGGCATGATCAGCAGGGTATGGGTATCAGTGTTTATCTAAGGACCATAAAGCACAGTATCTGGTCAAGGTAATTAGCAAGAGGACCCTACTACTGGAAAATCAATTATGTGCTACTGTACACTCTAGAAAAAGGGGGTGACATTTGGGTGTATTATTATATTGTTAGTATTGCATTTTTATGAGTATAACACATAAATAAGGAGCAACAATAATTATATATTATTATATATCTAATTAATATTTATTGTGTATTCCTTTATGTAAAGGGATTCATTAAGGGCAGTGTATTTATAATACATGTATTATATTAGAATAATTGTCATTATTATTTGCATTATCAATATTACATTAAATACATATTAACATTAACATAGCAGAAATAATAACAATAATGAATAATGCAACTGATGTAATATTATAATAAACCTCTATTTTATACATATATATGAATTTATGAAATATGAAGCAAGTTGAAATAAATTTTGTGCGTCCATTACACTTGACAAAGTATTGTATCAAATGAAAAATTGTAACATACCAGATATACAGAATACAATTCAAAACAATAAATTCCATTGTCAGTTTAGATATAATGAAAACATGCAGTATAAAACTTGGCACTGACAGAGAAATCCAAATCTTACTTATCAATTATAACATTGTTTTTGGTTTCAACGCAGAAAATGTGCCTACGTGGGGCATAAATGGAAATAATATCAGAAGGTATAGTGGGACTATTTTTTATGCAGTGATTATAATATAGCTAGAATGAAATAACGTCAGTGAACACAGTACTTTTGTAAACCATACATTAATCTTTTATTTTTTCATTTCACTGTTAAAGACTGTTTCCCTTTATTGAGAAGTTTCCTGCACATATTACATGTTTTTTCAATTACTTTGATGAAATAAAGTTATAAATATAGTCAGTTCATTCTAATATGCTCCCTCTACTTTTCATTACTTCTAGGAAGAGACTCAAGACAGCATAATTACCAGACTGAGCAATACTGTCCACTACCTTGTAAATCAGCGACCCCATACTGATATCATGCTGGGAGACTATCGCCTTCCTGAATTTGTTGGCTCAGCGCCAGAATCCGGGCCTTTAATTGCAATTATTTGACCATGAATGTTTTAGCAAGTTTAAGATGGCCACTTGTCAGATGGGCTTTATTTTAAATGAACATTTTGAGCACTTATGCAAAACTATGGCACCATCTTCTTTGCAGACTTCTCAGGAATTAGTCTCAGACAAGAAGAAGGTACAACATAGATGTGCAAATAAAAGTGAAATATAACAATCAATAATTATATTTGACAATGCTCATTTCCAATCAGTGGCTACAATCTCGACCATCTATATCATACAGAGTAAGACTATGTCCAAGAAGTCAATGTCATGGTCCAAGCTAGATAGTGACTCATGTGGCATTGTACATAGAATACAGATGACTATCCTATATACCACCACTAAAACATTGTGTATCCTTTTTATACAAAAAGTAATTGGCCATTTTAAATGCCCCAGTTTCAGGATGGGTACTCATTCTATTATAGATTTATAAGCAATAAGTACTAAATTGGATTTATATTATGAACAAAATTTCACAAATCTAGAGAATGCTGTTATCGATATCTGAAAATAAAGAGCTACAGCTCACCTCTTTTCCACAAATATCCCTCTTTCACAACTGACTGTTCTTCTTCAGGGTTCATTTCAACCCGAAATGAAACTGAAAGTTTGTAATAGTCAAGAATAAAAATAATACAATGTATCTTATGAACATTCATCAGCAACCATCCATTTTCAATCTAATATCAGTACTGCTAAACAACTAGTACAAGTACAATTTTATTTTTTATATATATGTAAATCACTGTTAAATCCATACACACACAACGTCACTTGTAAGCAGATTTACCTTGAACAAGAGGAATAGCGACCTATCAAAAAGTTTAGACCAAAGCCGGCTGTTTAAAATGCCACATGACTTGGACAGACTAATTGTACCCTCCCTTTGTTAAGATAACAAGGTTACAACTTATACAAGGTGTTACTGTTATCAATTATCGATGAGGTATGACAATTTGTATTTTACCTTCAGGGCAAGACAGAAAGTCATCCCTTATAAAATGCCTTTTTATGGTACAAAAAGATTGAAACAACAAATAATGGACTAAGAATCTTAAAGTTAAACTAGTTGACAACATAGAAACAATAACAATTAATACAGTAGACAGTTCTGTAGTGGTATGGGGTTGAACAGCCGCCCGGTTAGCTCCATCCTAAGAGCAACATACTAGAATTGATAATTGAGGAAGTAGTGGGTTTGAGCCCCACATCAGGTGCACTTTTTACCCCTTGATATACATTTATGGTGGCAGAAGTGTTTGGCCCGAGGTGGTTGAGCAACAGATGCTCGAGGGGGAGGGAATACCAGACGTTTCACCCCCAATTTAATAGACCCTAGACGTTTCACCCCCACTTTTTAATATAATTATGTTTGTGTGCTTAAATATTAATTTGGTGTTTATTTTAAGATTAAATTGTTAATTTATAGTTTAAATACCCTTTAGCTGATCAATGATTTATTAATCATTTAATTTTGACTTTGTCAGAATGTGTGATTTAATCAACACCTTTTGACTTTGTTAGAATGTGTGATTTAAATTCTAATCAACACCTTTTGAACTTGTAAGAATGCTGCGACAGTCATTTGATAATGTGATAATATTACTTAGACGTTTCACTCCCATTTTGTGGGTGAAACGTCTTGGGGGTGAAACGTCTGACAACCAGGGGAGGAGTGTAGTGGTATAGATTTAAACAGCCACCCAATTAGCTCACTCCGTAGAGCACCATACAAGTGTTTAGGGGATTTGGGTTCGAGCTCAAGATCAGACACACTTTTTACACCTTGATTTACATTAATGGTGGCAGCAGTGTTCGACAGCCCGTGGTGGTCGACTTCGTCTAAACACCGCACCCATAAACATGATTAACACTGCATGTGTGAGGTAACCGCACCGAGGTAATGTTCTTCACGTGCTATTCTAACATGATCTCAGTCTTAACATAGTTTTGGAAATACGTAATCCCATCTACGTTATGCTAGGATCTAGAACAACAACGAATATTCGGACATGAGAACCTTCTAAATGATCAATCGTGATATTTAATTTTGCGGGTTCCAGGATTCAGCATAATTGAAGTTCATCTTACCTTATCTAAATGTTAATAAAATATCACGCTATGCTTCGAGCTTATGGAAATATCTGACAAAATAGAGTAATTTGCTTGCACCAAATTAAATAATCAACAGGCATTTTCAACATTTTTCCTGGAGTGTCTAGTCTCGGTCAAGTACCTGTAATCTCATTTCTCGCGAGATTAGGCATTGGCTGAATGATCTAGCCGACAATAGGATAATTATCAAAAAATATTCCAATTCTTAATATTCTTACCTCCCCTGATTAAAGTTTTTCAAGGGAGGTCACTGCGTAAGATGCTGATCTTGGCTTAGTGGCTCGCATAAATGTATGATCAACAACTGGTCTAGCATAGAGCTTGTCTTAATATTGAGGTGGTTTTAAGTGAGGTTTTACTGTAATGACAAAATCATTTTTAAAAATATTTTTGTTTCCCAATCCACGACCAATTTCTTACAGAGTAACCTTGGATTCATTTTCATGTAAATTAACATAATTTAATGTACATTTATAACTTTATGCATGATATAGCTCCAGAATTTAAAGGCTGTGACTGCTGAATATCAAACACCTATAGATAATATCTGGGATGAGTGACACGTATATATTGCCTGATTGGATGTAAAAGTGGCGAGCGGATTCTGTTAGGACCGCATCTAAAACAATATATTTACTGCTTTCATATTGGTGCAGAAATATTTTGAGTACAGGGTTTTTTTCGCGGTTGGTGAGTAGCGGGAGGGGAAACAAGTTGTATTAGATATATGTATATACTATGCCCTCAGATCGAGTAGTGCACGTGTTCCAGATGCCCTACTTTGTTACTCTGAATTAACCATTAACTTCCATTTGTCTGAAAGCTTTGTCAAAAGTATTCTAGAAAAAGAAGTCAGGCCTGGAACACACTATAACGGTTCATATACGGTCCCTGGTCAGGCCTATTGCAAAACCGTCCAGAACTACTGAATATTTTCAATCTCTATAGATCTTCTGTTGAATTTGAAAGCATAATCTCCTTATAAATACATAATCTTCAGGCATTTTTGTATTGATCTTGATAAGGTGTGGCGCCCACGACAATGATCGCCATAGCAGTATCTAACAGATATACCGCTAAGGGAGATAAGCGATGTTTGGATTTTATTGTTCGCTATTTCGAGCTAATCGCATTGACGGCTAGCTTGTTGCTGTTCGTAAGTTACCCATAATGCACAGTTGCACGTACGCGGAAGTATCCTTCTGCTTAGTGAAAATTACCTTTAAATATGATATCGAAGATATATATTGTGTCGAAAACTGGAGAGATCCTTGTTGAAAAAGATTGTATCCTTTATATGAAGACGCTTAATATGTTTTTTTCACTGCGATGCAATGTTGTCGCCGTTTAGATTGTTGTCTGAGTGTCCATAAGTGACGTTTGGTGGTTCGTTCTGGAAAGTTTCGTCCTTTTGCGATTCGCATTTTCACTTAAAATGGAAATAAAAACAATACTGGCTTATGATTTTTTTTAATGTCTTATGCGTCTGTTTATCTTGGTTGACTATTGTTTCCGAAGTGTTTGGGGGCTTGACCTCTGTGACACACTATCGTTACAATTATCTCTTAGTCCGAATAATAAATGTGGACCTTTTATTTTACTTAGTTGGCATTTATTGTTCTTCCTGACTATCAAAAAAAGTTACATGGATGAACAGATTTTTTTAAGCTCTCCATTACTTGGGTGATTGACAGTTGCATGATGAGTAAGACTAAAAGAAAATTTATGCATGTGTGGCCGAAGATGGTCAGCTAGGTTTTTTTGGCTAATTGCCTGTGGTCAAATTGGGATTTTTTTCGTGGCAAATTGTCATAATTAGCGAAAATGTATCTGTAAGTATTTTTAAACAGAATATTTCAATAAATTATTAATAACAACTTAATATTTCTGGTTTTATTATCTTATTAGAATTATTGTAAAAGCCTTAATACAAGATGTTTTGGCAATTTATGCTTGTATTACTATTAGTGCCATTATGGTAATGTCTGCCTATATATATTTTTTTATTTAACAAAACACTAGGAAAGGTGGCGCTGTGGCTCAGTGGTTAACGCTGCTGACTATGAATCTGAAGGTCTTGGTTCGATCCCTCGTCTAGCCGGATAAAAAAAGAAATGCTTTTCTGTGTTTCCCACCTAACATAGTACTCAGGCATGTAACCAGGAAAGTACTGGGTAGATTCCAGGAAAGTACTGGGTAGATTCCAGGAAAGTACTGGGTAGATTCCAGGCGAGTACTGGTTAGATGCCAGGAAAATGGTAACTGTACGATGGGTCTCATTGGCACTGTGTGCACTGACCGTCTTTGGCTTCAAAATTGTCTGTTTGACCTATACTGCTCTACTGGCAGGTAAATTTCCCCCTTCGGTTTCAAAAAGTCTATGTATGGTGTGCGGGGGACATACCGGGTCAACCAAAATACCATAAAGTGCATTAGAAAAAATGTGCGCGGCGACGGTCGACCTCATAAACACAGTAATTTGCAATTTTTAAAACACTAGGAATCATTGACAGAATGTCTTTCCTTAATATGTAATTAGATAGAAATGATGTGTCCTCCACTTCATATCTCAAATTTGAAGACAAAATGAAGTCATCAAAAGGATCCAACATACCACCACATTTTGTATGATTATATGCTCAAATATTTGTTTGTATTGTCGTCTGTAAAACTTGTTTAGCTGGGGCATGTAGACTATGATTTGATGATATACTCAAATATTTGTTTGTATTGCCATTTGTAAAAATTGTCTAGCAGGTGCATGTAGGCTAGCTATGTAAATGGGAACAAAATTGTTCATTGAACACCCAGTGTAAATAAAACCCAGATTAAAAAGCCTATTGTTATCATATTTCATACATTCAGTCGTCCTTCAGCAGTTTTATTGTTTAATATTAGAGATGATATTCCTAACCCTCTTTTTGATTAATGGTCTTAGCCACATATGTATGTCAGTGACTTGTATATTGATTTTTTTGTGCAAATTTTCAACATGAAAGGTCTTGATATAGGCTGTAAGTAATTCAAAGTGAGAAGTAATGTTGATGCAATATACAGACTCATCAGCTTGACTGAAAGCGTTATGGCAAAAATCATACAAAATATGCTTGAGGATACAAATCAAATGCAATGTTTTGTTTAACCATTTTGCTCATGTAACTTTTTCACTATACCAATTTATGATCACAGGTGTCACCTTTAATTGTGATATTAATGTACCGACGAGTTGTTTATGTCACTGATATATCAATTGAATATTTGGGAGTATCGATGCAATTAAAGACACAGTGCATAAAACGGCACTGAAAAAATCAACATTTTCATGCCAGAAATAATATTCCAAACGCAATTATTTACATCGTGAAAGTATATGTCATTACTGTGCATGCTTGATGGTAGATTAGAGTCTATATATTAACCCTGCTACTTGCCTGCAATGGTTGGAAAGCAGCAACATTCTCTTCAAAGAAATTCTGATGTTATATAGAGAACACATTTATAGAGGTTTTCAATAATTCTTTAATAAATCATTGTAACATTTGTGTGTGCAAGATTTAGTCGATCTACCATTAACATCAATATGTTTTGGTTGATGTATGTCATTGCAAAATTTCAATTCAATGCTTGTAGAATGTGTATTTGAAGATCTTGCACACGTTCAGTAAAAACTTTAGTAACTAATTTAGACAGAGGAGTGATGAAGGGTAATCTTGATTGTTTTATATAATCGAATGACATCGTATTTTTATTATTACAGGTTGAATCTGGTGTCAGATTTTTTAATATACAGCGTAATAATGTTTACATTGTTGCATGCTCAGCCGAGGATATATTGCCTGTCATGGTAATTGAGCTCCTGACAAGGTAAGATAACTTATTTCACTTCAGCCATATAAATTATAGAAGTATTAATTAACATTCATTATGAAATTAAACAGGAAACAATTTGACCAACCCTTCAATATATGAGAGGTATAGTGGTTTAGGGGTAGAGCACCTGGCTCTTTATCTTGATGTCGTTAGTTAGAGCCTGCGTTGGATGCGTTTGATCATAAAGTAGTTCACACACCCTGAATATGGCTAGAGTATTGGTTAGTTACATGTAGTAGTAAGCTGTCGCTGTGACAGAATGATAAGTGTCGGTTTAAGAACTTGGTTGATGTGAATTGAGGTGGAAATATTCATTATTGATTTCTCAGGAAATATGTTTATTTTACAGGTTCTACCATATCTGTAAGGATTTCTGTGGAGTTGTCTCTGATTTGTCTATAAAAGAGAACATTTTACTCTTTTATGAACTTCTGGATGAATTTATGGTAATGTATGACAATAACATATTGTATTGTTTTGCACTATACTCTGTTGCTGCAGAATAGCCAACTTCTGTTTCATCTCACACATTATTAAATGCACCACTTATGGTGCCATATTTGGCATTTTGAATGGACAATCTCAGTAATTGACATCTTCTCAGTAACCATTTGTATGATGATCAACGATCTTTATCGGAATCATCGTGACCTGGGCCTTCCTGTTGACTTCACACAGTGCTGAAATAAGCTGCACCTCTCGTTGATTGTGTCTAAAGGCTAGAATGACATTGCATAGTAACTTAAAAAAAAAAGGTTCTTTAATCAAAATCACATCAAATATTCTTTGAATGGTAATGTTTTAAGCAGCTGGCAGTTAACACTGTGTTTACATTAGGGGTGTTATAAGCCTGAAGTGTACCATAAGATATTGCAATACATAGACAACATACTGTATCGTAAAAAACTGGAACATTTATCTGCATATGGCAATATTGTCTATGTATTGCAATATCTTATGGTACACTTCAGGCTTATCATGACACCCCTAGTTTACATAATATTGAATTCTTGATATGTTTCTAGCTACAAGCTTGGTAGGTTATTAACTAACATATTCTTTCAAGTGTCATGTTTTCCTACAGAATGAAGGCTATGTCCAGCTTGCAAGCACAGAGAAGCTCCGCCCATACATTTTGTCCACACCAGTTTTGGTACAAAAGGAGCGGTCCCCAGCTACTGAGATGTCTTCCAGAGTGGTGGGTGTTTGTATCTGTGTTAATGTACATGGTAGACTACTTTGTCATATGAGCATTGTTTACTATATCCAGAATAATGTCAATGTCTAACGTGTAGATTCAAATATACAATTTTTCGAACTGTCGCACATACTTGAACCTGGAATATTTATTGAAAGAGATCCAGTCATCAGATATGTAGATCAGCATGAATTTATCTATTAACTTATATCATATGGTAGAATAAATTCATAAGAAGTCATGTGTATCGAGCTATGTACCTGTGTAGTAAATATGATCTTTAAAATTTAAATTCAGCGAACTGAGAGGAGGTCAGCCAATGAAAAGATGTTTTGGAAAATATTGACCAATAGGAATAGTGTATACAATAAGGTTACTGAATCCACTATATTTTTTGCTATATTTCAGTTTGGAATAGAAACTAAAATGATTTCTGGGACAGCTAGTGATAAACCTGTGATACAGAAAGCTACAGATGTAGTAAGTTATTTTCATTAACATTTCAATAAATCATTTATATTGTTTTGCACATAATGCATTGTATTGCTGAACTCGCATTCATTTTATCCATGAAGTAGAGACACCTCTTACGATAGACTTTTCAGGACCCTCTTTATTGAATATGACAGACGTGCCTGAAAGTCGGGGGCCATGTGGATATGATGATCCATCAGTTAATTTAGACGTGTCCAGACAATGTTGATGTATTCACAATTGTTCAAGAACAGTTCAAGAAATCTGGCAACAATATGGTATATGATCATTGCTGCTGACTGAATATACTGATACAGAAAACCATGAGGCACTACTGTTTGATACCACCTGTACATGGCATGTGTATCAATGATAACATTTTAATCGCATAACTAACTTATTATTTTACAGTTACATTGTTATTTCAGAATCAGAATGAGCTGTATGTTGATGTTATAGAAAGAATGTCTGCTGTTATAGCAGTAGATGTAAGTATTTGGGGTTTTGTTTGGCTAGGGAATCATCCTTGTTGACAGAATTTGTAATTTGTTGATGGTATTTTATCTTGATGTATTGTCAAGGAGTTGTTACTCTTAGGGCAGACCAATGTTTTGTTTTGGAAATTTAGGAGTATGTCATGACGCAGTTCAGTATTATTTACTCTTATTTAATGGAATTCAACATTTTCAAGCTTGAAATGACTCATTATGAATTTGCAAATCTAATATTGCTGATGAGGCGAATCTGTTTAATCTTATATGTTTTAAAAACCATAAATGTGTGGTATCTTACTGACGCTCTTTTCCACATTTCATTCTTAAAACAAAAATCCCATGTGCCTAAGAAGGGACATTCTTAATGACATCAACAGAAAATGCTATTGATTAGATGATTTATTTACTATCAGACTGGGCAATCCTGATGATGTCATGTCCTTTGTATAAAATGAAAAATACTATCAACTTGGTGATAGTTTTTACTGTCAACCCCAGAAAATGCACTGGGTGATAGTTTTTACTGTCAACCCCAGCAAATGCACTTGATATCCTGTCATTTGACGTTATGTCATTTGTATTGCATAAATAAATTAAAGTAAGCGACTTGCAACAATATTTATAGGATAAATTTTTGATTCATATCATTCTTTTTTACTGTATGATAAAACAAATATAACATAGCTTTTTACTGGACTATGATATTTGTCAACCTTTGAAAAAATACCATCACCCTTGGCTGCATTCCATGTGACAGTATGTCCCCAGGTTGACAACATTACTGTCCAACTTGATGTTATGAGATATTTATATATTATCACAGGGTACAGTCTCCCGTATAGATGTGACTGGGTCAGTAAACATCAAGAATTTCCTGTCGGGTTCCCCTCAGATCAGTATTATCCTCAATGAAGACCTTGTTGTCTCTGATGCTGCAGTTAAAGGTAAGATCTATGTCAGTCATTGATATCAGTCTCTGGGTCTGTCTGTCAGTAATCAATGGAACAAACGATCAGTCAATCAATTGATCAGTCAGTCAATCTTTATTTGAGAATGTATTGGATAATGTATGGTGGATATGAAACAAAACAAATGTGTCTTGGGTTTCCTGACCGTTGCAGCTTATTTCTCATATAGTGTCTGGAATATATAGTTGTTGTCAAAGCTGTCGTATGTTTGGATTATGTAATGTGTTGGTTTTTAGTTTTTATAAGACATATCATGCTGCATTTAGGGAGTGTCTGATAATTGTATGAACAATCATTCTTGCAGCAAATTGGACAGATCATTTTGACAGGGGGTTTGAGCTGCTGAGTTTTCTAGATTTCTCATCACTTCAACTATATTCTGCCCTAGTTTCACAAAACTTCTCAAATTGGCACTTTTTTCTTGAGTCTTATTCCTTTCTTCCTGAATAACGAAAAACTTGAAACAGTCTCGTCGCCTATATTGATGCTTGTAAGACTTAAATCTGATTTGCATACCAGCTCATTTGATTGTCTATGCATTCAATAGCTCAAAGTATAAGTTTTTGAAAATTTGAATAATTAACTCAGTAGGTAGAGCACTAGGCTGTCACTCATGAGGTCTGGGTTCGATTCCTTAGTAGGTCATGGCCTCTCATGATATGAGGCTACGATCTTTTGTCCTCCACCTGAGCAAGTCAGTACTGGTTGTTAAATAATTGCATTGAGATATTGTACAACATTAGAGTCTGTATATGTGAAGTCATCTTTGTTTGTTTGAAGAAGTACAGTCGACTCTCGTTAAGACGAATTTTTCCGGACCGTCGGAAATAGTTCGTCTTAACGAAAATTCGACGTAAACGTCGGGAGGCCATTTCGGTGGTGTTACGTGAGAACGCCTAGTTCGTGAAGACTGCTTTGTGTTTAATCGCCATTTGCATAAAACAAATGTTAAAGATTACGTGTTTTAATTAAAGTACACGCTTAATTAAATCACTTATTTTGGCATGTTTTACAAACTATCGGTTTGATCGCAGTGTTCAACAATTCGATGTAGTCTAACATTTTGCAAACATGTACAAATCCTTCAATTATGTAAACAATCGATAATTAAATGTGCGAAAATACAGGTAAATCATCTCAGTGACGTGTGAAAACATTCGTCGCCAGCAGGATACGATCCGACTTCGTGTTAAACAATAGATTTAAGGTGCAAACTTGTTAAGCGGGACTTCGAAAAAACTTCGACGTAACGAAAAACTTCGAGACAAAAATTCGTCTTAACCGACAGAAATTCATATAGACAAAGAAGGATAAAATCGGGACTTTTGAAAAACTTCGACGTAACGGAAAATTCGTCTTAAGCGAGTTCGTCCTAACGAGAGTCGACTGTATTATCTAATTGTGTTTTATGTGTGATTTATTAACTAGGCTATGGATCTAATGTGCAGCTTGATAGATGTACATTCCATACTGCTGTGAAACAAGAAGATTTCAATTCAACAAGATGGATTACTTTGGCTCCACCAATAGGGGAGGTAACTGTTACTGAAGTTATTATAACTTGCCTCTTTTATGCTTTCCTTGATTGGTTTTGTGGCAGAATTATTTTTTCATTGTTTACTTGTATTTGTCTTGAGTATATGATTATGTTAATGTAAATGACTTAATTCTGATAATGAAAGTAATACACTTGCAGTATATTCAAACTAGTGAAATGTGCATGAATATTGTGTACAATTTGTTTTCAACAATTTGGTCACATATGTAGCCAGTTGACCTAACTAGTTTTAGTGGAATTAACAACCAGTACTTACTTGCTCTTCCGCAAGCAACTGACAACCTTTCTGCATGTGAAGGACATGACCATAGCCAATGTTGCGGATGAACATAGCGTTCCCAACCAGGAATCGAACCCGGATCGGCCGAGTGCTCTATCAAACTGAGCTAGACAGGCAGGTTCTACTGTATGTGTTAAGCACTAGTTGGACTGACCTTTGGCCATTACATTGTACTCTATTCATCAACTCAATCTTCCATTGTCAAATGTCGCTCAAATATTATTCCCGGATATTATATAACTTGTTGTTTTTTCAGGAATGATGCTATTTTAATGTTTATGCTGTTCCATCAGTCTCCTAATTTTGTCTTGTCTTTCATACATAACACCGATTCTCTGCAGCATGATTGTTCTATACTTAAAAGTTAGAATTATGTTGCTAGAAAATCATATTTTCTTCACTATAGATCAGTGCAATGACCTACAATGTGAATGGAGAAATTAGTCTGAATCAGCCATTTATTTTGAAATCTTTTGTTGGAGATGCTGATGGTAGCAGGTAAACATAACATTGTCTGGTTACTTCAGCTTATTGTATTGTATGCCATGTTTTGTCTGGTTATTATAAATGAAGTGTTGACAGATAGGAACGTACACTATTTAGCCGTCACCTTTTTCATGCTTTTCCTTTTTGTAGTTGCTCACTTATGCAGTAGGTTGATTGCCTGTTAATTCCTGGTCTGTTAAAAAAATAAGGGGAAAATGATAATAATAATGAAGACTTCATAATATTTGTCCAAAAAAAAGATTCACATTGAGCTATGTCAAAAACATGTTCATATATTCAATGTTGACTCTGCAAGTTTTCCTAAGGGATTTCACAAAAATCTTTTCCGTAGAAACCAGTGAACAAAATTACAATTTACAGAATTTTTTCAAAAATGTCTAGTTGGTCTACCAAAATGAGCGAATGCTAATTGATCTGTCTGCTAAATAAGTAAATTAATTGCTTTCTTAATTGGCATTCCTGTTCATTAATAGCTGATAATAATTTCAATGCATACTGCATCATTTAAAGGAAATAAAGTCAAACTTTAACTTTATTTTTTTTCAGGGATCTGCGAGTAACCCTGAGATTAAATGCAAATTTTCCATCCAATATGAAAGCTATGAATGTAAAGGTGAAATTCCCTGTACCAAAATCTGTCTCTAGGTAAGAATATTAGTGAGTTACGAGATGCTACATACTTTATAATAGGCATATCACAATATGCCAGAGGCATACCACAATATATTGCAATACTTAGCAACATGTTGCAGTATGTACCACGATATATTGCTTCATTCACCTATGATGTAAAATACGAGGTTTTCGCAACTTGATGAAGTAAGCTTAAACTAAACAGTTACCATTCTCATTTCAGTTTTTGACTAATCTGAGTTTTTCATGGCGAGATTATTTCATATGTTATAGTTTGTAGTCGGAAAGGTTTTAACAGACAGCAGTAGAACATGTGTAAAAAAAACCACTTCATTTCTTTTATATCGTATTACAGTTTGACTGCATATTGCAATATACCAATGTACCAGTATATCATGATCCCTACTTTAAAAGCCCTTCAAACTTCTGAAAGTCTTACTTCAGATTTGTTGTAAATCATAAAAATGCTAACAATTCAGTTGTTTTAATAGGTCCAGTTCAGTTTAATTTCTTTATCTAATATATATGTGTTATATTTCGAAAAAATATTTTTTATTGAATTATTAATACGTTTAAACACTCCATTGTCAGTGTGTCTACAAAGTTGATGTCTGATGAACATACTGCTACATTCAATAAGGAAGCCCAACATGTTTTGTGGTGTATAAAACAGTTGCCAGGGAAAACAGAATCTATGGCAGAATTCAGGGTATGTTTGTTATTAGGTTATATTATTCTACAAAATGTGTCTGTACTTTCTTTATTTGCCACATAACCATCTCCAGTGGCTGGGTGGTTAAGGCATCTGCTTTGGGAGACGAAGGTTCGAACCCTGGTAGGGGTCAGTTCCTATATTGCCGGTTAATGAGCCACTTGCTAGTTAAATAATGGCTACCTGCCAGGTGCCTGGCATTAAAGGATAGGAATTGGGAAGTAATTGTGCTCAGAAAAGGATGGGACATACTTGTATATCAACAACAATTGGTGCATTGAAATGTTTAATTCAAGAATATGTCTATTAAAATGTTTCACATAATTAAATTGCAAACTTGTGTTAACTTTCCATTAAATACAATGAATTATTTTAATACTGTACTTTTGAAGATAATGGTATTAAAGAGTACTGAAATCAAGAACAGTAAAACTTCACTTACAGTCCACCTTGAAATTAAGACCACCTCATTGATATTTTCAATTTTTTCTTCCGTATTCTAACTCGATAATAGACCATCTCACAATTAGGCCATCTTTCTTCTGAACCACTGGTGGACATATTATTGAGTTTTCACTGTACACCTGTCATTTTTGTTAATACGAATTTGATTAGGATAATTATTTAAGTAACAGTTTAATTTTATTTCAGCTTAACAATCAAGGGGGTGGAAGTTTAAGTCGACAAGAAATTGATCCTGTTAGTTTGGAATTTGAGATATCGGGATACACAAGCTCTGGTATAGAAGTGCGAGGTGTGAAAGTGCATGGAGCTTCTAAAAATCAAAAACAGAATACATTTGTGCGTACCATCACAGCTAGTGATTCGTATGTGTTCAGAACATTCTGAGATGTGATTTAGTACCTTATATATTAATGATTTAGTGAACTTTGTCATATTTATTTCCCAGGTTGTGATACTGAATCTTTCAAGCATCATTATATTAGTAAGCAAATTCCATGGTTTTTAGCCGGGTTACAGGAAAAAAATTTGATCTCCCTGAATCCAGATCCTAAACTATACTACTATCGAATACATATTTGCATATCAGTGTTGTGTAAACCAATCAAACCTTCGTTAACCACCAAAGCAGTTTCTCTTAAACTGAACGTTTGTAACCTTACGCGGATTGGTTAATCTTTCGATAAAGGGTACGTTACCTTACCAAACTCCACTGAATTTCAGTGAATTTACCGAAATCCATTTTGGATCTGGAGTGACAGAGTGACCAGCACTCATAACATCTATGCATTTTTTATGTAGCACAACAAATCTTAACCTTCAAATTGTGCCGACCATCTTTTTTCAAGATATTTCTTGTTTACCTCTGGCTACTTGCGTCTCGACAATAAACTTTCGAATGTGATTCTGTATAATTTAAAGGATTATTGAAACAACTCAACGATCTTCAACGAAAATCATCGATTGCATGTTTCCAAAAACAGAATCATCCGATATAATAATAAAAACTGTCACGCCTGAACAATAGCATAATACATGAGTGTCACCAAGGGTATTAACTCTGATTGTCACTACTAATACAATGGACAGTTGTCTACCTTTACTTACTCAATGTGTTGATGTTACCAGTATTATATTTTTTCCTGTCTCTGATAAACTTTATAACATGATTACCCATGACATACTGATGAAATGCTTCCAAGTATTAGTGTGAATTATTACCTATTTATTGTGTGATCGTGAGTCGGGAAAATGTTGAAGTATTACTGAATTGGTGTAATATTATATATGAATGCATTTGTTAACATATGATTTATGTTAATAACCATAGCTTTTATAGTGATACTGATGAAGTGTTGCTGCAGTGGACTTTATACATAAAGCAGGGAATGAAACATGTTTATCTGTATATAATTTATAAATAAAGCAGCAGATGGCCTTGTTTGGTTGTCAGTCCTCCAAAAAGTAATGAGAAAATAGTTTATTTTTGCCCCCATCCCTTTCCTCCAAAAATGATAAAATGGTTTCAAATCCAATGCTTAAAGTACTGTCAATTTATAAATTCTGAAATAGAAGTTGGGTCCTAGTTTGTCTACATTACTAAAAGAATGGGTTGTTCTCCAGTTGTGTGCATTTAGTTTCAGTTGTGAGTCTCTTAAAATATGTTATTGTAACATTTTTGTAAAAGAACCCCATCTATTTCTCAGTCCCTCATTTTTGCTCCAGGATTTCCTAAATTCACAGATGCTTGGTTGCCAAATTTTGATTCAGTTTAAGATAACTTTCAATTACATTATCATGATGGAGTCTTGATTAACATGTCCTTGGAACTCGATAAAGAATAAAACAGATGGTTGGGTATTATGTACTATAGCTGGAATAATTAACAGACGTCATCATTTAATTACAGCAAATAAATCAAGATTTCAATAAAGATACAATTATTCATGAATGTTATCTTTTCTTATCAATTCTAGAATTTGTACCATCATGAATTTTTTCTCCATTTTCTTCTTATTCTCCATTTTGTAACTTTTGTGCAACTGCATTAAGGCGGTGTTGATCTGCAGATCACATAATAATTTATGCATGAAGAGGAATGTTGATTGACTGATAATTTTCTATTGTAAGTTGCATTTTAACAATTTGACATTTTTGTTTTCTGAATACCCATGTATAAATATAAAAGGCAAAAGATCTAACCCGCTATTTTGTATTTTGATAATCTTCACTACATTATGAGTAAGTAATCTGAACCAATGAACGTGATTTTGACTGGTTCACATCCACTTTTGTTGTTAGATCAATTTAGAATTAATTTGAATCATAAATGGTATAGCTTACTGTAATCTAAATCAACAGATTGATGTATCCTGTAACTTTTTAGAAACTATGTGAAATAGTTCTACAACATGTAGTGGGTTAGCACTTTAGACCAGTATGTATGTACTTGTTACTGCTGATTCTAGTACTGGTGGGTTAGCACTTTAGACCAGTATGTATGTACTTGTTACTGCTGATTCTAGTACTGGTGGGTTAGCACTTTAGACCAGTATGTATGTACTTGTTACTGCTGATTCTAGTACTGGTGGGTTAGCACTTTAGACCAGTATGTATGTACTTGTTACAGCTGATTCTAGTACTGGTGGGTTAGCACTTTAGACCAGTATGTATGTACTTGTTACTGCTGATTCTAGTACTGGTGGGTTAGCACTTTAGACCAGTATGTATGTACTTGTTACTGCTGATTCTAGTACTGGTGGGTTAGCACTTTAGACCAGTATGTATGTACTTGTTACTGCTGATTCTAGGACTAGTGGGTTAGCACTTTAGACCAGTATGTATGTACTTGTTACTGCTGATTCTAGTACTAGTGGGTTAGCACTTTAGACCAGTATGTATGTACTTGTTACTGCTGATTCTAGTACTGGTGGGTTAGCACTTTAGACCAGTATGTATGTACTTGTTACAGCTGATTCTAGTACTGGTGGGTTAGCACTTTAGACCAGTATGTATGTACTTGTTACTGCTGATTCTAGTACTGGTGGGTTAGCACTTTAGACCAGTATGTATGTACTTGTTACTGCTGATTCTAGTACTGGTGGGTTAGCACTTTAGACCAGTATGTATGTACTTGTTACTGCTGATTCTAGTACTGGTGGGTTAGCACTTTAGACCAGTATGTATGTACTTGTTACTGCTGATTCTAGTACTGGTGGGTTAGCACTTTAGACCAGTATGTATGTACTTGTTACTGCTGATTCTAGTACTAGTGGGTTAGCACTTTAGACCAGTATGTATGTACTTGTTACTGCTGATTCTAGTACTAGTGGGTTAGCACTTTAGACCAGTATGTATGTACTTGTTACTGCTGATTCTAGTACTGGTGGGTTAACACTTTAGACCAGTATGTATGTACTTGTTACTGCTGATTCTAGTACTAGTGGGTTAGCACTTTAGACCAGTATGCATGTACTTGTTACTGCTGATTCTAGTACTAGTGGGTTAGCACTTTAGACCAGTATGTATGTACTTGTTACTGCTGATTCTAGTACTAGTGGGTTAGCACTTTAGACCAGTATGTATGTACTTGTTACTGCTGATTCTAGTACTGGTGGGTTAGCACTTTAGACCAGTATGTATGTTCTTGTTACTGCTGATTCTAGTACTGGTGGGTTAGCACTTTAGACCAGTATGTATGTACTTGTTACTGCTGATTCTAGTACTGGTGGGTTAGCACTTTAGACCAGTATGTATGTTCTTGTTACTGCTGATTCTATTGATACACAGAACAGAAGTATCTTTGTATATTGAGAGATGTATACCCGCTCTATGTTAACTATTTAATTTGGCAGATAAATGCAAATAAACCTGTAATGTGGAATCCTTTTTGAAATAAATGATACAAATACTCTGTAATATGTGCAGTGATTTTGTGTAACAAAATAAAATTCAAGCATGTAAATATCTTGTGCATTTTCTCACATTCATATGCATGTTTTTATTACATAGAAAATATTGTATGAGTGTTGTATGATTAATGACTTTATTTAACGAGTCAATTAAGATTTTTTCACCAATTTTGCTATATGTAAAGAGTAAACAGACATCCCACCTTGATCTTGGATGCTATGAACGTTATCAAGTGATGTACTTATATGAGCAAGTTAGTGATTTCACACTGTGAGGTATATTCACAGATAATATGTTTTTGAAGGAGTCTGAAAAAATACATGTCTCGTCCCCACTTCTCCCTTCCATCTTCTTCCCTCCTTCTATGATAATGATTATTTGAATCTAACTTGAGTCCGCTACCTTGGAAAGTCAGTTTTGGTGTGCTATGATATGTGGTTATGACCCTTGCGGACTTCTAAACCCACAAGCCTTCAGGTTGAGTTATCTACACCTTATCCATTATTTTCCCCAGTGTTTGCGACAAATGGATGATACTTTGTTTCAGTTTGTACATTGAAATCATTGGTCAAACTTTCATTGATTTTTGTTCAAGTCATCGACTCCATCTACAGTGAGCCGTTATTGGTATATTTCATAAATCTGAAGCCAATCTGATGGATGTCATGTAGCTATGTTACTTTTGCTCAGATCAATTTGCATTAAGTAATTGACCAATAATAGTTTGCTAATGAGAAATGGTTGATGTTCAAAGTTCATTCCATGAATAATAAGTGTCATATGATATTATCATATTATGATAATGCATGGGACCCGGGGTAAAACAAATGAACAAAAAATGATCAAATGATAGAAATATGAAATGTTTGAGAAAATACAACACAAAGTGATATCTGATTAGTTGGATACTTAGTAAGTTTTAGTCAAAATTAACACAGTGAATCACGCCATGTTAAATTTGACTAAAACTTACTTCACTCCTTACTTGGTTTCAGATGCTTTAGATGTAAAGTACACATTCAAGTGTGGATACATTTTCTTCTGACATGTCCTATAATGGCATTCAAAAACGTATATATACTCTTCACAGAAATATATAAGTATTACTTGATTGATGGATGGAATATAATATTTTGTTGCGAGATTTTATCAGAAACTGTGATTATGAATACTATGTATGTGAAATTGTGAATATTAATAATTACTTGTAAATTATATTGAATAATGTACAGAATAAAATTAAATTGAATGATCATGTTTTTGTTATTATTAAAGATACACCTATGTGTACGACAGAAACTCTCTAGTAGCTGTAGAAATTGTAAATGTTGTAATATACTCGATATATGTAAAAATACATGATGGGAGGTTTGCAAGAAATGACTTTGACTTACATGGGGAGAGAAGAAAATATGACTGCCGCTGTACGATTTTCAAGCTCTTTTTTTAGTGACGTCATTTCTAGTACAGTACTACTACTGACAGTAAGCAATATTTGCCCCATATGACAACGAAGTTGCCATATGGTGTAAATATTGTTTCCTGCTTGAAAATAGTGACATCACATGTTGCGTTTTCTTGAAATGAAGTCACTTATAGAAGAGGTTGTAAATCCCATAGCAGCGCTCATATAATGATATTATTCCATGTAGATCTATGTGCATCATGAATGCTAAATTTCATCACAGTCAACGAGTCTATTCAAACAAAATTAGCTTCTAATCCAATAACATGACACTTAATAAACACATCACAGGTCTACAATGTGCATTTTTAAATGTAATTAATATAGTTTTAATTAATAAGAATCTTGGCATTAAACATATAAAAATGCATGAAATATGGGCCCAATTTCAATAACATTAATCTCAATCTTGAAAGAGTTATTGTTCAATTACTGACAGTCGATAACATTTCAGATATCAGTTCTTCATCTAAAATCCGTGGTGTGTTCGACTTTGTGAGTAAAAATTTCAGTTGACATATAATAATATTTTTATTTTTGCATTTTTTTTAAAAATTACGACATGTTAATTTCAAAATTAAAGACAGGCTTCATATTGTCAAAACATGTTTCAGCTACATATGACTTTGTAAACTTATTTAAATAAACAAGAATTGATGGCATCATAATAATTATTGTGACGTCATAAATCATGAATTATGCATATAAATTATATTAATGACTATACACAAATATACACGTACATGAGCGCGGGCATGACACAACCGGTATTAGTGACGTTGGTTATAGGTGTCAAGTTTTACCCAATCAAAGTTTTGATGTTAGAACTAAGCGCTTTATCAGAAGATGTTTCGCTTAATTATGATGTATAAATTTATAAGTGTTGCATAATTTGTTTTTTCCAATCGTTTTATAGCTTACTTTTGCATCTTGTTCTTGATATTCGAATTGCTATAAAACGAAAAGTTGATCTCCGATTTCATAATTTTGGTACAAAATGAAAGTTGAAAAATATATCTGTTAGAATATGTTAAAACCTGAAAATGGATTTTTTGTTCACTAACACAGGTTTTGTCGTGGCGCTGCTCATCTGTAAACCATTTCAAATCTACATGGAGCTCAGTCCGTCGAGCAATCAGCTGCCAAGCTGGAGGTATTGTATTCGAACCGTGAGTGAGGTGTATGGTCTACATGGCAATACGACTGTATACTTTGTCCTCTACCTCTGTTTAATGTGAAGTAGTTGTCAGTTGCTTGTGGAAAAAACGGGTAAGTACTGCCCTGCGTTCAGTTACGGCTATCAACCCTATCGTTTCGTAACGTTTTGCAATTTGGTTCCCGTGTGCAGCCAATGTGATACGGCGGGCAAGGGATAAAATACAAAACGTTCGCTACTGATGGCCGTAACTGAACGCAGGGCTGGTTGGTAACATAGGAACAAGGGTAATGTCAATTGATCGCCGTGCATATACGAGCTACTATTGAAAAAAAACTACTAAACACACACATATACATGGATCTACGCATTCTCCACGCCATTAAAAACGCAACTAAAAAGTGTCCGTGTCAACACGATGACATTATAAAGAAATAATTATATTTTAATTCTCAAACATAATTTCCTTAACTAAAGTCAGTTATTGAATATGAATACTAGGGTCATACTTTAATTTCTTTTTGAAGAATTATTTACTTATTTGTAACGATAAAACGCGTTGTTTCTTATGTTTTATTATCCATATAGGCCTAAGTTGGTCACAAACTGTCAGCTCATCTTGTCAGTAATCAGAATTTCTACTCTTGTGTAATGTTTCTTATATCTTTATCTGTTAAGATTTAAATGGGTCAGATTCCCTTTGTCAGATCACGCTGTGTTTTACATTGTTTTATTTCTAAATTCTCACCTGGGTTTTAGAGTATATTTACAGGGAAACTACGGAAAACATCTGAATGTCCAGACAGCATGTTTTAATGTTGCTACAGATTATGTGCCTCATAAAACTGCCTGGAAAATCACCGTAAGACGAAAACCAGACATGTTTTAGGTGTCAGGAAAAATACGGTGTACGCAAAATGGCTACTGTAACAATATAGTGATTTATATATGATAGTGAGTTATCTATTCCAAAGATGAATTATGGTGGCAGTTTAAAGATAGGTTAATATAAGCGTTCAAAATTTCTGTTAAAATTAGTAAAAAAACTGACCTGTGTATTGTATTGAATAAATAATTAAAAAGTATTATTACTGACCCCATATGAGATAGATGCACACTTGTATATGAAAATGGAGAAATATTTAGCGACTTGTCTGTCTTTGAAATACCCGACGCTTTCCGTTAAAAACGTGTATACATTTATATTGCAAAGTGGAAAAGAGATTTTGTTCTTATATGTATATAAAATGTAAAAGATAGTTTCTTTAAAATAATGCATTTTTTTCGCAGAATTGCTATTACACAATTTAAAAAAAAAATCTTAACTTATTTATTCATTTTCCATATAAACCAATACAGTACCCCATTGATCGACAAATGTTTTCAATATTAATAAAAATATTCCTCAAAATTTTATTTCCGATAATTCACTCGTGAAATAACACAATTACTTTCGTAAAACTTAAATTTTAGTGATAAAATGTGTATTTAAAATTCACTTTTTTTTCTAAACTGAGATAAAGAAAAGTGACCGAAAGTTCGTTTTTATTGTTTTCAGAAAACATTGTTCAATAGTTAATTTCAACTCATGTTTATTGTTTTAAGAACAAAAGTTTAATAGACACAGCAATGTAGCATCACTCACGTATCATCGCCTTATTGTGGATTCTGTTATTGTTAGATGCAGTTATTTAAATATTGACATCATCTCTACAACATTTAACGATGTAGGTTATGTTAGATTATGTTACATTTGGACAATACATATATTTCTCTTGAGTACCAAATTTTGACGATAAATGTATTTTATCGTGAGTACCTTATTTGACAATATGTATTTTATCATGGGGACCATATTTGACAATATGTATTTTATCATGAGTACCGTATTTGACAATATGTATGTTATCATGAGTACCGTATTTGATAATATGTATTTTATCATGAGTACCGTATTTTGATAACAAATTTATTTTTCATGAGTACCGCATTTTGATAACAAATTTATTTTTCATGTGTACCATATTTTGATAACAAATGTATTTTTCATGAGTACCAAATTCTGACAATAAATGTGTTTTATCACGAGTACCAAATTCTGACAATAAATGTATTTTATCATGAGTACCAAATTCTGACGATACATGTATTTTATCATGAGTACCAAATTCTGACGATACATGTATTTTATCATGAGTACCAAATTCTGACGATACATGTATTTTATCATGAGTACCAAATTCTGACGATACATGTATTTTATCATGAGTACCAAATTCTGACAATAAATGTGTTTTATCACGAGTACCAAATTCTGACGATACATGTATTTTATCATGAGTACCAAATTCTGACAATAAATGTGTTTTATCACGAGTACCAAATTCTGACAATAAATGTATTTTATCACGAGTACCAAATTCTGACAATAAATGTATTTTATCATGAGTACCAAATTCTGACGATACATGTATTTTATCATGTACCAAATTCTGACGATACATGTATTTTATCATGAGTACCAAATTCTGACGATACATGTATTTTATCATGAGTACCAAATTCTGACAATAAATGTGTTTTATCACGAGTACCAAATTCTGACGATACATGTATTTTATCATGAGTACCAAATTCTGACAATAAATGTATTTTATCATGAGTACCAAATTCTGACGATACATGTATTTTATCATGAGTACCAAATTCTGACGATACATGTATTTTATCATGAGTACCAAATTCTGACGATACATGTATTTTATCATGAGTACCAAATTCTGACGATACATGTATTTTATCATGAGTACCAAATTCTGACGATACATGTATTTTATCATGAGTACCAAATTCTGACGATACATGTATTTTATCATGAGTACCAAATTCTGACAATAAATGGAGTTTATCATGAGTACCTTATTCTGACAATAAATACATTTTTCACGAGTTCCAAATTCTGACGATACATGTATTTTATCATGAGTACCAAATTCTGACGATACATGTATTTTATCATGAGTACCAAATTCTGACGATACATGTATTTTATCATGAGTACCAAATTCTGACGATACATGTATTTTATCATGAGTACCAAATTCTGACAATAAATGGAGTTTATCATGAGTACCTTATTCTGACAATAAATACATTTTTCACGAGTACCATGTTTTGATGAAAAAGGCATAGATACTCTAATGATAGCAAAGAGCAAAACTACTAAAACAAACACATACCAATCGCCCACACAAGCAAAAAAACAAGAAGGATTGGCTTATTGAAAAACTGCGTCTGGTTTGATACAGCGAGGGTCTCTCACCTTCTACACATCCAGGGATCACGTTCCCATGGTTGTAATGTTGTATTACCATGATAACATTTGTTAAAGTGCCGTATCTTGTATGTATCACAACCATTTCAAGCGATGAAAGCGAAACTAGACACTCTGATTGTAAATAAAGACGCAGGTAGACCTTTCGATTACATACCTCGATTTAATGGACAATAGTTTTAGTTTGTCTTACTGTATTTATGCGATTTGTGTAAATACATGTAAAACTTATAAATAGATCGGTTTTAATTAAGCATGTTGTATTTCTTCCGTTGTGTGAGATCATCATACCTTATAAAATATTCTATGAACAACAGATTCCGCTTACAAGCCTGACTGACACCAACTTAACACCTAACAGCAATTTATATATTTTAGAAGAAGAATAATGTATTTACGAAACTCATAGTTGTTATAAATTTTCTAAGAAATACAAAAATAATAGAAACTTAGATTAGCAAAAGAAATGGACATCTCTACACAAAGGAACAAAATGAAGCTAAAATGAGGATAATGGAACTACACAAGACTGCACAACCTTTAAACATAAACTGAAGCATGAATAGAAACAAAGCGGCAACATAATCTTGGGTTTGTCAATATAAATTCTGGCGCCTTAAGCCAGCTTGATGACACGGTCAAGCTCACAATGGATCGTCATATAACTAAAATCCCACAATTAACAAAAAAATACTTAGCTGGTAGAAACTAACAAGCACTGCAAAAATAGCAGTATTAGCATTGTGCCATCATTCAATGTGTCCATACTCCTATCTTCAAACAAACATGATCAAGCTATCGTATATTGATCCCAGCCATATGTTCATGGTTATCTTGACGACTGAAACTCTAATATAGAACATTCAATGAAGCATTTCTGACGTCTAGCAATCACTTTATCATACATAAATTGCTTTACTGTGTCAGTCAGGACGTGAACTTGCGCTCAATTTCAAATTATGGCCCCGGATGATTTCTGATCGTGTTGTGATACTGCACATATTTCCCGTAACTGCTACCGTGGCCTCAGAAAATTGCATACATTTTCGTGTTGTCATACACCGCGTGAAATAGTTCGCTTTCTATGTCAGGGATATCATTGTACTTTCCAATTCCTTATAGTTAAGGTTTACATATAACAACTGCACACACATTTGTTTTTGGTTAATCTGTATTGTTTGCCGTAGAAGGACCACTTCTGTTATATGCCATCGATTGTCTTTGCACGCGTACAACCTTTATCCAGATGGTTCCAATCCACTAATGTTTTGACGAAGAAAGAGTTCTTAAGATTGGTGTTGAGCAGTTGTAATTTTTAAATGCTGAAGTAGAGAAAACAAGATTTACCTTAATCTATAAATGGGTTTATAAGCCGAAATCTTCAGAGTCAAAACCGAACTAGGACTCAGAAGTTGACAACTTTGATACAGAAGCATTTGAATATAATTGATATGATGATTTCATTATAGCAAATATGAATACATTTAGCAACAAAGCTGCAATCACCGGAAACAAGGACCACAGAGAAAACATCAATGAAGCATGGATTCCGATGTAAATACAGTCGGGTCTCGTTTTAGCGACAGTCCCGATCTATCTTACTAGGCACGTCGAATTGAAATTGGCTATTCGAAACCATGTATTATTCGAAATAAAATTTCGAACCCGATGAATTCGAATGCACGAAGGCTATACGGTATTTCAAAATAAGTAATAAAAAATAATAATTTTGGCAGCTGTTTGCAATAAATGTGTAAGCATACGTTTTTATTTGGTTTTCAAGTATTTTTTATAAAGAATGTCAATTAACAAAGCGGGTATTTTAACTGATACAGCATTATATCGTTCATTTCAACATGGCGTTACACCTAATGATGATTCCACATCGACTTCATTTATATTTGATGACTACACACTGTTGATCATAAATAATTTAATAATTGCCTTTGCACCGTACAATTATTTGACAGACGCGGAAATTAAAAAAAAAACGCCTTTTGTTTTTACTAGTTTAAAAAGTTCAGAAAACCACCATTGGCTACGCATTTATTTATATGACTATACCAGGAACATCATGAATAAGTATGAATACACGAGTGCATGAGTGACAGCGAGTGCACATCTTTAAGCAATTAATGCGTGGCTGTACTGAGCTTCATTTTACGGTCAAGTGAAAACCAATGTTCTGAAACAAGACGCCAAGACTCATAGATACATGTATGTGCTTAATACACTATCTGACAAGCCAATGATGTGGACGCCAGGTAGTGTTGGGCACTCCTAGGTCAATCTTCACTATTCCGTTAATTTATCATACCGAAGGTTGAGTGCAAAACGATTGTAGCTGATTCTTTTTCAAAATTGAGTTTCAAATGTTTTGCACCGGAACAATCGATATAATACAAACAGAAAGAACAAGAGCACAAAGCTTATATGGACGCCACACACCATTAACTTATGAAGTGTACGCGTGTCTTATGTTAGAATTATTAATATAAAACTATTGCACGTACATTTTGTAACATAAACGTGAATAAGTACGGAAAGTAACTTTCAGAACTTCGATTGTCAAATCTAGGCACAATTAAATACAAGAGTCCCCCACCAAAAATGAAACAAGATCGGACCAAACGGACCAGGAGGTACACGTAAGCAGGGGACACCAAAACAAGACCAAGCGGCCCAGGAGGTACACACAAGGAAGGGACACAAAAACAAGACCAAGCGGAACAGGAGGTACACACAAGGAAGTGACTCAAAAGCACCACCAAGCGGTCCAGGAGGTACACGTAAGGAAAGAACACAACAACAAGACCGATCGGACCAGGAGACACACACAATGAAGACACACAAAAGCAAGACCGAACGGACCAGGAAGTACATACAAGGAAGGAACACAAAAGCAAGACCGAACGGACCAGGAAGTACATACAAGGAAGGAACACAAAAGCAAGACCGATCGAACCAGGAGACACACACAAGGAAGGGACACAGAAACAAGACCGAACGGACCAGGAAGTACATACAAGGAAGGAACACAAAAGCAAGACCGATCGAACCAGGAGACACACACAAGGAAGGGACACAGAAACAAGACCGAATGGACCAGGAAGTATATACAAGGAAGGCACACAGAAACAAGACCGAATGGCCCAGGAAGCATATACAAGGAAGGCACACAAAAACAAGACCGAATGGCCCAGGAAGCATATACAAGGAAGGCACACAAAAGCAAGACTGAATGGATCAGGAGGTACATACAAGGATGGACACACAAACAAGACCGAACGGACCAGGAAGTATATACAAGGAAGGCACACAAAAACAAGACCGAATGGATCAGGAGGTACATACAAGGATGGACACACAAACAAGACCGAATGGACCAGGAAGTATATACAAGGAAGGCACACAAAAGCAAGACCGAACGGACCAGGAGGTACATACAAGGAAGGCACACAAAAACAAGACCGAATGGCCCAGGAAGCATATACAAGGAAGGCACACAAAAACAAGACCGAATGGCCCAGGAAGCATATATAAGGAAGGCACACAAAAACAAGACTGAACGGACCAGGAGGTACATACAAGGAAGGCACACAAAAACAAGACCGAATGGCCCAGGAAGCATATACAAGGAAGGGACACAAAAGCAAGACCGAGCGGACCAGGAGACATACACAAGGAAGGAACACAACAACAAGACCGATTGAACCAGGAAACACACACAAGGAAGGGACACAGAAACAAGACCGAACGGACCAGGAAACACACACAAGGAAGGGACACAGAAACAAGACCGAACGGACCAGGAGGCACACACAAGGAAGGGACACAGAAACAAGACCGAACGGACCGGGAGATACACACAAGGAAGGGACACAGAAACAAGACCGAGCGGACCAGGAGACACACCCAAGGAAGGGACACAGAAACAAGACCGCACGGACCAGGAGACAACACACAAGGAAGGGACACAGAAACAAGACCGAGCGGACCAGGAGACACACACAAGGAAGGGACACAGAAACAAGACCGAGCGGACCAGGAGACACACACAAGGAAGGGACACAGAAACAAGACCGAACGGACCAGGAGACACACACAAGGAAGGGACACAGAAACAAGACCGAGCGGACCAGGAGACACACACAAGGAATGGACACAGAAACAAGACCGAGCGGACCAGGAGACATACACAAGGAAGGCACACAAAAACAAGACCGAACGACACAAAAACAAGACCGAACGACACAAAAACAAGACAGAACGACACAAAAACAAGACCGAACGACACAAAAACAAGACAGAACGACACAAAAACAAGACCGAACGGACCAGGAGGTACATACAACGAAGGCACACAAAAACAAGACCGAACGACACAAAAGCAAGACCGAACGACACAAAAACAAGACAGAACGACACAAAAGCAAGACCGAACGACACAAAAACAAGACCGAAGACACAAAAACAAGACCGAACGGACCAGGAGGTACATACAAGGAAGGCACACAAAAACAAGACCGAACGGACCAGGAGGTAGACACAAGGAAGGGACACAAAAACTAGACCGAACGGACCAGGAGGTACATACAAGGAAGGCACACAAAAACAAGACCGAACGGACCAGGAGGTACATACAAGGAAGGCACACAAAAACAATACCGAACGATACAAAAACAAGACCGAACGGACCAGGAGGTACACACAAGGAAGGGACACAAAAACAAGACCGAACGGACCAGGAGGTACATACAAGGAAGGGACACAAAAAAAGACCGAACGGACCAGGAGGTACACACAAGGAAGGGACACAAAAACAAGACCGAACGGACCAGGAGTAACACACAAGGAAGGGACACAAAAACTAGACCGAACGGACCAGGAGGTACATACAAGGAAGGCACACAAAAACAAGACCGAACGACACAAAAACAAGACCGAACGGACCAGGAGGTAAACACAAGGAAGGGACACAAAAACAAGACCGAACGGACCAGGAGGTAAACACAAGGAAGGGACACAAAAACAAGACCGAACGGACCAGGAGGTACATATAGGGAAGGAACACAAAAGCAAGACCGAACGGACCAGGAGTAACACACGAGGAAGGGACACAAAAACTAGACCGAATGGACCAGGAGGTACACACAAGGAAGGGACACAAAAACAAGACCGAATGGACCAGGAGGTACATACAAGGAAGGGACACAAAAACAAGACCGAACGGACCAGGAGGTACACACAAGGAAGGGACACAAAAACAAGACCGAATGGACCAGGAGGTACATACAAGGAAGGAACACAAAAGCAAGACCGAACGGACCAGGAGTAACACACGAGGAAGGGACACAAGGAAGGGACACAACAACAAGACCGACCGAACAAGTGGGTATCCACAAGGAAGGCACAAAAAAGCAAAATCAAGCGGTCCAATAGGTATACACAAGGATATGACACAAAAGCACGACCAAACGAAACAATGAAAACCAAAAACAGCAATTGAAATATTGTTTAGATAGGTCTGTAGTGCATTCATTTTTATAACCCTTCTCAAGTATTTCTTCATTTAAAAAATGTTGACATCTAGATAGCACTTTATGTTGTAATATGCACGAGTGGAAGGCACAGCCAACACATTTATAACCATTTACCCAAGCATAATTCAACATCGAATATTTAACGCTTATCGTTTAACCGAATGTATTTCTCTCAATGAGTTGTCCCTGAAAAAACATGAAAATGATAGCTCTTCTTTGGGGAGGAAAAAATCTCGATGACTGATGGCGGTTTGTCTAGTTCCGCCAAAAATCAATCAACATATTCTTATACAGGGAAAAACTAACAGCAAACATGTGAGATTTTTGTTGTAAGAAATAAAAACATTTTCTCCGAACTCAATTTTCCAAACGAGTTTGTCTAATGCTGGTGTAATTTGTTTTACCAAGTTACGATACCAGCGCTGCATTCCAACAAAATTATGTCTTGAAATGTTACGATAATAAGAAAATAAGGTTTCTTGGGTAACCACGAACACGTAAGTACGTGAGAATTTGCGAGATTTTCATTAAGACACAAATATATATGCTTTGTACTTTACCACTTACAATGTTCATTTCAAAACTGAACTTCAAATATTTCTTTTTCATCTTTCTATCTGCGGAGATATTTTGAAACTGTGAAATAAAAACGATAAAATGAGAACAATTATCTGTTTGGAATGTCATTCGATGTCATACCCTGGAAGGTTATATACGTATTCAGATAAGTTTTATAATAAATATAAGTTTGATATAGTCAAATTATTATATCAAGTTACCACGCTTCTTAGTAACTTGATGCTTCTCATTGACATAAAATGTATTTTTGTTTGTCTTTGATGTTTCGTCTAGAATCCTTACATTTTAACGTCAGTGTCTGTACTGCACAATGAGATGTTCACGATTTATAACTAGATAACGTGTTTTTTTCTGTCTGTGATAATTGTTTGTTCAGTTGTTAAGCCTGCCAAGGCAGATATTGTTATTATTACCCGTATTATTTCATGGAAACGAGCAAAATAAATCATTTGGCAATATTAATTATGTTTTGCTGTTATCTTCTTTGAAGAATCTCTTAATTAGATTATCATTGTTTCATGAGATGAAACACATACTTGCGTTGGATAGAAGATCTTAAAGATGTATTGTGATTCGAAATTACAGTTAAAAGTATTAAAAAGTGAAGCGAATTCAGCATTTAATTAGTAACAAAAACATCATTATTGAGCCCTTACAATGAAACAAATTACACACACAGCGAGAGATGTGTATATAACGGTACAATATTTAATGACTAGTCTTTTTAAATTAAGTACATTTTCGCTGAAAATATCCATCTTTATCAATGAAATTGGGAAATAGATTTTTTTTCTTCTGTAGATGTGCATTTAATGGTATATACACATGTACTTAACACTGATACAGTTTTTCGTAGATTTGTAAATTGTATCATTTTATCTTTAAGTTTACACAACACAGTGACTTTAACATCAATAAAGTGTTCACACACACATACACACAAGCTAAGTTTTATAAATCTAGTTTTAATATTTGGGTCAAAGAAACGCGTCATTCGGAGCGCTTCTTGCCTTTTGAAAAAAAATATATCCGAGGTACTCCGAATGAGAATGGAAGCCAGTATGCGATAGTGTGGTAATCATTGTAAAATTTGTATTGTTGTTATCAGACTTAGTGCTCAATCTGCTACTGAATGATACAAAATGAAACATTTGGCAAAACTTCGGCTGATGACTATTTCACATGTTAGTTTATTTTCATATTCATGGCTTTGATTTATATCAACAAAATATATTCCCGTTCTTGCTAGAATTGTGGTAAATGCACTCGTTCATAGATTCATTTTCCCAATACGTTGGTTTGTTTCACTGTAACCCGGATTGTAATAAATTCAATCCAAGCAAACACGTTTTGTATCAAAATGTAAGTATATTCCATCAATACATACTGATACATTTCCAAATAAAAACGATGGTTATGTAAATGTTAATTAAGTTTAAAACGATTACACTGCAAAACACTCTTACTCACTAGGACATGTTGTTTCCCCCTTTTTGGCCGAACAACAACACTTAAATAACTACAAATAATTAATAAGGGACTTGTTTTTGTTTATCATTTCCAAAAGGTTTACGTGAATCTGTTCTATCGTCCAACGCAACCTATTCATTTTTCGCAATTTGGTTATTAGAAAACACTGAGTAACCCCAATTTTCGTGGTCCATCGACAAAGAAATGTCTTCATTTTGTAGCACAAAGAGCATGTAGTGTAAACACATGTCTATTTTTTGCTTAACTTAACAGATAATGCGATTTAAAAAAAAATAGATTTTCCAACAATTCATTTCTTACGCACAAATATTCAGAAATTTTGCAAATACATTGTAATAAAATGGGACACACTTGAATTTTTAAATATAATTTACCCGTATTTTTTATGAAAATGTTAATTAGAAAAGAGCATTGAAATGGAATATATACATGTTTAAACCATGCCTTTTGACGAATTATCTATGGATAAAGTCTTTGACATAAAAAACTTTAGTCAACATTTGTTGATAAAAAGTCCCCGTAAATTAACCCACCGACGATCAATAATGTCCGGGATATACACACAGTAATACTTCGTGTCCATGTAAACAAAGAACCGGGAATGTTTTTATTCCAATATTTAAAGATCTGTACATTTTTTTAGTTGTTGTTCTTAAATTACATTTAATAAAACAATGTGTAACACAATTACGCTTCAAATAACTGTGCTGATTTTGTGGAGCTGCCAGTCTATTATAGTTTAGTATCATATGATTTGGACTGTTTGCATTAAACGCATAATGGAATTTTCCCAGATCTTGTGTTCGCAGTTTTAAAACTTTTTCAAACAAATTTCGTATTTGAAGCCAACACGTTATCCTGCTGTATGCGTTTATTGTGATTCTGTATGGAGCTACTATAAACCTTACAGTCGCCAGGTTTATTGATTTTTTTCTTTATATCGCGGGTAATTATCATAGAGATACGATACCCACGACATAAGATATATGGCGGGTAGTATTTTATTGACGCCTATGATCTATACTGCGTTGAAGCGCCAAATTTGCTACCAGTCCAATTTGTTTTTGTCAAAAATCAGTCAGATTATAGGTAATAAATGGAGCTGCGCAAACATTAGTATCAGGCAATTTGGCAGGAGAGCTGAAACATCTCTTTGAAATAGATCACTGACATTTTCCGAGAAACATTATTCCGGTGATGTTGATTTAATGACTTAGAATTTTTGCCATGTTTTTGTTCTCCTTTCTTTTCTTGCTGTGGTAAAAGAAGACATTTAACAATAATCAGTTGTCTCATGATTGCGGTGTGTGTATATACAGTACTAATAATGTGTGCCCGCTCGACAAGCTCCGTCAGTAGAGCATTGGTATGCCAACCTTGAGGGCGTTGGTTCGAACCGCATGTGAGATGTATGGTATCCGTTACAAAATTGACGGAAGGTAATACAACCCACGTCATTAGTTCCCCACTTCTGATTCTGTATAATTATGTTGTATGTATGAACATTGTGTAGGTGCGCAGATATTTTTTTAATTTCGATTTCTTACATTGTTGTTTTTTGAAGACCACATTGTAAAAAAGTTACACCTGTAGTTTATTATGATATCTTCATGAAATAAAGATATTATACTGATTATTATTATGCATGTGAAGAAATTGCTCGAGGGGATATGAACGAAATTAACGAAATAAAACATTTGACGGGATGTGGCGTTCCTGATAAAGTCACAGTGACGCATAAATGTGTGCCTTGTGTAATGAGGAATTACAGGCTTTATGTAATCACTATGATGTGTACAGACGGAAATAAGTTAAATATGAAAGAGAGAAAATATGATTATGAAACATTCTTTAAAAGTGAAACAGGATCAGCAACAAAATCAAAAATCATATGACAATACCTGCAAAATAAAGACAACGACAACATGTGAAAAGGTGTTTTGTTTTAGAGCAACAGTACCAGAATGGGCTTCGTAAAAATTGCAGTCTTTGAGATTAAAACGGCGACCACTAATATGTATTTGAAATACCAACATCAGCTTTTGGAGTCAGTTTTTGAATAATTGCTGTTTTTTTTCTAGAATTTCTCCACTCAACACCGACCATCCTGCCACTTACAGCGTCTGTTATCTCAAGCCTCGGTTTCCCTCGTCTCAAATAGCACAATATTTAGTTAGGATAGCTGCTCATCGTATGTGCAATGAATCCTCGACCATCGATGAAAACGTTTTCCGTTCCGACATGGGTCATTTCCATTGCCGCCAAAATTGGCGGAAATTTGAGTTCGGATTTGCCGCCGGTGCCAAACGCTCGGTACATCGTCTGCTCGGCGTATTATTTATGTAAATTGAACGGTTCTCTAGCAATAGGTTATTAGAAATGCCAAGCTCACATTTACTACGGGATGAAATTATTTGTAAACACTGTCAATTTTGTAGTATGTAGAAAACAACTAAAATTAATGAATCTAAGGAGTTTTTATTTTTGTGTGTTCAAAATGGCGTCAATTGTTTACGGATATCTTGTTTGTAAATTGTAAAACTTTCAATCCTCTAGGGAAAAATGTCAACAATTAATTGGTCAATGTGTTCGATCGAATTAGGGAGTCAAAAACCGTAATGTGTATTAAAAATGCAAATCAGGTGATTGTTAATTTGTTGTCGATCAAATCGAATTTTCACCAAGATAATTCAACATTTAAGATATGCGTACAACTGCCTGAATTAGCGATACTTGCTGGAGTGAAAATTAAGCGATATCTTTTTTCATGGCTTCAAAATTGAGGGCACGATCAATATTTAAATTCCCGAAATGCATCTTGGGAAAATACCGACAAAGGTCGGTTAAGGTCGTATTTTTCTCACATAGATCTTAATTTTGATGGTTAGACATATGATAAACTAATCAGAATTTTTAATTACCTCATGCTCCAAGCTTCAAAGCAGTGTTGGTTTGTGTATACATTTTGCATAGAGATTTAACAGGGGAATAAATGATAGATCGTTTTCACAGCACTAGAACTTATCTTATTTCATATTTCCCCCTCCCTCGGAGAGTTTAAATATCTTATTGCTTTGTCATCACTATACTTTCTTATGGAAGTAACATTTTTCTGCTTCGCAATTATGTTTTAATAGCACTCTTCAAAGTCTGCGAGGCGAACAAAAAGGGATTGCGGAGTTTCATTGGCTGTTTCTAAAAAATAACACGGAACAGTACATTACGTGGTCCTTTATATGATGCTATAAACTAATATTGGTTTTGTAGAAAAAAAACTAAGTAGACATGAATTTTATGCAATACAGATATTGTAGTTGCGTAAAATGCAAATGTTAATGCGTAATAATCAACTGTTAATCGTCAGTTACACTCCGGTAGGGACCTGCAACCTATCATTACAATGGTGATGCCATGTGCGTCAAGTTGTTGCGCAGTGTATTTTATAATGGATGAAAAAATTTTATGTTGAGCATTTTAGAAACTATGAATATATTTCACTGCAAGTAGCTGTTTGTTTAACCAGCATCATGTGTAATGTTGATTGGAAAATATTTGAAACTTGACAATTAGCTTATTTAATTGATCTTGGAATATTTCAACTATATATCTTATACATTTCAAAACACACAATGCATTTACCTCAGATTTCATGAACTTAGACATAAAAAGAACTTTATACACTAGAATTTCATTGCAACGCAACATGAATTGTGGAATTTCATTACAAAGCAACATGTATTTTTTCTCATAAACTATGTGTTTCAAAATGCAATATAAGACGCTTAACAAAACTCATTGTGCGATTATAAATGTGCTGAGTACTATTTACGCCATTGCAATATTGTTTTAGAAGGATAAACATTAATCAAAACTCTGAAAGTTAATACATAATGCGCAAAAGAGTGACATCTCGTTTGCTTCACTAATATTGGTGTTCTGTAAATAGTAGTATTCGTAGAACGAAGGAACAATTTATCCTAAAGCCTTCTTTTTATAAAAAAAAAACATTCTGTCAATTTCAATACTGCTACAGGGGCTCTTTCATAATTTTCCCTAACTGAACGTGAACATTATTTCAACGGTTCATAGTTATGTAAATATTAGAATGAACATTCGCCAAGACCATAAAAACGACAGGGTAAAGATAATTTTCCGACAATATTTTTCATCACAACAACGACGGAAGAATGCGTAGATCTATCTTAAAGTGATGTTTATTCAAAATGTGCATACGTATCAGACGACACATGCAAGATGATTATTAAAACGATAGCAAAATGCCTTCATTACAGTGTTGTATGTCATTTTAAGAATAACATTGCATGTCTGTATGCAATACTCGAATATTCTGATTCAACATAAGAATGTCTGATTGCATTACCTGTCTGAGGCTTGCAAGTTTCTTGTGTTAAATAAAATGTTAGAATATCTTTTGGACGCTTTGTCACGCTTTTGTTGTAATGATCTTAGTAACGTAAATTACATGAATCGAAGTGTGATGTTCCAGAACAAACTTTGCAAATCATATTTTCGATAGGGTTTCTTCTTTCTAAATCGTTAGATGGCCTTCGGGGGGAACTCTCTGCTTCAGTTGAACTAGTAAGCGATTGGTTTCACGTCGAAACACCCTGGTTCGTTTCAATTGTGGGGTGAAATGATGAAATCATCAGACGCTTGGAAAGAGCGCGTCAGATTCGGATTAGCGCGCAATCCAATCAATATCAAGATTAGGTTTATATCCGTCTACCAATACATATTTCAAAACCCAGTTTACAATTTTATTACATAAAAAAAATTGTGATAATTTTGCGTTTCAGAATGTACCATATCACGTGATGTATTTGTTATATAAAATATTCTTATTAACATTTATTAACACTCATTAATATCTTGATGATTTGATGTGTTTGTACTGTTAAATTAAATCGATATTTATTATATTATCAACAATAAAAATGCTTTTTATACGTTTATTTACCAGCACAAAACGACAAAATATACTCATAACATAAACATTCCGCAAATATTAACAGTATTACTATACACATATTGTTCTTTACATTGTGTTGGAAGAAATTTAATGTATCAGTTCAAACTATAGCTTTATCAAATTTCTGTTCCCTTCAGATAGAAATGAATATTAAAATGTTTCAGTAATACTTGCACTTGAATGTGGCTTGATTTGCAAACAAACGACACCAGTAAATGCACACTCGATTCAAAACCTTTAAAGGTATATGCCAACAGCCTGTACACAATATGTAGAAGAAGTTTATTTTCAATGTAATTTTATTTATATGTAAATACATCAATTTGAATGAAGTAGAGATACATATACATTTACGTATGTAAATATGAAAAAATAGCAATATATAGCAAAGTAATTAACGTTGTTAAGAGGAACTGATTTAAAAACACCTTATCTTCTAAACTTTCTTGTCAAAGTATATAACTTATTTTGTTAAATAATGTGTTTATTTTATTCACTTGAAGAGATTTTTCCGTCGTTCGCCTGTGTACATATACACGCATGTCGACCACCTAATTTGTTTAGGTAGCGTATAAGCAACGTGAACTGTGACCGAAAATTATACAACGGAGTTTTACCGTCAATTTGAAAATGCAGAAGACCATGGCAAAATATTTGAACACAATTTCAACAGAAAGTGAGAGTTGATAATTTATTGAATTCCCTCTCTCAACGTTCAAGTTGTCTAGAAAAACACAACAGTTGTAAGATTTCGGCAAAAAACTTTACAGGTAGGTGTTAATTTTCGCAATGGATTGGCGGGTGAACAAAACTGTTGCCCAATCAGAATTCAGCTCAGCCAATTAGACGGCGAGTGGCTTATCAGTGGGTTGGGCTTAATAGGTAACCAGTTGAAAGCGACGGTTTATCACACGATTTCTGTAAACTTTCATGCCCTTTGACGAGATCTACGATTTGCCCCATTTGCTATTGTGTATTTTGTTTGAAAACTTTAATTTCTACTTATTCACAAGTAACATTCAAATTGTACTACTGTGTAAGCAGTAAGATAAATCCTCAAATCTGGAGCCCTCGGATTTAGAACGCGGGAAATTGGCCTGCTACGGAATAACCTCCAATTCACTAATGGGTACGTATAAGATAGATCACAATTATAACTTCGCATGATATAAGCTTTGAATATTCAACTTTTTTTAAACTGCGGATGATGCTATTTTAGAAAACGTAACTTGCAAACGGTAATGCAAAGAATCGTATAGCCAACGTTTTATTTGAAATACAGTTCTCTTCCGCTACATATTTCTACTATACGTTTTCGATAATTCTCCGCTTTTCTACATTTTCATATAGGCACAACATTAGTTTAATATACGACAACGTTTTTACCAAGTGTCTGTATGACTGTCTGTACACAACCACAAGCGGATGCGTTATTTGTGTCTGCTCCAGTCATTTAAAGAAAACGAGAAAAAGAATTTTACGCACCAGTAGTAAATTTAAGTTGTACATTTAACGTAAATATTATGATATTCTATGTCAACATTTGTTCCTGTTAAGTCGACATAAAATCGTGTGTGTCAGTTGTACATGTACTGATAGCATTTATAAATGTTTCTTGTAAATTAACAATATCATAAGACTGTTCAGTGACAGAATGTTGAACCCTTTTACTTGTGTGTAACAGGTGCTTTACGGGATATGTGAATAAATTACGTTAGTCACTGTGTGTTTGAGAAACCGTAAATAAAATGTTAGTCACATTGTAAAAATGCTATAAGGAAAGTATCGTTGAATCAACAACCTAAATACTGTATTAATGTTCACTAAGAGTCTTGCAACAGTTCTGAAAGCCCGCAAGTCGATCGTATTTGTTTCATCTTATTGTCAACTTGAGAAAAAAAAATTCAGTCTTGATCGCTCCAAACAAATATTTTATCTTTGTGATTGTCTTGTTTATTTTTTACCTCCTTCACGGAAGAGCTTGGTTGATCACGTACATTAGAAACTTGTTCATATCTATGAATACATTTCTGTTCTGCATATCTGGTGTTGCATTGTTGATATGTTATCAAAGAATAAAAAATAACTGGCAATGATCTCAGTCGGTCAACAATGTAATGTAAACACTTTGGACAGAAATCTGCCTGAGGGAAGCTGCTGTAAATTAATATATTCCTAATCATTTAAAACATTGCTAAGGAATGATATTGTATATTTGTGACAATGAAACTGTTTTAAATGTTTAAACATCACCGTTGAAATTCGAATTTATTTTATTCTGCAAAACTGATGAATATTTTGACAAATAAACTCCTCAAATATGCTATAGGACTGTTTACAAAATAGTCACAGGATTAAATTTAATATCATGAATTTTAACTACGAAATCAGCGCTAAAACTATTTTGCCACGGTTCAACCCACTCGTGATACTAATGCCGACATAATTCCATTGCTTCATTTACCAGTATTCTAACGCAAATAAGAATAAAAATAAAACAACCATGCTTTTCTTTCATTCCTAATGTTATCTATGAAAAGAGCATAAGCAATATATAGAACAATTTGTACACGTTAATAGAAAATGATTCCGCATAACTAAATTAATGTTGTCGCATTTTTATTACAATGATGAACATGCATACATTATACAATGGAGCACCAGGGTCAAGATGACAGGATATACCGGGTTGTAATGATATCTCATCTCAATGAAAAATGATTTCTCCATGTGTTTTATGAATTCACCAACAACAATTCAAGCACGGCACCTGGCGAAAGTTAGAAAATGGTATTTTTATTTGAAACTCGTGTGAACATTTTTCATGACCAGTTTTCCAGATTTTCGCAATCATAATTCTTATAATTCATATTTCGTTACTCCTAGCTGATAGATTTTAACGTTATAACAATTTAGAAATGGGTACATTTACAATCGGCGGATTTCTTAGTGAGCACCATCTGTATTCCCTCTTTGTAATTTAAGAAAACTTACAATAAACAATCATTCCGGGAGTACTGAAATGTTCTCAAAATGTAACTGATACGTAAATAAAAGTATTAGATCTACGACTACGCCGGCTGCAGATTTAGTCTATGAAGTTTCGTGAAATGGATTACTACTTCTTTCCACACCGCGAAATGACTAAATTTTAGGCCGCAATACTAAGTATCAGTGACTTCCTGTTCCGTTAGTGATGATATTTACATTTCTCATAAGGGTAAGGGTGGAGTTATTTTGGTGTGCGAGATTAAATATAGTCATTTCGGGCTAACAAAATAAGTCATCCCTCTTGCTAAGCTCACAATCTCCAAAGTATTTTAGAGAGCAATCGTCCGAAAAAATCTGAAATTAGGAAGTATTGACAATGTTACATTACATTTGTTGAGGTCTCAACATGTATCTTGTTTTATCAACAATTAATGTCCTTAATTCAATAACTTGTTTGACAACCACTATAAAACTACCAAAGGTCGATGGCGCACAAAGCAGACATATCATTGTATACTTTTTTTGGTGTGTTATTACAGTCATACTGTTTTGTGTTTTTCAAATATAGCATTTGAATGTTATCTTTCAGTTTTATATTTCTACAATGGTCAACTTTCACATGCTAGAATTATGTCAATTTACTGGAAATATCAAATTATACACACAATGTGTGTAAGTCAAACGTCACTGTTTGTATGATGTTAAATGAAACTTATTTTGTAAACTGTTCGAAAGCGTAAATACATAACCATTCAGAGGTCATAAAGAAATAATGAAATTAATAATTTCTGACACACTGACATTGTTATTTTATTTCCGCCAAACGGTTGCTTTAATACTATGGAAATAAACGCGTCTGTATCATTATATAAACGCTATTTGCATTTTTAAAATCTTCGGTATTTATTAATGCGTCACAGTTAAGGACAAGGGAAACAGCATTCTGAATACAATTTGACTAAAAATAATGCAACCATAGTCACTTGTGCTCCACCTCAGTTTCATGTTGGCGAGATATTTCATCTGCTTTCATAAGAACAGGTTAGTACTGGTTGGTAACACAAGAACACTAGAACAACGGATCATATAAAACTGCAATATTGCTGAAAAGTAGCGTAATATCCTGACAAAAAATAATGAATACGAATATTAAACTGAGCAAAATAAAAATGAAAACAAGTTTCATTGTGTTTTTTTACTTTAAGCAAGTGATCACTTTGTCCTGGTTAGCATTAATTATGAAATTGTTTATGGTTCTAAAATAAACTATAAAACTATACTATGTTTGTATGTGAAATAATTCTTATTTGAGTGTTTGCTTAAAAAGGCCTAACAGTCTGACTGCACCAAAAATACAATTAACGAAATGCGATGAAAAAAATGAAGTCAATGTTCTATTGAATCAATACTTTCCTTCTAACTTTCCTAATACCAGTGTCGTTCCTGTTATTGTTTCGAATAATTTGTACAGTCAAAGAATTCAGGCAATTTTGATATTCTTTCAAGTTTACTGATATCCAATAAAAATAAGTCAAAACCGAGAAATTACAAATTATTCGCCGATCTAATCAGCGGACAATTTATTAGGGTTCTCGGCGGTGTCCCTTAGGGGTCATTTAGAGTCCCTGCTGAAAACACTGACCAATTAATTCCCGATAACAAGAATGCCAAGAACTTTGATGTACTAGATTATCAAATAAACACGGGCGGAATACCCACCTATGAGCGCTATAATGGACATTTTATCTGACAATAATATCCAACGCCAGCAAATGCATTTACCCGAAAATCAACGCATTTATAGGTTATAAAAGAAAAGGGTGCGAATACAATAATTCCATCCTTCAGCTTATGTTGCGATGCAAGATGCGTTTGTATTGTTAAAATAGAAATATATATACAGGCATATTATTTTTATACAAATAAAACATCCCTTATTTTAAGGGTTGTGAAAAAAAGAACCAAACTATCTAACAGCAAGATGTAGTCACCAACCTGTCAGAACCATAGACACTGAAACACTTCTTTCATTGGTCACCCTACGTTTCTGCTTTTTTATTTTGACAGAAATCCTAATAAGCATATTTTTGCACAATTATTTGTGAAATTTTATTTTCTAAAGGTTCAGGTATGGGTAGGACCGCAGTTAAACACATTTCATTAATCTGTACGTCACTGGACTTATAGTGAAAACATGACAATATAGGGAATGACCAATTAGAAAAGCATTTGAGTAAAGATAAACAGAAAAAAACATCATTTAATCATAAACTCTGTGAAGGAAAGCCAAATTTTGAGACAATCATGTTGTCACCATGTTTTCTATTGGCATGGCGATGTGAAACAGTGTCATTCCTTCCCCATGTATTGCAAGCTATCAGGAGTTTCAGCCATTTTAGAACCGTCATTCGGTCATATTTTCAAATGGAAAGTAGAACTTCCCGACTGAAACATGCTGTAAAAGCTGAAACATTTCTGTTATGAAATAGCCAAAATAGTTTTGCATTCAATCTGAACTGAAGTGGATACCAAAATGTGTATTTAACATTATTTGTTCATGCATTTATAACAAAGGTCTGCATCAAGTGTCTGCAATTTTCGCACTTTTAACCAAGTTTCACCCGAAAATTCCCAATTTCATGGACATGGGTCACGATCCCAAAACGGCAAAAAATATGTTGGTTTAGTTCGTTCTCGTTGTGGAAAGTAAAACTAGTTCAAAGGTTTAATGAAACATGCTTTTATCACATCAGTTCTCTAACTTTTATTTCCAATTTGGGATTAATTTCATATGGAAAGTGAATTAAGTATTTTTTTTATTTTCTATGAACATCCGAGTTAATTTAAACGACACGCCCAGTTCATCAATCACATGTTTAAGGTGAATGTATGTTTAGTTGCACAGAATCAACATTAGATAGAGAGGATATCACTAAAATGATTTGTAAAATTGTTCTAAACGTTAGCATTTTTCATTACAGAGCAGACGACATTTGGCGAGGTGAACCAACTGGGTGGAGTGTTCGTAAATGGCAGACCATTACCGAATGCAATTAGACTACGGATTATCGAACTTGCCCAAATGGGAGTTCGCCCCTGTGATATATCAAGACAACTCAGAGTGTCACACGGCTGCGTCAGTAAAATATTAGCTCGATACAATGAGACAGGTTCAATACTTCCGGGAGCAATAGGTGGGAGCAAGCCTCGAGTAACCACACCAAACGTAGTGAAACATATAAAAATATACAAAGAAAGAGACCCAGGAATATTCGCATGGGAAATACGAGACAAGTTGTTAGCAGATGGAGTTTGTGACAAATACAATGTGCCTTCAGTAAGTTCTATAAGTCGAATTCTAAGAAATAAAATAGGAGGAAACACATCACCAACGAGTCAAAGCCCTAATATGGATACAAAAAACATAATGGGACCTCCACCGCCAGGTCCCCTGTACAATCCCCAGTTTCAGATGTATCCGTACTCATGTCCTCCACCCTCCATGCCATCTTGTGCGCCACCACCAATGCCTGCACAGACAAACTTTCCTCAGTTAAACCATCAAATGAACATGAACAATAAAGCTCAGATGTCAAACTGTGTTACACCATGTATGATGCGCGCTTGGGCGTCCTCGCATTCAATGAATGATATTCTAGGTTTCCGGGCACCAGCTCAGCCAATGTCTCAACCGGCGTCCATGTCCATGCCCTGTGAATCGATGAACAATCCTCATCAACTCGGTCAAAATTACAATATGAACTATTATGGAATGAAACAAACTGTGCAACCAATGTATTTACAAAGTTGAGACGGTGATTTTGTAGATGAACACAATACGAGATTAGTGTGACTGAGGCTTCCATAATTGAATGAAAACGGATTTTGTTCGTGAAAATGCCTTCGAAGAATTGATCACGTAGGAACTGACAGAAAGGTTAGATTTGCAAGTCAAGAAAAGAAATCTGATTTCCGGAAGTTAACGATATAGAGAGTAGCAGTTTCCAAGGAAAACTGCGTTCGTGTAATTTGAAAATTCCAGGGTCGTAAAACGGTGCGTAGTGTCTTGTATTACGCTTAAATGAACGCTATATTGTTACACATATCAAAAGGCAGCGGCCCTGCTATCTGACATCAAAGAGTAACAAATCTTTCGGTACCTACAACAACTGCTCAGATTTAAAGTCATTTCGCCGGCAGGGTAGAACTAGGAGGAAGAAAATGGATTCTGTTTGGTATTTTTTCATGATGATATAACGGATGAAGAAACTATTTGTTCAAAATTCAGAGTCACAATATAACAGTCTGAATAAAGGCCCAGTCTTTGAAAATATTAACAAAACCTTTTAAAAACTGACAGTATTGTTAACAACAATAATGATGCCGAACTGAAATGGTAGAACTGTCATCTTGTGTACATTCATTCATGTTCAAGAGACAAAATGATTCCAGTAAGTGCTAATATCACGTGCAGGTAACATTATATCAATAGTATTTAAATTTTACCAAAAACTGCAGTCAGTATTTATAAAAAAAATGTATGCAGTATAAACGGAAAGATGTATACGCTGTTTTTACTGATTTTTTATGTCATTAAATACGTTTATAACGCATTCTTCTTTTGTGTTTCATTTTGCATCATGTTTTTGATCACATTACCAGTACGATACTTTATTTGCGTTATTATGTCAAGTTGTCTTTCACACAGATGGATTAAAATGTCAACGAAATCGAGTTTATTTGGCTCTGATAGTGTTGATGTAAAGGATGTCCCAGTAATGGATTTTGTATGTAAACCATTCAAGTGCTATGTTGATCATTTAGAGGGGGTAGCTACCTTGTTACGGAGAGATTATGTCTAAATTTTTACATCACAAAGATAGCTGTTATTAAGTTCATAATTATGAAACAAATATCAACCATATTTAAAATACAGACTGTGTAAAACAAACATAGCCTGTATTGTTTTTTATGAATAATTCATTAGTTAGTGATGATAAAAATATTCTAACTGATTACACAATTTAGTCTTTGTTGATCACCGATCTTTAATGGAATGGTTTTACTGAAATTATTTGAAATAATTATAGATAATAACTTGAACAATCTACATGTATGTTGTGAGAGGAGCTCAATTATTAAAATGTTAACTGGTTGAATTTATACTGACTATGAATAATTCATTTATAAAATGAACTGTAGAAGGACAATATTAAGTCACTGTGTAAAAGACTTCTCTAATCACTGACGGAGTGTCAAAGAATTTGACAGTATTCTCTCAATGCGGGCAGAAAAAAACCTGGTTGTACAAAACCAACACGTAATAAAACTATGAATTTTTTATATCATTTTATCTTATTTCAATGATTTGGCCTACTAGGACATGGGTATGAATAAGTCTATTTCAATTATCAATGTAATGCCATTTTATGTTACAATTATTTATTAACTTAAAGTAGAAAATCAAGATTTTCGTAATGTATGGCATTATTGTCATAGGGAGTCCTTTAATTATTCCTTCACCAATTTAGCCTTTAAAAATTAAGACTCTCTGTTCGTGTTCGTTACCTTCACAAGAAGCGGACATCTTATATCGTTACATTTCATACTGTATGCTTGTTATACAAAACTGACGTTTGAATTCAGTGCTACTTTAAATATGACGACACGATGCTGTACAGAATTTAACATCTTGTTTCTCTAGAACTTGCGTTTAGTCTTGTTTTTTTTCACATCTTGCTACTTTTACTTCACTTCATTGATCTAGGTGCCAGACAATAATAAACACTTAGATTATAAACTCTTCCAAAACGTAAAAAGTGGGTATATTTATAGTTCCAACACATTTCTCTCGGATGAGTATACGGCATAGGATAGCAGTGATGTAATGGTCTGGTATACCGCATAGGATAGCAGTGATGTAATGGTCTGAATGACTAACCGAACAATATTGTTTATATATATATTAAGTATATGAAATGTTAAAACATCTTTAGCTTGCATGTTTAACCTCATGCTGTATAGCAATCGTCTGCCAAACTTGGAGGTCGTTGGTTCGATTCCCGTATGCTCTTCTTGACAATTTCATTCAAAGTCATATGTGCTCCACCTATGATTCATGCGGAAAAAATGTCCGTTTCTTGCAGATGTACAACATGTTTGTTCTGGTTGGGTACCCAGGAACACTGGTTTGGTCAACTAACCGTCGTACATATAACTGAAATACTGAATACAACTAACCGTATTAGGGAAGCTGGTTGCAATAAGCAATAACATTTGTAATGTTATTAACAGGAATTGTAGTAACAAGCTTCTGTAAAACTGTCAAAGCAGCGTCCAAATTTTCAACTGCTTTTCAATAATTACGGGATTGCACTGCTGAAGTGTTTCCAATCTAATCCATTTCCATCTATCTGTGTCATGCGCCGTCTGGTAGAGCCATCCTGTTATTGTCGTCCTAGTAATTCTTCATTCCCATCCAAACTCAGCAAAGGGAACAAAATATGTGTGCTTTTAGGGCGAGTTTGCATTTTGTGGTCGACATTTCCTGTTGGATTTCTTTCTTCCCTATATATTTTGGAATGAACACCTCGGCAATTATGTTTTGAGGCATTGTCTTGTTCTACAGAAACAGTTTCAACTCTGTGTTAATTCCCGTTTTAAAAGTCAAAACGGAATTTATTTACAGAAGTACTTACATGGCGGAATGCAATGTATTAGTGTTTCAGACTGGAAACCTGGACATAAAATTTATTTATTGCCGTTTAACAGATTCAAAATTTCCCGACAAAATCTATCCTTGTGAATCTTGTACGTCTATATAATGACGAAAACAGAATCACACGTGTTGTTGAAAATGCGAGCGTTTCCTATGACCCAGATCCGTTAATTAGCTAATATTAGACGCTTGTGTAATATACAGATTACGACTGGCAAACTCTCAGACATCCGAAATGTTTTTTTTATTGTTTCCCCTCAAAATTGCATGTTTTCTTTACACTGCATTCTCTGCATTTGGAGTAAGATATGGGAAAAGTCTGATGCGCAAAAAGTGGTTGAAAATATGGCAATGTCTTAATTGTTTCACATCGCTCACAACATTTACAAAACACTACAATAATTGATTTGCATAATTAATTTAAAGGCGTCGTTAAGTGCACTCATTTACCGCGCAACTTGTAAAATACTGTCGTCTGCTTATCTCCTATTTCGTGGTGGTTTTCCCAAACACCTGCTAACATACGGGCACTTGATGTCACAAGGCCATGTTGTTTATATTGTCTCTGCTGATTAAACTTTCTTTCATCTTACTTAATCTTAACAACTTCTTATTTCTAATGAGGAGAACTGCTATTGTTTTAATACACTGAAACATGATACTGTTATTGTGTTCGCTAGTCATTAGTCTGCTCCGTTGTCACATTGTCGTACCTTGTACAGCGTCTGAAGATAAGGCAATGAACACACACATGCGCTGACTTCTAATTTGTCGTCTGTACGTAATCGCCCGGATGTTGGTTCAGTTAGTACTTTAAAGCTTGAGAAAAAAGTGTTTCTGCTTTCAATATTTTCTTTGATCGTTTCAATTGTTTAATATAAAGGTCGCTCTTAATCGTTTTTGACCAGGAGCTCCTGAGACAAAGTGTACGTTCGAAAACGTGAAGTACCAAAGGAGGCTTGCAACAAAATATGAAGATAGACGTAGGGTGCTCTGTGGAACATATTTTATTCTTCAAAATTGATGTGATGTGTCTCTTATGTTTCGTTCTTGTTATGTTTTCTGTATATTTTTGTATTCTACAAAATAATAATAATATGACTGCTCAATATATAGTAGCTGTTAATGTAAAACCATGATGAAGGGGGTGATTTTATACTTTACTTAGGAACACCACCGAACATTGTTTTATATGGAGAAAGTTTTGCCTTACTTGATTTATTGACATTTATTTTCCGTATGCTTCAAACCAATATAGCAACCAGGGCTTACTTTCTTCGAAATCCATTGAAATTAAATGTTTCAATAATTTGTCTCAAACGTTTATTTTAATAATGCTATTATGTTTAAAATTCATTTGATTTATATTCGATTTATACACTATATAAAGACGTTGTTATATAGCAAAACAAATTGTTTGGACATAATTGTTTTTCAAGAGACACAAATTATAATTTATTCATTAATGATTTAATATTTTTCGCGTGATCTCCAAAAGGTTCATCACTTCTTAATGAATGTTTGAAACTTAATATAATACACAAACAAAATATTCCTATTAATTTTATCTAATTCTATAAGCGTTGTTTCAAACAGTAGTTGAGAAAACATTCTTTAGTCTCGTCTTACAACATACACTTATTATAGTACTGTAATGGACATTAAGGTACATGTGTAGCCCAGTTTATAAAACTTACTTGTTAACTCGGACGTTACAGTACTATACGTTTATTGGTACAAACTGCACATACAGTGCCTTTGGCCATTAACAAAATAAACATAAATATGAGATGGCCAAGACAATAAATATACATGTTACAAATACAATATCAAACATGTAATATAAGCAAACACAGAACAGAACAGAACAAAGATATTTGTGTATAAGAATTCATATTAAATATAAGCAGCAATTGAGTAATGTTTTAGTGTCTTAATTTTACACAATAGTACATATATATAACTATACGTGAACAGGAGAAGATTTATGAACAGATCTTACTACGGAGCAATTAATGTAAGTTTGTATTGTCTCAATTATTATACAATTGGAGTTTTATATGCAGTCACAAATGAATCACTTCGCTTCAAAATATTCAACACACACACAATCATATTTTGTTCATTAAATATTTGCTGCATTGCGTTTAGATCTAATATTAAAGAAATTGTGAGATTGAGAAATGTGTAAATTTGGGACTCAGAGCAGTAATAAATATGTTTTCAACAATAATTTATTCATAAACAACTCCGATCATATATAACTGCTTAAATTCAATGCTTGCTGCTTATTTTCGACAATCTATCATATTTAATTCATGAACTCGGTGTGGAATTTTTAAATTAAATTTATTGTTAAGAATGGGTCTAAACATAATGATAGGAAACAGGCCTCGATGGTATTGCACTAAGTGACTATATGCATCTATATTGAGAATACTGTTATTTGATTGGGTATTTTTGTAATAAGAACAGTATCATGGACATAAATAATATTTATTTTGAATTTATTATTATTGTAATGACAGCAATGCATGTCAATATATCGTCTTTCACAGCTTTGTCGCATTTTCTCAGAAACCTCTCTAAGTAGTGTCTGATATTTGTATAATTCTAGTCCGGCCATTATATCAGTCACTTCACGGCATGTTAATTACAACAGACAGAAATGGTTTCCAGTTTAGTACAGACGTGGCTATCTATTACGAAATTGGGTCCTCATTACATCGTCTTGATATCTCTTAACTGCTACTCGGTATCTCTGCTATCACTTCTCATTCAATTAATCCCGCCAAGATCAATTAAAAAGCCACGTTGGGGCTACAATTTCTACTATTTCTTTCATCGCTGATTTGGCCGCTCTATTCTCATCAAACTTTATCTGTAGCAACATTTATTGATGATAAATCAGTCATTTATCAATTGGCTCGGACTTGTAGAAAGGACTTTATGGAGATATGGTTCCCCAAAGAAAATGTTCGATTTGTTTTAAGCGAAAACAATCACATAAATGTCATGATAAATTTTCCCGCCGCTTCAATCATTGAATGTATTTCATGCGAGGTGTCGTCGGCAATGTTGTGTAATAGTGTGAATTTCTTAAGATATCGTCGGACTGACATGAAATCAGAAATTGCAAAGAAAATAACAAGTTGACTTTATAATTTATAAATCTATGCTTGTGAAGAACTGTGGTCTTATTCACAAATATTTTCTTTAATTAAATCTAAACAGAGGAAACTTTGTCTGAATAATTATTCTGACTCATTCAACACTTTTGCTACACTTCCATTAAATTCTAAACTGTCATAACAACGTACACATGTAGTTACAAAAAGAACATTTACCATTTTGAGGTCTAAGTCTGAGTTTCAGTCTTAAGGTGTTTATGAATAAATCCCCAGAATCATTCACTAAAGTCACAGTACGTTTCTTCCGTATCTTTACAACATTCAATTAATTTCTGATCTTCGTAAAAACATTGATTCATGAACGGAAATATTATGAAGTACGCCTTCTGAGTAGCTTTGCTGATTTTTTGTGTGATTATATGTTTGCAAATAGTCAAAACAAGTATTTGTATAGTATAATGTAAGTTTGGTAAAACGTTTCAATATCCTCACAGAACTAGTGAACAATTACAGTGCTGATATGTCTTTTGTTCAAGTTGTTTTCTTGTTTAAGAATTAAAAAAAGATAACATTATTCCAAATCTTCGAAAAGCTCCAATCCTATTACGTAAAAAAATATTAATGTATGTTTGACATTCGTACAAAATCTCTTCTCTTTTCTTTGTTATATCAAATTAGACATTTTAGGCGTAAGGCGTTGGGAATTTTTAAAAAACGGTCATTTTTCATATACATTTGCCCAGTAGTGTATGCGAATTAACACTTGTAGTTCGTCAATAAAAAATGTTTTTCTCTCAATATTTAGTTTTTTAATACCTTTGACAGTGGTTCTGTACGCTGATATGACTTGTATATTTAAATAGTCGAATCTATAATATGATTACACTGATACCATGGAACATAACAATCTGTAGAAATATTGTGTTTTATACTAGCAATTCTTAAAACCAATTAGAGAAAATGGACAAAAACTCACTGTTAAAACAAATGTATGTAGGTGTTGTGATCCTCTTTCTATTGAAATTTAGTAAGATAACGTATTTCGTACGAAAGATCCTAAGTCGTATTTTTGCTGTCCATACAAAACGTTATCAAGAATTAAGTACACTTTTCTGTACACCACAAGTACCCAAAGTACAAGCAGAGTTTTAAGGTACAGATAAAGACAAACAAACTTTTATTCGACTTCAGGTCAATACGTGTTGCATGTTCAAACCGCTCAAGTGTACTTCATACCGAAACAACGTCACAATATTTAGAAAATAATTATCATACCATGTACACTGTGTGTCTCTACGACCGAATTGATCTCCTTTCCTTGTTGGTAAGTGTAAACCGGAGTTTGCCGAGTCGTATTACGGAAATTGCCGAAAAGATTATTGAGTTGACAAGGTGTTTTAGTACACACACGTATTACACTACATGGACGTGATATACTCACTTCAATAAACAGTACATTATAAATATCCTAAACACAGCAGCAATATGCTCAGAACCAAGACTTAAGGTAGTAAAATCGTGGACTGAAATATATTCCCGCAGTTTTGTTTATCCAGTTGTACTATTTTACTACTTTTTTTCAATAAGTTCAACATCATTTTTTATAATAAAAGTATGCTGACTGTACATTACTAATGTTTTTGTTTAAAAAAACAACATATGACCATATGGTAAATACATAATGCACAGTTTCCATTAAGTGAAATGTAGGCTTCTTGTACATAACAATGAATATCAAATATTATATATAGGCCTACATATGATATTGAAAATTATATCCAGGGATTATACTTTTACATACAAAATATCGTGAAATGATGGAGTTATAGATAATCCATTAACTAGGTATAGTAGTTCTGACAAATGAAAGTGAAAATAAATATTTTTAAAGTAATATTATGTTCTTTTGTGTACATCTTTTTATCAAAACCAACAGTATATTTTTTATAGTAAAAACATTAATAAATGTTATGCTTTATCAAAGAATACACTAATAATGAGTTCCTCTGTACTTGTCGAAAAAAGAATCTCGGCCAATAATAAAATATTGTTTGTTTCCCCTCCCACGACCGACCGTTGAAAATTACCCCTACCGTAAATATTTTATTGAGGTTAGCTATTTTTTTTCGGCAAATTTGCCGGGTACGAATATTCCCGCGGTACAATAGCTTTACGAAAAACTGGAATCGCTGGTACCAGTCAGTTGAGTAGCCACATCATCAATAAATCTATGAAGCAGGGATAAATAGATTTTAGCTACAAGTATCATATTTTTACTTACGCTAATGAAGATAAATCTATTAAGATGTCAACTTTATACAGAACACATTTGAACCTTGTGAGAAAAAAATTATGAAAAAAAATATCTGCCCTACCTACCTACCCTACCCTGGTGGGCTAGGGTCGCGGGAGGGGAAACAAACATATTTTTAATGTCGGCCATTTAAATTTTAAAATTCTAGTTTATTGCAATTGTTTGAATTAAAGATGTCTTAGCCAATGTAGCAACAACACTGGGTAAAGCTTGTTCATCTTACGTTCTGATAGCTCAGTTACATCTTTATATAATTATGTTACTATAGTCAACATAAATGGTACTGATCTTTTAATTTTATTTTCTTAATTAATAACTTATTTACACAGTGAGACAAATACATGTAGTGCCTCTATATAAACAGAACACTGTTTTTATAATATATTAACCGATTGAGAAATATGCAGAAAAAAAATGCATTCCTACATTTTTTTAATTATATATGGTAAGTATGTAAATTGTTTATAATAGTGACATGTATATGCAGTAAATATAAATAAATATACAATGCAATAAATACACCCGAATCAATCGACCTAGAAGTCAGTGTTTAACAGTACAGTATAATATATAATTTATATACAATATAACATAAACTAATACCCACCATCGAAATATATTTACTGATGATCCACACAAAAATGTTGTTCGTGAATGAAACTTAAGCACTGAACATTCCACTTCCTCAATGGTCTGTGTATATTTAATGGTCACCGTAAGGTAAGGCATGCTAAATTGGCATTTATTTTGCTTACAAAATGAACAGGGCCCGTATTCACAAACGTTTTAAGACTGAATCTCAGACTTAGACTTTAAAATTGCAAAAGTTAAATGTACAAGCATTTTGTTTTCATTATATTTAAACGGATAGATTTTTGCGTGAATATTTATTGTTACTCACAACATGGTAAAGTGTAGAACTTTTGCCATGTTTTATCAAAATATTGTGTAATATTATAACGTAGGAACAAAATGGACATTTACCATTTTTAAAGTCTAAGTCTGAGATTCAGTCTTAAAACGTTTGTGAATACGGGCCCTGAACAGAACATAAAACTTCATTAAAGTTGCTTCTTAGCACTGTATCAATGATTGGTATATCATAATATTGAAATGAATAATATACATCTAGTAGAAAAAGCGAAACTAATCTCTCTGCATACATTGTATACATACATAGCGAACTTGTTTCACTTTCCCCCTATAGAGTCATGTATATAAATATATTGAAAAGAATTAGGCATATATATTTAAATACAAATGTATATTCGCGACATTATTTAGGATAAATGTTTGACTGAAGATACAAAACTATTGTTGTGTTATTGAAAGTTGTGTTTCACTCAACGACACATTACACACAATGGTGACATCAATATAATATCGGTAAGTTTTCATTATTCATGAAAATAATTGCTTGGAAACGAAAAAAAAATACAAATTAAATTATATCAGTTTTAGTTCACTCAAGAAAACCACCATTTTGTAAATAAACTACAAGTAGTCAGAACTGGAAATCCTCTATAGCGATTTGTCCATAGTTCCTGGATAAGTTGGACGTTGTATCACCACCAACTGATGACGGAACAAACTACAATGTTGAACATAAAACTGAAACCCTCAATGGCTCATTTCCAACAGTTCAAGTAATTGTTATTGTTAAAGATATATATGTAGTCAATACAGTCTACTGTATCATAAATATGCTGGTTCAAAATGCTAACCAGCCAGTACTATGTCAGATAGTTTCTTAAAATCCACTGGATAAATTACTGTTACGTTTGTTTGCAGTAACCTATAACATGTATGATCTAAAGTACTAGTCATTGATTTTCCGACAAAAAAAATGCAAACTTGAAATAATTACGTTCGTCGCTTCTGGTCACTTTGTCGTTTTGTAGCGAAACTTTTCAAATTTCCAAAATGCCATTCATTAATAGCTTAACATTGAACAATTGAAACTTACTGAAATACTTACAGCAAAACACGCATGAACCTCAACAAAGCTAACAGACGATATGAATAACGAAAGACATGGTGTAGTTGTTTAGTTGATACTAGTAAACTAAACCACAACTTTATTATTTCATAGAAGTCAAATTTGTTCAACATACAAATCGACTCTAAATAACACCCCACCACACACATTCATATATATCTTTGAGTTTCATATACATCTTTGCGTTTCATATACATCTTTGCGTACAAAGCCACTGTGTAAGGAGTAAATACAAAATTGTATTTAAAATATTATGGTTGAGAATTAGAAATGCTAAATTGGGATCGAGAAAAAGCTTACGTAAAATCAATGTCAAGTGAATACTTTTACATACATGTCCATTATTCAAAGAGAAATTCTCTTCTGCACATTACTAAATGAATGTGCAGAATTTAAATAGATAGTGTTGCAGATTTTAAAAAGACAGACTGGTCACTGATTATGTTCACGACTATTCTATCACATATCTAACTGCTAGTGGAATGGATTTGTATCCTGTAATAGCTAGATAACAGGTTTAGCACTAATTCAATGTATTATTCACGTTGGGTTTTATTAATGTTACCAGTATAGTATTATTCAAACGCCAACACAATATATAACAATATAATCAACTTTGTGTTCTTTTAATGCATAATTTGACCAGTATTTTAACCATAATACATCTTTAAAGTCCCCAAAGTAATATAATCAAACTAAACACCAAGGGTGAGGCTTCTCTAAAGATATTAAGAACCAATTATATGCCAGGTATTCTAATTGGAAATAGTTCCGTACGGCGTGGACTGGTATATTTCACCTGTCTCTGACACCCGTACGTCAATCTGTCCAAAATAAATGCTTCCGACTAAATACCTTAGTCACTGGCCATACTTTGGCAGGAAAATCGTATTGTGTTTTAGTGTGTCTGTTTTTTCATAATTCAGGGCCTGTTATCCAGCCTAAAACTTAAAATTGTGATTTATCTATGTCGAGTTGGTTAAGAAAACAAAGATTGAAACATGATGCTTTTGACGCATATATTCTTGACCATGTTTAGAAACTGGCATTATTAGAAATAAAATAAGCTATAATTTCAAAGAGATATAGCTAGACGTTTGAGTGAAACATTTTGCAGGAACAATGATCGGAAACCGTCGAATTTTCGAGTACTTACTCGAATCGCTTGTATTGGTTTTCTACAAAGTTTGAATGTTTTATTAATTGTTACAAACGTGTCATTATAAAGATTAGTATTTACAATTCTACGATATCAATGAGTACAAAAGTTTTCAAAAGGGAAAAATGATACATGTGTAAGCAGGTGACATCCATTATTTTTTACCGCATTTGTTTGAGTGCTTTTTTTCATTTAAAAAAGAACCTTTATTCTTTTCCTTATCGAAGCCTTCAACTTTTTCGTTATTTAAATATAGTCTTCATACTTTCTGCATAGCATAACTTTAGAAAAGAACTAATCATAGTTAAAACTAAATACTAATTAAATATATATGCAGGTAATTCTGCTAATTAAAAACAAATCATGCGCTATATGTGACCGCCTTGGTGACGAATACCATGTCATGATAAATTGCACTGCTAGCCATTCGCTTACAGTTTATTTCAGTTTGCTTTCTTATACTTTACCCGCAGTGAAATAGATTTGGTGAGTGTTAAGAGCAGGAGCCCAACAGCAGTTAGGGCAACACCAAATTGTGTAAGTATATGTATATGCAAATGAATTTAAAACAGAGCATTGCTTGTGCAACAGAACATCTTCCCACTATTTGATGGATTAAATGCAAGGGTGTTCCGATTTTAAGTCATGAAGATTATGCTGTTAGATAAATAAAAAAGTATGACTATATGACAAGAAAGTCGCCGTTGTTTGCCGTCTTTCTGGCATGCGATTTAATTATATCAATATTTATAATTGTAGAAGGCATAACAAGTACACATCTCCCGCTACGTGATGCAATGCCAGTATGTGTGCAGCTCTTGATATTCACCAAAGAATATGTTCGTTTTGATTAACTTAGACATGTAATTTTCTGGTGAGTGACTAGACCTGTCCTTAATGTCATTTTTATTCACGAAAGATTGGTAACTAAACGAGCTTTTCCTCAATAAAGTGCTTCTCTCGTTTGACGGGATGTTTATTCAGTCGTCTTGATAGAAATGGTCTCCGACAGTTTTCATTTTTTTGTACGAAACATTCCAATGTGGAGTCGTCGACATTCTGTAGTAATTGAAAATAGAGCGTGTCTAAACACCGCTATGTTAGAAACCGACATTTTGTTACTTTCTGATCCCTCTATTCTTATATTACAGTCATATCGAATCTGAGATTATTACAGTCACAAGAAGTAAGTATGCTGGGAAAATATATAATTATTAATTTTAATCTTTCAAACGTTCATTTACAACCTGAAAATGGCTATATTTCTGTTAACCAATTTGTATTGGTAAAGCTTGTAATTTTCATATTATAATTTCATTGGATACTACATTTGCTGGTGAAGGTTTCATAAATACTAAACTTTTTTCGCTTATTGTCACAGGTTCATTCAAGCAGTTCGAAAGTTGAAATATAAATTAATATTTATTTATATGCAGACTCTGTTGAGTATGATAAGCCTCTTTATTTACAGTGTAATCCATCTAATGTTATTTTTCGTCAATGGTCTTGAAACTAATGATTAATGATTTCATAAATGTATACATGTATATCGTTTCATATGAATATCAACTAAAGTAGGCTCGTCTTAGCATAATGGAATAAATGGTATTTTATTTCGTATATGTTTTAGACAGCACATTTTATCAATGATGTACATATACAAGCATATTCCTGTATATACATTTAGACGTAGATACGCATTTGATTCAGTTATAATATTCAAAATTGACATTATTTGTTCACATTTATTATAAGTGAATAGAAAAAACAACAAGATATTGGCGAATAAATGCGTAGGAAATTGCGTTTGTATTGAAGAATCTTACATAGATCAAGCAATTGAGTTGTAAAATAATAAGCGGTTTTGCAACATTCGACAAGTTTGCTGCTTTTTCAAAAATGCACATATTCTTATATTTCATAACTTTTTGTACTGTGAACTTTACGGTACACTTCATTTTTTCCAAAATCATGCGCTAAATCTCACTCCGAACTTTTACATAAAATCATCATTACCTAACTCATCGGGTATATGATAGTATGTCAATTGAATTAGGAACAATACACGTAGTGTTTTAAGTTAGACGTCATCTATCTTTTTATTGATTTAACAGTTTTATTTGCTCCATTCAGAAACATAGCTATACATATCCGTGTCTGTGCTCTATATGATTGAAGTTGGTTGCATATTCGAGTTTCTAAAGTAGAACCCGTGTTTCGTATCGATAAGAAATGGATACGATGCATTTATTACAACAATTCACGGTTAACTTCGCAGGAATCTGATTTGATTAATGCGCAATTTCTTTTGATCTGAAGACTCATGCAAGCGGAGAAATTCGAATTATGACAATCACTTGACGGACTATTTCTCTTCGCGGAGGATAACATGTCGAGTCAGCTGTACATTTGACACACCGGTCAATCATTGCGCTGGTACGAAGACGCGCAGGTTCATTTTGATTACTTTAACACACATGTATCAAACTTTTCTGTATGAAATAATATTCCACGCTGTTGAAAAGATTATGTGTCCAATTACAGCAATTTATCAGATTTTCAACACCCAAGATATATTTTGCAGATAATTTCGCTCCTAAATGATCATACTTTTGGTGTACACACTTCTAGAATTCACACCAGTTTCCTGTTATTAAAGAAGATAATTGCAACTCTTTACTCGATTTGTTATGTTTTGAAAAAAGTAAGCAGATTATTTCTGACTTCTCATGTAATCTTGATCCTTAATTGGAACACTATCAAGCAACACACTGGGAGGAACGAGTACTCATGAAGACGACAACAATAATTTTCTCTCAGTGTGCATTAATGCAACAAAAGCAAGCGCCTGTCAATTCCAGGATCACGAAGACAAATCAAGCGTCACAGATACCCTGATGAAAGCAACGTGAGAAGTTTCCCTCCTTACACAAACACATTAACAGATTTTCTTCACAAATTTCAACACTTAATAATTGCTTAGGCAATAGGAGAATCAATTATTTTGACAAATGAGAAGTCCTTAATTTCATTGCCTTCACGTCTCATATTTGTGCACACATATCAACTAGGAAATGAGACAAAAATATAGGTCAACATAATATTTACGAATAGCAGTGATTAGTGTGTTCCTGCGATTACAAAATAGCATGAATTTCTTTTTAACTCCATTTATGAGATTTATAACTCTATAAGATCATTTTATTTATAGATAAGATATTTACCAATGTGTTTTATTTGAGGGACGTAAAATTGCAGTTGTGTTGTTATATTTCCTGGCAAAAATCGACGTAACAGCAGATCTAGTTACAACTACATATTAAGGATGTCAACGAGTATCCGGATATCCGGATATCCGCATTCCGTTCCGAGTATCCGAATCACAATTTGGCATTCGGATACTCGTTTAAAATTACGAAATATTTGACTCTCAGTATCTTTAACGACCAACAATTTATTTTAACACCTATAACAATAGAATCAATTCGATACCGTGTGTCATATTGTTTATGGTCTTCTTTGCACATCGGTGTCTTTGTGAGATACCCTAAAGCGTGATAATCACTGCGGCGTATATTAAAGTATGTTTTTCACGGGACTAAAACCAATTAAAGATACGAGTAAATAAAATTGTATAAAAAAGTTCTCTGGTTGGTGTTGTTGTTTTTACAAACATGTTTAATTATACCTCATTAAGGGTGACACTATTGGAATTAATTACATCGATTTTCGTGTTAATTGTAGTAGGTGGGGAAGGGGGTTACAAATTGAGCGTTAGTCTTACGCCGCATGTTACAAACAATTAGATCTACCGCAAAAATACAAGCAAACAGTATGTACCAGTTGTTCTACAGAACAGGCTTGATACGTAAAAGCAAACTCCATCTCAAGTGGATACATCATATCATTAATCATGCTTTGAACACGACACAAGGAATCATCATCAGTTAGTACTACGTACCTGGAGATTTAACATCACATGAGTTCGCAAATATCTCTCAAAATTACAAATTTCATCAATCTACAAGTTTCGTCTGTTCACTACATAATGATGTCTTTAGTGAATAAGCTAAACTTGTTAGAGTGAGCAAATCTGTATTTTATTGATAACATTTGGAATTCTTGTGTAAACATTAATCAAGGCTCACACCAAAACAAAGGGAGATCACTGCGCAAGAGTTTGTCAAAACGAAAGTACACAATCACACGGAGTTACCTACCTTTATGAACACATGCTCTCAAAATCAGATAAAACTGTTATAAGAAATCAAATATTAACGATTTTAAACTCAGAGTACACATTAAATATTTCGATAACTTCGGAAATTCAATGAACTGGAACCTAGCTGACTGCATGCACAGTAAGTTTGTTTGGTGCAAATAGATGATTTAAGTCGCGAAATTATGTGACATTACAAGCAAATCGTTAACATTTCGATAATTTTTGTTCCGAGTATCCGGATATTCGTTCGGATGGCGTTCCGAGTATCCGGATACCAATTTTGGTATTCGTTGACATCCTTACTACATATATCAATTTATTACGGCGAAACAAATTTGTCTTTGTCTCCGTGAAATATATACATGCTACTCAAAATAGCTAATTAGCTGTAGATACACAAGGGTGATATAATTTGCCTTTAAGTTAAGGATCGTCATCGACTATCTTCGCGATAAAGGTTTTCTCTTACGCAGACTAAACAAGACATGATCATAAACAGGGGCATTCATCAAAATGAAATAAAAGTCTGGCGCCAGAGTAACAAACTTGAGCCATAAAACACAGCAATATACCCCTGGTGGTAAACGAGATCAACTTCACAGCGGTCTCCATTTTTCTCCGTAAAACTGAAACTTCAACGGTAAGGCTATCATCGTTAAAACGATTACAATTTTGCGCAATGCTTGTTTGCAGACATTGCCCGAGACATTATTGTTAATACATAATTGGTTTGAAATATTGAGGGTTTGTAGATTTTTTCTTCGTTCATTGAGATATCTTAAATCAAACATTGAATACACCTTGTTAGCTTTACATTATTAACATTATTGTTAATACATACTGAATGGTTTGAAATATTGTGGGTTTGTAGATTTTTTCTTCGTTCATTTAGATATCTTAAATCAAACCGTGATTGAATACACCTTGTTAGCCCTACTCTTTGGAAATGTGTTCCCCAACATGGATAAAAAGCTAGACACGGAACCAATTCGAGTAAAATGTCTTGTCCATTTGAAACCATTTCCATACACCTTCCGGACGAGTTTGATATTCATTTTGTAAGTCTAGCTTACCATTGTTATAAAGCTTACCATTTTCAATATGTTTCTTTTCACAGCAACTGCTAAGAACAGTGTAAAATAATTACAATTAGAATATACCTTAGTAAGAAGAAAAATACACGGACATTTACAGTTAACTCTATTGTATTCACTCCACAAAACATTTTTATTCAATAATGTCTAAAATGTATGTAAAGAAGTTTTGCACAGATCAGTTCCCATTCCACATTTTGTGTTGTTATATCTTTACTTTATGTTGTAATACCATTTCGTTATATTTCTCTCAACAATAAAACAGTTGATTAGTTTGAACTTACTTACATCAGACATTCTGAATCGCCAATGTTATTACTTTGATTGTCATGTTGGTTCGCAATGTACCAACTATAATGAAAGCAAGTTTAGTATTTTCTGTGAACATGAATACAATCAAATACATGTACCTTTTCTTTTGTCTTTTGTCAATACCAACAATATTCAACGCAATACATGACCTACTGTTACGAGGGATGGTAAACACGTGGATTTTTTTTATTGTTTTGATCGGTATGATATATCGAATGCATGTTGCAAGACGAGACTTTTTTTTAAGTCATACTTACTCTGTTTTTGTATGTAGATTCTATACTAAATGAAACTAATAGAAGGAGACAAAAAAGTCACTTTTCTCCGTACTACATATGTGACCAAACTTGATTAATCTGTCTTAACTAAAACACAATTAGTAAACTATGTTGCAACATTTTGTTTGGTTAGGTAATTTATGTGCTTTAATAATATTTTCATTTGTACATTGATCGAAAGTATTTATTTACAACTATGTTAATATTTGCATGTATGCTGATGGACAATCGTCTTTTGCAATAAATATATCTATCTATATCGTGGTTCATCGGACGTACACACTATGATACATAACGCCACAAGCACGTTAGTTGTTAAGTATAACACTCAGATTAATGTAATATTATGCACATATTTTTTACCTAAACAGGGCACACATGAAAAATATATTTCATATAGTTAAAACATAAATAAATATGCAATATCAAAGAATACACTAATAGTGTATCTCACCGTACATGTATATGTCGAAAAAGTTTGTAATATCTTAAAATTAAAAAAGTTTTAACAAGCTCAGATTGTTACAAGTTTTGTACTTGCGTTACTTGATAAAACAAGATATTTGAATGGATATAACATTGCAGTTGTTCGTACTAAAGATGTCATAGCCAATGTCGCAACATCAATGGATGAAGCCAGTTAAAATATCTTACGTTCAGATGGGACAGATACATCTTTAATTTTCATAAAAGCAACAGCGATCATAAATGCTCTGTACTTTGAAAATTCTCCTCGGATCCGTATAGAGTTCATGAACGTTGAACAGTTTTAATTATTAGAGTAATTGTATCATTATTCTTCTCCTTTCAATGTCAAGTCAACGACTATCTTTCTTATGTCAGCTGCTAGTTCACACATCCAGGTGATAAATCATTACCATGGAAATGCCGCACTAAGGAATTAACTTCGCTTGAAGAGAGGAAATCACAGACGTATGACATTCACAGAGATATATTCATTACCGAGACCTTGATTTAGGTTGTAATATTTGTTCCATCAATTCATTCTTGGCGTTTATTGCGTGATTTTACTTTTTATATTATTCTATACAGTACAAGTCAAACAGGACATGTTAGTTCGGGTTGGTCACACAGGAAAATCGAACTGATTAACTGACCGCTGTACAATATTGTTGACAAAGGAAGTGAAACTCCAAAACAACGCAACATTATATTATACGGAAACTCGAAGTACTGCCAGCATACATACTTTGTGATCTGTGACTGCATTTATGTACATAATACAAATAATATAAACAAGACATCATCAGAGTTGGGAGTAATGCATAACCAATTTCCATGACATCTAGTATCTACTATTGTTTACAGTAATAGATTGGTCCACATACCAGCTCACATTGTTGTCGGGAAAGGTATTTCTGACGCGTCTCCGCAATATAAAGGTTTAGTTCTGCATAGACGCGCTTCATTACAAATGATTTCCAAATGTTCAAGAGCCGTACAAAGTAAGAATCCTAGCATTACTGGAGATAAATCTATACTGGTAACTGTCAGATTGTCACATGGTTCTGGAATCAACTATCCATCGAGGAATATTATGATAGACGGTGGAAGAAAGCAAATAAAAAAACATTTCTTTGCTATGATCGCAGTGTTTTTTAGTCATGTAAAGTAACTATGGTATTCATACATTTATTGGCACATGTGCCACCCGACACAGTTTGGATGTGCATTAGAATGTTTTGCAATAAAACGCATTATTTATTGTACATGTATCTGTATATACAGTCCGTTACTATGTACACGAGAACGGGTGTAAACAAAATACAACATGATCAGCCAATGAAAACACTTTTTGGAAAATATTGATCAATAAACATTACTTGAACACAATAACCATGGTAACGGTATTCTCAACTAATTTGAATTAACTTAATAATGTGTTAATATATATAATTTTAATTTTGTAACACAGTTTGCAATCTTATGCAGGAATTAAAATAACTTCTGATATGATGCATTACAAAACCACCGAGACGCATGTTAAGCAAGGACCCCAAATGGTACATTAATCGAAAGATTCATGTAAGTGATGTTAAAGTCAACAACTGCATCGTCGTTAGAGGGAAATGCGCGCTATGTAATGACATTGGAGATGCATAGCATTGTATCATCATATAATGAAGTGTCAGCTGTACGTTTTATGTAGAACGTGAACAATCACAAATAAACAAAAACAGTCGATCGAAATTTAGAGCACCGCTTTCTAGTTCAAGTGATACATAAGATATAAGCCTAGTGATGTCTTAGATCTTTTCATGAAATAATTCAACAGGACTTTTAAAACACCTACATGCATGAAATAAACGCTGACTGTAAACACATGGAATATTGGGTTCGATCTTTTTAAATGTGTGTCATACTTTGTTGTTTAAAAAAGCATTTAATAAACAATACAGTAATGTATACATTTACTTCAACGTTGTCCTGTAACTAGATTAATCTCAAACGGGTCCAGGGCCCGTATTCACAAACGTTTTAAGACTGAATTTCAGACTTAGACTTTAAAATTGCAAAAATTAAATTTAAAACCATTTGGTTTTCATTACATTTAAACGGATCAATTTTTGCCTGAATATTTTTTGTAACTCACTCTACACTTGTGCAATGTTTTATCAAGATGAATTTGTATTACAATAACATAGCAACAAAATGAAAATTTACCAGTTTAAAGTCTAAGTCTGAGATTCAGTCTTCAAACGTTTGTGAATACGGGCCCAGGATCCCTAGCCAAATTCTTTCCGTAGTCTATCGAAAATATTTTTTTTATTCTTTTTAAGATGATAGGTCCCTGTGACAGTATTGTGTAACTCGACAACTGTTTTCGGGATGATGTTATAAATGAATATAATTATAAAACATTTTTTCAACTATAAAAAAAACGTTCTACCGATTTGGGGACAAACGACTTGTTTGCGATAACAAGTAAAATATTGTAATAAATTAATACATGTACAATCATTTTAATAATACTCCCGTGATCATGTATTCACGATATCATCATGATTGTGTGTCATTTGTAACCTTCTGTTTGATATTGTGCTTGCCATATTATGTAATGTTACTTTCATGCGGCTTAAGGTCTAAAGAAATTCGGGAAATAAACTACATGTATTTGTAAAAATGATAGAAAACTTAATTTTCTACAATACTTTGAACTGACTCAAGAAATGTTTATGCTTGCAAGTGCTCCTTTTTGCTTCATATAACTAGACCAACCTTAAAATATTGTCGCTTTCCAAGTAACGAATAATTCCCTTGAATATTGGATATGTTAATATTTAGATGCAGTTCTTCTTTGATAACATATTTCAAATGTACATTATATTACTGCATTATATAATGTATTGTGTTAAGTTTGCCTGTGTCTTCTGTATGTAACAACAATTTTCAGCTCTGACATACATGTATATATGTATCTGTATACAGTACATTTGTATAGTCACTTTGATTTTAACGCGACACAATTGAAGTAAAAGGATCCTTTTAGAAGTAGAACCAAATTTCAAAACAAAATTATTGCTTTCATATTTGCGATAAAATAGTTTGTTTAGAGGCAATGTTTGTGGATACGAAGCAGGCGCGGAAACATAAGTAAGTATCTTAGTAGATGCCCAAGTGTCCGTCCTAAAGACGACTGTTTTTAATGCAATATGTAGATAAACAAACGTTCATATATCATAGGTATCCAATGATTACATATTTCGTATACGAATATTTGACCTCTGTTGGTAGACAACTTCCAGTGCAAACTAATTGTTGAACCATACACAAAGTACCGCTAGTTGATCAAATACCAAGACGACAAAAGAGTAGACGCAACATTACCGTGTGATAGATATACTGTTGGTATATCGGATATATGATAAAACATCTTATTTACTGGATATAATGTCGTGTTAAACCATAATTTATCATACTTAACCCACAGAATCAAAGACAGATTTCGCAAGAGAAGTTCCACGAGTACTTGACAGTGAAACCAGGGATGACGTGAAGAGGGGTTATTAAGATCATACGGTGTAGTATGATCAATATCGCCTCAGTCTTGGGTGTTTTATTATTCAATGAAATATTTCATAAAACTAGGCGTAAAATAAAAAACGCACTGAAAATTGAGGGTTAATAAAAATTTAGATGCATAGTTTAGAGTAGAATGAACGTAGATTGCACTTGTGCAAAGATGTGTCGTTAAACATTTTAATACAGGATGCGTAAAGATTGTATGATGAAAATCGAACTTCAATTTACTCTTTTTTAAATCGAAAAGTAGTAAACTTGTATAATTTGGCGCTTTCTTTTTCCGAAGAATTTTCGAACATTGTCAGGTAAATAATGGTTTGTTTAATTGACGGACATCACTTACAAACATATTCGGCCCTTGCTCTGTTCTGTTTAACTAAAATGCAGTCATGTACATTCAAATACTTATATTATATACCACACAAGAAAAATATTTCAAATGATCGTTCTAGAAGTATGGACCAAAGTACAAAGTGTGGTTATAATTATTACTTATAATCAGCATAGATAAATAATTATTGGCTTTGCTGTTTTTGTTTTGGCTTATCACCTAATACAGCGTAATATGAATGAATCGTTTAATAAATATCTACCAGATTTCGATGTATGATTAGTTATTATTTATTCGTAAGAAATCATGTATATATTTGGGTGGCATAGTTTGGCTGTTTTTCCTAAACGGTGTCATATGAATCATGTACGTACATGTTTGCACGAATATAATAACTAAAGGAATACTTAGAAATTCTCTAACATGGTAAATATTATGTAATAACTTTGTTATCAAGATCATAACATTAATTAATTGTTTTATGTATGTATGTTTAATGTTCTTTGGGTTACTGACAAGCAGAGCAAACGCAAAATGGGATGTTTAATTTATATTGTCCACATCCATTGTCAATAGTTATCATTTATTTAACTGCTTGCTACTGTTTCTTTTTCTGTTTAAAACAAACTTTAACATTTTGTATCTGTTATAATTTGTTGCAGTTGCCATGATTTAGTAAATCTTCTGGAAGAGGGCTTCAATAGTGTTGCGATAACCTGTGCCCTATCTCTATGTATCACAAATAAATGCAATAAAATATAATTAAACTAAAGCAAAATGGGAGGAATTGCAGGTATTCTTATTCCTTTCACTGCATCAGCTTACTATTACATAATTATACATTTTTCTTTTGATTTTTGATGGATATTTATGGACTATATAGAAAGTTATTAATAAACAGAAACTCCTAATGTAAAGCGCAACTAGAAACCTAAATATCACTTATAGCACACAAATATTAATTTACAATTTTACAACTTTATTTATCTAAGTTTGTCGACAATCCAAAAAATTGCGATGCATTTAATAACAATGTTTAGCATAAACGATTATACAAAGGCAGTATAATTAATTGAAGTAACACCTCTGTCATTGGTGGCACGTCATATGTTAATTCTACAATCCGTATAACGTATAAAAATAAATAAAAAATTGAAAAAAATCTATTCTAGTGGTAACATAGAGTGATGAATAGCTCTTCCGTTGCAGCTGTATCGTCTACAAGATGTTAAGGCGACAAAGATATTCGCCAACTGACCAAAGATTGAATTAAAACACTCTTGAAATCGAGATCACAAAGCGAGAACATAAATAACAAAAAAGATGAGAGTGTCTTAATGACAACAAATTAATGAACACAATTACTGAAATGTTTGTATGCCTGATACTGGCTTACCGAAACAGAAAATAAATGCCACCTCATATGCCACATTGCACTTTTTTTAAATCGGAAAATATGCGTATAAACATGTCATAGGAAGACAATATCTTTGTAAGAAAGGTACACAAGAATGAAAAACCGCCTCATAATACTGGAAACACCAAATTATTAATTACTGTGCATCATAACCAGTGCGGCCTTCACTTGAGCATCCACCTCTCTTCAACAACATCACAATTTTCCCGTAGCAAACTCTTCTACTAATTTAATACATCTAGACCATCAACCTCACAAAAACAGCTGCAATTTGCATCTCCCAAGAGGTGTTGCTCTGGAGAAGTTGCTCTACACAGCATAGTTATATATTGGTGCTTAAATTGCCTTCCATTCACAATACAATAAGTTTTGTTTGTATATGGTAATATTTTGTACGGAGTTGATTTGTTTAGAAAATGTATTCATCAACGAACAAGCTTTGTTAAGAAATAAACTGCTTCGAGCGGAAAATATAACAAGCGGATCCATGATGACGTCATGCGCGTGATGACGCACGAAGCTCCGTTTGGAACATTTCGGTCGGCACCACGTTTTTAACAGAATAACAAAAATATTAACCTGTATTTTCCATCAATTACTCCAATTGTGTAATTTCCCTTAATATTTTATATATTTACCCGACATAAACTGCACCAGTATTTAGTAACATGCATTTTGGGCAAGTATGGAATATACCGGACGCAGTTACGTGTACAAAGCATAGCGTTCCATCTCCATATAAGTAGCGGTGTACACCTACCTTCATATATATGAAATGTCGAAGCGGTTAATTTCATTCACCGTAAAACATTAACAACAAGCTAATTATTGTGACAGTTTTACGATTGTATAATAACACATTTGCGGATACAGATATAGCATCGTCTGGTTATCGGAACGGAAATCTGATACACTATCTACCATGGTATCAAGATTTTATTTATAATGGTTTATCTGTTTTATATGAATTCAACTCGGCTACCGTTCCATTACACCGGGGCAAGAAAACCAGCACCATTATCTAGAAACAGTGAGAAATTTCTTCGTAGATCAGCGAAATGGTTCAAGGTAAATAACAACATTTAAATTGCTTGAATACTTCACAAAAGCACGAATGCAATTATAATGATATTTCATTGCCGTACAATTACCTTGAGCTATGCGTTGCCAATGAACACAAAGGCACCAATCATAGAAATCATTAAGATATGTTTGTGTTCAAAGTCACTGTTAAAATTGTTTTTTTATAATTAGACAATTCCTCAATTCCCCATTCCCATAGATGTTTACCCTTACGCCTCCTCAACTCCTCAATGCTTATGATCCCCTGGGTACTGTGCGGCGGGGTGCATTGTCTTATGAATTAGGCGTTCCCTGTTATAAATACATCCGTTCCTTTTTTCAAGTACAAATGTATATGCATTACATTTTTTGTTATTGACGTTCCACAACTAGCACTGCGTTGCATTATATTAAAATAACTGAAAACGCTAAGCGACTATGTTATGTGCCCAGCGTGTGACAGGCGATTTCTTTTCCAACAGCGTGAACAATGGTATGCAAAAATGCTACAATCTCTCCAAAGTAACACCCTTTTGAAACTGCAATGTTCGGCTGTGGTTGATAAGTTATTGTTCAAGGTATGTTTTATTAGTAGTATATTACTGTGGAATACATCATAGTGTTGTTGTAAAAAGACTGTTGCTCAAGAGAGGGTCGCTCGTGAGAGGTTGCAGTGTCCAATGCCTCTTAACATAGCAATGGGACACTGTGATCAAAATGAAACCAAAGCCATTTCGATGTATAGAAAATATCATACAATATACACCACTCTGTAACACGGTAACATTAAACTTTTGTCATATAATAGTTCATCAGAGTGAGTGACCTTTATAAAATCATGCGTGTTCATATATACTTATTCGCGTTGTTCGAACTATGAAGATGTAATAACTGTGTGGTTTCAATTCTTGTCATATTATAGTGTCCTTAATATGGGAGGAGCTACGTTACGCAAAGTCATTATCGACATGCTTTGGTTTTCTAATCTTGCAATATAATATAATATCGCCCGTTATTTTAAAGAATAATAATCATTACTGATAGTTGTATAATACAGTTGAATTTACAGACAAATGATGAATTGTTGGTAGAAATTGTGTATTGTTTACAATATAACATGTAGCACACATAAAGATAATTTGGCTCGATATCATGATGTAGTTTATATGTAGTGACACCTACACAAATATCAAGCTATTATCAGAAGATTGTTTTAAGTACTAACTGTTTATGTATGTTCATGATACATTGGTGCTCGGTATTGCAAATAAAAGTTGTTGTAGCAAGACTCTAAACCAGCTGCATCATTGCCAAGTATAAACTTCCATGTATGTCTGCAAGTAGCGAAAAGAAGACATTGTTCAAGTCATAATGTGTCATATTTTACTTCTACTTTCGGCCTTGTCATTGAATGTTCAAGAATCGTACACTAGTTACAAAATATTTACAGGTTTCTAATACATTATATCATTTTAGAAGTGATTCATATAATTGTGTTGATGTGCAGATAACGATACTATTCAATTTACTTCCTTTTTCGATGCACAACTTCCATGACTTCAGACATTTTTTCTATAATTTGAAAATCGATTCTGAACATTTATGTGTAATTCATATATTTTACATGCTGTTGATATGGTGTTAATATGTTAATTCATGAATCCAATGCACAACTTCCATGACTTCAGACATTTTTTCTATAATTTGAAAATCGATTCTGAATATTTATTTGTAATTCATATATTTTGCATGCTGTTGATATGGTGTTAATATGTTAATTCATGAATCCAATGCAGTAAAACCTCATTAATACGACCACCCTTGGGCCCCTTGAACACCGGTGTTCATAGTGAGAGGGTCTTCTTATGGAGGTTGAATAAAGAGCAAAACAGTGAAAATGGACATGAAAATTGCATTCTTAATTACATATTATTGATGTTGTCTTTAAGTGAGGTTTGTCTGTATATTCTATGTGCTTGCATTATGTTGTAAATGTACTTACTAAATTGCGATATAAATAAATTTCATTCATGGGTTATCTCGTCGATATTATTCTGCATTGTTCCCTAACATACACACATTCTAGTAGCTTCTTTTTCAAATAAGATCTCATTAAAATCTTACCTCATTACTGTAATTAATTTAATTGACCATGACCGTTTATCTGGGTTGAATGGGTTGCGATTGCCTCCAACACACTCTGTCCTCCGGCGGCCTGTATAGTGTGATATTATACTTAACTTAAACAATTGTCTCACCATTGTGTCACCGGCAAATGAATGTATGGTATCCCCATACTAATTTTAAAACATGATTTGGTAAACAGAGGCCATAAATCGAGCAATTTTCATTCTTTATATCATTTTCTAGACAGTTCATGACATTTCTCGCTATCTTGCCATTTACCAATGTAACTCTATTGATGGTCGCTTATTGTGGCTTTGTCTCGATTGGTTCTTTAAAGAAATAGAATAATGCTGTTGATAATTACGTTATTGCGAAACTTTTGGGCAGTTGCAGTAAATTTTACAGACAAAAAAATGTCATTGCAAGGTAAACAACTGACGATCTCTTTATACACAATACGAAATGAGTTATCGTCCTTGAACAGCAATATCTTGTTTCTCCAGTACGCCAGCGCAGTTTGTCTTTCTGCTCTTGGTAGTAATTATGTTGCTGATCACACACATGTTCTATGTATATTTAGGATTCATTGATTACCACGTAAGCCTTTACCAAACTATTGGCATCAGTCTATCACATCATTTGAAAATACTGAGTCGCGATTTATATTTCCTTAGAGAGTGTTGTTGGGAGAATTTCACGAACTGAAATCGACATAATGTCATAAATCGTATGTAGCTCTATGCACCAGATATGACGAATTTCAAACACTTTCAGAATTCAAATAAAATTGATTTTCTTTAAGCTCTTATGAGATGCACTTCGGGGAAATGCAATATTAATGCGCTTGTATTGTTAATTAAAAAACACGTTCAAATATTGGGGATATTATAGCGAGTAATAATTTAATAAACGGACTAAAACGTTTTCCGTCTGAGACAAAGATACTGCAGCGCGTATTGTTTACACATTTGATACGATTTACATATACTCGCATAAGACAGAATATACACATATTCGAATCTAGCTACATCGTATATCAAAATTAGTAAAAAAATCATATTCAACGTATGTTTTCTCATTCTTATACAAACACCCACGCTAGCGTTGGCACATTGCGTGGCTATTGTCTGCATTATCATACCGAATATCGAATATAAAGAAGTCAGTGGTCAATTTCAATTTGGAATTAGACACACCAAAGCATCCATCGCCTCCATGTGCCAGTGAAGCGGAGCGGAGCAGAACAGAACATTTCTTTTATTACACTCACATACATATACATACAGCCTGGAGAAATAACATAAAGTTGTTCATGTATGAATGTAAATATATGTATATCCGGTACTACGTAAATTGTTCATTCATGACATTATGTTATTATGTCCGGTACAAGAGGGTGTATTTATAAGGGAAAACATAAAATAAAAACGTAACTATATATAAAACATGTCTAAAAAAATAATCACAGCAAAATATATATCCTAATTTATTTATTTGGTGGGGAGAGGGGGTAATTTAAACTTGCTGCTTCATAATAAATTTCTTCCTTCTTCAGTGGAATCGGAAGTAGCCAGAGATATTTTGAAGGCTGTTTGAAAGATGCAGCGATGAATATGAGTTAATGTAACTCTGTGTGCAATGGAAGACAAATTAATGTATCAAAACGAAGAAGGATTCAAGTGGACCAAAACTGCATGGAACAAATTATTGACGAGTCAAACCCAAAATCATACAGATATTTTTGTAATAAAATGAGTGAAAATATACACTAAATACTGGCAATTCATATGGAAAACAATTGTCTCATATCAGATATAAAAAATAAACAAACGTCACCCTCTGATTGAAATTACTAGCTAGAAAAAAGTATGTGCATACTAGATCTAGTATGTATGACTATGTCTGCATTCATTAAGAGTTACTCTTTGCATAACTGTTGTAATTCTTACAAGATACAGAGTGCAAGAAACTTTATTTGCAGCCGGTTATATATAAACAGTAAACATAAGCCATGAAGTTTTTTATCGACTAAAAACAAAGTCATAACAAATAAATAGACCAACACATGTATTGATATAACGATACACCTTACCACGTACATATAAAGCATTGTTTATATGTCCGCGACCTTACATAAAATTACACAGTTCAGTTTTTTTAAGAAATTAAATAGAGCGGAAATGCCTGCTGACATAATGAAGTAGACTATGATTTGCGAGAAGCAAAACATAAATACGTGAGCAGACATTCTCGAATATCACTTTCGCTTGTGAGTGGAGATCGGTGGGCACGTGATTGGCAATCGAGCATCGCCAGGGGAGTTAATCGATTCGGTGAATTTTTGTACGATTTGTACGGAACAAACGGATTTTATCCGCACTAAGACACAAGCGTCGATTGAGATAGATCATTTTTTTCACCATTGTTAAAAAGTAAATTATATTTTGTCCAATTTAAGTCCTTTTATCGATTAGAAAAACATACAATGTATCCAGGATGGCAGCCCATGCAGCAGAATTATATGCAGCCCCAGTTTCAAATGGTTCCATTCCAAGCCCAGACAGGATGGATGCCACATGCGATGCCCATGCAGCAAATGAATATGATGGGAATGCCACAGGTCCAGGCGATGGGAACTGGTCATATGCCGCCTCCTCCCGGTGAAGATAACCCGCCATTACCACCAGAACCTCCACCGGACGATAATGCCGAAGAAGTAATTCTTAATTGATTTTGATAGAGACTGTATCACACTTCACAGTTGTGCTGATTATTTGGTTTATCCGCAAGATTAATTTCCTTATTTGTTTGACAGTTAGATCTTCATTTATATAAGCTTGCTTATTCCTTCCGTCTGCTCGGAGTAACATTCTCCAGATCCAAATATCAATCCATTTTTTTTAAAACGAAGATTGTGAGATACATTCCAATTAAAATCACAACTAACCTGAATACTACAGAAATACCAGAATACCCGTAAATTTTACATAGAAAAATCAATACGTAAAGGCTATATTATAGTATATACTAAACCTGTAAATTAATCCATTATTTGAAGTGTTGTATCATATGATATTGTCAAAATAAAAGGCAAAGCACAGACACACACATGTACACGCAGCTTTCAGTCTATAAATAAATTATCATCACAGTAACACAAATGTGGTGTGACATCATGATTGAAGTTATGACTAGTATTGACAGCTATTAACTGAAATATTACTCAAATATATCCGAAGTGCATGTTTAAAACAGACAGTAATAAGGATTACATATGAAACTAAGTATGTCACTATGTGTTTACATAATTCGATGTCACATTCAGAAGTTTTGAACCCAGAGTTAAGTTATTCAATGGTTTTTGCTATTTTCATTCTCTCAGTGAGAGTAAAGAAGTTTACTAACATGGCGACCTTTCAAGAAACTTTCATGCGGGCGAGTCGACACAAACATTACATCTCGCATATTTCTTCCTGTGGCATCGAATTGTAAAATATTGCTAAACCAAACAACGTAGGTTGCTTAGCAACGTTACATGAACTTGATTTTTATACAAATGATGATGGTTAAGCCCAAACACATGTACATGATGATGTCATTTTATTAGTGTGTCGCTGAGTATTTACCTGGTCTCATTTATCCACCTTAATGTTTTTTTGTTTACTCAATTGTAAAAAGGATAATGCATGAATGCAACCGTAAATTACGCGGTTGTGAAATGACCGATGGGACTAAGTGTAAGCCGTCATTTAATGGATTATTTAAATATAGATCTACACTATCTTAAATTATTTTGTCAATATCATATGATACAACACTTCAACAATGGATTAATGTACAGGTTTATTATGGCCTTTATGTATTGATTTTCTATGTAAAATTTACGTGTTTTTCAGTAGTATTCCGGTATTTTGGTAAGTTGTTCCACACAGCGCTTTGATTCCACTACCGTTATATTCACACGCTGCTGTATTACCCAGTATATTTTGATATTTTACCTTACGAAATCATCGTTCGTTCCTGATACTACTGAGTTTATAATAGATGGGTATTTTCCAGTGTTAAACCAATAAAATTTGTACACAATGTATAGCCTTTCGTGTCGAAGGAAATTTTGACTATCTTAGCTAATCCGTTTTATTTATGTAAGTTTAGCATTTACAGAAGGTGGTGTCGTTCTATCATCGAGAATTGTTCCGATACGTATTACAAATAGTGTGGCGAATTTGAGTAACAAGATGCCAAGTAACGATATGAAGCATTTTAAAATATATGAACCTATGTAAATTATTTCACATTTTGACATTTTCTGGTTATGTAGGGTCTTATCAGCTTCCTATAAATATCATGTAGCACTTTCCGAAAGGTTTCTTTGTTGCTCGTATTTCCACTAATTTTAAGCTATCAAACATGATCAGCAGGGAAAATACAATTCCTGCAGCACAATTGATGCTTTCTACGACTGATTAGGGCTAGAATTTCAAAAATCATGGCCTAATTTTATAAAGATGTGCACTTGTTTCCATCAAGTGCCGATTTCACAGACCAGTCGATTAAACCTGAATTTATAATAACAGGAGGAGGTAAATATTGTTACATTGTTTTGATCGATTTTTGAAAGATTATATAATAATTTATATTATATGTTTAAGTCGGAATTAAAACCTAAGGACCCACTTGAACAACAGAAGTTGCAAGATTTAAAGAATCAAGCTGCACAGTGGCAACAGACACAACAAATTTGGGGTCAAACGGGAGCAGGTGTGTACAGTTTCAAGTATTTTGTATTGAACTTGATGATGTTTTCATTTACCCTATTCAAACATATCTGATTCAAATTTAAAGCAGGGCTAGATGTGTTGTTACCAACAGCACTGGTCTTGTTATCTTATGTCTTCTTATTTTTGCATTGCGCCTATTGTGTGTGTCTCTTATAGTATTATTTCTATAAACTATTCAGAGCTTTTTCTATTGTCAGATCTAAAACAGTAGAACTTGATCCTTATACTTTACAGATTTATTTGTCATGATGTCCATTCGAGCTTGAAGAATTGTTAGATTATAAGTACTTGTGTATAAAAAGTAATGCGCATCAATTAGATAAGATTCTTGAAATCTAGTCGGTGGTAAGATATTCATTGTGAAGTGCAACATTTCAGGAGTGGGATTCCAGACACCAGTTGATTTAATAAAGAAAGAAGAGGAAGAGTTCAATGTTCAATTTAAACAATGGAGACAACAGTATGATGATTGGAGAGAACAAAATAAATGTAAGACAATATCATCATGAAGTTTTTACCTAGGGCGACTTCTCTTTACATTGACCAAAAAAAAAAATTGTTTGACATTAACTTTTAATGAACCTGTGCTACACCAAATTAATTTTTAACAGATCCATCAGCAGGTCAGATTCATTTGGAGAAATCTGTATTATTGTCTTTATTTAATGATAAAATGTATGCATTATATGCCATATTTGTTGCAGTACATCTCTAGCTTTACTGTGCCAATCCAGGGAATCAATATATATTTGCTTACGTTGTACAGCTTTACCCCTGTATTAAGGAAACCGTAATGGATCAGATTTTGACATTCCTGTCTTATGCTCTGAAAATTGCACTTAATCATGAAGTGTCTTCAACATGCGTTGTTCAGATATTTATTTCAAATTCTGGACTTGATCTTGTAACGATTAACAAAGTTGTGAAAATTCAACCTAAAATAACATTTGTTTGAAAATATATGTTTTATTTATAACAAAGTCCATTGAAAAATCATTGTAGATAAATTTTTGTGTTGAAATTGTAATACTTCAATTTTTGTGCTTAGCACTAACAAATTCATTGTTTTTATTTGCTTAATCTTTGTATATAAAGAAACTTTTTATATGTGCTGTATAGAGACCCTGATATGTTTTGAGCTTGTCTGATTTTGAAATAACCCTATCTAAAAAATGGTTGAAATCCAAATATTAGGGTAATCCGGAAAACAGTAGCAAACGTATTTTTATTGCTCCTTATTTGGAAGTGAGTAACAGAAGAATGCCACTGTTAGTTTATTAATCAATATTTTTCAGCTCATCCAAACAAAGATCAATACAATCAGTACCTGCAGCAGTGGCAGACATATGAAAAACAAATGGAAGAAAAGAAAGCAGATATTCAGAGAAGGAAAGAAGAAGCAAAAAAACAAACGAGGGATCATGAAAAAGCTGCTGCAAAAGGGCAGCCCTTTGCTCATCAGCAGAATATGATGGGAATGGGTGGAATGCCTGGTTTTAGGGGACCTCCACCTCCTGGACACTTTGGGGGCCCTCCTCCTGGACCCAACTTCAGAGGTCCACCGCCTGGACCAAGAATGAGGCCCCCTTCAGGACCTAGGGGTCAATTTGCACCCCCTAGTATACCAACATCTGCAAGTTCTGTCACAGACTCTAATAACTCTGGAATGGGTAGGGGTCAGTCGTTCAGTGGGAGAGGAAGGGGAAGAGGTGGTCCAAATAATTTTGGACAGGGATCTGGTCCAGGGAATCAAAATGAAAAAAGTGTAGATAAAGGAGTTGAAAGTAATGAAATCAATGAGACTGACATGACTGAAGAAGCAATTGACAAGGAGTTTAATGCTCTATTAAATTCTTCAAACCCTAAAGTTAACAAATTTATGCTAAAAAAGATCAACAATGATGGGAGGCAAATGTTGTGTAAACTTGAAGTTGCTGGTAAAATATTTGTCAAGGAATATATTAATTTCAATCCAGCTCAGTTAAATAGATTAGTGAAAGTGATTAATGATATTGGAGATGAATCTGTTATGTTACTAAAAGTAGGAGGCTTAAATCCACCAATATTATTAAGAATGAAAAGTGAGGTTCTTAATGTATTAGGACAGTTTGGTGTCAATGTTCCTGACACAGGTTCAGCTGGTCTTGGTAGAGGTGGTGAAATGGACAAAGGGAGAGGAAGAGGAGAAAAAGACTTTGGTAGAGGTCGTGGTGGAGACATGGGCAGAGGTCGTGGTGAAGGCATGGACATGGGCAGAGGTCGCAGTGGAGGCATGGACATGGGCATAGGTCGCGGTGGAGGAATTGATATGGGCATAGGTCGTGGTGGAGGAATTGATATGGGCAGGGGTCGTGGTGGGGGGATGGACATGCATAGGGGTAGAGGTGGGGGGATGGACATGGGTAGGGGTCGAGGAGGGCAGCAAAGAGGAGGTTTTACAAGGGGTGGTGGTCGTGGCAATTTTCAAGGAAATACATTTGGATCATCAGAGCAGTATGAAGAATTTGATTCTCAAGAAGAGGATTATAATATCATGATGGATGAAGGTGAAAACAATGAGGGCACCAATAAACCATCTGGTCTGGACAAGAAGGGTCCTGTATCATTATTTGATTTAAAGTTTGATGAGCCACCTGCTAGTAAAAAGCCAGCAAGTGAAAAGAGCAATACTTCAGATAGTCAAAAGAAGTTTGGACAAAGGTAGGCACTTAAAATAAATAAAGTTTTGTCTGTCATTGGATATTTGTAGCTATTGCAACAGTACTAATTTTTTATTGGACATTACGAGGGATGACAAAAGTTAAACTGCATATGGATAAAGAGCCAGATAGACTTGTTATGCTTTTACCCCTAGTTATATGCTGAATCTACATAAAGTATAGAAAGTATTTATTCCTTGCATGGTTTTACTATGTGTAGATTGAACAGGGTTTTCCCTAGGATTTCTCAGCCAGGGGTCCTTGGACCTCGTGTTTGACAAAATTGGGGTCCTTGGTAAATTTGTAGGGTCCCAGATATGCAGTTTATACTTGACAACAGTTTATTTTAGGAGTCCCAGGGATGCACAGTAAGTTGAAAATGGGAGTCCCTAAAAAGAGAAGGGAGTCAGAGACTCTAGATTTTTGCGTCATGCCCGAGGCCCATGAGGTAGAAACATATCAATACACATTGTATTAGTATGTGGTTGTTTAATTGGTTTCACTTGTGTATTTTAGTAATCAGCCTAGTGGTGTTCAACAGGATGGCGGAATGATGGGTCGTGGTGGACCGAAAGGGTCAGGGCCACGACCCCTTATGTCTCATAATGTGATGAGGCCAGGAATGCGACCTCCAGGAATGATGGGACAGAGGGGAATGGGTCCTCGTGGTATGATGGGTCCAAGACCTATGGGTGGTATGAGACCATTTTTACCACCTCAACAACAAGAAAGCTTTCAGGTAGCATTGTATTATGTTATTTAAGGTTTCATTGAGATTTTAAGCTTGTCAAATCCCAGTTTCACAAATATCTCAAATTGAGATTTTCTCAAGTCCAATAATTCATTTCGCATATAATGAAAATATCGTGCTACAAGCAGTAAAACAATTAATAGCAGTGCTAGTTTGTCTAGTTGTAGTTAACATACCAGCACTTTTGATTGAATATGTATTCTTGTACTCTAAATAAAAATCCTTGAAAGTTTGAGGATAATCACAGTTTAGATCTCTAGTGGAATTGTCAGAGCCAACGTCTTTCTGTCAAGTATAGTGATTATTGTTCATCTGTCCGTCTATCTCTTTTCATTTCTAAACATTTGCCCTGAATGACATTTTTTTTAAAAACCAGTGAGCCAATGTTTCTAATCTAACAATAATGAAACTGGCATGATCCTTTATTGAAATTGCACTGTCCCAATAAATGTATGATGATGTTGTGTATTTATATAGGATAAAGAAACATTGTGGTTGTTTTCTGTCTCATAACAGATCTAAGGCTCATCCTGAGACCACAATTGATAAAGTTAATATAAAAAACAAATCTCCAAAGGGATTGCAAAACGCACTTCATACTAATATGTTTCTATTAGAAAATCTGGTTTCCATGGCAATCATAATAATGTACTTAAAATATTCAGAATTTAATATGTTTTTGAAGAATTTACATAAAGTTCAAAAGTGTATTTACCCAGGATGGTAGTTTGGTACATGTTGTCTATTACAACAATTTTATGTTAAACATTCCTTGTGTACCAACATCTCAGGATCTGTTGTTTTTTCCTGTATCCTTCATTCAATGTGGACCCGAACCTTATGGATAATGAGAGATGATTGTAGTTTACATGTCATGATATTTAAACTGTGAGATTATCTTCTCCTGGAATATTAAATGCTCATGGTGCATCTTGTCTTTTCAAATGCCTGATATTTCAAAAATATTGGAAACATTGTTATGTATTACATGAATGATTTGAGTATTGATTCATGAGTCTGTTTGTTGCCAAAATGACGAATTTTATATGCACAACTAAGCTCATACTTATGTAACATGTATCATCAGACAACCTTTCTGAACAAACACTAACATGTGGTTGCAGCTAATGTTGCTAAGAACAATGTATAAGTATTTATAATAAGAAAAAATCCTCATAATTATTTGAAACCAGTAATAATAGTTATAAAAGTTATATCCATACATATACATATGATGAAGAGTTTTGAGAATGTATTTGTTTATTGTATGTATACTTTAGGGTGAAGTTTTTGAACCTCCACCTGAAGAAGAGAAGCCTGTAGTGACATCATCTCCTTCATCATCTGTCAGTTCATCGATACCTACATCATTATCGAGTGCTACTGTAGAAGTAAAGAAAGAACCAGATGCATTCGAACAGGATTCAAATGTCGAACAGTCTCCTGTTGCCAGGGCATCAGCTGTCACCATAAAAACTGAAAATAAATTTGACGCACAGCGTCCCCCACCACCACTAATGAAACAGAAATTCGAGTTGCAAGGTAATGATGAGTTCCAGCCACAGAATGAACAAGAACAAGAGTATTATCAAGAGGAAGATTATAATGAAGGTGATTACCAAGATCAGGATGTTGCTCAGTTTGGAATGCATGATAGTCAGTTTGAAGGTGGTCAGTTTTTTAGACAAGAAGGTGGTCAGTTTCAGAAACATGATGGAGGTAATCAGTTTTCAAGGCAAGAAGGTGGACATCTTTCCAGTATGCATGATCGACAAATGGATAGAGATAGAAATCAACGTGCACCAAGGGGTATGGGTAGAGGTAGAGGTCGTGGAAGGGGTCAAGATTGGGATCTACCGGAGAATACCAACATCAGAAACCCACCTCTGGGAAGAGGATTCAGAGATCAAAATAATGGAAATAGATTTGAAAGAGATAGAAGTGAAGACAGAGGAAGATATCAGGAACCTCATGAAGCCTGGGCTGAAGAAGTAGGTGTATACTAATACTTAAGCGTTAAATTTAAAGTCGATGCCTATATTTCCTAGGCTAAGGCCATCCTTAAAAAAATGTTAGTTTGGATATCCTACCTACTGCTGAAAATGATTCCTACACCAAGAATGTTCGGAGGCGTCTGAGTGGGAAACATTTGATTTAGGACGAGTATGAATTGTTTGGACTTGCATGACTATAAAAAGCAATGAATAATAAAATAGTTACCTTCCTAGTTTCCTAGCCGCCCAACGATAAATTTTTAATGGATAGCCTAACTGAGTCAAACGGTTCATATTGGTAAAGAAACTACAAATGTACTAGTGTTTACAAAATAATGCCTCCCAACTTTCAAATACCTTAGCACAAAAGTTACCTAGATTCAAATGCTAGATGCTGTCAAATTTGGTTTTGTATATAAAATACATAGAATACCACTGTCTAAAAACAGAAATCTGTTTCTAATGACATAGTGACATTAATTCCATGATAGTCATTTTTAAGATCTGTTTTATCAACTACATCAAACTGGAGGCTAAAATGTATCATTGATGTCAGAATTTGCCCAGTAGTAGGTCTTCTTACAACTTACTTTCACTATGTAAAATTTTATGAAACTCCCATCATTGGAATCTTCATGTGACCACTGATTGCAAAAGTAGATGTAACAATAAAAACACATCTTTATTGAGAGCTAGAAGCAAAACCTTTTTACATTGCTTCTTTACTACAGTTTTGTTCCAAACTTACAATGTGTAAGAAAGATAAGCTTAGCAATCTTCTTACTATACTAGTAATCTTTTCAGACCCAGTATGAAACTGAAGGACAGTTCGGTGGTAATGAAGGACAGTTTGGTGGTCATGAAGGACACTTTGGTGGTCATGAAGGACAGTTTGGTGGTAATGAAGGACAGTTTGGTGGTAATGAAGGACAGTTTGGTGGTCATGAAGGACAGTTTGGTGGTAATGAACTTGAACAACAGCCTGAAGACAATACACAGCAGGATAATAGACCACCACCTCTTGGTAATTATACCCATAGATTAACCAATTCTAGAGTGGACTGTTCCATTTTATGCAAATGGGAGCTATACATACCTGAGTTAGATATAATGGTTCAAACAGTTCCCATCTGTATTTTAGCTGATGAGAAATTTAATGAGTGCAAGGCTGTAGTGCTTATAACTTTGAGATGTATAATGTGTACTTTACATTCTTTTCTAAAAGTTCCAGGAAGTATGCGATATCATGAAGACAGTCCAAGTGTAGAACCACCATTTAGAGAAAGGTACCGAGAAGACTACCCTCCCCCAGTCCCACCCATCGCACCAGAACTTGACAGATTTAGAGATGAGCATCTGGTAATGTCAATTTATTGTTTATTAGCTCACCTGAGCAAAAGCTCAGGGAAAGAGCAATTGTGATTGTTCACTGTCTGCCTGTCCATCCACACTTATCTTAAATTTCTTCTCCATCTAAACTAAATGATCAACTTTGACCAAAGTTCACAGAAATAATTCTTATGCGGTCCCCTCAAATAACTAGAGAGCATATTATTTAGTCCAGTCATAATTATATCTGTCTCAAAATTATGCTTGCTCTGTATCTTTTTAATTTGCAAGGGCAATGTTATCGACTAATTACAAGAAACTAAATGTATGCTCAATTTTTTTTGGGTATATATGAAAATAGTAAAATACAAAGTGACCATATTGTGAAATATCAAATGTTTTCCGTTAAAATGTCTACTTTATTTGTTAAAGTCGAAAACATATTTTCATTTAGACTAGTGTGAGTGTTTAAAGATACTTACTTCACAGTGATGCTTTAACAACATAACATTTTTCATGCCCCCGCCGTTCGAAGCATGGTAAAGGGATATTAGGTGATACCCCTGTCCGTCCGTGCAAAAATTGGTTTTGAAAGGATGAGTGGATTCCATTCATATTGGGCACTTCCACATATGATAATAAAATAGAGGTGGAGCTCAATATAGGTTACAATTCACCAATTTTTGGAGGAGTTTTGGCCCATTTTAGACATAAGCATATGATAGTATGATGGCCCTTTTGTACTTAAAAAATTAGTTTTCCAATTAATATTGATTCAAAATTATTTGGCCTTTACAAACAAAGTACATTTTTTTGTATTTGCATTCTACTGAAAAGCCCATCGTGGGGGCATCAATGTCCTATGGATGCATCTAGTTTTAATTATGAACCAAGAAGAGATTTATTTCTGTCTACGTTTGAAACGTCATTTGTGCACTTATTTATGTAAATAAAAAAGTTGATGTGTATAGTGTTTGTTGTCTTGCAGGATCGTGGTCGGGACCCTTACAGAAGAGACGATCCTTATGCCAGATACCCTTACAGAGACCCATATGTTGACAGACATGACCCCTTCTTTGAAAGAAGGGATCCATATGCGAGATATCCTCCGTATCCTAGGGACCCGTATGATCCCTATGCCAGACGACCACCATATGACGATCCTTACAGGTAACCACTTCTTCAAAGTTTTGGAGAGAAAAAGGTTAATTCAGAATGCAAATTTGGGGCTAAGCAGACCTATATCAACCACATAAACCATATAAACTAATATTTGTGGAAATATAACATGGGAAATAGTGTTATGAAATAAGTTTAAGTACTTAAATGAGTTGTACAAAAAGTTAAATTGAAAACTTTCTTTGTTTTGTATGTGCAATGTTAACAATGTGACAAATTTTAAGTTATAATAAGACAATTCTAATTTAATTGCTGTATGTCAGTACCTTTCTCTAGAAAAGGGGCCTGTGTTTTTTCCCTTGAAAAAATTATCTCGATCTCTGATGCTAGCCTTGTAAGGCCCTTATTTTGGTCTCAAAGAAATAGACATTACTGGCTGCATGGAAAATAATGGGTTGGCAGATAAAATAATCAGCAATTTATTCATTTATGGTATAATATATTTGCATTTAACTAGGCGGGGCTATGATGAAAGATTTGATCCATACAGTAGAGGAGCCCCAGCACCTGAGAGATTGGAGTTCAAACCAGCTGAAACGATAGACTATGGTCACAAGCCTACCACATCAGATAGAGGTAACTCATTAAGTTAAATTTAAATCTGTCTTGAATCAGATTGTGAACTCCCAGTTTACAATTAGATGTTTTACTACTATACTTACAATACAAACATTGTCATCTTGTTATTCATATACGTTTGATGCATAGCTATTGTTTCATTGCAGAAAATTTGTGTTTGCAATAATTGACCCATCGTGAGCATAAAATACAAGATTATTTCTGTTAAACATTTTCACCTGGGAATATAGTTGTATATTGAACCATTTCTAGCATTTATATATTTCATGTATAGCCATATTTTTTGTGTCTGGTTATATTCATCCATTCTGGATAAAGTTGGTATTATCAGAAAGAAAACATGAACAAATACTTTTCAATCTAGTAATAACTGGCTTTTGTTGTTGAATGATTTTATTGGCATAACGTACACAGTTGATCACAATGTATTACAGATGAAGGACATGTCTATCAAGCACCTGCTGTTATAGATTATGCTCATGGACAGTCATCATCAGATAAATCATTCCCAGCAAGATCAACACCATCATCATCAGCTTCAGGTATTCTTGTTTGTTAAGCTACCACAAAAGTCATATTGTTCGAATCTTAAACTATTCTGTTTGATAACAATTCAGGATCACGTTATTGTAAGTGAGTGACTATCAGTCAAATCAATTTTTCACTTAAAAGTTTGACAATCAATCTGCATGTGTTAATCACAATGACTTGCCTTTGAGATATGTGGTATAATAGAAGTGTATAACAATATTGTTTTCTATAAATGTTATACTGTCGAAATGATATTGCTTCAGGAGAGTTTGCTCCCCTTTTCAGAGTTTTCAGCCATATCTGATTATAGTTTTGTGTTAAATACATTTTACCAAAACTAAGTTGCAATAGTTCAGCGCTAAACAGTTCACCGATAAACACAAAAACTGAGACCCAATAGTTTATCCCTAAACCATTTTTAGTATAATTTAACTCTCAATTCTCTTTAGCGCTAATCCTGTTTTAGCAAGATTGAGTTAAAATAGTTTTGTACTACACCCTTAGGATGTGTATTCATTGTTATATATTGTGTACTTGCAGACACTGTGAACCGTGCTCCAGCTCCTATGGAGAGGTATGTTTGATTTTTGTACAGCTCCTGTAATCTCATTATGTCATGAGTTTATATCAAATTCTGTTGAGAAACTTCATTAAAACTGCTTCAGGTTGAAGATTATTTTTCAATTATATTTGATTATTCCTTCATATTACTGTAAATTTCTGAATGAGCTTTATGTTCTTTTTGTGGTCAGAGATATTGTGTACATTAGATGTTGGATCTTTTGATTAATGTTTGCTTGAATGTTGACTTCACCTGAACTTCGTCCAAAGTGTAGTTAACCATAATCCACTTTATAAGTTAAATTTACATGAAAATGATGTAAGGTCCCTGTGGTTTGCATAACGGACCGGCAATCCGAAGACCCGGGTTCGAATCCCAGTGGCGCCATTGACCGATTTTTCGTGTTCTTCAAAATATGATTTTATTTCAATATTTTCAGGAAGTTCCCATCTCCGTTCATCAGTAGAAATCCTCCAGGACCTCCACCAGGGCCACCCCCTGGTCCCCCTCCAGAACAAAAAGTAGAAGTTGTCAAGGTGGGTTGCACTTATGTTTATTTTTACAAAAATGGAAGCAAAATGATTTAGCAAACTAAGGTTAAGGCTGTCTAGGTCTGTGGATTGCTAGCCATGGACTGGTCCGATCCAATTTGCGAAGGGCAAGGACTTACAATCTGAACCACAATCCATCATGATTCAAAAATTAATGATGATATACTTCTTTCCTTTTTTTAACAAAAGTATCTTTAAATCAAATCATAAGTTGCTGTTGGATCTGCGTATGTGACTTTGCCGTCTTGACTGTTTTCAATGTTGCAGACAAATAATTACATGATGCTTACTATTGTTTTTAAGACCATTATTTTTGCTGTAATTTTCGCTTCTTTGTCTATTCCATTAAGAAAGCAACCAACAATAAGGCCACGCCAAATTGGAATTTTGTTAAGCGTCAACCTAAGTTCGCAAAACCTAGCTACCTATTCAAAAAAAAACTCAAACACATAACGAAAAAAAACTAATATCCTCAGATAATAAGTGATGCATAATTTTAGATATTTTAGTGAAATAAACATCATAAAAAAAAAACATTACTAAAAACGAAACAAAATGGTTTGTTTCAAAACTAGATCTATACATGGATAAATCTAATTTAAAACTGACTCGTTTTCACACAAATTGACTAGTTTTCACACAATAATCAAATTGTTGTCGGATCTCGACTAAAATTGCCGTTGTCGAATCATGGACATCGAAAATATTTGAGAATTTTTAGCTTAGAAATTATTTTTTTTTTGGCTCGAGGAGCGCAAAACATAAGCACACGCGGACGCTTAACAAAAGTCCAATACCTACTCAATCTTGAATAGTGAAATGCAAGTGCCTGACCAAGCTTTGTAATACTATGTCAATTTTAATACCTTTTGTTCTTATGAAGTATTTTACTGGTTGAATGATAAGATATTCTGAAATTAGGTAACCAGAATATGTAATTTGGAAAACATGTAGAAGTTACAGACAAAATCTGTAGCAGCTCTTAAACATTCTGTGACCGAACGACTATATTCGTAGTACTGAATAGGGCGAATAGACCATTACACATTTCGTTTTTCTAAAGTCAAATTTTAAATCCCGTTAATTATTGACAGGTCGAGGACATATTATGTACACCAGGTAGAAATAACCGACCACAACAGATTGTCGTTATTGTACGAGGATTACCAGGCTCTGGTAAAACGTATGTTAGTAAACTGATCAAGGTATGTAATGTCTGATAAAGTCTTTATATAGTGTAGCCCCGCATACGTGTCTCTGTACTCCGACTTTTACATTCACTTAATTATTTGCCTTTTTGTCAAAGATTTGAAGGCAAATCTTAGATTTGAGTGCTTGGATTTCCAATTAATATTTAATTTGTAAACATTAAAAAATTCAGCCAATTGTTATCAATGGGTAATTACATGAGATTTTCAAAATACAGGTAAGTTGTTAATTTTAACCAATATCTGCTCGCTTTATGTGCTCCTTAAAGCAGTGTCCATCAGTTGTTATTAATTTTGTATTTTTGCATCAAGAACGAGTAAAATTGGTACAATATGTGTCATAATTGTTGGGTCCAAGTTATATTCAAGCTATAGAAAGAAACAAAACGTACACACTGAATTTGGGTTCAAGTGTTTTTATCGGCAAGCTGTACTAAACTGTGTACCTAAAGGATTATTTAAAATATGGAATATTGCCATGAAGAATTTCCTGCATAGTTAGTTGACTGTAATCAATGCCTTGTAATTTATTACATGATTGTATATAGGATAAGGAAGTATCAGAAGGTGGGAAGAGTGCCAATGCTCCACGTATGCTCAGTCTGGACGACTATTTTCTCATAGAAGTTGACAGAATGGAGAAAGATCCAGATTCTGGCAAAAGAGTAAAAAAGAAGGTAAATTTTCTTATCAATAATATTATTCAGAATTGGTCATTTTTGTTAATTGATTGCCCGAATCAGCAATTAGACTTGTCCGGGACGTCAGGCTTGTGGATTTCTAAAGCCCTGAGTTTGTATTGTTGTTTGTATGGATATGTTACTGATATGATACATACTGAGTGTGATATGTAGGTATGATTGTCATATTATGGAATACCTTGTGTATCGAATGCCTTGATGTCTAATTTATCAACCTTTGTGCAAATGACCAGTAACAGAAAAATAGACACTTTAGGATTCTATCAGTTTTGTGTGATCTTTTATATTATCTCAGTACAGTTGTTTTAAAATCTGGACATCAAAAAGACCTGAGATGGAGACAGTAATTGTTGGCATTGATATCTGGTACTCAAGTACAGCGTTTGTAGAAATTATAATTTCTGTTAGGAGGACTGTTGTTTCACTAAAACAATGTTATGCAATGTAAATTATTTTGTCTGGGTTACAAGCATTTCATTGTTGACTAGGAGGAAGGTTCTTATTTCATGGTACATTTTTTTGTGGTGGAACATTTTTACAGGAATTAGAGTATGAGTATGAAGCAGAGATGGAAAGTGCATACAGACAAAGTATGCTGAAAAGTTTCAAGAAGTCAATTGACGATGGTTTCTTTCCATTTATCATTGTGGATGCAGTATTTGATAGGATCAAACACTTTGATGAATTCTGGAGCTACGCCAAGTCAAAAGGATTCCAAGTAAGATTTTTTGCTTTAGATTACAGGGAAACTTCATCTTCCATATGATTTATCGGCAGACGTCATTTTCAATATTTTTGTCATCTTTGAAAACAAAGACTGTTGATATAACACATGAATTGAAGTGTCACGGTTACATCTTTTAGTTAAGGTATTTACAGTGCATTTGAACTGTTTTTATATTGATTAACTATCAACAAAGAACACCTTTTATCCTTGGGTAATCTTAAAAATATTCTGTTTCAAATTTTGTTTTTAATAATATGTCACAACAAAGATGACTCAAGCTATCTACAATGTATACAGATTGCCACATTGCTGTTGGCAGACATATCATTACTGACATTTTATATGGATATTATCTTCAGATAGTTCCGTATTATACTGCATATTTATCCCTGAGAACATGTCCATTACAGGTGTATGTTGTAGAATTACAATGTGACGTGACTGTTTGTTCCAAGAGAAATGTTCATAGACGTACACAACGAGAGATTGAAAAGGTAAACATTTTGTTGACAGTGGTGACCTATTATACATTTAACAGACTTGGGTTTTCCACTCGCTAACAGATTAGCTCACTTTCATTTTATTACTCATAAAAAAAGCTGATTTATGTTCTGTTGGACTTACGGTGTGTGAAGTTGTTAGTATGAAGAGATAGGTATCATGACATTAAAAACTGTCTGGTGAATTTAATTTCTAAATCTCATGCAAAACTTGCTTACACGTTTATGTTAAGAGTTTAGAGAAATTGGGTACTTAGTCCAGGGATGAGAATTTTATACTTATTTCCTCTTCTGGATGTAAATTACTGTGATAAAACTTGGTGATCGTTGAAAAAAAGTGATTATGTTTTGTCACTGGGCATACTTATCACTGCAGCATGTTGATAACACTATCTTGCTTTTCTTTCACAACATACTCATTTGTTCACACTTGATCTCTTGCTTTTCTATTTATATGCCATCTGTTTGTTGTGAAGAGTTGTTAAGCTAACCTGCAACACTTGTGGAAAGTTTGAATCATAATCTTGTTATCTAAAAGAGTTTGTCTGATTAATATAAGGGTATGATAGAAGTGTTTTAACATTAAATAGAACTGGTGCTATTTTTGTTACAGTTACATAATAAATGGGAGGATACACCAGGACATTATATCAAACTGGACATAAGATCACTTCTACAGGAAGATTCCATTACAGATGTAGGTGTTTTTCCTTTTCTTGTACACTGTTTGTAAAAATAATAATACTTTGACAGTGTAGAACATTGAAACGGTACACTGTTTATATTGTGGTCTGAAAACTGTCGTCACTGTGTTTGGATGGTTTACAAAGTCTAATTCAAACTAATGTAATGCCTGATATAAGCATCAACGTGTTTGTTCACAGGAAGTGGCTACTGAGCTTGCCTAATGACTACATTGAAGATACAAGCACTGATTTGATTAAAGTTGGGACAGTTGCCATTTGCACATTCAAATGCATTGAAAGATTTATAGGCAATTTTATTCTCTGATAATTGTGAGGAGATTTCTCATTTTCTATGGGGTGACTGTCAGACAATTGTTTTGTGTTATGTTTGGTCAAAATAAGAAAATACCAGAATCACTGAAGTTTATGAGCGATGGTAATTGTAAGTTACTAATGTAGCTAATTATTTATATTTGATATGTACTGTATAATGTGTTATATATAGGTTGAAATGGAGGATACTGACAGTGCCCCACCCCCTGTAGCCCTGCCCCCTGAGAAAAAAGAAGAAGTGGAAGAAGAACCTGAGGTAAGTGTATGATAATTATATCATCTTAACAACTGTAAGTAGTATACGTTTCAACATGGATTTTAATTATTGGTATTAGAACACTGGAACTGAGATTAAAGTTAACTTGCTTTGAAAATTAGGCAAATCTGACTACATTGTATATGTAATTCCAAGTTGCTACACATTTTGCGGTAGTGTCATGGATGAATGTATCTTAAGGGATAGTTTCTCAGAATTTGATTGGAATGTTTGGAACTAGAACAAATATGTAAATGTGTGTTAAATAAAAGTCCATAAGATACCAATAAAAGAGCAGTTTTGTAGACCAAATGTTTTCAGCTGTCATGTAAGTACTTGTTTTATTCAGATTTTCAACTTAATTGTTCATACATATATTACATCTTCAGTGGTAGGGAATTATGTGATAATTTATGGCATTGTTACTTTAAGTGGAAAGTTCTTCATAATTGAGTGGATATGATATGGTGGGAGGTACTTACATCATTGAGTGGGTGGTATATTGTGGGAGGGACTTACATTAGTGGGTGGGATATGGTGGGAGGTGCTTACATCATTGAGTTGGTGGGATATGATTTGAGGTGCTTTCATCAGTGAATGGGTTGTATATTGTGGGAGATGCTTTCATCAGTGAGCAGGAAGTATATAAAAGGTGGTTCTTTCATTAGTGACTAATATCAGTAAGTGGATGGTATTTGGTGGGAGGTACTTACATCAGTGAGTGGGTGGGATATAGTGGGAGGTACTTACATCAGTGAGTGGGTGGTATGTGGTGGGAGGTACTTACATCAGTGGGTATGATATGGCGGGAGGTACTTACATCTGTGAGTGGGTGGTATGTGGTGGGAGGTACTTACATCAGTGGGTATGATATGGTGGGAGGTACTTACATCTGTGAGTGGGTGGTATGTGGTGGGAGGTACTTACATCTGTGAGTGGGTGGTATGTGGTGGGAGGTACTTACATCTGTGAGTGGGTGGTATGTGGTGGGAGGTACTTACATCTGTGAGTGGATGGTATGTGGTGGGAGGTACTTACATCTGTGAGTGGGTGGTATGTGGTGGGAGGTCCTTACATCAGTGAGTGGGTGGTATGTGGTGGGAGGTACTTACATCAGTGGGTATGATATGGTGGGAGGTACTTACATCTGTGAGTGGGTGGTATGTGGTGGGAGGTACTTACATCAGTGAGTGGGTGGTATGTGGTGGGAGGTACTTACATCAGTGGGTATGATATGGCGGGAGGTACTTACATCAGTGAGTGGGTGGTATATGGTGGGAGGTACTTACATCAGTGGGTGGGATATGGTGGGAGGTACTTACATCAGTGAGTGAGTGGTATATGGTGGGAGGTACTTACATCAGTGGGTGGTATATGGTGGGAGGTACTTACATCAGTGAGTGGATGGTATATGGTGGGAGGTACTTACATCAGTGAGTGAGTGGTATATGGTGGGAGGTACTTACATCAGTGAGTGAGTGGGATATGGTGGGAGGTACTTACATCAGTGAGTGGGTGGTATATGGTGGGAGGTACTTACATCAGTGAGTGGATGGTATATGGTGGGAGGTACTTACACCAGTGAGTGGGTGGTATATGGTGGGAGGTACTTACATCAGTGAGCGGGTGGGATATGGTGGGAGGTACTTACACCAGTGAGTGGATGGTATATGGTGGGAGGTACTTACATCAGTGAGTGGATGGGATATGGTGGGAGGTACTTACACCAGTGAGTGGGTGGTATATGGTGGGAGGTACTTTCATCAGTGAGTGGGTGGATGTATGGTGGGATGTACTTAAATCAGTAAGTGGTATATGGTGGGACGTCCTTAAATCTGTGGGCAGTATATGGTCGGTGAAACATATGCATTTCATGACTTACAGGTCATTCTTTGAAATAAGGGAGATTGTAAGTTGAAGAGAACGTATACATGTATGATGTGATTTGATTGTGGGGTATTGTGCCAAACCATCATAGGTTTTCCTTTTGGGTGGCATATTGGATACATCTAGTATGGAAGATAAGCAGCCTCAGGGAAGGTGAAATGTTGTTTGGGCCCTTTTATCATCAACTCCTAATAGAACATACATACATCAACAGTAGCTTGAGAATGTAGCAATATTATTTGCAAGTGTTATCATGTGATTATGCTAGACCCCAGTCTTTTATTGTTATGGAAAATGTTGTTTACTTTGTTTGTTCATGTATACAAACACAAATGCTAAGTTTGATGTAGCCTGAGTATTGTCTCTGTGTGACTAGGTACAGAGTTGCCAGGAAGGTGGGCATCTGATATGAAAATTACCATTTGATGAGTAACTCTCAAAAGTTGCATGAACAAAACACCAACATGACAGGAATAAATCAGTTGCCAGTAGGCTATTATTCTGTATTCGCTCCCCTGTACTGTTTATATTTATGAAGCCCCATTCACTTACACAGTGATTTACTAAAGCATTGTTGTTGGGAGGGGATTTTCTCTTGACCTTGTTATTGTCAATGGTCAGAGAAATATATACTAGTTTTGTCTTGTCCTTTTTTTTTGTATTATTTGATTTCACCCTGTTTAGGCAATGTCAGTGTTAGTTGATGAGATATGTAACATGCTGTCCCAAATGATTCATATATTGTGAGTTTGTGTTCCGTTTACACTAGGTCAGAAAATTTGAAATCATCACATGTTGGTTATTTTTTTTTAGAGTTGATCTGTTTGTATGAAAATCACCAAGTAATATCCTGTCACTTCCCATAGAAAAGAACACTTCAGGCACTGTACTGAAACTTATTTTTACAGCACATTTGTTATTGATGTGAACTGCGGGTGGTACTTTGGTGGGAGGGACATATACACAGAGTGATAAGCTCAGGTGGTACTTAAGTCTAACACAGGCTGGTTATCCAATAGGTGGGTGGGGAAACCGTCCAACTGAAAGTGATCAGTACTTTCAATACTACAAACGGTCAAATACATGCAGTACATTCTATTACATATAACACTTCATCAACATATATACCTAGATATATACCTAGAATCCTCTTAGTCCTGAAGGTCCTGAAAGGTTCATTACAATTTTACCCTCTCATTCACCCGCTCAACAGAATATATGATTAGGTTTGATTTTGTTGTTCACTATTAAGCAAAAGTAAAATTGTAGAAAAAAGGAGCCGAGGAATATATGTGGAAAGTATTGTGTGAGCGTCCCATAAACTATGACAAACTTATAATTGATGACCCAATTTTAGTACTAAAGTACTAACGTAACGCCATGATATAACCTCGATATCGTATCTTTGTGTAAGTCGTCAATGTAAGTATAGTCAGTTTAATCAGATTTCGCAATTTGTTTACTTTGTGTCTTGTGTTATTTCTGAATTGTAATAAAAACAGTTGGAGTATTGTTTGTGCCCGATTTAACTTTGTGTATATTTGTATTGCAGCATTTTAAAAAGAGCAAATGGGAATTAGATTTGTCAGAGGGGAATCTGGGTAGGTATCTTTCATGTATAACTCTATAAGATGTCTATTTATGTTGTAATGATACTGATATATGATGTACTGATATATATATATTGTATGTTGCTTGTAGAAACTATAAGTGTGCAGTGACGATAGAATCAAAACATATATAGTCTGATTGATTGTCAAACTTGTTTTAACCAACCTTTCGTGTATGGTTACTTTAGAAATTTCAACAGCACTGAATGCTTTCCTTGTTTATGATTTAATACATATTTTTATACTGTAGTCTATTCTCAAGTATGAACAAACAGTATTGTGAATATTTTAATACATAGTTGCTACTGTTTTTACAAGACCTGGCTAGGTCGGGCATTTGAATAATCAGTGTAAAATATCCTTATTTGTTGTTGTTATTGTCACTGCTTGTAGGCTGTATTGAATATGTATATGATTATATGATATGATTAAGCATGGCTTCTATTCAAACATTGCATGTTTTGTCTTGGTGATGTTTATTGGGTGCTACATATAATATTGAACTCCTGCGATGTGTAGGTACGATGTATTGGTTAATAATAGTTGTCATTGTAAGCACTTGTGTTGTTGTTTTAAATGTATTTTCATCGGGTAATCTGTCTTTGAAACAGTGTCTCAGGGGGCTTTGTGGTTGTATTTTGAAAAGAATTTTATATTGAAATTGTTTTTTTGATATGAATTATAGCAGAATTGAAGTTCTGAGGTTAAGTTGTGTAGATTTTGATGTTGTATTTGATGCTTAGTTTGAAAAAAATGGTGTCTTAACTTGGTCTCGATAGGTTGGAATTGTTTCATTGAAGTGTGTGATAGTCTAAGTCTAATCATGACAAGGTCCCTCTGAAATACTGATACTTGACGCAAATAGAAGTCTTTACCAGACTACAATTCTATTATCTTAGTATTTATTGTTAAAAATTGATCATTCGCTTTTGAGATAACATTGCATTTGTGTTAGGTGGTGTATTACTACTTGTATGAATACAACAGTCACCTGGCTATATATATCATTGTCATGCCAGACTGAAAGCCATAAGACTTAGCCTAAGTCTTATTTCCTGTAATTGAATAATCATGTTACTGTTGTGAAAATGTTGGCTGTTGTGATTGTTGTTGAGGTTTTGTACTCAGTTAAGCGTTATCTGTGGGGAGTGGTAATGTTTCTGAAATATGGTCAGCCACTGAACCCAGAGGTTGTTGGTTTGAACCTCAAAGCTCGTTACCACACCTCATAATGCACCTGTTCAGGTTCCTCCAGAAAGCAGACTTGAAAGTGATTCAAATAAATAGAATATCTTCATCCTAATCAAGCTAAAATAAATTGGTATATTTGTATGTTATCTGTATACAGTATAACAGTGTTTGAGATTCACCCTGGTTACATAACTCTCTTGTCAGTGCTTTGAGTTCTTGTCAGTAAAACCGTATTGTATGATACAATCTTAGAAATATTTTCTGAACTAGGATTTTTGGGACAGGGCTAGCTAATCATGAATATGTGTGCATATACGTGTGACATCATTACATGTTTCAAAATTTATTGTATATAATCCACAGATAAATTGGACGGTTTGGTTCATCAGAAGAAACATGCAGTACAATCATCAAAGGCTTCGATGGATGAGTTCTTACAAGTAGCTGATGAATACTTTGCCAAACAAATACAAGAACCTGGCAAGAAAAGGGTAAGGAATGTTTTGAGTTTTTTTGTAGATATTGTTATCATAGTTAAACCTCAGGTAGCAGGTGATATACTCCAGATATACAAAAGTTGTGTATTTATGTAATACAAAATAGTCTATAATTAGATTTTAGATGATTTATGTATCATTACATTGGTTTAATACTGTACTTACTTACAGTTCAAATAGATGTTACAGTATGCGACTATAAACTTCTATATAGCTCATAAACTTTACTCATTTGTATCTTTATATTTAAGATTACATTCATTTTAATCTGCTACATAATTACATTGAAGGTGAGATGGGCTGACCTTGAAGAACGTAAGGAATCGGCTTATCGTCGTGATCTAGGATTTGTCGTCGGTCAAACCCAGCAGGATTGGCAGAGAATCACTGACCCTCATTATGCCGAGAGGCAGTTAAATCGTACAAAATACATCTGAGTTCAATACACCTCTATTTTACTTACACCAGGTAGGTCAGTACTTTTATAGATTTATCAAATATAAATAAAGTGATGTTTGTCTGTTTGTATCATTCCCCTGGGCCTGTTGAGCTCCCCAGACCCAACATGGGTTTTGGTTATTATCTGGTAAGTAATTATCCCTGAGGTTCTGTTATTCAGGTAAGTGTGTTTTATTTATACCACTGTATTATACTGTATGAGGCATGTATAGTTATGTCATTTACAAAGAAGCTACACATATCGATAGCTACCAATATACAGCTTCATTTATTGAGCTACTCCAAGACTCTTTATGTTGGTAGTAGAAAAAAACAAGTAGACTATGCCATATTTTACATAGTGCATGCTAGTATATAATGTTTGTGCCCCAAACTAAACTGCAGTATTCACATATGAAATTTGTTTAGGACGTAAAATTTTTATTAGTTCTGATTCATGCTTTCCACCGTATTCATAGACACCTGTAATTACCTGTATTCTTGCTTTACTTGGTTCACTAAGAATTATCCGTTCATACATATTCCATTTAGTTTTGATTTGAGTTTATTGTAGTCATTTTCATTCCAAATGTGATAGGTGTATTGAAATTTATTACTGTCTGTGACAGATATCAGGCCTATTTAAACATTTGCCATACTGAAGAAGAGTATAATTATTTATTGGCATTGCCTTTGTGATCTGTTATTCATAGACCACACCTCCCTCTTACCTGTCCAATCAGCGACCCCCATGGCCGAGACATATTTGTAGAGACAACTCCAATATGATTGTCAAGATCTAATTGTGGCTATTTGTATGTATTATATCCATATCATTGTGTCCATGTATCATGTACCACCATACCACTGGCTGTGTACTCAGTGTATACATATGCCAATTGTCTATGATGGTGTAGATTCATTAATTTATATATTACTTAGCAAAGATTTTGCTCTAAACTAGTGTAAGTTCTGGTACAAAAAATTGATAACCGTTTCATTCCAATCCCTCAACATGTGGTCACAAGGAATTTTATTTTCTGTTTAGGTATAATTTTATAGACAAATCAACATTCATCAAGAACAGTAATTTTGCTGTAAATAGTCAAGTCTTGATATGAGAGTTAGCTCCCTTTGATAGGATTTTCAGTGGAGTTTGATTATTGCTGTGTTGAAAGCTCTCTTCATAAAATATAGATCTATGCTAATAATGTTCAAGTAATATCTGTTGCTCAGAAGTTATGTGACCTGTTTCTTTCCTTAACTGAAAGGACAAAAGTAGAATTAGTGTGCTATCTATTATTTGGTGTTTCCTCTGCACTTCCAACATGATTTACACTTTATGAACACATCCTGCTGTACGTTATACAAGGTTCTTTGTGTGGTAGTTCTGTGAGGTATGCTTGTTGTACTCCTGTAATGTTTTGTGTTTTTATTTTCTTGAAATTATATTTGTCTTTGCATCTGTAGATAAATATTACATTGCTGTGTAAATGTATCATCGCCCCAGTTTATACAATGTTCACTTTCATATTGTTTAAACTATCAGCATGAGAGAGACGTTTGTTGTCTATGTAACTTTGAGAGGTACAAAATCACTTAAAGAAAGATTTAAATGGAAACTGAAAAATCATATACAGTATAATTGGATATGTTATTTAGCCAAATGTTTGCAAACAGATCTGTTGAGACATTTCGCAAGTGGAAATGTTTGTGAATCACTGAAATGAGTTTTCTTACATTTATAGTCAGGTTTATTAGAAATATACTTCTGTGAACAATTAAATTTATGCTGGCTGCTATTTTCGTGCTTTTTGACTTTACAAAATTCCCAAACATTTCCAAGTCACGAACATTACCACTTTTACAGTTCATGTTTTTATTGGTAGACATATTTTAGGTACCTTATTGGGTATGACCCTACTGGAGTTAGAGTTTACCATTGTGCTTCAGTATGATCATTATCAATTATTGTCAAGATTTCACAAATGTATGGACATAAACACTTAAAATATACCACCATATTGAAATGTGGTTTTGTGTCCATTTGTGATGGAAAAACGATTTTAATTGATGCAATACAGGCATTTTGTCTGATCTAAACGTTTTACTTGGGAAACCAAGAATAATTCTCTGAAGTTGTTATAAATGTGGCTGATTAAAGAAAAAAATCAGTGAATTTATCTACAAAGAATACTTGGATAAAGGCGTAATCAAAGCCAATGTCGGGAGATTGTTGGAATGGTGGGCGCCAGCATGTGTAATGCCGCAATTGCACGACATTTCTGGTGTTTTCGCTTAACTGTTAATGATCACAAGATACAGGCACAATGCCCAAGTAGTAGTAAGGATAGAGTTTTGACACTACACCAGGACATCATTTTTAAGGACACTATGGTGTTATTTTAAGGACTCTAGGATGTTATTTTAAGGACACTAGGATGTTATTTTGAGGACTCTAGGATGTTATTTTGAGGACTCTAGGATGTTATTTTGAGGACTCTATGATGTTATTTAAAGGACCTAGGATGTTATTTTAAGGACACTATTATGCTATTTTAAGGACACTATGGTGTTATTTTAAGGACACTAGGATGATATTTTAAGGATACTATGGTGTTATTTTAAGGACACTAGGATGTTATTTTAAGGACACTATGATGTTATTTTAAGGACACTATGGTGTTATTTTAAGGACACTAGGATGTTATTTTAAGGACACTGGTGTTATTTTACGGACTCTATGATGTTATTTTAAGGACTCTATGGTGTTATTTTAAGTACTCTATGATGTTAAGGACACTGATGTTATTTTAAGGACTCTATGATGTTAAGGACACTGTGGTGTTATTTTAAGGACTCTATGATGTTAAGGACATTGTGGTGTTATTTTAACGACTCTATGATGTTATTTTAAGGACTCTATGATGTTAAGGACACTGTGATGTTATTTTAAGGACTCTAGGATGTTAAGGACACTGTGGTGTTATTTTAAGGACACTATGGTGTTATTTAAAAGACACTAAGGTGTTATTTTAAGGACACTAGGAAATCATGTTAAGGACATCCTTTCTGTAAAACAGGTAAAACCTACATCAGCAACTGTTATACAATTGGCTCGCATGTTTTAGTATCCTGGTGAACAATATTGAAAATATTGAATGTTATCATGAAATCATGTTCAATTGTGCTGATTTCAAGTGTTGAAAATTCATTTTCAAATAGCAAGAGTTTGTCATTCTTCAAGTGTACATTAACACTCTTGCCATGTGTATTTAAACAAACTTTTTATTTAGTAAGCCAAGTAATGCCTTACCTCATTCATCTAGAGTTTACTCTTGATGTGTATTAGCAATGTAGAAAAAATGCCCAGACTTGCTGCCTTCATGTCCCATAAAAATGCAGCAAATTTCCTCTTCATTTTATTTTAATGGATTTATTATGTCCATTCTGCTGGTTCATTTCTCCATATATATCAACAGTTGATAAAACGAGCTAACAGATATATGCACTATCATGTTTTGTTGTGATACATAGCCTTGAAATAAGTGTTCTTATGTTATGATATAGCCTGTTCGTCTAAGTCTATTTTGTTCCTAACTAATTTTTTATTGGGAGTTTTCTTATTTAAAAGCCCTTCTGTCTACAAGGCCATGTTTTAAAGAGATAGCAATCTGCATTCAGTCAGTATCAAATTAGACACTTTATCATTTGTGGAGATATGCTTTGAAGTGTAGCAGATTTCCTACTTATATTCAGCAATATTTATTCACATGTTGACAAGCTCGGTGTGCCTGTACCTATTGATGTAGTCTGTCTTTTAGACCTATCAGTTTTCTTAACTTTGCTGTTTATGTAGCGTACCACATTATGTAATGATTGATGTAGACAAGAGATCTGAATGGGGAATCAAGTCATTTTAAGAGATACAATCCATACGGCCCTCTATAAATCTAAATTCAAACCTTCCCCTGGTTAAATGTTAGATTGTATTTTGTACTAATTGCAAACAGCAAGGAGCCAGACATCTGGTTGCTCCTACAACGAGGCTTTGGCATCAAACTATGGTAACTGCTTCCTCACCAATACTGAAGTAGAATTGTTTGGCACTAAACTCTTCATATGTAGCCTCAGAATTCAAAATATTGGCATGCATGTTGGTGTATTCATAAAACTCCAAACTGGATTGTGCTTCTGGGATCTTTGTCCTAACTTACCAAATTAGATGACATAGTATTACTGTATAAGTGATGCAGTTTGCGATGTGGAAATGATTGAGAATTTCACAAATTCTAGTCATGAAATAATCAGCCAGTGTAAATGATCTCCATTCGGTACAGTTTATATAAATTGCTTGATCAATTTAAAAAAATAAAAATACTCATTTCAATATATCCGCAATTTTCAAACCTTTTTACTTGCAAAACCTCTGAAATTGCCAATTTGCAAACGTTTTGCTCTTTATTCTCTTACATGGTACTTATCTCTTAATCTTATGTTCCTTCAGTTAGATGCTAAATTTCAGAAAGTCATTTAAGGATAATATCATCAGACCATTGGACGTGAATGTTCAAAAACATTGGTTGATTTCTTTCACTTAGCTTTGTTCATTGGTTACACTAATATATCCTTCTAACATTTACATTCAGGCTATGTATAGTAAGCCACATCTTTTCCATCAATTTGGCCATTAGCACAAGATATCTCAAATTCACAAGCTGCCAATCAATTCTAGATTAACTCTTGGTGTTATTGTTTTATTGCTCTGTAATAAACACATAATAATGCAGGTGTTACAATTAATATGAACTGGTATTATAGCTGTGTATCATAATTGAAGAATTTTATCAAAATTGGTACTCGTAGCCAAATGAGTGTGGTGTTATTTGGTAACTGTTAAGTTTATGTTTGAAATGACTACTAATGAAGTATCTATTTGAATAAAGCATGGTTAAGATAACATCCTGTAAGTGGTCTATGCGAGTGTCTGCATTGCAATACATTGGTTACATCCACCTATCATATGTTATGTTCTTAGTGTTGGTGCTTTTATTTCAGCAAAATATTTTCCTAAAATATTGCTGAGATTTGGTGTACATACAAATGTGTGATTGTGGTTGATTTGATGTGCACCCATCTTCATTCACCTGTACACCAGATCAATCAGTAGTGTATGTATTTGGTAATTATCATCAAAACATTCGGAGACTGTTTTTCATTGTCATACTGTCCATCCACCACAATATCAGTCCACTCTATATCATTTTACCCCTGCCCCCCAGAAAGATTTTCAAAGAACTTGGCACAAATATTTGCCATCATGGAACCAAGTGTAGAAGCAACTTACCATGATAGTTTAAGGTCCAGGCCTGGCTTTCACATTGCCAACTGTGTATGATGTACACGAGTCACAACAGCTTTGTTGACATCAATGCTGACAGGTTCATACGAAGAAGCGATGTATGTACTACAGGACTACACAGGCTTATGTCAGGAGTGAATTACAGACCTGGTACAAGCAAACTTCCTGTTAGAATGGAGTCTTTTTCCAGCCAGCAGTTTCTGCTCAGTCCTCGGATGCCTCAGGTAACTTCTAGTTGAGAAGACTGAATCATCAGACATGACACTTCTGAGATACTGTGCACTGCTACCTCCTCTTGTTTTTGTTGAAAAATCTACGGTGTATCAGGAGCCCAGCTCGGTATACGGAAGAAATTCTTGAAATTTCTCTTGAGTCAAGTATTTCATTTACTGGATAGTGAAAATCATGGAACCCACTCCCTTGTCATTGATAGCATGGCTAGTATTGTCCATATCTAGTTTACATGCCAGCTCTTTGGATTTTCTACAGTTTATATCAAATTGGCAGTTTTTAAAGTGAGACATATGTTTGTGTGTGGAATAGAAACAGTTAGTTAAAGCTTCAGATATTGAACCCCATTGTTCCAGAGGTATACAGCTCTAAAAACTGTATTTATATAGAAGTATGTCCATTCCATCGAGTTTAGAAAAAAAACATGACCAATTCAGAAAGTGGCAAATAGGCATTCAGCAGTGTGAACGTTTCATTATTACATCCCCCGTAAATAATGATTTATGCTTTAGTGGTTGTTTTTTTATTTATAAGAAACTTAGATGGTGAGTAACTTTGTAATAAATCAGTGAAGAATGTTTACAAGTACTTGTCATGTCAGAGGTTATCTGTGATGTAAGGTATACCTTCGTACCCATTTTCTGCCCACCCATGATATAGAGAAACTGTCTCACTGCTCACTGTTGATGTTATATGTAACACTTGATATAAGCTGTCTGTTATGTAGAAAGGCATATTGTGTGCTATTTATGAGATTTTCATGGGAGATAACTTCCTAGAAAGACATGAAATATATGTTTCTGGTACAGTAGACACCCTGATTAGATGTAATTTTGTTTATTACCGTTTGACCTGTTAGATAAAGATGCAATTTTAGTCATTTATCATTGAAGATTTATAGTTATATAGGGTTATAGCGTTTTTTATGTTTAACAGATTACCGGGTATTCTGTGTGCATTGTGTACTGTGACTGAAGAATTTCTCATATCTGAATGCAAGAATTTTAAGTGTCAGTGTCTTTTATATTCATGATATGCGCATGCATTTATGAATGGTTCTATGTTGTTACGTTCATGTGAATTGCATATGTATTATATGGGAAATGGGTGGGATATTTTGCACTGTTTATGCACGAAAATACTTTTTCACTGCAATTGTAACATTGACATCGGAATTGCTTTGTATGTTTATCAGAAAATATAATTGTTGCATTAATTTTAGTAAATAAATGCAGAGCAGGAAAGTAGTTATATTTACTACACATATTTTTCGGCGAAGCTGTATAATATGGATTTTGGACCAACCGAATGTTGTATAAGAAGCGGGTTGTTCGAATATGCAACAAATTAGGTGATTTGATTGCTTCATATTTTAAGCGTAGAGGCACCAAACTGGGTGTCTTGAAAAAGATAATTTACGTTTAACCAAGGCATTGTTAAAAATTAATGCAAGAAGAAATGTATGAAGCAGATGATGTATGTAAGTTTTTCTACCAAATCTCATAGTTTCTGGTAATTTGTCGTTGAAAGATACTTCTTTTCCTGTAGCGTACCCCTCTGGCAAAATCAGAGCTCCAAAATAGGGTGTTTGAACTAATCTTGATAGATTATTGCGCAAAATGCTATTTTTCAATTTATAGCAGTGTGTGTCTTTTGACTACATGTATATACAACAATAATGTTATAAAGCAATAAATAACATTTCGTTTGTCAAATTTCTGAAGACAGTCAATGTTAAAGAAAAACTGAACAAATTATGCGAGAACTATCCCGTTTAACATACTGCAAGACATTATCCCATTATTCCATCTTTTTTTAAAGATTTTTCTTGTTTATTAAGACATTGGTAATTATGTTCTATGTACTTGAAGGAGTGAGTGAGTTACCTACTATACCTGGCATTGCTATTGTAATGTATCTTGTTTATCTCCAAACATACAATGTATTTATAAATCATACCATTATATTACCATTTACCATCTTAGCTACTCTTCCAATCCAAGCATCTGTTGGTAGAGTGCTCAACTTTCCTTCTGGACTTTGAGTAAAAAAATGGAGGGCGGGGGGGGGGGGTAAAGTACATTCTATGGGAAAGCTTGACTGAATTATACATCTGAAGTCATTTGCTTTCAGTCTGTGGTTCATGTTAGGAACTTGTCAGATGGTTGTGGAATGACATGATGATACTTGTTAGATACCCTGAACATTTGTTAGTTTTTACTTGCACTGCATATTGCTGGTATACTGTTGTAAATACAATTTAATTGTACATACATTTTTTGATAAAGCTATTTTTTTATTGCTTCGTTTTAAGTTTGGTTTATATTCCATAATTAAATTGTTGACATAGTCTACATGTACTGTATATATGGAATCACCAATGTTATAGTTAATTGCCACAAAATGAAATAAACAAACTTAGTGCAGTATAGCCCTTATCCATGTTAGAAAATATCTTTCGTGTTAGTCACTACCGGTGTTCAAAGTTGAATTGACAAGCCCTTTATTTGTTTTAACCCTGTCCAGTTTAATTCATTTATAAACATTTTTATACTTCCAGTATAACCAGATGCCAGTTAATTGAACTTTTGAAAGAAAGAATTTCTTTATAGCCCTGAAAAATGTTCCATTTTATGTTGTTAATTAAGTTGGTTATTCAATTAGTCTGGATAATTTTGTGTATTTGTTAAACTGTGAGATGTTTTAAGTCTCTATATTGTATACAATTTACCTTCATGGACTGGGGTGGTGATTATCACTTGATACTCTCAAACAAATTGGCATAGTAATCTGTTTAAAACAGTGGTTGATTTATTTGTTCTGTGAAAGCTTGTTTAATCTGGAATATAGGAAACAGACAAATAATGTTGATATCATGTAGCAATCAGCAAGCAATTTATAGTCTGGTTTGATACTGAAAAAATGATAGATCATGTGTAATTATCTGTAGAATATTTCTTCTTCTCTATAACCAAGTAGACATTTTAGTTCCTTGTAATACATCGAAATTCTCACAAACTCTTCTGGCTTTGATTCTGAGAACTTAGCTAAAGTAAAGGTGGGTGGGGAACAATTATGATCTCTTGAATACCAAGCACTGGTTTAGCAAATTTAAGTAATGTGTTGTTATTCTGATACAAGAGAGAATAAGTTGCTACAAGGAATGCCACATACAAGATAAAAGTTTCAAGGTCTTGAGAATATGTGCCTTTTCTGTAGTTACTCTTTTTGCAGAATGATATACTTTCGTTTTTTACCTATGGAGAATAAAATAATATATTGGGCTCCTATTTATACCAGGTGGGTTATAAAGTTTATAATAAACCAAATTATCTCCTATTTCAGGGTATTGTTTTTATTTCAGGTGTTGATTACAATTTTGTTATGCAAAAACCTGACCATATATCCCTTTTTATGTTGTTATCTTGTTTCTAATGCAGATTTATCTATCTTATATCTATAATGATTCTCATGTGTGGCATTTTATATCTGTAATTTTATTGCTAACTGAATGAATGTAAGTGAGCTTTCCTCCCTGAAATACACGGTGATAATGGGTCCTGATTTGTGTCTAGCAGGTGTTCAATTAATGAGCCATTACCACACATAGACAATGATTGTGTCATGGAATTGTTTATCTGTGGTGTAAACTAGACCTATAGATACACATACTCAAACAATTAAGTTAATAAAAGCCCCATTGTTTCATGTTTTAATTGATTTTATCTTTATTACATTATGTTCTGTTTAGTTATGTGAGCTGCGTGGGTGACACCCTCATTAAAGCTTGATTAGTTGTCCAGGAACACACTGACAATTTCTTGTTTTCTGACACAGACCACCCTGAAACTGTAAATATTGTATTATCATGTACTCTGTCTATGTCTCCAATATAATGTTATAATGTTTGTTGATTTAACAGTCAAATAATTAGTATAACTTGTACAAAGACCTGTGGATTTCTACCAGTGCTCACATTTGTTGAGTGTTTAGAACATTTGTGTTGTTTGTTTATACAAGGGACAAAGTTATTTCTATGCTAAGTAAAGAGTTGGCCCTTTTTTCTAGAATTATAAATTTACTGTTTTATCCCCTACGCTGTATTTGTGTTTCTGTACATTTACCATGATTTGACTTATTGTATTACATGTTGCATAGCATTGCCGGTTTTCTATGGATCTGTATTATATGTTAGTAACTCTCATATTTGAATAATTTTGTGTACATACTATTGCATTAGATTATATAAACAAACCCCTTCTTCTGTGAGTACTGTATGAACAGTATGTAAAGTATTCACCACTACATGTCCTTACTGCGGAGGATTTACAGGGTGGCCATTTTGTGTGTAGGGAAAGTTAGTGGTTGCCATTGGTTCCTTACAAACTTGCCATTCCAAACCAAGTTCCAGCAAGCCCTAAGTTGTAGTATTAGTAATTTGCAAAAGAATGGTTTGACATAAGCTGCCTGCATTTTAAAGTGCACATTCAACATTGTTTTGTATATGGTATGTTTATGAGGTGTTATTATCTTTTCCAATGTGTTAAAGAAAAGATTTGCTGTCAAATGGTTTGTATGGTGTTTTGCCTTGCCTCCATTCCATGTGAATTCACATGTTGATTGTATAATAGACCATACAATGTGTAGAACTAGAGCACCATTTTGTCAGCTTGTGACACTAATCCCATAGACACTGATCAGTGCATCAGATGCCAAGTTGATTCTAAAATAATTTACATGAAATTGACCATTAGTAAATACTTGTTTGATTTTTGTTTGTGCTCCCCAAGATATCCCCCCCCCCCATGAATGTTGTGGGCACATAGATGTACATCTGGACCATTATCTTTCTTGAAATGGGGGTGGGGCTGGGCAATTTTTCATCGTATTATTTCTCAGTTTCTGATAGTAAGCTTGTGAGATCACCTGTTGTTTTTATGAAGTTAACAGCATGAAAAATAGTGGGAAGAATGGAAGTATGGATGATGATTAATTAATTGATGTATTATGTCTTAATTAAATCAAGTTAACATTACAAATATTTTCATCTTTGTTATGCATGACGTCAGTTTTCAGGACTAAGATATGAATTGTTGCAGAATAAAAATACAATGTAATATGTATTCTAACTGCAGTGTTTCCCAATAAAATGGCCCTTTCTTGAACAAGTACCTCTCTTCCATAACACTATTAATTGTTCTTGTAGTAAAATTTGCTATCAATTTATCCTCTCTAGAGCAACAACTTCTCCATAGCAGCTAACATGTGAGTATTTGAAAGAGTGTTGATTTGGAGATGTTGGATTGCACACTGGGTCATGGTCATAATGATATGTATTGATGAAAACATGTAAATAAATTTGAAACAAAAATGTTATATTGTTTTGTCTTGTATTTTCAGAATGGTCCCATGTGGAAGTTCACCAGCTACAGAATGATGCTCTCAACTGGGTGTATGGTGGTGCTTATACATGTATCAGTGTATTAATGACATGACATGCAAATTTTGTGCTGACCAGTACTTTGTTGTGGAGGCATTGCCTTGAACTGTCAGTTGTAATTACTCGTGTTTTAATGAACTCCCAACAGAAATGAGATTTCTTAAGAATCGGAAATATGGCCTCATTTGCGAACAAGGAGAATTTTATTTACCTGTTTTAAACGCTCTTGATGAAAGCATTCAGTAATGTTTTCATCCATTTAAGTTGTGTTTTGTGCAATCAAGTTTCAAATGTGTTTGTTGTGCACTTTTTATTGGCATATCTAATTAACAAATGATACTCTATTACATATGTGCTTGTTTGATCAATTTTTACTTTAAGGATCTGGATATACCATCCTTTAATTTGGTTCTAAGAACGGTCAGATATTTCTATAAATTTATTGTCAAAGTAGGTGTTTCTGTTTGTCAATTAAGTGGGTATGATTTGACTTGTATATCCTGTAACATTAATTAAGATTGGAAGAATGTGTTTTAAAAGTAAAGACATGGTGTACTTTCTTACCTATACTTTGGTTTGCACATAAATATATAACAACTTACTGGTTGTGAGTAATTTGAGTGGAAAGATGATCTGCAGTTGGTGTTACATTGTATTATAAACTGTTGGTGTTACATTGTATTATAAACTGAAAAAACTGGTCTATATGTACCATTATATATGCTACCATTTTATTGAATCAAATTCTGTATTCATGAATTTTTATTCTGTTTCTTCATAAATTATATACTTGTGTGCATTGACATTCAGTTGGAGGGGCCTCAGTGGCTGAGTGGTTCCCTAACTTTAAATCACTTCCCCATCACTGCTGTATGTTTGATTGGTGCAAATGTAAAATTTGTATGTGAGGAAGTTATCCAGCTGGCTTACGGAAGGTCAGTGATTCTACCATGTGCCAGCTGGGCTCCCAAATAAAGCTTGAACGGGCACCTTGGATCTATGACCTTGGCTGTTTATGTGATTTAAAGACTGAAACAAAATAAATACATTCAGTTGATTAAATAGTGATGATCAAAATGGATCACAGAAAATAATAAGAATAATAGAATGGTTGCTGCTTACTATTTTTGTATCAAATCTTTTTGCACTTTTATAAATGTATATTTAATGTTAAATGACTAAAATCATGGGATAATTGCCTGTATGTTTGGTTATTTTAGGAACTATGCGGGGAGACCATGTTATAAATGTGGCTTGCCCTTACTATTGGTTCTCACTTTTAATATTGTTGATGTGTCTGCATCTTTGTCAACTGGTTTTATGCTCAGTTTGTTTGTAGTAATTTGAATGAAGGTTGTGTGGTTGTGTGAGTGTTTTTAATGAATTGCACCAATACTGATGTTGTGTAGTAAAGTGGTTTAATAAACTGTAATTAAAGTCTTTATGTAGTACTCTCATTTCTTTTGCTCAAATGTTGGAAATGTTGAACCATATACAATGGTTAGCAGCAGCATTCCAACTGGTAGTAGCCCTTGTAGACATTGACAATGATCAGTTCATACCATTATAATGTAATGAATACTAGAATTTTATTTGTGTATGAGATAGATATTGTATTTTGTATTCATTAATTCCTGTCATCCATTATAAGTCACTGGAAGCTTGCATTTATGTAACTTTCGTCTAGGTACCGGTATACACTATTTTCTATTGCTTTCAGTACACTTTAATGAATATTTATCTGTCACATAGGTACTGGTATACACTCTTTTCTATTCCTTTCAGTACAATTTAATGAATATTTATCTGTCACATATGTACTGGTATACATTATTTTCAATTTCTTCATTACAAGTTAATGAATATTTCTGTAACCGTTGCATAGGTACTGGTGTACACGATACTCTTTTCCTTGCGAAGCAATAAATATTTATGTGACTGTCACATAGGTACCAGTTCCTTCTATCACAATTTAATGAGTTGTAGTATTTTATTTGACCGTCACTTAGGTTTCTCTACTTTCTTTTGTTGTCCCTTCCGCTACAATATAAGTAGTAGATACATTTCAATGTCATTTAGTTTGCAACTTTGTGCTATGCATGTTAATTGACTGTCATTATACTGATGGGTGGTCATATATTAATGGAATCCCAAATTCATCAAGAAGACATGTATCCAATACACATATTAAACCATTTACTATTGGGTACTTGTGTAATGCATGGACTAAATGTCCGGTGGAATATACAAAATTTAAAAGGTGTAAACGTTACAAAACTCGTTCAAGAAAACAGCCATTTTGTTTGTGATTTCCACAGTTCAAAAACGTGTTAAATACATGCATCCTTTAACAAAATACAATGTGACAGGAAATGCATGTAGCTTAGACACTATTCGCTCGTGTTGTTATTGTTGTTCATGTTTACAAATCTATCATTTTAGTCTAGTAGTATACCTTGCCTGAACTAGTCAATGAACAAAAACTAGTCGAGGTCTGCGATGTCTTGCCGTACCAACCATGGATCTAGTCGGTGGAAATTTTTTAAATGCAGTTTGTGATTTCTATGACCAAGTATTCAGTTGCTGATTTCGACATCACAGAATCATGGACGAACTTGTTTCGTGTGAGATGGAAGAAGAGTGGTATGCAGTTGGAAGATTTTAAGCTTGAATCACGTTGAAAGACTTCTTCATACATGGCAGGGATGGCTATTGAGCTGATTTGTACCTGGGTATTTCAAACCAGATTTTGCATGACGCTGTTTGCATCAACACTGGTCTCAGCAGCTGCGGCTTCGAGAAGTCTGACAATATGTTTGGACTGAAATGGTAGTACTCAGTATTGGATAGGGATGCATGTGATGACGTCAGTGTGAACCCAGGGCGCATAACTAAAGCTGTTTAAAAACAAAGAATAATCAGGACATCTTGTATACGTTGGTAATTGTGATTTTTGAGTTTAACTTTCAATAACGGTTTTTAATGGATTGAAATGGATGGTTAGGACAACAAAGAGAAACGTCGGATTGGCGCAGAAGTATGTATACTTGGCGATGCAGTACATGTAACACTGGAACGGTTTTTTGGTTGCTGTGGCCGGTATTTGTCATGGAATAGATGTCAACGCGCAGAATTAACGATAATGTGAGATAACATCTCGACCTAGCTTATTTATTCATCCTGTGGCGATATCGCTGTCTCTCCTACTAAATTTTCTTAGGTCGGAGTTAACTTGAGCTATTGAGCACTTAAACAATTTAAAATGTAAGGAATTGGAAATTATTAAATGAAAATATCATTATTTTATTTGAAAATCAAATACATTTTATTCCTTTTGATGCGTAAACTTTTGGCCGAAATGTCTATTAAAACCTGGTAGTGATACATAAATTAGAGCTGGGGAAATGGTTATCCGATGGATATAATGTTGTAACTGTTAATGAATAACATGTCGATATGACATCCGTACGTCGATAGATTGCTAGATTTAATGCTAATGACCGTGTTAGGTAAGAGTGACCAAAAATACGCTCGCGTTACCTTGTTGACTGAAGTGAATTACGTTTATCACCACTGCGTAGCGTGGGCATCAATGCCCAGCATGTCGGATTATCTTCGCTCGAGCACTTGCTGTACCGTTAAATGAAGGATAATCGATTTTTCCCAGTCATTTCATTGACTCTAATTCTTGACCGTCTCGGTTTATTCTCGTGTCGTCGCACATATGTTAAACTAGAAACATCAATACAATGATAGTTAACCTGTTACTGTCGGATCTGAGTCAGATTTCAAGTCTGACAGGCATTGATGGTATGTTTTCAAGACATTTGCATTTTTAGATGTTTGATTTTCCTAAACCAACCGCCTCTTCAGTGATTATGAACAAAGCAAAGTTGTACGGACACGTAACTCCTAAATTGCAATATTTGTGCTGAAGATTCAGCAAGATGTGCGTATATTGTTCGAAATTTAGTTGTAATCCCGATTTTCGAAGTCGTGGTCCAGAACATAGGTTATGTGTCCCAAAATGTCTCGTAAATGTTTGAAATAACATATCAACTCCAAATACTTAACGGTCAATTAATCAAAACAAGATTGTGAAATCACGACATAGACATAATGCAGGTAAGTACAGTATATGTTATCGCTGGTAACTATCTATTGACAATGAGACGAAAAGAAAGCAGTTGAAAAAAAAGAAATATACGATTGCTGTTCACTCCAGATCCGTGGTTAACGTAAGATTTGATTGGCTTACACAACACCGATATGCAAATACCAAAACCATGTTAGTACGACTGCGCCGGAAAATTTAACACATTCCGCGCGATTTTGAGACAATGCGAACTTCGAGAATAGTTGACCATATTTCTGAAGGTAAATGAAAACAGCAGACCCAACAGTTGCTTATATTCAAATCTCGGTCAAGTTGTCACATGTAGCGGAGACTGAGAGTTTTGTCAGGGTGTTACTTCACAATGGCGAATAAAAACATTTTGTATCAATATTAACTTGTGTTAATTTGTCATCTAGACGTATCTAAAACATTCATTGTCTCATATATTTGAATTATGGGTACATATATTAACTGCTCATTTTAATTCGTATGAGAACAAATGCCCAATAGAAATAGTTATATGCCCGCCATCAATGTACGTAGCATGCAGGTATTTTCGTATATTCACTGTTCAAGAGCAGTCGCACGCGAACGAAAATTAATGTAAGTTTTGGTCACGTGACTTCGTCCCGACATTGGGAAAGATTGTTCCATATCTCGAAATGGCTAAATTCCATGTCACGTACCTGACCCGTTTTAATGTCAAATACGCGACGATATTTCGCATCGGAGTTATTGCCAGGGTTATTAGACGTGGGACATGGACTCGAGTCATAGCGGGTTGTAGAAAACAACCGCCGCTCTCGTTTGACGTCTAGATATATTTGCAACATATGTTTTTATTTCATGGTGGCGAAGCTTTCTTGCGGGTTACTTCAATCCTAGTCCTACTTATATGGGTTTATAAAACATCTTAGTTGATGTCATGGTGACATGGTTTTATTATCATCATCATTATGCCTGTAATGTCCCTATGGTCGACATTGTACATGTATATTTGACCGGGGGATTCAGAAAGGTTGATTATGACTCTAATATCACTATCGTACAGTCCATAGTGTTAAGTGGTTATTTTGTAAGAGAGCACTGCAGCAAGCAAATTCTACTAAACTGCATAAGCTGTAGTTGACAGACAGGAAACATTACTCCGTTTATCATGTGTGTTTCCTCCTGCCACACCGGTGGATAGTTGCGCATTTATCGACCGTAGTTTTTCCGTGTGCGACTTGAGATAAAGAATTATTACGTTCGTGAGCAACGTCTATGAGAAACAGAAATACCCAATCTCTATTTGAGTGAGTGCCCAGTGATAACTACCGAAATACCCTACATGAACTTGTTACCTTGTACGGAGCTTTATTGACAACGCGTTTTGATCGATTTTGCGATATACGTTATTTATTGGTTACGTATGTTGCATATAATCGCTTTAACATTTTCGGAGTCTGACCAACACCTTTCCAAACAGGAACATGAATGACCGTAAATAGAGAATATTTCTGAAGTTGTTTTTCGTATGTACAGCTGTTAAGGTTTGTTTTATATCATTCTGACGAGTATTGATGATTTTCTGACACCAGTAAGGTTTGGGTCAGATTAGAATTTATATTTAATAAATTGTATCATTTATTTGATAAGTATGACGATAAATGATGAATTTAAGACTAGTTTTAGTAATTCTCTCAAATCACGTAAATTTTATTAATAAAGTCGGAAGACATACCAAAGAACCTAAGGACAAAGTACTGAGCATGCATGCAGACTGTACACAATCGAGTACATATCCATGTCATTGGGGTGTGTCTGTCAAATAAATATACCAATTAACCGTTTCTTTCGCCTAGGTATCTATACTTTCATAGCGTGTGTATGTTTATTGTAAAAGTCTCGATTTATTTGAAATTTCCTGAATGGAATTTAAAATCCTCACAGAAACAACAAAGTCTCAGAATATTACAAGCATGATGGGGAAACCTGTTCAGCACGTCTTAACCTCCGTTATTTTCATTTATAATACCATTCCTCGCATAATCGATTAAAAACTAGTCTCCAATGTAATTAGGACTAAGTTAAACATAATCCACTTAATAGATAATTACTTACCGAATAAGAGTAAACAACACGCCGACCACAACCCTTCATTACGCATTTTCTATAATCAGCAATGAAGAAATCGTCTATTTACAGCGAAATCGCCGTCTCCAAAATCAAATTAGATGCCGAACTGTATCCTGGGTGACGAGTGATGAGCACCATCCCGCCAGCAATAAAATCTCGGAGTTGTATTAGCAATTTATTCAGTGAGTCTAAAGTTTATTTTATCGCCATGTGAAATGTATCATTATGATGATAGCCCCGCGGGTTAAACGTTTTCTGGATAATCGGAGAACTATTAACGCGGCATTTCGCTCGCTCGCTCGCTTGCTTGCCTGTTGGAGAAGCGGATGATGGAGTCCGGGAAATGGTATATGAACTTGGAAATGATTATCAGACAATGTTGATCGAACTGAACATGTTATATCATTTATATATATACAAAACCACAAAATAATGTTTTAAAATATCTGTCATTTGTGTATTTATATTCGTGTAAAATAGTGATTCACAGGCATAGTGCCTTAACTTCTGAATAAATGCCCATATAACTTTGCTGCGACCCGTTTTTTTAAACCTCGTTTGTGATAAAGAGTTCAAAGTTTAAATATGTTTTTTAATTTCCACAAATTATTAGAAACCAATACGCGTGCAATAAAGACATACTTATACAGAGCCCGTTTTGTAATGTGAATTTTACGCCCAACCTGTTCTCTAATATAACATTGAAAGTAGAATGAAATTCATTACAAAACGGATTGTTATACTGCTAAAATGGAGAAAAAAACACTTCCTTTGCGACATACCGATGCGACTGTTATTCCACCTGTAAATTGCTTATTTGCCCCTTAGTTATCAAGTAGGAGTATACAGGGGAGCACGATAAACGGCTACATTGAGTGTGGCTTTGGCTGAATCAAATGTTACATGATGATGCTGTAAGATGTTACCAGGTCCGTGATTTGTGGTTACATATGTTTAAATTATTGTTAAAAATCTCGATGCGCCAATGAGTATCCCGAAACTTTTGGTAAATGTTCGCTTTATTTAATTCACCATGATCCCGAGATAACCATGCTACAAACGACACACCTGTTTCTATCCCGGACGCCATCCTACTGACAATACGTACTATATCGGTGCCGTTTTCAAAAGTAGGGGCCTACTACGGCGTTTAGTGTGCATTTTATACCTCGACACAATTCGAGTAAAAGTCTTACCTTCGACCCTGTCGTTCGTACTCGTTTCTTCAATTTCGGAGCGTCGTTTTTATTTTGGTTTTGTGCTAAGTTTCCGATTATTACTGGAGGATTAAACTGCGGCGGAAGTGGTGCACGTGCAAAGTGAGAAAATGCCGCTTTCGCCTGAACGCAAGAATATAATGTATTGAAATGAATACTAAACAGTCCTCCCTAATATGCTGCAATCAGTATTTGTAAGACGTAAACATGTCCTTAAATAAAACTATATAACGTTATCTTTTTTGTTCAGGGTAATATGAATTAACTTCTCGAACTGTGTACACTAACGTAAACAAGACTGAAATTCATTTTTGAATGATATTATCTTGTAATGTGATTAAACAATTATTACATTGCAATTATCAGCTAGTCTCTAAATATATCCACATTAAATTGTTACACGTGCAAGATTATACATCAATATTTCAGTAACATTTCACTCTTCAAAGCGTTCCCCTATCTTACGAAAGCTCTTCAAAATGGAGTATGTGTTCTTGCGAGCGTCTATCAATATCGAGTTTCGATAGATAATGCGCATCTCGTCATTATCACAATGTGCGGATTTATCAATTAATTACAACATAATTAATGTTCTATCCTCGATGTTTAGTCTGTTTCTTGTCTTGCAGTTCTTTGATGGTACCGATAAGTGTCAATACTTATCACTTTTCTAAGAGACTCAATATATCACAATTTGAATTTGTTTCTAAGTGAAAGATACCTTCAGTGTAGCTGTTTCTCTTGGTGCTCTCAGTGTTACGTTGTAGGGAGATTAAGACAATCGCGAATGGAGGTATCTGATATAGTTGTAAATATAGTCACACTTATCTCGTTAATTTAATATCAGACGCATCGCGACTTGCTAATTGGAATAAGCAAACATGTTCGCTCTGGCTTGACGGAAACATGTTGGAATCTCGATGTTGGTTGCAAGTACTCACGCAGCCATCATACTTGCACACTTTGGGATGTGATTTAACTATTTAACTGCAGTTTTAGATATCTAGTACATGTATTTGAATTATGATATCGAATATTCGTATTGCAGGTATCAACACAATTCTGCATTGTAGAGATTACCATTTTAAATTCTAGAAATCACGTATTCGAATTTTGTAAATATCGTACGTATATTTGAAATATATGTACTTGATATCAGAAAGTGGTATGAATGAATAAAACGGCACCCGATACAAAGCGATCACATACCTTATGTTCCACATAAAGGTCAATAGTACGCCCTATGTCTAATAACCAGCCAGATACCGCACGATTTGTCCACGTGAAGGCCATTTGTACGCTTTACTCCTAATAATCAGCCAGCCCTGCGTTCAGTTACGGCTACCCATCATAGCACATTGGCTGCACACGGCTGCACACGGGAACCAAATTGCAAAACGTTACGAAACGATAGGGCTGATAGCCGTAACTGAACGCAGGGCAGATACCGTACGAGTTGTCCACGTAAAGGCCATGTGTACGCTTTACTCATAATAACCAGTCAAATACCGTACGATTTTCCCACATACTGGCCAATAGTATGCTCTACTCCTAATAAGCGGTCAAATACCGTACGATTTGTCCACATACTGGCCAATAGTATGCTTTACTCCTAATAAGCGGTCAAATACCGTACGATTTGTCCACATACTGGCCAATAGTATGCTTTACTCCTAATAAGCGGTCAAATACCGTACGAGGTGTTCACATGAAGGCCATTTGTACGCTTTACTCACAATAAGCAGTCAAATACCGTACGATTTGTTCACATACTGGCCAATAGTATGCTCTACTCCTAATAAGCAGTCAAATACCGTACGATTTGTCCACATACTGGCCAATAGTATGCTTTACTCCTAATAAGCGGTCAAATACCGTACGAGGTGTTCACATACTGGCCAATAGTATGCTCTACTCCTAATAAGCGGTCAAATACCGTACGAGGTGTTCACATGAAGGCCATTTGTACGCTTTACTCATAATAACCAGTCAAATACCGTACGAGGTGTTCACATACTGGCCAATAGTATGCTCTACTCCTAATAAGCAGTCAAATACCGTACGATTTTCCCACATACTGGCCAATAGTATGCTCTACTCCTAATAAGCAGTCAAATACCGTACGATTTGTTCACATACTGGCCAATAGTATGCTCTACTCCTAATAAGCGGTCAAATACCGTACGAGGTGTTCACATGAAGGCCATTTGTACGCTTTACTCATAATAACCAGTCAAATACCGTACGATTTTCCCACATACTGGCCAATAGTATGCTCTACTCCTAATAAGCAGTCAAATACCGTACGATTTGTTCACATACTGGCCAATAGTATGCTCTACTCCTAATAAGCAGTCAAATACCGTACGATTTGTTCACATACTGGCCAATAGTATGCTCTACTCCTAATAAGCAGTCAAATACCGTACGATTTGTCCACATACTGGCCAATAGTATGCTTTACTCATAATAAGCAGTCAAATACCGTACGATTTGTTCACATACTTGCCAATAGTATGCTCTACTCATAATAAGCAGTCAAATACCGTACGATTTGTCCACATACTGGCCAATAGTATGCTCTACTCGTAATAACCAGTCAAATACCGTACGATTTGTTCACATGAAGGCCATGAGTACGCTCTACTCCTAAGAACCAGTCAAATACCGTACGATTTGTCCACGTGAAGGCCATGAGTACGCTCTACTCCTAAGAACCAGTCAAATACCGTACGATTAGTAATCATGAAGGCCATGCGTACGCTCTACTCCTAAGAACCAGTCAAATACCGTACGATTTGTCCACGTGAAGGCCATGAGTGCGCTCTGCTCCTAATACTAGTAACCAGTAAAAAACTATACGATTTGTCCACGTGAAGGCCAGGAGTACCCTCTACTCATAATAACCAGCAAAATACCGTACGATTTGTCCATGTGGAGGTCAGGAGTACGCTCTACTCCTAATAACCAGTCAAATACAGTACGATTTGTCCTCGTGAAGGCCAAGAGTACGCTCTATTCCTAATAACCAGTCAAATACCGTACGATTTGTCCTCGTGAAGGCCAAGAAAACGCTCTGCTCCTAATAGCCAGTCATATACCGTACGATTTGTCCATGTGAAGGCAAAGAGTACGCTCTACTCCTAATAATCAGCCAAATACCGTACGATTTGTCCATGTGAAGGCCATGAGTACGCTCTACTCCTAATAATCAGCCAAATACAGTACAATTTGTCCATGTGAATGCCATGAATACGCTCTACTCCTAATAACCAGCCAAATACAGTACAATTTGTCCATGTGAATGCCATGAATACGCTCTACTCCTAATAACCAGCCAAATACAGTACAATTCGTCCATGTGAAGGCCATGAGTACGCTCTACTCCTAATAACCAGCCAAATACAGTACAATTTGTCCATGTGAAGGCCATGAGTACGCTCTACTCCTAATAACCAGCCAAATACAGTACAATTTGTCCATGTGAAGGCCATGAGTACGCTCTACTCCTAATAACCAGCCAAATACAGTACAATTTGTCCATGTGAAGCCCATGAGTACGCTCTACTCCTAATAACCATCTTTAAACACCAAATACCGTCAGATTTCACGCTTTATTTATATAAGCAGCGTTAAACACCCGTGAACAAAACATCTATAACACGTGTCAGGTATTTTTATTATCAGTGTTCTATAGATGATGATAACCACAGATTGAGCTGTTATCATACATTTATGTAATAAAGCTACTTACAGGTGCAATTCTCATTTTATTCCTGCGTTGTTTCGCAATTCTCCTAAAGCGTCAATTACATAATCTAGATTGGTCCTAGTGTGATATTAGATGTAAATCTCGCCTTTCAAATAATTGACATACACGATAAATCATAAGATGCATTTCGATATAGAGGTACTAGAAATTAATTGGAGTCGAATTAAATTTAAGATATAAGTGGTTTATTGAAATAACGCCACATCTGCTACTTTCAATATTGTGATGAGTTTGTTTTAATATTGCATATGTGGATGGAAAGTATTATGCAGTGAAAATTAAGACTTTTCTCTTACCATCAATTTTAATTATTTTGTATAGTTTGACATCTGTTGCTGTCTGCCAACTTTGACTGCGAAGCTATTGTTCTGTTATTAACACCTCATTTCTAAATTCTTTGATAACATATTTCCTCCGATTAATTGTCATCACACATCTATTGTTATACTGAACTGTTAATTTATTATCAAAACCCTTAAGGTCACACATCTATTGTTATATCTGAAATGTTTATTTATCACCAAAGCCCTTAAGGTCTGGCTTCCTTATTATCTTTGTTTTAGGATTGTATAAATACTTGTAACTTATTATGCTAGAAAGAAATAAGAATTCATTCAAAGGAGTACCTTTACTTTACATTTAACTGGAGTACCAGAAATTTGCATTTAGGTTATTTTATTTTAATATTCACTGGAGTACCAGCTTGATATACATATTGGAGAACCATAACTTTAGATTTATATTTAGAACTTTATATGACAGGATTTCCAGACATTGTTTAAGTGTGCGAATAAAAAGAAATACAAACAGAAGGACTTTGTGAATCATTTCTAACGTTCACTACAATCTACACGTACACAGAAAATCTACAGAAACTACTTCATAAAAGATGGTGGAGAACAACGGCCACGTCACTTTTTAGCTGACGTAAAGATCCCGGTGCTTAACAACGATTAGTGGAGTAGGATTCTGTGTGCCAAGCGAGTATTCCCCAATTCTCAAAGATTGTAGCTGAACTGACGGAAATGAACTATTCCAGGAGAGTTTGTGCTGTTGTTCCTGAACCACGTAATATGTATCAACATTATGGTACAGAAAGTCGCTGGTCACCTGCTGTACATTTCGTAAGTTACAGCAGATTATTGGCTTGTCAACAGCAACTCAAACAAGAACGCGATAGGAACAGGATGGCAACATTTCTCAACAAGAAAGATCTACAAAACCTTCCTTTTTACAACTTGGAGAACCAAGAACTCAGAAAACTGTGTTTTAACTCAACAAAGAGACTGGCATCCAAACTCAACATGAAAGAAGTTACGAAAACACTAACTCAATTGAAATCAACCATTGAAGGACAAAATGCATCCATTGCATTTCTACAAATTGAAAATAGGGACCTGAAATCATTTAGGACAAAAACAGAGTGTGATAATGAGCAATTAAAGAAGGAAAACAAATCTATATCACAGAAACTGAAAAAGAAAATAAATTATGCTAATCAACTAAATGAGGACTTGCAAAAAGCTGCAATTAAGATAGAGAACATTACTCAGAAGGCATGGGTAGAAAATACCAATGCGTTTAGACAATTAGCAGCTAACCAGATTTCATATTCTAACCTAGAGAAGAACTTCAAACAAAGCAACGATGAACTAAAGTCAGCTAAACTAGATCTAGAATCAACCAAATATCAACTCAAATCTGCTGTTGAGCAAGTGAATTCTTTAACAACTGCAGGATCTTCAAAGAAAGAAAAAAACAGCCAGTTTAAGGTCAACAAGGACATTATCAGAGCATGTGCTTATGAACTTGGAGAGCAAAATGGCAAACTTATGCAGATGTATGATCATTTCGATGAGGATTTCAATCCAGAACCGTTCAGGTGTACAAAATGTGGCAGCAATGAATACCACCCACCAGACTGCTGTGATGCTGAGGATGTTACCTGTGCATGTTGTAGGAAAAGGGGACATTTTACAATTTGGTGTAGGAAATTGTTGAGACTGGTTCCAAACTGATACAAAAGTGCGAATTAGCCATTTTAAGTTTGGAGACCAAACTTTTTGTAGCAGGGAGGAATTATTATGCAGTGAAAATTAAGACTTTTCTCTAACCATCAATTTTAATTATTTTGTATAGTTTGACATCTGTTGCTGTCTGCCAACTTTGACTGCGAAGCTATTGTTCTGTTATTAACACCTCATTTCTAAATTCTTTGATAACATATTTCCTCCGATTAATTGTCATCACACATCTATTGTTATACTGAACTGTTAATTTATTATCAAAACCCTTAAGGTCACACATCTATTGTTATATCTGAAATGTTTATTTATCACCAAAGCCCTTAAGGTCTGGCTTCCTTATTATCTTTGTTTTAGGATTGTATAAATACTTGTAACTTATTATGCTAGAAAGAAATAAGAATTCATTCAAAGGAGTACCTTTACTTTACATTTAACTGGAGTACCAGAAATTTGCATTTAGGTTATTTTATTTTAATATTCACTGGAGTACCAGCTTGATATACATATTGGAGAACCATAACTTTAGATTTATATTTAGAACTTTATATGACAGGATTTCCAGACATTGTTTAAGTGTGCGAATAAAAAGAAATACAAACAGAAGGACTTTGTGAATCATTTCTAACGTTCACTACAATCTACACGTACACAGAAAATCTACAGAAACTACTTCATAAAAAAAGCATTATATTTTTACTACCCTGTTGTCATAATTGTACAATATTGTGCTAATAAGAACTAGGATTTGACTGAGTGAAAGTTGATGGTGACGGACGAATTTCGCTCCCTAAACCTTCCTCTTATATTCTATATTGACTTAAAGTTGTTTTTTTGCGTTGATGTTGACAATCTTGCTTAAATCGTTTCTATTTCGTCTGTTTTGCTACAATGTAGGTCTATCATATTAGCTAGATCGTTGTCGGCGTCTGCGTTCACATTTTAAATGTTGCGTTTGCTCAGTAACGGAGAAAGAATAAGTTCAATTGCCATCAAACTTGAATAAAACTTCCGGTGTAATCATACCCAACAATGTAACTGACAGACAAACGTCTGCATCCGTCTGTAGATTTGTTTCTACGGTAAGTTGTTTCTTTCAGTAGTTTGGTCAAGTTTTGTTAGATGGTAATGCTTATGCGATGACGATATAGTTTTTTACCAAGATTTTTGTATTACTTCAATTGATTGAAGTTGCTCATTACATTCACTGCCATGAATAGTGTCAGTTGTAATAGTACACTTTTTTTGCATGGTGTTATAAATTCATCAAACCTACCGTCCTGTATGGTGATCTGTTATCATGTACGCTATGAATGTAAAACTACATGGGAACATAATCCTGTCTTCTATAACTCCCACAATCTGTCTGTCAAGAACATCAGAATGGCTACAACCCTTCTGACCTCGATCTCAGTTTTGTTATGTTAATATTTTCCTGCGTGAAAAGATATGGAACGTGCGTTTATATTTTGTTTATTGAAATGAAGTAAATGAGCTAGACATATTGAAGGTTTCCGCGCCCTCTTAACATCATGGAACAGATGTTTAGCGAGAATTATGGATACATGGAGTCAAAAATTAGTTTGAAAATCATGTCCGTTTCTTTGATTTCATGTAGATATTGACAGACCTTTTGATATACCATGATTTAACTTCGTGTATATGTCTGTTGAAGTGATATCGGCTACAAATACTCGGGGAAGATACTATTTAAAACAAGAAATACACATTTGTGCCAAGGTTTTTGAAAATCTGTCCAATAGGTAAAACATACGATATATAGCGAATTAATGACGAATGGACAGACCGTCGACCGGACCAAAAACTAAATATCTCGGTACATTTTGTGGTGCGCGTAATTAATAGTACATAAATTAGACTGTTGTTAAATGTGTATAGGTTTTGGTATCACAGTCAGACATCGCTTAGTCGACACTCTTATATCCGAATAATCGGTTATCCGAAATAAATATTAGGTCCAGATGTATCTTCTTACGCAAGTCGAATTGAAATGGGCTTTTCGAAACCATGCATGTATTATTCGAAATACAATTTCGGACCTGATGAATTGGAATGAACGAGGTCCGACTGTATATACACACTGATATATTGAGAGAAGCCTCTATAGTAACACCACTGTTGGTTGCAAGAATATCAGTCTTAGTTGTGAAGTGGACTGATAATCGGCTTATTTAAGGAAGACAGATAAAAAACTGGTTCATCAAAAGGCCGTCTTATTAATGACATGGTCTTAATTTCGAGGTGGTATTTAAGATGGGGTTTACTGTACTTGTAAAACTACGCAAATACATTAACACGAGTGATTTCATTTAATTACATGTTGTTTACTTAAATATGTACAAAAATGTTTCTTCCTGATGTATCGTGAAAGCGATTTACTCGTTTTTATATACGGTTGGTTTTTAGTTGATATACACTTTGTATTATCAAGTGAATACAGCAATTGTTATAAAAGCCGCGCGTGATTAATTCAAATCAAATATTCGTGCACAATCGCAATATCGTACAATCTTTCAATTCCGGATATTTATGATGAAACATTATTATAAATAATGACGTCTTGTGAGATTCTGTTTCCCATACTGTGAATATCTGTCAACATCGCTTCCTTCATTGATAAGTGAGTACATGATTTCAAAGTGGTTTTGCCATTCTCTTGTGTGGTAGCTTAATGCTCAACGTCTCTGCGTCAGATATAAACCGGGAATCAACCGTGTGATTTTACTTGAACATGATTTATGATTTATTTCATTTTAAAAACCCGGTGCGTGATAATCGATACAAATAAGCTGGTGGTAGATTAGCCGTTTTCGTTGACTGAAAAATCTCGCGTTCGCCACGAGACCCACGTGACTTGCGAGATTCATGTATTTGTCATATTCATGAACGATAATGATTTATGTTTCTTGGAACGCGCACGATAGTTTTCTGCATGTTGAAAAGTAGTTTCGCATACATGCATAGTAAATAATCTCAGTTGAGCGCTGACATTATCGAGCCAAACCTTCAAAGGATAATTTTTTTTAGAAATTTCGCGGACTTTTTTCGATTGTGCGTCGTATGAGACGGAACCTCCAAAATTGATTATTAAAGTGCTACAAAATGTTTTGGTGTTTGTATATACTGAAGTTATCAACATTAAGACACACTGGTGTTGATTTGCTTATTATTTTGTGTTTTTTTTTGTCCTAAAAACGTGAAATCACTAAACGTTAACTTTTGCCGGGGCATCTCGATTTCACATATCATTTCACGTTTTTAGTAAGAATGTATTAAGAATTATGATATCACGAACACCACGATTTCACAGTTATCGAATATTTTTTAAACAACAACAACAAAGCGGAATGGTGAACTGTGCAATCACGGAAGTATCATTGCATAATTTCATAATTTGGTTTGAAATCGTGAACCGACCATAAAATGCATGCCATGATTTCACATTTTAAGGATTATGTAATAATGTCTAAAACATCACCACCTGTTGTTCGTAAACAATGTCCAGGCTTCGTTCTGTAATGTCACACGTTCCGAGTACACTGAAGGTTATCGTGAATATGATAATAATCGACATAATTTATGCATACAGTCATTAGCATGCACATTTTTTTGTCGATAAACTACTCAAAAATTCTAAAAATACGTCACGGATAATAATTTGAGCAATAAACTGCCGCGTTATCAGCTTATTTGATAATGCCTGTCACGTAAAAACATTCGTTCTCAATTCTACACGGGTAATTAAATCTTAGAATGCTCTTACAATATGTTTAAAAACGAATAACAAATAACAGCAAAACCTCACTCAAAGACCATCTCATAATTATAGCAACCTGATAAACTAGAAAATAAGATTCTTTCACATTTTAACTCAATAATCCAAGTTTTGTATCAAACTAAATGAGCGCTATTTACTTCGAAATGCTTTATTGCATAGAAGTATTCTAAAATGCATTATTGTTCGTAATGCATTTACGATAATGAGACGTCATTAATTGGTAAACAGTAGACAATTAAGTTTGATGACATCTTTTATATATGTTTACTTTAGGAATCCGACGTGTTGTTATCTTCTATACAAACAAACGGGAATCGCCGGCCCCTAGTATACATGTCATGGTACTGCCCATAGAGACTCGTTCAAATGCACATTATGGGGCTGTTATCTTGCCAGCAGGCCCCCACATTTAATTGATAAATAAGGGAGAACTCATTAAGGGTGATTAAAACTCACAGCTATCTGTGTACAACCCTTAGAACTGACGCATCAAGTTTTTATTGTATTTCCATTGCTCTCTCTCTCTCTTTAAGTCGAAGTTTTTATGTTAATATTACATGTAATATCATTTTCAACTATGGCCTATATCGAGCATTTTTCATAGATAACGAAAATATCATGATCTGTGTATATAAATTCCCGCTTTCTCCTATTTCATACCGACTAACATTTTATTTTATTTAGGAACCGATAAAAGGGCCCTCAAACCTGCTTTACGTCATAGACAATAATATTCAGTTTCAGGGTTGTCTTACACAACCCCATTTTATGAAAAATGGATAATAATTAATCTGGCTATATGTATTAATTAATAATAGTAAAATATTTACTATTTTAAGTTGTTTGTAAAATCTTGGATTTAAATATATATACCCTATCTATTTGATAAACATTTTTATTGTTAAACTTGTATACGAGTAAGTATAATAAGTATCTGTTTGAAGATCGTCCTGCTTGTCCGATTGTCGCGGTTCCTCAACTGACGCTCTGTGAAAAGGATACATTTCTATTAATTTTGAATACCAATTGAAATGCAAGTTTAGTAAGGGTAAAATTATTGTCATCTTTTATTCATTCGACATTAAAGTTAATCGTGTTTGTTTTGCAATGAGGAGGTAAATGTGTAATTTCATATTAATTTTTGACAGTAATAGTCGATTTTTTTATAAAACTACTATTGATCTAATATTTGAAACCTTTTATTTCCAGTAACAAATCATTCCATCAAGTTGATATATAAATATATATATATATATATATTAGTAATGGTTTGTTATCTTGCAGACTACATTCATCTGATATGCTTGTATGTAAGACATAGAGTCTACTGACGTCATTTCCGGTTTGTTTGAACACACTTCCGGTTCGTTTTTGTCACAAAGTTTGTATAAATCAAAACACAGATATACGTATATTTACAGCGAGTATACTGTTAATTACTTGGTTTGTTCAGATTGTAACTGAGTGTCAGACAATTCTTTGGTGTAAAAATCCGTTTCTGGAGTGTCTATTACAGTAATATCTTCATCAGACGACATGATGTCATCGTTGTCTTCATCTGTTTCTATGTCGCGTTCTTTAACACAAACTTCATCCGTCTGTTCCTTCGTTGAAGGAAGTCGTTCTTCGTTGTCGTCTGTGTTGGATAATTTGTCGTCTGCAGATGAAGCCTCTGTTTCTGGTGCGTCGGTGCTCAACTGTTGTTGCGCATGGCGCCATTTCATACGTCTATTCTGGAACCATACTTTGACCTATTAAATATACAATAAAATATTATATTTTTTGAAAGCAAACAACTTATTCAGTCAAACGACATACATGTAGATCTATTTAAATTACACGCCATGCGTATTAAATAAAATATTTAAAAAATGTTAACTAGGTAGACTCAAGAAACTATTTATACCGACCGTTCAAAAATCTAAATGTTCATCGAATTTTGATACAACACGGTTTACAAAGAGCATGTCAATTCCATGTTGCAACCTTGTAATTTGAATATTGGCATATGCAAGGCCTATGTTTCATTAAGAATTTACTGATATTGCAAACATGTAAGTATAAGGAATATCCATCATTTAGGGACATTTTACCGAACTCTGATCAGCATATTAATTAGTACGATTGTTGATACATGTATTTTGTGTATACATGTTAATTGGTAAAAAATGGAGTCAATTGTGAAATTGGAGTTCTTAGCAGCTGACGTATGGATACGCTTAAAAGTGTTGTTGTGTTGTATCGATGGAATACGTTTAATGTTCGGACGAGTTATGAATAAATTGAGCGACAGAAAGCATTTCTACTTTAAACATTTAGAAGTGGCATCTACCTGGGCATCTGTCAGACCTAGCATGGCTGCCAACTGTCGTCTGTCTGGTTTTGTGACGTATTTTTGAACTTCGAACCTTTTTTCAAGACCTTTGCGCTGCAAATTCGAAAAAACAGCACGAGACCAAGAACGCTTCCTCTTCGACTGTGGACCCACATTGACGTCAGTGTTCAATACAGAATAAGGACCTGGAAGGAGGAAGAACATGGTTTATGTTTATGGATGCATACAGAGAATATTTGGTAGATATGACGTCATGTAAATTGGAATAGTGTCTTTTTCTCGGTGTTTCATTAACATGACGTCGTTGAAACTATTTTGTCATCCGATCAATTTAGCGATGTGGAGGGATTTATTTACCTCTCGGTAAAATAGCGCCAGGTGACGAAGAATGCGATGGATATTGCTGGATCGACCGAGTTTGGAAACTGAATATATTCCATGACTGACGTGAGGCACTTGAATTAAAGCGATTATTACATGTACATATTAAACCTTAATACGAATTTACAGACCGATAACATCGATTACCTGTGATCAAAAATTGAATACCCCATTCTAAAAACAAATCAGGCAGGTAAAATTCATATTATATCATACCAAAATGAGTCCTACCTGGAAGGATGTCGCCACCGGAGGGCGAGGTAGGATACTTTGGGGGCTGCAAGGCGTGGACAGCTGACAACGCATGTGACGGATACCTCACGTGATCTTTGTATAAATGACAAGCATCATACGTACATTCACAAGCAATAATACGTCTATGTGTACCATCTTCCCTTCGTGTTGGAGAATTTTCTGAAAAAATATTATTTAAAGACTACATAAATTTGAGAAATACAGTGTCTTACATAAAGAAAGACGAAAACGTAACCACAGTAAAAGCTCAATAATAAGACCACCATTGAAACCCTTGAAAACTGGTCTTAATACTGAGGTGGTCTTAAAATTAAGTTGAATGGACTTAAAAATTATGTTATTAATTTTGCGATGGTCTTTAAGAGAGGTTTTACTGTATTTGAATTTGTTTATTTTTTCATATTGGTTGACAGATTCAGTGATTGTATTATGTATCAAATTTGTTTTTAACTAAAACCATTTCTGTGTGTCTGTCCACATTCCCTTTCTGTCAGTTGCGATCTATTATTAATTGCCTCCATGATAGTCTTTAACAATGCCAAAAATCTAGTTTAGTCATAATGACATAGTGTACACCACATTATGGCGATAAATGTCGTCTATCATAATATTATTGACTTCGTACGTCTAACTGGTAGTTTTTACGGTACCGATAATATGAATATTTACAACATCGTAACGTCAGTGACTGAAAGCGATAGTTAAATAGCCAAACATCTTTATAATTTTGTACAATAATTGTATCCCTTTTCCTGCATATCCCCCGATATAAAGTGACATGATGCATTTCTAACCAACATATAATACTGCTTGTGTATCTCGTGTTATTAAAAATATAAACTCCTATTATATTCGATTGGTTTAATGTATTTGTGTTCTTGAGAATTAACGCGGTTTGCTGCAAGACCGTTTGCGTTTATGATTCCTATTAAATTTAGATAATAAATTTGTCATTAAAACATTGACATTTATAAGTCGGTTCAGAACTTATTAGCGACTTTTGACTCTAAATTCAATAAATTACAATAAGTTTGACGTGACTCTGTTTTGGGGTCAAAAAGCGACGTTAATCTCTTCCTGGGTTTAGATCAAGCATAAATAGAGGCGTATTTGCACACACAAAAATTCATCATTATATAAAATAAAGAAGATACAGCTACAATCCGGTTATATCTGGATAACCCCTCGTATATAAGTATTATTGGTTTCAAATATGATTTCATCCTAATCCGATCATAGAATACTATATGCATTTGAGGTATAACACATATCGATTTTTTACATGAAAAATGGAACCATAAATAAAGTTTTACTTGTAAAATCTGAAACATAACTTTATTTAAAACGTGTAAAATCGTAAGCTTAACCAAGTTTAACCAAAACATGACTTCAAAGTTGAATTTAATTTTACTTACCAATTCTCGAGTAAGTTTAACATTCGTAGTATATTAGCAGAGAACGATTGTCCTAACATTTGTTTTGTTAAATATTCTACCTTTCTTTGTAAAAAGTTTCTGAGAATTTCTTTGCGCAGTTCAACAAATTTTACGTAATTTATGTGAAAGTGAAATGGATTTGACTGGCAGATTTATTAGCAATAAAAATCTATTTGAAAATTCACATACGAGGAGCATACACGGAGTGCAAGCTGTTTTTTGGTGATTTTCTTCTCAGAGCGTAAACAAATAATTATACAATTTATATGTTGCGTATTTAGACACTTCAATCGTCAAAATATTAATGTGTGTCAACTGCATACCGATATTTGATAATCGGCCATGATTGATTTATCTAAAAGAATTTAAAGTTAAATTCCATCCACAAATCCTGCATTAAGTGAAGGCTGCGATACACAGGATGCTGTTTTATCAACATGACTTAAGACCTCTTGGTAACATTTTGTCCTATGTCATATCTCTGTTAGAGGCGTTTATCAATATATGTTTTAGCTGCGACGCCGTGATTTCTTATTAAGTTTGTTGTAACTTTTAAAACAGGTACGAGACTGTCGTAGTGTGTCGTAATGCTTATTAAAATGGCTGCCGTATCTTTTAACAGAGCGCACTTTGAGTGTCCGACTCCACGCTGAACTTGGGCGAGGCCGTAAGAACTGTCCGCACGTCTGTGAGACTCTGAATACATCGCTCGCGAAGAGCCGGTCTCTAGTGATGTTTGCACAAAATATAAGCGTGTGCGGATGAAAGACCTTCAACCTTGCGCGTGTGTTTTAAACGGTTAGTTCCCTCGAATTTCCGTGACAACACACTTCAACTTTCATCAAGGCTGATTGATTTATCTGTTTAAAATTATCTCAAATCGAAATGCCTCAATTTCGTTCAACCGGATTCTTGATTTACGAGACATATTCTTGAAAATGAATAAATTACATATAAACATCGACTGCTTTCAAGCAGATGTATTTTCTCATAGGACAAATATTTGTATTTTGTTTATAATATTTTATCATTTTAATTTTGATTGATAAACAGATAATCCTATCTTATATTATGTATCTCTCTGATATTTGGATTAACAGCGGGTAGAATTTACCAAAATACGTTGCTTTATGACTGTGTAGAACATATCTTTTGACAGTGAATGTTTGTTAAACAGATATGATCTTGATTATTCAATAGGCTGCGATTTAATTTTCCCACGGCGTTGAAAACCACATTGAGACAAGTTCTATAAACATTTACTTTTAGGTAGTACTTAATTGAATTTCCACCGATAAAAATATTTCAGAATATGGCCGCTCTTTCATAAAATAATTTAGGGGACGTACTATTTTCTTAATCGAATTGTTATCATTTAAAACGAATGCTTCTTTACAAAATCGTTAGCGTCGCAGTTCGTTTGTTCATAGCTTTCGTTTCTGCAGTAAAAAAATAATTTGAAAAAGGAATATTTTAACGTCGACTCGATTTTCTATTGTCATTTAGTATGCTAATTGATAATTATGCATATTTTTTATTTATTTTAAATAGATTTGGAACTAATTGGAAATAATCAGGAAAGTCAACACATTTACCGCTACTTAAGAACTCCTGATTTAATTGGCGAAGGACAATAATGAATGCACTTTTATGGCCTTCGAGTGGTTATAGACCAAGATAGAGTTTGCGTAGCTAGTAAAACAAAATAAAGAACAAACATCAGATTGTGTTGTAAATGGGCTTTTATTAAAGCCATTAAAACAAACAAACATAGGTTATGTACTTAAATATATACAGTAAAGACATAGATAAAAGCCCTCAAACAAATTTAGAAATACATTGATTTTCATTTCTATGATGAAAATCAATTTAATCAAATGATATGATTGGTTGACGATATTATTAATATTTATTGAATCTATTCATAATATCTGTATCTTAAAATTCTACTTTAATTGTTGTCATCTTTTCTTTTTGATTCTTTAACGATGTATCTGGCTCATCTGAACATAAACATTTTGAATTGGCTTCTTCCAGTTTTGGTGTTACTATGGCTAAAACATCTTTCTTCAACAAACATGGATCAATTCATTATGAGTTTATTCTTTGTTAATGCATGTTTATTGATGTTTTAACTATAGGATATACATATTTCATGTTTGTTAAGGTAAACAAATTAACAAAAATGAGCATGATATTACTACGAGAGTAAGAAAATACGCTGCAAATAAAATGATTTTACAATCAAATGTAAAACAATTCAAAATATAGAAATATTTCCGTAACATTATATGAAAATATAATTACGATTTGAAAGCTAATATTTTAAGTTTTTGTCATATTTTTTCGTACCGTGAAATATATAAGTTTTAGCTCTAAAGTATCCCTTTATATATTTTATGACTCTAGACGAATACCTTGAATTGCATTTGTTTCTATCTTGTCACTGTGCAATGTTTCAAATAAAACATAGGTTTATGCTCGAAAATATGAATAAACTATATTTTAATTTGACAAAATTTGATATTACACATTTCGAGTCATAAAATATTTAGACAACATGTACGATTGACTGTAGACTTTTAGGACATCGTCTCAATGTTTTGAGTGTACTTACATTAATTATTCTCACGGTTTATTGTCTAAATTTCCTAAACTATTATTTCGTTTATTTCTGTTCACCCATTACACTCTTGAAACAATGAATCGTATCGTAATAATTTTATAATGAAAGTTCATTTTTATGAAAAACTCACTTTCTTCGTGACATTTATAATTTCTTTAGATTGCAGAATCACTTCATAAATTACAACGAAGCAATTAAAATACACAGAAACACTTATCTAGTTGGTCCTAATGCGTTTCTGGTATTTATCAATTTTGACTGAAATCTTTGTTAGAAGTCCTTTAATTCAATCAAGTGTGAATTTGGGGCTTCAAAATACTGAGGTACTGGGTAAGAGTGACGTAAAATACACTCTGTATTTATTTTTAAAATTTGAAAATATACACAGAGACCAATTAGAAACGCTTTTGGATGCATTAATACCTTTGGAAAGTTCCCATATGTTAACATGCATATGTACAATGTGATGCATATGTTCATATGTGTTTTCTATAAGAATGATGTATACCAGTAATTAAAAATGTATTATTTCTTGATGTAACAAAATGTATGTAGTTAGTATACAATGTAACTTGTAATAATGAATCATGGGCATAATGCCTTAATTTCGAAATAAAAGACATATATGATTGTTTATAATGACTTTCCTAAGTCTAAATCTAACCTCGTGTTAGTGTAATGTAATTAATGAGTCTTACCTTTGTCTCCTCTTTCTTTTCCAAAGTCTTCTGACAATATTTTACTGATTCCAAATTTCAGATCTCGCGGTGGGGATGGCGACGATTTTGTGGAATGCGACCCTCCGACTGTACACGGGCTCGAACTTCTGTAGCCTCTAGGTCCGACGCTGCACAGTGCTTGCAAAGGCTCCAGTGCTGATGGGGCAGTACACTTCCCCCCAGTTTTCTTTGAGAAATCTAGAATTCTGTTTGAACTTCTATCTTCATTGGTGCCACAACTACGGTAGTTTTTCTCGTGCAATAACTCGAGTCTTTCCTCGTCTCGTCTATTTCTCGAGCTTTCCACTCGTGCTCGCTTTGTATGTCTAGAATTGTCAGCTGTCGTTTGCGACATTTGTAGGATATTCGCAATTTGAAACGCGGAAGTTTTAGAATATGCTTGAGCTACGTAGGGGTTCCAGTAGTAAATAGGGTTCGGAATTTCTACACAACCGGAGCACGCACTCATAAACATTATGATGCCTTTAAACTTGATATCATGAAACAAAACTCAACAAGATATGCTTCAAAACTGACTCTAAATAGTTCAATACAAGTAATCCTTTTTACACACCTTTACACTTCACTAACTTACAAGTTTATAAGCCAAGCCAGTTGGTTAAATTTCACTATGAAGAGCTATACCAATTAAGTTCTACTTGTTATAATGACAGGAAGGCACGGGCGGTATACGTTACTCCACAGATGCTGTGTTGTATAAACGACTTTTGTAAACAAGCCCCGCCGATTGGTTCATCAGACGCATCATTAGAATTTTATGAGGTGAGAAGCGTGAATCGGAGTGTATAATTATATTCCTGCGGAGATATGGGAGGTTTACTAATCTAAAAGTGGGCGGGAACAAGAGAAACTAATTAGAGTGTGTTCAACAAGATAGAAATATGAACTGAATGTATGACGAGCGGTTAGGGTTACCTGTGCAGAAAGGCAAGAGTCTAAGAATTGCAAAGAACAATATTATATTCTAATCAAATTCAATTAGTATATGTTCAATATTTGTCGTTCCGTCAACAGGTCAGTCTACCCATTGATAACACCTGCTTAATAGGCGCTTGAAATTAATTTCAAACATCGATATAGGCATGGTTGTCTAGTGGTAGAGCGGTCGACCCCTGATCCCACGACCGTGGGTTCGAATCCTCGACCATCGCAATCCATGAATCAGGATGAAGTACTGGGGCCTTATTCACAAACGTTTTAAGAAAAATCTCAGACTTAGACTTTAAAATGTTAAATGTTCTTTTTGCTCCAATGTAATTGTTACAATAATGTTACAATATACAAAATTTCATTCGTTTAGATTAAGTGAAAACAAAAGACTGATAAATATTGATTTTCAAATTTAGAGTCTAAGTCTGAGTTTCTGTCTTAGAGTGTTTGTGAATAAGGCGCCTGGTCTGTAAAAAAATAAATTTCAATTAAACAATCCTTAAATTCATAAATTTACACTATTTATTCGATTCGAAAGGACTTTTTATTATGTTTGTTTTAATTAAAGATGTATCTGGCCTATCTTATCGTAAAACATTTTAATCATGAGGCTTCATTCAGTGTTGTTGCTACATTAGCTAACACATCTTTAATATAAACAATTGCGGCAATGCAATACGAATTCACGAAATCTTGTTTTGTTATCTTACGCACGGACAGAACTTGTAAAAACGCCCTCTTGTAAAAATTGGATTTTTTTTATTTTATGATATTATAAACTTATTTTTGTCAACACATACTGTTAGTGTAGTCTTTGATTATGCATAATTGTTGATGTTTTAACTAGAGTAATATCATTATTTAACAATAGTAAATTATTTTTTCATGTGATTTTGGATAAAAAAATACATGTAGCATTATATCACTTTAAGACTGCAATCTTTTTATTATTACATTCAATGGAGCAGGTCAATATACGAATTTAAGATTTTAATTTAATATTCATGGTTGTTAACGCAAATTGATAGAAACATGTATTCATGGTTGTTAACGCAAATTGATAGAAACATGAACATTTCATGGATGCTTTATAATAGTGTATAAACTTTGTTTGTATTTCGGTACATAAAGGATTTGATCTCGGTCGAAATTCATTTATTTCCGTTTATTGTTGATGATCATCGGATGCTAGTAAATTGCGTTTCAATAATAATACATGCATTTTTGTTCAGATAACCAATATTAATTTGTGTTTAGAGTAATTATCAGATATGTGAATACGAAGAAGTATTCAGCATACATTTTGCACGCGTGTCACCCCTGATGTTTCGAATCACGTGTAATAAAAAAGATAAGATAGCGGTCTGCAAAATGTAAAATGTGGTCAGTGTTTTGTCACTGACGAAAAGTGCTTAAACTACAGTCAACCGCAAGCATCTTTATAATAAAAAGAGCAATGATGCTAACAACGGGATCAGTTGAATTCAACTGCCGAAGTCCGGATCCGAATTGACATTCCGTATGAGGAGTCAGACGGTCTAACCCCGGACAAATAAGTATCCTATTGGTTACTTATTGTAGTATTGATTCAAGAATCAGCACATAAAAATGCATACATATACACAAATTGTCATTATTTGTATTGTTTATCAAGAATCAAGAATGCTGTCTGTAATAGGAGTGTATTCTTGTGATATATTGCTTAACTTTGGTGTTTTTAAAAGCGACATTACATTTTTTTCTCACTTCTCATATGGCGATCTGATAAAGCTTATTCCAGTCCTCATAGCGTAAGTAGGGATTTTGACTGATCGTAGAGGATTGCCTAATGTCGTTTGGACAACGAACACGCAATGACTTTATGTTTCATTACATCCAAAACGTTTTTCATGCGAAATCGTCACATTCAACACATTATTTCCAGCTTTCTTTAGGGGACAGCGAAGTTTCTTAGAAGAAAGTTAGGAGTTAAATGTCTTTTTTCTCGCAATGCATGTCAAATTCAGTGAAATAAACAATACTTTCGTCAGCAAGAGTGCTATTCCTAGCTAGATATGTAAAAATTGTTTTTATGCATACATCAATACATACATATATATAATGACGCTTTGAATTTCACTTTCATGTCATGTTTACAATTTGCAAAGTATCTGTTATATGCCCGAAATACGTGATCGCAGTATAAGTATTTCAATATTTAATAAGTTATTAAATGCACTGCATAAACAACATGCAGACGATATTTATCAAAATTTCGTTTCTATTATCGATTGGCCCACATTTTTGAAATCTAAAAATGTTTAATTAAACGCAAAGCTATTATTTAAATTTAGAAGCAATGTACTGCAATATTCAATCCAAGAAAATAGTTTTAAGGGCTAATCTATCATATCTCAAAAATAATAGCAAACGTCAAGATGATATCGAATAATTTTGACAATATCGTCTGCATGTGTTTTAGGCTGTGCATGTAAGAATGCATCTTCTCTGGCATGGATGCCCACCTGACGTTTCGTCTGCAAAAAATGCTGATTGTGTCGGCTGCATAAATACTGCCACATAAAATCTCAAACTCATTTCTAATACAAAAAAAACTGAATCTAATTTCTTAAACACCTGGAAATTATTTTCCATCTAATCTTCTCTATTAATTTATATGAACTGCCAGAGCAGTAAATATAACAAGATTCAAAACTTAATACATTTCTGTTTTATTATAGTACACAGCTGTCCAATGTTTTAAAAGAAACGCAATGGAAAACGTGCCTAATAAACATTAAAATTGTACCGAGAACTGATAGTGTCATAGTTGTGATACCTTCCTGAAGAAACCAAAACAATTTCATTGATAAATTAATATTTCCGTCATAAAATGGAGTGAAGTTGATGAAATGTACAGGAAATGTGCGGGGTCTCTCTCTGTTGCCTGTCGGTAAATTTGGTAAAATCTGACAGTTCAAACAACGATTGAAGTAGTCGTAGGATTCATGGAATTTCAGCGCTTTAAAAAAATAGTTTTGTCGAAGTGTCGGCATCAACATCATGTTAATGGCTACATGTAATCTTATCGTTTTAGCTTTGATTGTTATCAGTATCGTTTTAGCTTTGATTGTTATCAGTATCGTTTTAGCTTTGATTGTTATCAGTATCGTTTTAGCTTCGATTGTTATCAGTATCGTTTTAGCTTCGATTGTTATCAGTATCGTTTTAGCTTCGATTGTTATTAGTATCGTTTTAGCTTCGATTGTTATCAGTATCGTTTTAGCTTTGATTGTTATCAGTATCGTTTTAGCTTCGATTGTTATTAGTATCGTTTTAGCTTCGATTGTTATCAGTATCGTTTTAGCTTTGATTGTTATCAGTATCGTTTTAGCTTTGATTGTTATTAGTATCGTTTTAGCTTCGATTGTTATTAGTATCGTTTTAGCTTCGATTGTTATCAGTATCGTTTTAGCTTTGATTGTTATCAGTATCGTTTTAGCTTCGATTGTTATCAGTATCGTTTTAGCTTCGATTGTTATCAGTATCGTTTTAGCTTCGATTGTTATCAGTATCGTTTTAGCTTCGATTGTTATCAGTATCGTTTTAGCTTCGATTGTTATCAGTATCGTTTTAGCTTCGATTGTTATCAGTATCGTTTTAGCTTCGATTGTTATCAGTATCGTTTTAGCTTCGATTGTTATCAGTATCGTTTTAGCTTTGATTGTTATCATTATCGTTTTAGCTTCGATTGTTATCAGTATCGTTTTAGCTTCGATTGTTATCAGTATCGTTTTAGCTTTGATTGTTATCAGTATCGTTTTAGCTTTGATTGTTATCAGTATCGTTTTAGCTTCGATTGTTATCAGTATCGTTTTAGCTTTGATTGTTATCAGTATCGTTTTAGCTTTGATTGTTATCAGTATCGTTTTTTGTCGCTGTTGCTTATTCTGTTGTTTTTTCTTAAAACTTGATGATGAATTCGTTCTAATAGTAATTAAAAATCGTTCAAATCAGTGCGTGTACTGAATGATGGAATGTTCAAATTCTGTCGTTTCTTTATATAAAACAAATTAGATTAACGTACGAAAAACACCTTTCCCGTGGATAAACGTTTCTACATGTCTATAATACTCGTAATTCGTCGGCGTTTATAATGTTATGGTTATCGACTAAAGTATATGCATCATACGATCGCAAATCAATGTTTATATCATATTTATTTTATACTTTTGGACACTGACGATTCCTGTTCATGTGTGTTCGACTGTTTCAATGGGTTACGTTAACTCACAGTTTATACACAGTCAACATGTACACGGTTTAGTGATATTGATGTCGTAAAATTCTCCACGGTCCGGTCCCGACCGGCCCTGATTAGCATTTAAACACTCCTGACAGTCACGCGATGACAAATATCTGCCAGACGCTTGGTCAATATTACCGTTACAATGCTGACACTTCGAAGAATAATATTTCTGACCGTGGGCCTGATCCCCCGGGGTCGTGTTTCAACACCATCACATTATTTTCTCGTGAGTGCTATGTACAGCATTGAGTGGAATCATTAATGGCAATTTAAGTGCAGAGTTTATATTGCCTGCTGTTATCAAATGTGCAGTAGATATATCCAATACGTTAAACTTTTCTTGTTACGCTGACATATCTATGTTCATTTATTTCATTTGGTTACACAAGGTAAATGGTTCGAGTTTTGAATATAATGAGTTTTGGTCTGTAAGTTCAGAAGTTAGTCTGTACTATGCACTCATTTTGAAAAGACAGTGGCCATATACAGGGCATGCGTAAAGCCCAAAACAAACACAAACAAGCATATTGCGCATGGAAATCAAATTCATGTTGTCTTACAACGTTTTAAACACTTTTTCTTGGATTGGATCTTCGCAGCATGCACAATGTTTAAAACAGGATAAATTGTATTCTTTTTTCATTTGTAATCATGTTCATTGTTCACGTTTATTATCCCGATATATTATGCTCATTTTTGTTCATTTGTTGACCTAAACAAACATGAAAAATATACGATATCTAGTTAAAACTTACAAAAATACGCATTATCACAGAATACATTTATAATTTATTTCTCTGTATTTGTCGAAAAAAGACGTTTGTAATTATCATAAAATCAAAAAACTTCCATTTTGTTAACAAAAGCGAGTATTTTTTACTAGTTTTGTCTTTAAAAAATATTGTTGTATACGGTTATACATGGTAATGGTTTATTAATGTAGTTTTAGACCATGTAACAACAATACTGGAAAAAGCCCATTAAACAATTTAGGTTCAGATGAGCCATATACATGTATATATCTTTAAACAAAATACTAGTTCACAGATTAAAGACTCGTCGGTCTTTGAATTTCCACATCGTACAAGGACACATTGTCCAATTATACAATGTGACAAGTTTAATTGTTTCTCATGTCGAATTATAAAAAAATCAGTGTATAATTGTAAGTGCTCTGTGAAAGGAATCGTGTGTTTGTGTTTTATTATTATCATAGTGTTAACTGGCGTGGGAATATAGCGAAATAATGAGATGGATTAAACAAAGATTCCGGGCTAATTTGACGTTTGATTTCTCATTGTTTTCGTTAATAGTTCCAGATTGGTCGTGTCTAAGCATGGTTTACTACAAGAAGGAGGCACATACAGTTGTTTAATTGGTCTCACATTACACGGTACACCCCGTTATATCTACTATTCATGCGTTCCGCACGTATACAGTTTCAAACCAATTTGCCACAGACATTAAATTGTAATGTAAAATTATCGTACTTTCCGATATTCTGATACCGTTTACAAAGATTGACATTTTGATTGCGAGCTTATTACCTGATAATTTCGTATAAAACCTAATTTTTGGCATCCTCAATGGTTTATGGGCCATAATCATAATGATTCTCATTGCAACATTTGCGCGCAGAATCACGAAAAAACGACACAATCAGACGACTCTGATAGATTTATTCCCCCTCTATCCGGTATTACTGGGTATATCACCAAGGCGACCATCTGCAGGCAATTTTAGTCATTATCTATGATACTTGTTCGCAATAGATAAAGCTTTGATATGAAATTTCCACGCAGACGACCTCTGGACCACACGGATATTGCTTGCACATGCTGTCAGCAGTTAGGTGTGATGGTCTTAATACTAAATGAAGGGGATCGCGAGATATCAACATAACTAATTTGCTGAGTGATATATTCCAATAAGCGGGAAAATAACTTCTTTTGTCCGGAGAAAACATTATTTAAATGTCTCAATAAATAAAAGTAAGTTTTAAATCCCACCTCTTGGCATCAGCAATGTGTCTTAAGATTGTTTGGGTTTGCGTTTTAGGCCGTTTGTCTTTCAACATTTCAATTATATACGACAGCCAGTTGTTTTCAGCTAGAAACTGAAAACTCGTAGGTGGTGGACAATTTAGTTGGGATGTTTTATGTTCAGTCATAGTGTCATGTAGAATATACGCCTCATCCGGGCTTCAAATATACAACCTCTAGACTGTCGAGCACAAATGAGCTTGTGTAATTTACGTCATCCAGCTAGTACAAAATTCCTTTCCAAACGATCCGTTACTAAGAATATATCAGTACAGACTGATCTCTTAGGTAAATAAATGTATTCGAAAATTGATGCTGTGTATATTTAATTGAAATGTAGATACACTAATAATTTGCGAATAGTGTTACTACAATTATTACTGCAATATGTCCATACAGTGTTATGTGTGTACACTCCAGGCGGGTGTAGAAATGTCCTACATTGAAAGCGGGAGAATATTCCGAGTTTCAGCACTGGTATTGTAATGTACAATGTAAGAACTTCTTTGAAACATGTGCTCATATTTTTGAATTTATTATAATATTTAATGATTATATGGTTTAACATGTGTGCAACGAAACATAGCTACGGCTGATCAAATTACAAATACACTTAAAGGTACATATACGTGTATTACGAAACGTTGAACAAGACACCTGATACCCATCTGTTATGTGGCCACTGCCTGGTGAAATTAATTGAAATATTACTGAAATATAATCCACCCCAAAAAGTTGTCATTCTAGTCAAGGGCGTGATTACAGTCGTATGAAACTCCCGGTTTGAAACTCGTCTTTGGCGGTGAAATATAACGTTTCGGCGAATAGCGTTTTGCTGAAGAGTGACGTTTTCCCGGAGATCTAGGGGACATCTGTAAAACCATGTGATTGTCAAATACTGCCTGACGTTTTTTAGGTGACACTGAAGGTGACCAGTAACTTTTACGTATTGTTGGTGGTCTCCTTTTCGGTGGCCGGGGCTTTGAAAACTGCGGTCGTGGGGTCCCTCGGTGTAAACTACAAACTCTTTGAGGTTGAGCGAAATTCCTCACTTCAAGAAATGGTTTAGAAGCTTCCGGTGAGTTTTGAGCCGCCAAATTGATGACGTAAGTATCATGATGTTTATTTCGGATTCGTTGTGGACTAGGCAACGGATGACGGAAGACGGGCGAGTAGGCAACTTTACGGGGTTGTCTCCTGTGTTTCACAACTTTCCTTGGTGTGGATGAATTTGAAAGATCCATCTTCATATAACTTCCATAGTTTGAATCAACTCGTGTAAAACTTGGTATATTTCTACTCTGGTTTACATTTTGATATATCGGCTCATCCTCATCAACAGGTGAGGGAAAGTCGTCTACTGCATTATACTCGGGATCAGCAAAGAGTGCAATCCTTTCTCTAGAGTTCGCGAATTTTGTCGCTAGATATTCCTCGACCTCTCCTTCATGGTAGATATGTTCTTCATCATTCGCTGCTATCGGAGTTTCGTACATCCGATCATCTGTCTCCGCTGTTGTATCAAGAAGCGTGTCTTGTTCTGATGGCATTGTTGAGTTCATTCCTGTGATATAAGAAAATACTTATGATTATAGACTTCGAATTTACAAAACAAAAATTCTTTAACACCAAGATACCCCAAATGTTAAAATAGTACATTTTAATAGTTTATACTAGAATGCATTACATAATTTTTTTATTTGCATTCCCGCAGCTACACTAAAGCAACCAGATAAAAGCTATTGTCGCTGTGAGAATGTCATCAAATTCCAAAAAATATCTCTAGAAATCGCAACATCATTGTAATAAAATCTCCTAACCCCCTTCCCCTCCGTTATATTTCAGCTCAAGTTATGGACTTGATATACTAGTTCGAGGCATGGTATGATAATAAATGAAATGATTTTGATAACATACGATAGAAACGAGAATATACCGGGTACCTGCGGATGGGTATGGATGTGAGAGAAAGTAACCAACAGACGGTCCTTCTTGGTCGTCACTCGCCATTGCTGTGGCAACCGCTGTTTGTAGTAACCGGAAGGTCAATACCAAGATGAGCTATAAAACATACAAACTTCGGAAATTAGTTTAGAACATAACTGCACGCAATTTTCGACCAGTGTACTTCGTAATACTATCTATCTATCGTTATTGTCAAACCTCTTTCGAGGACTTAGACAAGTTGTGCGCGTCAAGCCGCTGAGGAAAGTTAAAAGAAGTAAAAGTATAGTCATCAAAATAAAGTACGAGTGATAAAAATAAATGTTAATGATATTAACAGTTTAAAAACAGGTGGGAATGCAGTCTTGGTAAGATGGTATGTTCAATGTTGCTAATTGCAACATTAAACTGTACCAGGGTGGAGAGACATGGGATATAAGGGGGTAGACTGTTCCACTGATGAACAGACCGGGGAAAGAATGTGTATTTGTAATAGTCTTTGGTTGCAGGAATTAGTCTGTACGACAGGGTGTGGTAGTGGCGGGATACTCTAGTTAGAGGGGTGAGATAACCTTGGATGGGGATCGGATCAGAGCTTGTACCATTAAGGATAACGGACTGTTGGCGATTATCAAGGAAGCTCTTTATCCATTTAAGGGTTTGACCTCGTATTCCATATTTATGGATTTTTAGAAGGACTTTCTCATGGCTCACTTGATCAAATGCCTTGCTAAAGTCTAATAGAATCAGGTCAACTTGTTCCTTGTTGTACACTGATTTAACAAGGTCATCAACCAGCATAATTAATTGAGTCACACAAAATCTTTTTCCCTGAAACCATGTTGGAGTTTATATAGAATACCAAGATCGGTAAAATGTTTGGATATTGATGAGGATACTATGTGTTCTAGGGTCTTACATAACACACAAGTTAAAGAGATGGGCCTGTAATTTGCTGGGTTTGACCTGTCACCCTTCTTATAGACAGGCGCAACATTTGCATTTTTCCATTGGGATGGTAGGGATCCCTCATCAATGGATTTTTGGAAAAGTTTTTCCAGGATTGGTGACAGTTCTAGAGCTAACATTTTAAGGATTACGGGTTTAATTTTATCAGGGCCACATGCCTTATGTGGGTTTAGGTTTGACAGAAGTTTTTCAATACCATTTGCACTGATAAGTATATCAGGCATTTTAAGGTAGCTATTGCTGGTTTCGGGTGGTGACTGTTGGTTTATATCTGATAGATCTTGGAGTTTCATTTTGCAGTAAGAGGCGAGGTACTCATCATACATAATACGCTTGAAAATTGCTCGTTTTTACTATAACATTTTATATTGTTGCACATTTATAGTTATTTCAGGACATGTTTAAATTTAACATTCAGTACATTTAATATTTAGAAATTATTTACCAACAAAATCAGTTTAGTTTGAAGAGGATTGTTACTCGATCTGTGGCAATTTTCTTCATTCACACGTAACTATGGAATGAATACACGTGTTAACAAATTCATTATACGAAGCATACCAAGACAATAATTTGACATAAAAATAGTTGTTCATAACATTTGGGTACGTACCTGTAAAAAGGAAAGACCTAGCACCAAGGACCCGGCGACAACTAGCACTGAATTCTCATAGAATGCCATCAATTTATCTGTGCATCCAATTGTATATAAAGTGGTTCTAGTGCGAAAGTCGTAGTTATAGTGCATATCATTATCGTGCACGTGGTGACTGATGCACGGACGCAGTACATGCGGATTGCAGCAACTAAATGGCACGTCATCAACGATCAGGTTGGGTCCTAGTTCTAACTGTCTGAAATCATAACGAGTATAGTATAAGCAGTGAAAACGAAGTTTTATTTTCTATGATGACATAACCAAAGAATTCTACATTCTGTTGATGCATACAAACATGTCATGATTTTGTATCGGCGTTTTACGACGTTTTCAGCAGTATTCAGATATATATGACCGTCAGTTGACTTTACCAGTGTTCACGGGTTACCAACCAGTGCTTACATGTATTTCAAATTTCCCCGAATGAATCAGAGGCGGCGAACAGCTTATTTTACATCCCCTATTTTCAGTCAAATTGTCACGAAGAACATGCTCGTCCGCTTCATACGGAATTTGAACCTACGACCTCCAAATTGGGCGTCGGGTGCTTCACCGCCCCCGATTGAGCAAACCGGAAGGGCTCTATAGATAGTTAGTACATCAATGTCTGATAAACATTATGTTACATTGATTATAAAATGATGACAGTTAGGCCTACATATTATTTGACATAAAACATGTATGACTATTGTCTATGGAGCTGTTTCAAAGTTTATACTCGTGGTTATCCGTACCAAATTCAAATAATTTTCAAGACCATATCCCGATTTACAAATTTGCAATGATTTCGGATAAATTAAGTACATCCCGAAGTCTTTTTTAGGTGCAAATGTTATATGAAAATTCTGAATATTGTAAACATGTTATTAATTGTTGTTTCCTTTTCGTAGTATGGAGGCCTTACTAACATTAGTGCACATTTATAATTATATTATGTACACACATTAAATCAATTTCAATAAATAAAGATAAATATTATTATTAATTAAACAGTCGTGTTCATTCTCGGTTTAAATGTTCATGTACAAATCTTACCCTTGCCCTGTAATTCTCGAGAGATTACTGTAATCGGGATGAATCCATGTCAAATAGAACCAATCTTTGTACGATCGACTTCCGCAGCATTCATACGTCAATTGAAGTATATCCGTTTCTTCTTTCGTCGTAGCATCGTTCTTGTAGGCGGACATAGCCACCTTGATACCATTTTCGAGTGATTCCTCTAAATAAGCGATATGCACGAAGCACACAATGCCAGAGATTAACTCAGACAAAAAGATAACAGCAGTTGCGATGGTTGCGGCTAACATGTAGCCGGACCATTTTTCTCTTTTTTCTGGAATTCTGTTCGTGTATGCTACCTTTCCACAAAGTATGTGAGCAAAAAAGCCGAAAAATCCACTAAACACAAGAAATGCTGGTAAAACCAAACCATCAAAATTTTCTATAAATGATATTTTATCATATATTAGAATCTGAATGTAAAGGGCAGTCAAAAGACATATAAAAGATGGCAATATACATAACCAGTGTGTTATGCCAACAAACTTGGCAAGAATACATCTTCCTTCCTCTGTAAAATTAATCACTGGTCCAGCCATAATTGTCCATATCTTATTTACTGTCTACATAATAACGACGTGTTTGAGAGTAAGCGCCAGCCATTTTGTTTTTATTACCAAATCCGTGACGTCATCAGGAGTAACGAATCGTAACGTTAATGTTCGCGTAATTTCGTCTTATTAATTTTTACGTTGTGGACGTCTTTTCATGTGGACGTCATTAATTTGTTGTCAGTTCATTGCGGTCTGTGTGGGAAATGCGGTTCCTTTGGTTTGAAACAGTTTTTCGTTAAAACAAAATCAAATCCAAAGTAACGCGTATATATATTCTGTATTATTTAAGGCAGAAAAGAGTTGCCGCTTTATCGTAGGAATTGTTCGGCTGATAAATGCAAGCTCGCTATTTTAGCCAAATAACATATAGAATCATCCGCTTTCGAAACCAATATTATAATTAAAATTTCAAAGAACTGAAAATACAAAATTGTAGTGAGAATGTCATAGACAATAAACGTTAAGGGATAACCTCGTGAAATTACTTCTATCATAATGCACAATATCAGGCATCGTGTATAACAACATGCCATACTTTCTCGGGACATTTTACAGGTATACATATTTTGCCCCATATGTCTGGTATACGTTTGTTTATGTCTATGTCCATATTTGAAGTGTCACCTGGTTATAGTGCTGTTAGATTGACTGCGAACAGGTGCATGGACTTTCAGAATCGATACATGCCAATTTAGGTAAGAGAATGTTCTCGAGCGTAAAGCCAAATCTGATGTTTGGTTTTCGTTTTCTATCAAAACACAGCCGCGGTTTTTTCTCCGTCAAGCTTAGGGACAAACACGAACATTTTAAAACACCTTCATTGAAATGTGATGATCCAGGTAGCATATTCATACTTTAGCGGTTAATAAAACCGCACTATACAAGCTAAAAATACACACCGTCATGTGAATACTAGTACCACGAAGAGAATTTTAAGTTTTAAGAAATTATTTGTGTTCATAATGGGTTATCACTCACTCTGGATAATGATGTAGTAATATTAAATCCATAACCTCTATAACCATTCCATTTTGACAATTAAAGTCGACGTCAAAGTAAACAGAAAGGGACACAACTGCTGCTTTACTTAATATTTATACAAAGGGAGAACTGCATTGAGGGCACTCCACGGGATTTTTTTTCTTGGAAAAAGGTTGTCCGTTTCAGCGAAAGCATCCCTTTGATAATTTTATCGTGAGTTTAAATACATCGTATGTTATTTACGAAATAGTAAAATGTTCATAAATTGTTCAATGACATTCAGATCTTGGGCTCTATAATATATTTACCTGTATACATCGTGTCTCTATTACAAAATGCGGCCCTAAATACGACACCGTAAACGATATACGATGTCATAAACGATATACGAATCTTGTCATTTTATGACTTAGGAATAAAATCAAGACGAACATATCACTATAATACATGTAATCAAAATTACGTTTCAATTTAACTGAATTAGACAATGTCAGCGCCAAAATTATATTAATTGTAGTCGAGTGTTCACATCTTTACATATAACAAGTCAAGCTATTGTCAACAGATAATGGCTTGACTTCTTAAATGTAACCAAACCAAATTAATTGATACTTGGCAAGACCAAGTTTGGCTAAATATGATTTTACTCTTAGATTTGGGGTTTTCGTTCCATCCCATATTTACTGATTGGCTATACCAAGTTCTATATATGTCTTGTCAGGTGCCGTGATTATTCGAAACCTACTTACAGTCAGGAAAAAAGTGTCGATAAAAAATGTTTGTATCTAGAACATCTTTCTTCTCAGAAACAAAAGGCACTATACACCAAGACATATAATAAAATATCCTTGTTAACAAAATGTACACAATTTAAGTACCAGATTTAATGATAGTTTCTGCTTTTGGACATGGCCATTGGCTACATGGAATTGTTATCGGCTAAATGGGCAAATGTCATCATGTTTTAACATCATTACCGGAAATTTTTGACATTGTTATAATCAAGACGAAAACAGACAGGGAACGTATCGTGATATGTATTCCATTTAGCATCATACTGTTATCAGACTAAAAAGTCTGAGAAGGGAACTATTCAAATTTTAACAAATACCCGGACTGCACCAATATGTTAAATTACCTCTCTTTAATATATGTATAAGCACATTTTAAAAGCCTGTTTAAATAAATTAAAGAAATTTATATACCAAAGACAAGCAAGGATGGTGGTAGGGAAATGTTACATGTATACTAATATTTTAAAAGGAAATGCTGGTTGTCAATTGTTTGTCTCGCGAACGCACGAAGAGTAACCCGAACAATGTCGGAACCGGCCGAATGAGATATCTACGGAATGATTGTGTAGAATCAAAGTAGGTAATTCAACCATTCGTAACACAGATTTCGCGAAATCAAAGTTAGTTTTCTTTATTTAACACAGTTGTTTGTAATCTTAAAGAATACGAACATATTTATGTTACTAAAATATTAACTTGGAAAAAGGAAACACACCACCTTATTTTCGATCCGTAATTTTAACTAGACCTTGTAGTAACTTAGTAGTTTCGGCCATACCAAATTCTATCTATGTTTAGCAACAGGTTCATGTTTTAGAACATACATACCAGTCAGTTAAACACCAAACATCTTTCATTCCACAAACAAAGACATTATACATCAAGACATAAAATACGAACAACACGAAGTACCAAATAGGACTAGATTTGATGATTGTTTCACCCTTTGAACATGGTCATATGTTACCTGGTATCATTGTTATCTAAATGGACAAATGTCGTTATGTTTTGACATAATTACCGGGATTTTGACATTTTGAAATTAGTTCTTTTCGATCCGACTGCCGAGAACTTATCCTCATGAGGACGCTAAACGTAGATTGATATTGGGATGGCCTTATTACCATTTGAAGATTTTTTCTTTCAACATCTTTTGCTTTCATCACCGCTCCGACAGTTTATGATTATTATCAAAAGATGTTTACTTCAGCTCTAAAAGAACCAATTTAGAATACATTTCTCCACTTTTGCTATTATCACACATAAATTTGTATACTATATAAATATTAATAAAAATGTTTTAACAAACATTTCCACCTTCATTTACAACAAGTTATACGGTACTTTTACTGGAACTTTCAGCAGTATACTATTTACATAACTTTTTAAAACTGTCAATAGGACAATTTCAAACATATATTTGTTTCATTTACATAAAACCTTCCTCGGTACCCAGGCTATTCATAACATTTTGTATGTTATGCTAGCCTGGGTACCGAGGATGCCCATGCTAGGCCCTCAAGAGAACATTTTTATTTTGAAATAATCTTATCAGAAATGTGACCATCACACAAATGTTTGTGTGTCTGGATGCATTTACTTGTATAATTAAATAGTGTAACTACAGATATCAGACTTATCAGTCAATTTAAATTTGAAATGAATAAAAGACATGAATGTTGAATTGACAAATAATTTTATGTGCCTACATTAATCAGAAATCATTGAAAAGAAAACCAAAAACATAATCCACCATAGAAGAACGTACCAATATCCAACAACTGGTCAGAACGTCTCGGTTGATTCCACAGCAGTTCTTTTTTCTCTGGTCGAGGTAACTCTGGTACCTAATTAAACATGCAATAAAAAAATCAGTTAGCATATGTGATAGTCTTACCAATCAAGCGGCTGGATTTCACCTCATTAATTATTCATGAGTACGAGATTTTTACAGCCGGTTTGCCCAGGGTATCATAATGTATGTTATGTTAGCCTGGGTACCGAGGATGCATAAAACGAATAAACAAAAAATGAACTTTGATATTGTTTTGTCTTCGTTTGTTTGGTCTTAATTTATCGGGATCGGCTCGCTTGGGCAAGAATTCATCACAGATGAAATCGTTATTGCGACATGCGCAGATTTTTCAACAGGAAAAAGCCCGTCCTGACATATTTCAGATGAGATAAAAAATTCTATTCGTTAAAATGGCTGAATTTCAAATGGAATTATAAAAAAACGATTCAAGATGTGAGTGCCTTTGATTCTGTTTAATTTTATAAAAATATACAAAAATTATATTTTTTACCGACTTGCTAAACTTATTTCTTTCAGTATATGATATTGAATATTACGGGAGATACGACCGCTGTCGGATCTCATCGATCATGGTTGATATGAGCGCCGGCCGCAAACGTCACATGTGACGTCACCATGTAGGCCTACTGACAGTAAGCAAGATTTGCTCCATATGGCAAAATGAAAAAGAAGTGACCATATGGAGTAAATATTGTTTCCTGCTTGCAAATAGTGTCATCACGTGTTGCGTTTATTTGAAATGAGGTTACATACAGAAGAGGTTGTAATACCATAGCAGCGTAAGTCCGCGATAGTCTACTCCACATCTAAATGAATTACCATACTTGTTAGAAGAGAAATTGCCTTGATGGTCAACATAAGATTTGATCTGCAAATAGCAAAACCATGTTAGTACGGCTGCGCCAAAAACTTGTTTTGATTAGCCAACCACTTATATATGAATGGCTGACATCTATGTGAACATGCCAATAACATGAATAAGTAGTTCTATATAGGCCAAAATCTCTCCTGTAGATACGGAGCTAATTGAAAGGGAGCGCACCCAGGTCCAATGAACCTGTAGACTGTCCTACCTGGATTATATTTCTTGATAAAACTATGGAATTGAAGGTCTATATAATTCCATGGTTTACCTAGAACTATAACCAGGGTATTTAACCAAAGATAAATGTTCAGCAGCCTGATATTAGATTATACTATATATGCGCCAAATTAGTCATATCCAATGGCTCAATATCATAATGATCATCCATATTTCTTATTCTTTCTTTAACGTTGCTTTATTTTTAGAAGTTTATTGTCATAATTATTTCTTAATACAACACGTACCATCTTCTAGCAAAACAGATACCTAATCATGTGGACATCACAAACATTTCGTGCCAAAACAGCCGTACATAAAATATAGTTGCTAGTCTGTGATTGGCTGAATTGTCCTAAACATGCACATGGTGATTGGTCCAATGTTTAGCGGCGCATTCTGTAAGTAGGTCAATGAGATTTCTCGGAGGGGGGGGGGGGGGGAGGGGTATAAAAGGCCAGGCAAAAACTTGGAAAATTAATTTCACATTTTTAGAAATGAAAGTTACACAGGGTTCGATCTCTGTAGGATTTTAAAATAGGAATCCTGTGATTCCTTGTACTGAAAAAGAAGGAGTCCCAATGAATCCTAGCCTGGAGAAAATTTTGTAATCAAGAACCTTAAATCCTGCATTCTGGTGATATCTGGAGCAAATACTGACCATTTTCAGGCATGTTTATGTATACAGTGTCTGTGTGGACATCATCTGGGCATCATTTAACTGTCCTTTGGAATTTGCTTTCTCTAGTTTTAATGACCTAACTAGTGATCTACTAGCGACCTATTTTCCAGGCAATCCTTAAAAATTGTTTGTTTGGCACAAGGTAGGTAGGTAATTAATGTTTTGTTTATTATTTATAATGGTCATACTAGGGTAAACTATTACTTTGCTGCTAAAAAAATTCCCATTCCGAGTCATACCCTCAATGTTCTTTTTGAGTAGGGACCATTTTCATGAGTAGGTAGGGTTATAAACAAACAATTTTTAAGTATGGCCCCATGTAAACAACAATAAATTAAAATAAACTCAGTAAATTGATATATCTCTTGCAAGCAAAATACACTGCATGTACCACATGCTCAGACAAACAAGGGAATAAATTATGAAAGAAGAACATTTTCTCAAGTTTTGTCTCAAGTGTACATTAAGAATAGAGATAAATATGTAATGTATTATATAAATAACTTAAATTACTAAAACTGCAAAAGAGACATTTTGTCAATCAGTACATGTTGGAAGTGGTATAGTCCCAATTTTTTCACATGCATATAATTTTTCTTAGCATTCATACCTTTAAACTTGTATAGTAAGTATAATTTTACTTCAATGATACTGGAGCATTGTGCTCAGATTATGTTAAATGTTCTTTTTTAAATATGTTATTGTCCATCTCTTATAATTCCGTATGGAATGGCATTGTGCTGTTTTAAATGTTATTTTTATATAGTATGTGATATTGTGTATGATGAGATGAAAATAAAGATACTACTATAAAAACATAACTTGGTGCCAGACCTCCCATCTTCTTGGCTGCTGTCTTGGAATACTTGGCCCGTGAAGTGCTCTAGCTTGCAGGAAACGCAGCCAGTGACAACAAGAAAACAAGAATTACACTGTCATTTACAGTTGGCTGTCTGAAATGATGAAGAATTGAACCAACTTCTCTCAGGCATAACAATCGCTCAGCTTGGGGTTCTGCCAAATATCCAGGCGTTAGCAGCTTTTATTTTTAAAAGTGACCCACATATATCACATTATTTTTCAGCGATGATCTGGATTGTCATCGGTCATCTGGATTGACAGTAATACAGTGTCATAGTGTACATCTACAATTTTATATATTTATGATGCAAGTACTCTGTATAGAAAACACTGGACGATGGGAGTGAAAGGTGATTTGAACATTTAAAATGGTAAATTCAGGTATTAATTTTAAAATAACCCTTGACATTCAACACCTAGTGGAACCCCTGTATAATAAAAAGTGTTTTGAAAAGAAATTGTAATGAAATACATAACAAGACAACATAATTAAGATGATTTGATCATTTTTATTCTAAAACGTTACACTTATCAATATTATGGCAAACAGTACAAACGAATGCACTATTTATTATATTCACTGGATGTTAATACAGTATACAAATGACTCAGTAAAAATGTGATATTAAAAGATGGACACATATAGTTTAAACTTAATCCATTATGAAACTAGCTATTACAACTTGATTATTCTCCATGCCTGCTTCCTTAGCTACTGACCAATACTTGAATCAAACTCAATACCTTTAGATCAGGACTCAGATACTCTACCATACAACTACAAGCCTACCAGTTATAGGTACCGAATACACTCAGCGAAATGGTGGAGTCACAATCTTGGAGACAAATGACAATAAAACAAACACATGCAAGGAAGAAAGATTATGAGTCTAATTATTGAAGAACATATTATACATTCCTATCATGCACTTAATTAATTGCTGTAAATATATTAGAAATAATAATAAAGTTTTGTACAGTACATAACAATATTAGTCATTAATTCATTATCACCAACATTCAAAATATTTCTGTCAGTAAATTATAATACCTATTACCTATAGTAATATTATGTAAATAAATAATAGAAACTGCAATTTTAGTCTTTGCATATCATAAACATATAAATCATCAGTGGTTGTAATGGTTTCTTATAAGGAGCAAATAATAGGATTAGTTCAATAACTGGGTAAAACTTTCATAATCTTGGCAAGTTGGTTTGCTTTTTTAACTTACTATGTTTGGATTTCTATTAAAAATCTTGAAGGCATCTCCAAATACCTTATAGTGTTATATACACATCCTTTGTAACCTCGATAAATTTACTTAGATAGGTCAGGAACTTACTACTTACACCAATGCATGTATTAAATGAGTATTTAATAAAAAATAGAAGAAATTGATGCTCATATCAGATAACATTAAGTTCTGATTGTAAGAAATAGGAAATGAGCTTTCGCAACAAGATATAGTACATAGGTATACTTTTAATTTTCAAAGAAATCTGTGCTCGAGTCGACAAATATCCCATAATAGTTTTATGGATACAAATGTATCACTAATTTAGCATTGAAACACAACATCATTTGTTTCAGAAATTTTAGTGAGACGACTATGCAAAGTGTAAGTCACAATTTCTGGCTTTAAGCCTAGATGAGCATGCGCCAGTTCTTTCACACATACGTCATCTTTAACATGTATTCCATGTATACTACATAACTGTTTGAGTTGTCTACTCTTGTTTCTTATCATCTTGTTCTATTCTGTCAAGTAAAACAGATATAATTCCAACTTTCTTCAGTTCTTCAATTAATTCTCCATTTTTATGCATTTCTAACATAACATCACATCCACCAATGAATTCTCCACCAATAAACACTTGAGGTATTGTAGGCCAGTTACTGTAATCCTTCACTCCTAAAAATAACAGACAATACAAAAACAGTTTATAATAAAGACTAGTTGGTTATGTATTCATGACAATAATATCATACCATCTATACAATGCTTTTGGACTTTATAGCGCAACATTTAATGATTTATTTATAAATATGCTGCATTAGGGACGTATGGATACGAATTGCTTTATCGTGTCATTTCAGAAGGGGTGCAGTTGAATTTCAGCAAAGTACACTTATTCACTAACATTTTTGCCAAATTTATCAAGCAGAATAGTGTAGATATCATGGACTGACAAACTTAATCACCAGATTTGGCTCTGATTGAAAACAATTGGACAGAGCTTATATATTGGGTTTGTAGATATAAAAGCATAATGGGCCTCCTGCCTGCATTGACAATTTTAACACATTGGGTGCCCAAACATCTTGCCACGGAACCCCACAACACTACACTCCTCCCCCTTCCGGCATTTGAGGCTCAACCACCGTGGGCCGACAAACACCGCTGCCACCATTGAAGTAAATCAGGGGTTAAAAGTGTGCCCAATGTGGGGCTCTAACCTATGGCCCCCTAATTACTAGTATGATATACTACCGACTGAGCAAATTAAGCAGACATCTTTCCCTGCACCACTACACCACATTAACCTACTTTCATTATACTTTTTTTATAGATAATTGAGCTCTACTCTAGACATATATATAGTGAACACAGCAAAATCTGGCATATTACCCTGTCTCAACTGCTCATCATCTAGAACATTGTGATGTGCAAACTTGTTGACACCATGAAAGTTGAGTATTTGTACAACAGCATTACTAAATCCACATTTAGGCTGATCAGCTGTGCCCTTCATGAACACTACTACCTTATCGTCCTTGACAATCCCATCTATATAGTCCTTGCTACCTGTGTCAACTGAATATCTCGCAACAAGCGCTTGAAATAACTTTCTATTGTTTTGAAGAAAAAATCTAGAACACGCAATTCTATTCATTTTATCAGTTTCTGCGAATAAATGTGTTACACAATTTTGTCAAATGCCCAACCAAACGGTGTCGTGAGAATAACACGAAGTAATAATTTACACAATTCACCGCAAAATTCGACTTCCGTAAATATGCCAAATTCACGGTTGTAAAAGATAATACCTTCTCTTTTAGATTGCTGTTGTATTTTTCCTTAGTAACAGTTTTAATAAGTCATAACAGAACACAATGACAGAGCAGTTAGAACTTGCTGTCAAGTCTGGAAGAGTGGATGTTGTAAAAAGTTTTTTGTCCACGTTGCAAGAAAGTAACTTGTTTTCTTTATTGTTTTGCATTATAACGTATAGATCTACCTCAATTTAATTTATTTGTGTATTTTATCAGTTAGATGTGCCTGACAATTGCTTAAAATGATGCTTAGCAATGAAAACCCTTTCAATGATAAGAGAGAAGTGAGTTTACATTCAGCTTATATATCAGCCGTGCGTTCGGTTAAGGCTAACACTCGCACGAGGCTCTGTTTGCCAAAAAGTACGCGCCCACTGTGCGCCCACTCGCTTGAGCATCTCCGAGGTATCTAGCGAAGGCGCGTACTTTTTTTGGCAAACAGAGGGTTCGGTTGCAAAATGCGTGCACAGTTTCTTAACTCGTGCGAGTGTATTAGCCTTAACCGAACGCACGGCAGGGTGCAATTCATGATCAAATATATTATACCTTGCCATTCCAGTGCATAGTTACAACACAGTCCTAGACAATCTTACGTTTTGAACCTGTCCAGGAGGCAATCCCTCGGATTTGTTTAAAGTGTAACTTAGCCCAACACAGCTAGTTTCAGCTCCCATAAATGTGCAGTTCATGTTTGTGATACCGCTAATTTGGGTTATAAAAATGGATGCTTAGTTTCTTGGCACTTTTTTCTAACATGAAGAAGGGTTGTGCTTTTTATTTCTCATTTTCACTGGATGGAGGTGCCCAGTGCGCAGAGGTGGTCTATGTTGTTCTTCTTTAAGTTATATAGTGGGCGTGGTTGAGACTTGTCTCGATCACCCATGTCTCAGTCAACCCTTATGCACCAGTCAATTGTAACCACGGCCCCCCAGGTCCGGGGGTATACCGGGGATAGCGGGGGAAATGGGCCGTGTTTTTACCTTCCAGGTGGCCCCGCAGTGCCGAGTGAATGCGGTGGTTTTGTTTTCGCGCCAAAAATAGCGGGGAATGGGCCGTGGCTTTGGGGTGCGAGGGGATTTGGCGGGGATTTTACCAGCAGTTTGTCCCCGCAGGGCGGGGATTTTACCTGGGATTGGCTTGACCGAAAGTCCAAGTCCCAATTACAATTGACTGGTGCATTAACATGAGCTAAATACACGTAACATTACTAAGCCTACCCGAAGAAAGTGTTTATTCTGGTTTCAATGAATTGGGTACATTACACATGCATTTGGAAGATATTTAAAATACCTGACATAATTATTGTCATCCTGTTTTAAAATTCAGCATAAAATTTAACAGGCATTGTTGGAAGTATCCCTTTCAATCAAGTTGTTTTCATGATTTTTCATATTTATGAACCATTGACATAATGTTGTATCATATTGATGTTAATGACCACTCGATCAGATTGCTTGTTTTATCCTATTGTCATTCACAATAATTCAAGACTAAATAGGAAAACCTTTCATGTAAGAATTAATAGAAGGGAAATGATAAATGCATTTCAACACCAAACACAACTTAGCTTTTAAAATCATCAAATTAGGTGTAAATATCGATGTATTTTCTTTCAGCAAAAGAAAATGAAGAGCTTTTGAACCAGATTCTAAAACAGCCATGTTTTAATGGGGAAACATTGTTACACATGTCCTCAAAGGTTTGTACATTGTATTTGTTCTTGGTTATTTTTCAAATTCTGTCTGTACTGCTAAAATACTTCCAGTTCTGTTATCAGATCAATCAGCTTTATTTTGGAAGCGTTATTTAGTTGCTCGGTATAATGATGTATTAGGCCCAAAAATATCTTGTGTTGTTCGAGTGACAGCCAAAAATATTGTAGGGACCTAAGTGCTAAGTTTTATGATCTGTTCAGCGGGCTTAAGGAAGGTCAATGGTTCTACCCTCCAGTACAAAGTAATGCTGGAAGGAGCACCTGAGATCCCTCTTAATTGTCATAGCTGGAAAAGCTACTACATGGCCCTGGCTATTTATAATGTGCCTTAACGCCCCATTACAAAATGCAGTACAAAATATTAGTGTCAGTAGCAAGTGATGAGATATGTAATGGACTGATAAGATCACTTATATATTTATGTTAGCAAATACATGTACAAATGTATAAACTTTTTACAGGCTAAAATAGGCAGAAAACAGCTTATTCAAATCTTTAGTGGTGATTATCAATTTTGCTGTAACAGTTTTTCTCCTTCAGAATTCATGAAACGATTAAAGGTTTGTGTAGACAAACTAGAGTAGGTTGAATCACTTTAACCCAACTGTGTGATATAATATTCTATAGTTGGCTGAAATGCAAATAATACATTAATAGAGTTAATCTGGTTAAAAGTAAGCTTTTCCTGTATTGTGTGGCTCAATTATGATGAGTGTAAACATGTCAAACTTTCAGTAACATTTATCATTACTTAATAGACAGCAGATAACGCCTGTTGGTCAACTCGTACCTTCGTAAGTCAAGTCATATTCTAATCACACAAAATGCACAAAATATTTAATTAATCTTATTACAAAATGTTCACAATAACTGATGTCAATCCTAAATGATATCTGAAAAAAAAACCAATAACATGCATTTGTATAAAAAGTTGAGAGGTACGAGTTGACCAAAACAGGTACCTGTTGACTTGGGTAGGTACGTGTTGACCACAGATAATGTACGAGTTGACCAAAACAGATATGTGTTGACCAAGGTACGAGTTAACTAAGGTACGAGTTGACCAAGGTACGAGTTAACTAAGGTACGAGTTGACCAGTTACCAATCTATTTAGCAGGTAATACACATGATTATTTCCATATTTCAGGAAGATCAGTTTGATATTGTAAGAACTTTGTTATTGGCTGGATGTGACCCCACCATTCCTGATATAGATGGACATTTAGCATATGCTGTATCAGCAAGTGAAAAAACTAAATCTGTATACAGAGAAAGTCTTTTACAAGCAGCATCTCAGTCAAAGTAAGTCTGAACATTGTCAGTTATGTCAGTGAGTAACATTTGTATGAACCATAAAAGGTCTGTCTGGGTAGCTCAGTGGTAATACTGTAGATACTTATTAATGGATATTGTGTATGTAATTGGTTCAACATTTTATTAGTGGATTTAGTAAATGTGTTGTTTATTTATATGATATTTGGCATTGTTTTAATAACAATGAAATTGTCATGTGTGTAGTTTGGTGTTACAGAATTCATTGTTTTCAAGTTTTAATACATTTTGTATTATTGAGCTATTCTCAAAGTATAATTACACTTGTCTGTTGTTAGAACTGACCAAACGGAGCAGTTAATTAGAAGTGGAGTACCTGTCAACTTTACAGACACAGCTGAAAGTCAGAATACACCATTACACTGGGCAGCTAGCTTTGCTGATGACAATATTGTGGAAATCCTCTGTGGTAAGTACAAGTACTCGCCATTGTCATCAATGTTAAATATAAGTGGTGCAAAATCCCTCTCATATATTTCACTTGTGTTAAATACTTTAACGTTGATGTTTAGCACTGCCAAATTATCTTTGTATACAGAACTTGTGTATTTAACGTTAAACTGACTTGATATATGATGTAGGTAATAATTCCAGAGAACTTTAATTAATAAAAGAGTCATATTTCAACTTTACCTAGAAATAAAATTTTCTCAACTGAGCAATATGGTACATTGTATTTATAACAACTAAAAATTCAAATACAATCCGATATAATAAAAACACTGGTATTTAAATCTCAATACAGTAAAACCTCACTTAAAGATCACCTCAATAATAAGACCACCTATAAATTTAGAACACAATTTTCTAGTCCATTTTCGCTGTTTTGCCCTTTTTTCAACCTCAATATTTGTATTTGTAGAACCTGAAATTAATTAGAGTTTTGTTTTGTATTGTACAATGAATTTAATGATGTATTGATCAGGTCATGGTGCTGATGTACATGCTGTGAACAGTGCGGGGTGTTCACCATTACATGAAGCTGTAAGTAGAGGAAATCATCACATAGTTCGATGTCTACTGAAATTTGGAGCCGACCCAGCCTTGCAAATCTCTCAGGGGTATATTAGTTTTTATATCAATCATTCTCTGGTAAAGTTTCCCTTCAAATTTTTGTAATTGTTTGTTATATTCATGGATAGGAAAATTTACATTTTTTTTCAAAAAAGAAGTATATACTTTTTTAGTTCAACACATATATATTGTACATGCATGTTCTGTGCAAGAAACTGTGAAGTATATATATTGTTTTACACACTTTCTACAACATCATACATGTAGTCAAGTGTACCAAATGGTAGCTGACAAAATTTTATTGATTTGTTTAAATGGACATAGAAAATATAAAACATTTAAAAGTCTGGACTTTAGAACTTTTGTTAAGTTTATAAGAAGATATATGAATATATTTACCTCTGCAATACTGAATATGCATTCTTGATCATTGACTCCAATTGTGTACAATGTAGCTTGAGATATCATTGACCCACGTATACTTATTTACATGAATAACAAGTGTCATACTATATTGCTTGAAAACAATTTTTGTAAAGGTTTGCTATTGGGAACATGTAACATTCAGTCTGATAAATAATATTCTTTTTACACTGCAATTTGATGGAACCCATTTGGAAAATAATGTTCAAGTATACTGCATGTTTGTTCAACATATTTTCATTATTTCATCACCCTTCCCTACTTGACTTGAGACAAATACTATTGCAGGAAGTATGCTGGAATGACTTGTTTTGAGTTAGCAGAGAATAAGCCTGATATATTAGCTGTACTCAACAATCCTCCGGCTGTCGTTGAAGTAGACAGAGTGGAGGAAACCATGCTTGAACTAAACTCTGAGGACAGTCTTCAAGTTGACGGTATTGCTAAATTCTGTACTAGATGATCATCCCTGTATCATAGTTCCCTGGTTACACATTTACCATATCTTATTGATCAAACCCATTCCATAAATGTTATTATCAAGCCTGTACTATATTCGAACTTACATATTTATTTCACAAAGTAATGTTTATGATTTTAATTGCTTCATGGTCTAGCATAATTCCATTGAATTATACATACTGTGTTCATTCCAGTGAATATTGATACAGCAATAAAACATGCTGTGATAGAAATAATTTGTCAGATAAGCGTGCATTTTGAGAAAACTAACAGTTGAATATATGACAACTACTATTTTGACTAAACATTTTCTTCATGAGGCAGTTTGAAATACTGTGTTAATGATTTGAAGAGGAGAAAAATGAGAGTTGACTAATGTAACATTTTATAGAAGTATTAATGCCTATGTTTGACCACAGATGTTCATGCTGAAATAAGAATATATTCTGGAGTACGACTTTCAGTATCTGTGACAACAAAAAATTATAATAACAGATAATCAGCAATGTACTTTCATGGCACCTTATGTTTTGTGTATAAAAAAAGTGATGAAGTATATCTAACCATACATTTGTGAAGGTTTTATTCATTTTCTATGTTTTTCTTATTTGCTTTCAGATGCAAAACAATCCAATCTGACTTTACCAAATGGCAATGTACCATCTGAGTTATTATCACAACCTTCATTACCTCAACTCATGTCTCCTATTTTCAAGGTTAGACATTTGAAAAACGACTTTTGTAAAATATTTCAATGTTTGGCTGTTATATTTAGCATGTGCGGTTATTGTTATATGGTCCCTGATGCATGTGTTGTGCATCAATAGGGGTCATATTCATAAACATTATAAGTCTTCAAAATGTTAAATATTGTTCATCTTATTAAGTTGCATTTTCTATTATTTTCTGTCAGAATGCATTTAATGTATTTATGGTCTCTAGATTTATAATAGTATAAGTGGTCTTCCAGATCCTTTGATACGATCATGATTATTTGTTATGTTTTTGTGTAGACATTGTGAGAATGCATAGCCCCATGGTTTGTTAGAGAGCCCAACACTGGCCTTGTACCTTGTCGTCTGCTCTGTAGGCTTTCTGTAGAGGTTATCTCACCCTTGGCCTTTATCTCGCAGATATTCATATCACATGCTACAGTATTTTTATGTTCTTCGAAATATTCTTTCTCTAGAAAAGACCAATACTTGAATCTGTCAGACGTCCTCCACAAGTTGTAACGGAGGAGAAGTTGAGTAATCTATGGCCTCAGCCACAAAGTATTGAACAACATGAAGGATATCCATTCCACATCAGGAAATCTATACTTCCAGTGGTTATAAGTGTATCTTCTGGACCAGGTCAGTCTATGTTTTGAAAGTTTGATGCAAAACTGTTGTTACTCAATTTTGGTACAACTTGTACACTAATCCAATCAGATTCAGCCGAGCACATTTCCACAGCCGAGTACTGAGCACAGGGAGATGAGAGCAATATTCAGAAGAAGGGCAATTACCCACTTATGAAGATTGTTACAAACTCCTTTGGTGTTGAGTAGTGAGTAACAGATATAATTCCAGAGCCCAAGTCATTAAAAACTGATGTTTGCTGCAAGTGACTTAATGTTTTTGTGCCATTTGGTGTTGTAGGGCATTTAGATATACCCTTGTCAGTCTGTCTGACTTAAGTTTGTGTATCTCTTATCTGAAAAAGTGTTTGACCTAAAAAAGTTTAAACTTCGTTATTTTACTTTGATAATGAAAAAGTTTTGCAACTTATACTAATCCTCCTCGATGACTGCTTCCTGGCTACCAACCAGTACTTGCACCAAGTTTAGGGAATGTCAAGTTCATGATCAAACCCGGCTCATCGCAGGGCTCGAACTCACGACCTTTGAATCAGGAGTCAAGCGCTCTACCCCTCGACCACTGCACGTCCAGTCTATTTAACCTAGAGTAACAAAACTTCATAAGATTAGTAGTCATAACATGGAATTGTGCACCTTTTTTCAGATGGAATTATTTAGTTAGAACATAGTACATTTGTATTCCCCTTGATTGAATTAAGTGAGAGCACCTGAGTCATAATGATACATTTCTAGTTTTACTACACATTGGGTACAATACAATATTTTATTTTTCAGTAATTAGAGACATTCGGAAATGTTGGAAACTGCATAAACAAAGCTTTGAAGACCTGAATATAAATCTGTCTGTAGAACCTTTAACCCCTCTCAGTGACCTAGATGATCCTAATGTTTTATGCTGTGTCAGTGAGAGGCTTTGTCCAGGAAAGGGATGCTATAAACTGACTGTCATGCAAAACCAGGTAGGAAATGGATTCAACGATGTGCTTATTAGTTTAGCTGTTTTGAAAAAAGAGCTTTTGTCTGAGATTGATCATTGTCGTCTACTTCTGTGTCCACAAAAATGTAAAATATTGCGTTAAGCTTGGTTTCTGTGAAAGGATCCCAATGACATTGTAATCAGCAGACCACTTGCAGTGCTGTTGTTAAAATTGAAGACTGGAATTATGCAAATTATGCTTTTACTTGAGGCATTGTATTGAAATCTTGAAACTAGCCCTCAACCACTGCACCTCCCTTATTAGTTTGGGTAAGAAGCCTATAAGAGTATATGTAAGTAACCAATATTAAACAAGAAATACTGTTTAGCAATGATGTGATATGTAATTTATCAGGAATGTATTTCAGATAAAACTGATGTGCAATGACTGTGATAGTCTTCATCATGCTATATCTACACTTATACAAATATTCAGGATGTACAGGGACGAAGAAAATCAGAATGAAATCCAGATACCACAACTTAGAGTGAGCTATGTTACATCATTGTCTGTAAAATCATGTTACCATGGTCTGTTAATTTCTTGTGCAACAAGAATTCGAAATCTGTTAGTTATCTATTTGTGACTTTCATATGTCTAAGTTTTTGCTTTCAATCACTGAGTGCAATATTTAAGAAGTGAAAGATGTGTAATTCTGTAACAGGGGTTTGCAGTTTTTTGACAAGGTAAAACTGGCTTGCCAAGTGTTTTTCACGTTAGTTCATTAACAATTCAACAATTGTTTTATTACGAGTTGCTGTGGGAAGTAGGATTATTTGTGATTTAACTTTCCAAGAGCAGTATTGATGTTAACAGTCTAATTTATTTGTTATTTCTTGAGGATGTAGGTCATCTTTTTTAAACAAATAAAGTGCTACTGTTGTAGTTTGAACATGGCCCAAGTTGTTGTCTAAATATTTTCAAATTTTCTGTTTCGCTCAGTTTTTTCAGGCAGTAATTTGGACACATATTCCAATGCGAGTCAAACAATCCACATCTACTGACTAGACCCACTTACTTTGCTTCACCTTGCTATGGTGTGGTTTACTCGATCGCTTTGACTCCTATTTTGTGTGCGCCATCGATACAGCCATTTTGTTTTTGGTCTTCTCTTTGGAATACAATTTTTTCTTGAAACTTTTTGGTTATATGGCTTGCATTGAGACTATGGATCAGGTTGGGTATGTGGCCACAGGGACAAGGTCATTGTTACTAAAAATAGAATAAGTTTCAGTGTTCAGCGACTCAGTTACTCAAATTGGTGTATTATTAATTTTTCCAAAGTATTGTCAATCCTTTGTATGGATTGTCCTCTCAATAATCTTTCTAGTTTAAACACAGCAACAATTATTATTACAGATAGATGATTGGCCAGATTTACCATACAGAGGAGTATTATTTGATATATCACAGGGACGAGTGCCCAATTTGGTATGTTTATTTCTGTTATTATATTACTAGTATTGGCTATGTTAGACATCTGTTACTGAGGCTCATTCTTTGGCATCCTTCCAGGAACTGTCTCTCCAACCATTTTAATAGGTTTTTTTCCCCAGCTTAAGTATAACTAGATGATAGGTTTGAGCTGTGTTAGCTGGGCTCCGTGCCCTGGTACTGCATCAGAAGCCAGATTGGTCAACTTTGATAGTCCAAACAGCTTGGTTATACTTTTACTTTTTTATTATTTAATGTTAATGTCAAAGTACTCATGTAGAAGTAGAAGGTTCTTTCATGGTCTTTACAATCTTTGAATGAAATCAAGTACCAGTTAGATACACAGGACACAGTCATTGAGAGTGATTGATACAGTACAGGTTTTACAATCAATGTTAAATAAATCAGTTTTAAGTAATTAAGTTAAAGTTAAAACCATAATATGATTTTTGTAGAGTACATATGCAGACATGGAACACAATCAATGTCCAGAGTGTATTGTATATGATCTAACAATGCTTACAATATATTCTCAATGTCAACCATTGTTTTATACATGACAATAACTAACTCTGTTATGATTGAAATGTTGTATAATTATGTATTGTTTTCCAGGTAACATTCAAAGAAACAGTACTCACACTGTCCATGTTGAAAGTCAATCAGGTATCAATGCTTCTTTTCTTGCTATTGGCCTTTTGGGGGTTAAAATCTTCTTTTTTCCAACATTTCAACCATAGTTCAATTGAATGATTTAGTTGTCTCCCTTAGTAGTGCCAAAGGTATATCATGGGAGGGAATGGACCCAGCCCACCCTTCCCTCTTACAGTATGGCTAGCTTATGTATTGAAAGAGCTAAAGCCTCACAATTATGCTTGCTTTGTTTGCAAACATTGATTGGCTATAATTAATATCAGAGCGGGAAATCATTGATAGAAAGTATGTGCTTAACACTGCCATATATGTCTTAATTAATCATAACAGTAAAGTACGAACCCCCTTCCACCCCCCCACCCTAACACAAAGTCTTTGATCGGGTCTGATCGCCTCTGTGCTTTTTTGCTGTGTGTCCCATAACTTAATATTTGGTAAACAATGTACAAAATGAACAAGAAGCCATGTGTTATACAGAATGAGCTAACTTAGGATACACTTAGTGTACACATACATTTTCAAGAACTTGTTAACTTCAAGTTGTTCATGTGCTGTAATGTAACATAAAGTTTGACAGTACTGTTAGTGGTAGTAATTGTCTAATTTCCTGCTTTTCTATGAAACATACTGAAAGTTATTCAAAACATTCTTATTTGAAAAGAATATATTTCTGTTCAGTTTGATTACCAATGATGAATGGACATTTATTCCTACTTTCAGATATATCTATATACAAGATTCAGGAATCTAGATCAGATTATGTGGCAGATCTGTTATGGAATGGAGTAAGCTTATTGACTTTACCATTGTTTATGTAATTACGATAACTCTAAAAAGTTCAAAATTAAGAATTTATTCTTAACTGATATGTTAGTCCTTCCTGCCTATTTCGTCTTATAAAAAGCCAACAATAAAGATATGATGATGCTGTAAACCAAACATGCAATGCCTTGACTTAAATATTATTTTTTGCAAAAGGTTGAAGTCAAAATATTGAATTGGGGGATGAAATGTTAGTTTTGACTTTGTCCATTGATCTTGCCTGTAGCAATATAGCGTATGCTTTCACTGTACTTAAAACATTTTATTGATGTCATATTATATTTCACAGAGAAATATTAGAATTGGATGAATTCTGCCATGACTATGGTATAGAATTATGTCCAGTATTAGAGGTAGCACCAACAGTACAATATGAAGATGTATCACAGATGTATGCTATGTTTCAAGATTTCCTCACCTGTTTCAGCTTTAACAGGTAATTATTCAATGTTTTAAATAGTTTTTACATTAAGTATTTTATATGGATACATCTTTAATAGCAGTCAATCAAGTTTGCATTTTGTCCTTGACCAATGTAAAAAACAAAAATTAAATATGCATGAGTGTTGTCTACAAAAGATGTCTGTCTGAATGATCATATTACAGTTTGTGGTAATGCACAGAAAGTAAAATACAAAAAAAATATTTTGAAATCACTCGTTCCAAAAATGACTGCTTAGAAATTTGACCTGTTGATACAGAATTGTTTTATATAAATCACATTATAATCTTCACCCAGTAACATACTTCTATATATGAAAATGAGATACGGAGGATTTTTAAGATGGACCTTCATTCTAGCTAAAAATGTATGACATGTATATCTGTGAATGGCGGTACAGAATTGAATCTAAGGACATTATTAGATTTATCATACATTTGTAGATATTGTAATTATTTTCAAATTCTCGCCATTATTCAGCTTGCTCTTCTTATTACACATTAAAAGAAGTATATTGGAGATGTCTTTCGACATTTGGTTGGTCATGCTGGGGTTGGTCAGTCTATTACCAAACATTGTGAGGTGAAAGACTTCCACACTTTTAAAGGGACTTCATTAGAACTTCATACAAGATCACCATGAAGTGTTGATGTGCTTGATATTTTTCAGGGTTTATTTAAGCTTTAGAGAGTTAAGGTTCTTGTTGTCCACTTACAAAGTCATACTGCTGGGGTATTAATGATAGTTCTTGTTTATATAAGGTTTTTATATTTTATGCTCTTTTGTGATGTTGTATTTGTGTCATGTAGGTATCGCCAGTTTACCTTTTTGCTGCGAGTCCTTTCCTGTATTGATATTTATTGTGTTGTATTTTCTGTACAGATTTATTAGTGTGGGTCCAAGATTGAGTAGCTTCTTGTTAGATGTTGATGAGGAGAATGAACTGAGTGTGTCGGACTGTACGACATTGTTGCCGGTACGCTCGGACCAGACATTGCAATTATGTGCGTACCCTCTACATGACCTTGACAAAAATCTACTGGCACAACTTCCTCCACATCTTGTCTTCAGTGAATATGGTGTCCAGGTGAGACAGTTTATATGTACATTGTGTTCACATCATAGGTACGTTATAGATGACTATTATTAGTTAACAATGCTTGGTGAAATTTGATCACTAGGCTTTAGACAGTCTTTTATTTCCATTCAGTTTAATTTATCTTTATATTTGATTTTCATGAGCCCCAATGTTATGATTTAATATCCTAACGAAAATAATGAGTTTTAAGTCCTGGTTGTTTTATATTTTCTCGGACACTTTGTAGTTATCTTTTATAATAAGATTGTGTACATTTCAGGCAACTCACAACTTTACTGAAATATGTAAACCTCTCTCTGGCTATGGGTATGTGAACCTTACTATTGTTTTTGTCTTAAAAGTTTTAAATCTTTAAAATATGACCAGAATTTATTTCCCTCAGGCCGTTCTAAATCAATTGCTTATCAATCATCCATTTTGTAGAAAAAGGGAGCAGGGAAGAATTTAGATGTGTCTTTTAATATGTCTTCTGTCTATCAACTCTTGTACCAAATTTTGGTAACTTTTTAATAAGCATGTGGATTTTGTAACTAAATCCAATGTATTGATTGTTGGACAACTACTGCTCAGAATGTTGGGACACCCTATATCTTTTTGTATAACGCTAACATAGAAATGGGACAGAAGGGGACAATAATCAAGCAGTGAATTTATTACAGCCTTATTTCAATTGACTTACATGGCAGCTGACTGTGTCTATGTATGTCTATCTAATTTACCTCGCATCAGACCAAGCAGTCTGCATTGTGGAAGTGTATGTGGTTTTTTGACTGGGTGGGGTGAGATACAGGGTGAAGGTTAGCGACATACAGGTGGATTTGTTTAATTTATAGAAGGTCATCAGTTTGTGTGGTTCATCTATTAGTTTGCTTATTCCAGTATATTTGATAACAACATTTTCATCCATTTGTTCTTGAAATCGGGCTTGGAAGGATGAATTATATATCTTGAAAATTGATATTATGTGGACAAATTAATGTGGTCCCGTTGACCTCTGTTAGCATAAAATGGTTAGTTTAGAATATTTAGTTTCAACTTTCATCATGTCGAGTAAAGACAGGATTGATAATGTATAAATTGCTCACAGAAGTTTATATATTCGGCATTTAAATGGCATTATTAAGTAATCAGTCATAAAGGTCAGGACCAGATTAATTTGTTCAGACTTTATCTATGTTTTTGACATATTAGGCTTATCATGACTTATGTTTTTTTAAATGACTTAAATGAAATCAAGCATGTTAGTGTATTGTGTGTTTTACAGGATGAGTTATTTAGTATGTCCAGGTACTTCAGCATGGAACAGCCTGGCTGGATGCCCCGAGGCAGCTATCACCAATGTTTATAATGCTGTGAAATGTGCTACGTCTGATTGTTCACTGGGTGTTGTTGTATGTAACTGGTCGGGTAAGGGGCATATAACTCACCTACCATTCTGTTGGCCGGGATTTTTGATGGGTGCTGGACTTAGCTGGAACTCTGAATGTCATTGGGTAGGTGTAGATGTCGTGCTGCTGTTTCGTGTTAAATCGAATCAAATTTCTATAATCTTTAATGTTTAAATTATTTAGTAGGTGGACCACTCGAGTACCAATCTTGAGGTCATATGTTCGATAACCTAGAAGTTGACTACAGTTAAAGCACCAAAGGTCATGTGGGGAAGTTGTCACTTGCTTGCAAGAGGTTATTACTGGTTGATCACCCTGGAACACTGCTTGTGTTAACTGACCATACAGTTTTGTTTAACATACTGTTGAAAAACAGGTCTAACTACACAAATTATTTAACATACTTATTCATGTCATAAATATGTTTTTCAATTAAGAACTTTTAAGCTCACTGGACAAGAATTTTAAATCAATACTGTTTGGTGGCTATTTCACTGTGGAAGGATAAGTATAGAAATAAATCCATATGCTTATTAGTTACTATTTGTTTTACATGGTAACACTAACATCGTGGCTACTTTTATTACAGGAATTTTGTATAGGTAACTTAGAGGAATTGTTGAACTTACATGTATTCCGTGCTAACAAAGGTGTTATTGGTCATGCTATTGTTGAGCTTGGTCGTGCTGAGACTTACCTGGTGAGATGTGCAAGATGTCAGTCAGGTGAATATATCCTTTCCTTGCTTAAATATTACATGTCAAGAAACACACTTGACTTTTTGTTTGTCTTTTTCACCAATTACAGAAATTAACTATACTACTACATAATATAATTCATAAACAATGACCAGATATTTCAAGTAAACTGTATTTGAATTTATTGGAATGAAGAGGTAGAATGAATAAAGCAGCAAAGCAATAAAAGAGTGATGTGAATTGTTTTCTTACCTTTTGATCATTATGCGAACGTTAAGTACGTTTAATTGCTTCTGTACCAGAAGTTACATGTTCTATAGCATTGTGTATTGAGGATGTACATGATGATGAATGTTGATGGATATATTTCAGGTGATGATTGCTCTGATTTACCATCTGATAATGGATCATTGTTGTACCAGTTCTTACTGAATCCTGACAACTCTCTCATAGAGAATCTCACTGCTGATATGTTACAGGTTGGTATCCTTTCTATTATATTATATTATATTATACAGGGTTATAAGTACCATTTATTTTATGTTTGCCAATGAAATACTGAGATTTATCAGTGAAATATTTATTGATATTTCACTGTTTTGGCAAGAAATTCCAATGAATTATAACTTTACTATTAATACAAGAAAAGTGTTATTTTGCCTGTACCCAGCCTTATGTCGAGTATGCCAGTTTTGAAAAAAAATCATATGTGTTTGGTTAAATACAAAAAAAGGAAAAGTCTTGTGTAGTCTTTAGAGCAATTTTTTTAGATATATTTAATTGAATTATTGTTTTATACTTCTGAAAACAGGTTAATTACATTCCTGCCTAAATAAATGTTTATATGTATAGGTCAGTAGTATGATTATAAAGCACATTATTGTTGGGTTTGATACCACTTCTTGGTCTTCATAGTTGGTTATATTTTCAGCGTGTAACACGGCATGTACGGAAATGTCAAGCAGAGCTGAAATCTGTTGAACTTCATTGTTCACAAGGTGATAGTGTTGTAGCAGAACTTCAACATACTTGTGATTTAATGCTTCTGGCTGTAAAGTAAGTGAGGATTATTTATTTATTTTTAAGGCAAGTCCGTTTATTATTGGTTCAGTTTAACATCAATTCAATATGGCATGGATTGTTGTAAACCCAGAAATGTATGTATATGCAGTGTTTTGCGATTTCCATAATGCTGACAATTATAATTTGTGAAATTAAACCAAACATACGTAGAATTGCTTAAGAAGATCAGGTTTTAGGTGCTGTTCATTGTCAGGGAAGTTACTAACCATAAAACTGCTTACTACGAAATTAATACCCACATGATTATTGGTGTGTGATGAACAGTGCTAGTTTGACAACATAACTTTATTTCTCAAATAACGAGTCACATCTGTAATATGGTTGTTTTATACATAACAGAATTGGCCGGGCTCTGGTTGTATCAGGTAGAAATCCTAGTGGACAAGCAGGTTGTGATGTAGTGAATCTTGGAATCGCCAACCTTCCTCCTACTGTCAAAACAGATCTAGCTAACAGGTAACAAATTGGTTTTCATATTTACACAGAAGTGTTGCTTTTTGTATATAAATGTCTAGAATAGACCAGCAAACACTTGTGTAAAGGGTGCTTCACATTGTTATTTTGTTAAGTATAGCTCTTGCACACCTTTTATATACTGTAACATGTATATAGTATTACATAAAACTCTGATATATTCTAACAATAGGAACATAATTTATGTGACTTGACACTCATATTGTAGTATTTTGTCTAATGCACGAGATGCATATTAAAATTGGGTTCAGAGAATTTCTTACCAAAATAGGTATGGAAATGACATACATTCCTTATTTGGGTATTATCTAGTGAACGACTTTTACGTCTTTCAGACTACTAGAGTTATTGGATGCTTATGAGAAGTTATGGAAACAACGCTATCAGGAACATGGACTTCAATACTCACTGGCTTCATTACAGAATATTTTCAAACAATTTGTACCTGAAGGTGATCCTCGAGTACGGAAAGACTCGGAAGTGTCCTCCTAGTAATACTACATCATGATTCATTGAGTCAGACACCATGTTTTGGATTATGACATCATCTACTTGTTCAAATGACAAAGCATGTTAGCAATTTATTTGTGGGCAAATGACATTACTTATGTATCTATTGTTTTCATGTAAGCTTGTTCACTGAACCAGAAATGTTAGTGTAGCAGTCAATGATTATTGTGCCTTCTCAGGCAGGCTTACATATAAAATAGTGTAGAAACAATTACTTAATTAGATGATGAATTACTGTCTAGTTGAAGACTACACTGATTACAAACTCTCCTCACGAAGTTTCGTAGGCATCAAGGTGATATCAGGCCATTGATTTCTATTTTCCAGTCTTGATTTTGGCAGTGTATAGTGGCATATTACTGTAGTACATTTTGTATGAGGACTCCCTTCCTCCTTCATTTTCCCCATTGAGTTTTTATGAATCTTGACACTTTCATGAGCTAAAGGTTGGAATTTAGGATCTGTCTGATAAATCTCAAGTCTGAATAAAAAGCAATTTACTTATTATGTCCCCTTTTGAAGAAAAGAGGGCATGTGTTCCTGGGTTATAAAACGGTACTACTTTGATCTTTTGTAAACTTGGGATTTCAGAAAAAGTATAAATGTACAGTATTTGTTTTTCTGGGTTGATAAGGTTATTAATCAAATATCTCAGACATGTGTTCAGCTTTCACACGATTTGTTATTGATTTCTTCAACAAACTGTTTTTATGCAGGCATGAGAATTCAAAATTTCAAAATCAGTTGAAAATTCGGCAATGGGTCCAGGGGGCGCTGAAGCTCCTGGCTTTTAAGCATCTAAGATGGCTTAAATTAGTTCAAAAACAGCCCTTTTTGAGCATCAAATCCGCAGAAAATTCTCATGCATATTAATGATTATTATGAGCCACTTATGAAAGGATTATCAGTGTATTTCTGTATAAAGTCATGAGTGTTGTGTTATGTAGATCTGGATTTACCGGCATGCATTTACTGCACTGTGCCATGTTTTACATGTATAAACCATTGCCTTGTTACGTTGATTATTACGTCTATGCATTCATTGTTACATCGCATTATTGGTGCAATCCTTATTTTTGTAAAGGAACTTTAAGTCACATAAACAACCAGTGTCATGCAGTGACTTTTCTGCCCAAATGGTCAGTCACCTGGGATGTCAGGTCGGGGTTCTATTCCCGGGCTTTGCAGGTCATGTCCTACTGTGACATTTGACTATGGTCATTTGTCCTCCACCTCTTGATTTGTTTGGAAGTAGGCAGCTGCTTGTGGAAGGAATAGTACTGGTTTTCAATTAATTCCAGGAAAACTGGTTAGACCAACCAACCGCAAAAACGGCATAAAACCCGGAAAAAAGAAAAAATGTTTTTTCTAGCTATTGGTGCAATCCTTAAAGATTACTGAATGACACAAACAGGAACAAAACCATTCCAATGTTGTTTGATTTGTGTGATGTTTTGAAGATTGTATTGTTAGTGAATATTTTCATGTTAATATTTTGTGCAAAAAGTGTTGTTCACATGTAGAAATATTACACACATAATTTTATTTTTGAGGGAAACATGTTTATACAAAAGGAATAAATGTTTTAAAAACTATATACTGTGTATGTTTCTTTGACAGGTTTTAATGAAAAATCATACAATATTCTAAACATCCAGATTCACTGTATCAGCCTTACTATTGGTCGAGATTATAAATGTTTCATACTTGTATTTTATAACCAAAATAGTATGAATAAAAGAAGAATGATTACATAATTAATGAGCAAGTCTTTTCAAATCAATTACTCTTGTTGCATTTTTACATAATTCATTGATATTGCCAGTAAATTGTGTATGTTTGACTGAGTTTTTACCTGAAATTAGACAGAAAATAACGGCACGTTGAGACAACATGACAACGAAAGAAACAAAAGCTCAAGTTTTCTCATTTATTTCCTTAATTTTCTGTAAAACACAGATACCGCCTTCTGTTTCTCCAAGTTTAACACAATAAACATCAGTTAGTTCTAACAGAGAGAGTTTACTGTGACACACGGAGATGGTAGACATGTCTGGCGGCTGTGCAGCACCATCCTGTTGGTAAATGCCAGACTGGTTCTGGGAATCTGTACACACATTCTCTGATACACAGTCTATTATTTTATCCAAATGGCTGTCATAGTCATGGTAATGAAAACTAGATGAAGCTGATATAATCTTCTTCAAAAACTCACACATACTTGAACTGGTCAGAAGAACTATCCTACCTCCAGCTTTAAGGACTCTAAAAATTAAATAAGATCAACTCAAGATATGCCATACAAATGTTAGAATACAGATTCTTGCATACAAGATCAGGATGCCCATTGTTTACACCAGAGCTGGAAAAATCTATCATACTTCCCAGTGTACGACAAGTCTCATGCTTATGACATCACATAATGATGTCACATAATGGTGAATAGTGACTTGAATAAATTTGTATTTCATATACTACGATAACAAGAAAGTCCTTAAAACTTGGACTATATTCACATATGCTTTAAGTGCAAAACTTGGACTTTCAATTTGCATAACTTATATTTACCGGCCTTTTGTTCTCATTAAATCTACATGATAGAAATTTTGTCTGAATACTTGTCACTTGCAGTTGGTCACATATACTACAGTGTATCCTTCCAACAGTCTGTTACAGAGCCTATGTGATAGCATAAACACAGGTTAAACTATAAATCCTGCTGAAACTACCCATGTTTTATTCAAAATTTAGTACTTGGCTTACCTGCACATCTCGACAAGAATACCCACATAAAACTGATTTAAGTCCCCAGGTACTCTGTGATTTTGACCAAATGGTGCATCAGTAACAATATGGCTGACACTGTTCTCAAGTAGCGTGAGGTTCAGGGCGTCTCCTTGTATAAGTGAGATTCCACACCCATTGTTACCAGCATAACATAAATTCTCTTCAGCTAGGTTTAGTTGTGATGAATCTTTGTCAACACCAATGTAGAAAGAGGTCTAAAAATAAAGTTTGAAAAGTCATAAAGCTGTTGACTGAAGAAACTGCTAGCTTCAAAAACTTGCCTCTTTTTGTATTGAATATGTTACTTTTAATCAGCAGGCCATTATCAATATGCAGTGGAATCTCAATAACAAGATCATTGTGATTGAAGAATGTCAGTATTAGTTAAGAGGTGGTTTGACAATAGAATTGAAATATGAACCAAAAATTCAAATATGTCCCATGAAAATAGTGTCCTATGAATGAGTAAGTCTTAATTTCAAGGTTTAGTGATGTTTGCTGTAAATGCAAGATGATCCTCCATTATACTGTAGTTGTAATTTATTCTACATAAACTCTACTAACCTGATAGGAATGAGCAGCTTCTAACAATATAGTCCCACAACCACACATAGGATCTAACACAATATCTCCAGGCTGTATGTCCAGTAATTTTACCATTATCCAAGCTATAGGTGTACGTAGACCACAATGTTTGATATAAGTCCTCATTGACAAAGGTTTATCACACACAGGAATTCCTACTGTTAATGTATCATCACTTAGATGGATATTTATTTCAAATTTAGGTCTCCTTAAGTCAATTCTCCAACCCAGTAGTTTACTTATCAACACTCCCATTTGTTTTGAGGTTTTCTGTAATAAAAGCAAACACAATAAAATACAGACATTCAATACCACTTCTTGTCTTCATATTATGCACTTATAAATGTTTTGGCTAGGGAGGCAGCGGGATACACGGGACTTCAGTTAGATGACGATTCCTGACAGGTGGAAATTTGACATGCCGAATATTGATAGGTGCATAACATCAGGGGAGTAGTAGTTTAGTGGATAAGGTGTAAGCTGTTCAATGTGACAAGACATTTTAGTTGAAACTTATATACATGTATTTTACATCATTTATGAAACAAGTTCTTATAACTTATACTAATCACTCTCAATGACTGCTTCCTGGTAAGTCACCAGTACTCGCACCAAATTCAGGAACTTAGGAGACAAGAGGCATCACCTTCTTACTTTATTATCCAGCTGTTTCCGAGCATATCCAGAAAATCTGCAAGAAACTCTGAAAGTTGCTCTATCGTCACTCCCTTTATGTTTCTTTCTAGCAGGTTCAGAATTGTCCTCGAACAGATTTATATTGCTCCCAATAAAATTGTGATCAAGTTTGTGTAATGTGCTTAAGCAATTCTTCCATGATTTTACATCATTAAGTTTTGTGTGCAGCAATGTCAACAAGCCTCTTCTGTCTGAAAGATGGATACAATGGCGATTAAATTCCACACAAATACTGAATGCACTCGTGCAGAACTCATCACCAAGATTTAGGGATGTCAACGAATATTGGCAATCGTTTGTACATGTACGTCTGAATATTTGAATACTGATTCGGAGTTCGAATATTCTATAAAATATATATTTTCAATATAAAAGCTGAATGCAAAAGTATTAAAGTTCACTGATGGGCATTATCGCATTGTATGACATTTTATGTGTGAAAATACGTGTAATATATACAGGTACATTTGTATTAATTGACATGTCATATTGTATATTTGGGGGCAAGAGAGATATAACACTCTGTTGATGACACTTTGACCCTGAAAATGTTGGTAATCGTGGGGGTTTATACACGTTATTGATAAGCATAAAGTTAAACTTCGAATTTCAAATGTATTATCATTAAATAACAAGGTAGAATGTTCAAATGTTCAACCTTAGGAATGAATATTTGAATACCAAAATTGCCATTCGTTGACATCCCTACTAAGATTGCATCAATTTAACAGAATCATGTACTGTTGGGCCATAGTTCCAACAATCGTGAATTTTTAAAGACGCTGTAAACCAAGAAATGTACAGGAATACAATGTTTCCCACTTTTCACAGCCCTGCCTTTTTCTTGACTATTATAATTTGTGGAATTGTGTCAAGGCCTGTTTTTGCAGCTATTTACTTTCACATAAAGATACCAATCACAGAAACTGCTAACTTAAAAGTACTAAATCCTGTCTATGTTAACAATATTGAGAAAGGCAAACTTGGTATGATGAAAACTACAAGGTAAAATACTTGTTATCTGAAGCTCAGTGAGTAATGCAAATTAACACAACACATTTTTAATAACAGTTTTATTTAAGGGGATCAAGAAATTTTCTTTGATTTAATAAATACTGAACTTTTGCAAATTTGAAATGTTGCATGTTGACAAAAGCCAGCAATTGCATGAAAACCAGTCAGTTTATCAGAATTCAATTAAGAAATTGTAATTTACCCAGTTTATCAAAATGTTCATGCAGACATTGAACAAATATTCTCTCTATGGATTTCAGGGACACCAATCTCTGGTATAAATCAGTTCCTGTGTAGTGTACATTGAAATAAGTCTTCCCATCTGTTGATTTTACCTAAAATTGTATAAATGCATACCATAAAACTATGCTAACACCAGTTTTCGAAAGTGGGTAGCCATTGATAAATACATATTCAATAAGGGGTTCCACAAGGTGCTGAATCTCAAGGGTCATTTTGATAATTTTTTACCTGATTTTACCATTTAATAGCCAAAACACCTATAATTTAGAGCAAATGACCCTTCAGCCACAATCCTAAGGGTCAAAATGTGGTCTTTTGGAAATTCCAGGGGTCAACTCCAGAGTCAAACGGAGCCCCTGTCAATTGGATTGCAATTTATATTTAATGACATTTGGCTATTTGAGACAATTTTTAGCAAATTTTAGAAGCCAGGTTGGAGTTTTCATCTCCAAAGGATATTTGGTTACTTTCTAGCGCTAGTTGGAAACAATCTAACTACAGTGCGATCTCTCCACAGAGAAACATTTGAGAGATGTAAATTTTGGCTGTTGTTGAGAGGTTCTTGTTCTAGAGAGGTTTAATTGTCATGAAATATTTACTTCATGAAAATTGATAATGTAAAAGGGAAGTAGTGTCAATTTTTAAAATATTGTCTATCTTTTTACGATAATGTTCATAGTCAAGTTGTTTTCTTTCTATAATCTATCTACAGTGTATAAATAAGATGTCTTTACACGGATGCCTTATAAATACAACGTCTAAAAGTACCGTAGTATTTTCAGAGAAAATATGTTTCAGCTCCATGGCGACAAACTGGTGTGTCCCTCTCCCTGCTGTACAATAAAACTCCATTACATCACCATGTACTTGTCAAACACTCCTGTAAATATTAAAGAGTAAAACGTTGGCAGAGCTGCAGATGTAACAGCTAACACTCCAACTGCAAGAACTGCTAGCAGCAAACTCTTAACTGCTAGTTATGGTAGCAGACAACTGCTCTTACTGTCAGCAATGGTTGCAATCAACTACTCTACCTGCCAGCAATGGTTGCAGTCAACTACTCTACCTGCCAGCAATGGTTGCAGTCAACTACTCTTACTGTCAGCAATGGTTGCAGACAACTACTCTTACTGTCAGCAATGGTTGCAGTCAACTACTCTACCTGCCAGCAATGGTAGCAGTCAACTACCCTTACTGCCAGCAATGGTTGCAGTCAACTACTCTTACTGCCAGCAATGGTTGCAGTCAACTACTCTACCTGCCAGCAATGATTGCAGTCAACTACTCTACCTGCCAGCAATGGTAGCAGTCAACTACTCTTACTGCCAGCAATGGTTGCAGTCAACTACTCTACCTGCCAGCAATGGTTGCAGTCAACTACTCTAACTGCCAGCAATGGTTGCAGTCAACTACTCTAACTGCCAGCAATGGTAGCATTCAACTACTCTACCTGTTGTCCATGGTAGCAGTCAACTACTCTACCTGTTGTACATGGTAGCAGTCAACTACTCTACCTGTTGTACATGGTAGCAGTCAACTACTCTACCTGTTGTCCATGGTAGCAGTCAACTACTCTACCTGTTAGCCATGGTAGCAGTCAACTACTCTACCTGTTGTCCATGGTAGCAGTCAACTACTCTACCTGTTGTCCATGGTAGCAGTCAACTACTCTACCTGTTGTCCATGGTAGCAGTCAACTACTCTACCTGTTGTCCATGGTAGCAGTCAACTATTCTACCTGTTAGCCATAGTAGCAGTCAACTACTCTACCTGTTGTCCATGGTAGCAGTCAACTACTCTACCTGTTGTACATGGAAGCAGTCAACTACTCTACCTGTTGTCCATGGTAGCAGTCAACTACTCTACCTGTTGTCCATGGTAGCAGTCAACTACTCTACCTGTTGTCCACGGTAGCAGTCAACTACTCTACCTGTTGTCCATGGTAGCAGTCAACTACTCTACCTGTTGGCAATGGTTGCAGTCAACTACTCTACCTGTTGTCCATGGTAGCAGTCAACTACTCTACCTGTTGTCCATGGTAGCAGTCAACTACTCTACCTGTTGTCCATGGTAGCAGTCAACTACTCTACCTGCCAGCAATGGTTGCAGTCAACTCTAACTGCCAGCAATGTCAGCATTTCACTCCTCTAACTGCAACATGACATAGGGGGACGGACATCATGAGACGGTTGCAGTCTATATTGACAAACAGGATGCAGCATGTAGTCGTTGATGGAACTAAATCAGCACGAAGAGCAGACGTACTATATCACGTATATGGTGTCCCACAGGGCACAGTTCACGGCTCATTGCTGTTTTAGCTATATAAACAACGATCTCCCAGATGTGACCAAATCATCAGCATCCAAATTATCTGCTGATGACAGCGCATTCCTCAAGGTAATTGAGAACGACCATGATAGACAGCTCCTCCAGGACGATCACACGGTACTGGAACAATGGGAGGAAATGTGACAACCAGTACGTGCACGGTCATCAGAATAAATTAAACTACTTTTCTAATCTCCGAAAGCAGGTCTTCGTTTAAAAGAAATGTCTACCACAATACTTCAAAATTTGGGAGTCAGTTAGAAAGAAGGACAAAACTTGTATATTTCTAAGACAGACAATTTATTAAACAATATGCATTTTATAAGAGTGAAATGACAGTAGACTCGTGCCAAGTACCTGTGGTCCAGATTGATGTGAAGACGTTTTGTAAAAGGGAAGCAACCGAACTAACAGGTTACAACTAAAGACCGTTTACTAAAACGGTATAAGCAGATACCGAAAAGGATTTCTGCTGCTGAATTATTGACTGATAGGAAGGACCGTTGGTAATTTATTAGAACAATTATAAATAAATTATAACCACTACATGGAGTGCCTAGTTCAAGTACAAAAATAACAGTTCGCAAAGCCGATAATTACCGTAATAAAGGTTTAAATCGGTGATTATTATTATACAGTGACTTTTCAGTTACCTCCCTTTATCGAAAAAAAAACCATATGTCAGCACAGTTAGATGTTCACGTATGTTTTTATTTAGTTTAATGATAACAAAATGTTGAGGCTAATGTTGCCACTCAACCTGTGATATATGTTTTACATTTGTACATTTCTTGTTTTAGATAAAGATGCATTATGCAGCGCTTCTTGCATCAGCCTGATCAGGATGGCACATTTCTTGCACATATCTTGAAACAAACTATTTTAATTAATGTTCTATATGCCCTATTTACTTAAATAAGACTAGTTTGTTTCAAGAACCTGTAACTAAGCGGCATATTATAATGTGGTAATATTAAAATGCTAAAATTAAAGTATTGAAGTAATTCAAGGAGTAAATTTGCGCCCGACATGAGGCGAGAACCCACAACCCCCTTAACACTTGTACGGTGCTCTACCAACTGAGCTAGCCAGGTGGTCGTCTAACCCCACACTACTACACTCCTCCCCTCCCGGCATTCGAGTAATAGAAAAAAGGAGAAATGTGTGCTTGATTTGGGACCCCCTAAACACTAGTCTGGTCCTCTACCGACTTCAAGCTACCGGGTGGCCGTCTAACCCTACACCACTACAACATGCTGATCAAACTTAGAAAATGTGCATCTGATTTGGTGCATGAACCTTTAACCTATCCAACTTAAATTGACTTGACTTTTCTTGAAGAAAAAAGCTGGCCAAACAGTCACTGATTGGAACAATCACTTGATTTATTGTTATAAAAACATGCTTGGTTATGTATTGGTAGAGTATTCTACTGGAGTGCCGAACGTCCCAGGTTTAGAGATCAGGTCACGAAATGCCAAAATCCTTTATAACATGTTACGTTTTAATGGTAATATTAAGACTTGTTGGCTATTTGTCTGGTTGATGTGACTGGGTAAGATATCAAGTCATGTGCCTATTGCATGGTATTTAATCTGCTACTAGGATTCCCAATAGTCGCGGTGTGACAGGATGATTCTACCAGGATCATAGGACCAAATGTTCTGTTACTGGTTACAAGCACGCACCATCTCTTAAATGTATTTAACAAATGACTGTGGCATCAGAGCCCCATAAATCATGTCATAAAACTGTTTCTGTGATTGCGATACATATATACTTGGCTATGTTTACAGAGAAGATGTCAGACTCGGATGAAACTCTGCCACCTAGTGATGATGGTGGTTGTTGCTCTCCAGACTTGTTTGATGATTCTCCAGGTACCTTCATTGTACTATTTCTCAATCAGTTTATATTAATGACTGATTACTGGACTAATCTGACATCTTTATATGTGTTTAATCATTGATTTCATAATTAAACACTTGGACAAAAGTGAGCATATTTTGACTTGAATTTATTCACTATAAACAGCAAAATTGCAGTTTTTTTGATAACTCAGTACATTTGTAGCATGTTTTTTCTTTTCATTGAGATAAAGAATGTTTTAAAACAGAAAATTTGCTTTAATGTTAACATGATCAGATGCCAATGCAGCACAAGTTTGTGCCACAAATACCGACAATCATATCTGGAAAGTGCAGTCAGTTATCGCCAACCTCTGCATTAAACGACCAACTTTTAGTAATACTTAATCCTCATGGGGCAGGCTAAAGGACTGATTTCAAGCATTGTTTCTGTATTTTCTTCTGGGTAGTTACCAACCTTATTGAAATCAGATCAACTTCAGCTTAGATATAGTCTATGCATATCGATCCGCACTTCGGAAGGTATTTTAGTGTACATGTATTTTGAATACCATTTTACTGAGATTGGGTAGCCTAAAACTCTAATTGATTAGATAGATATATTTATTTCGGCACATAATGTAGAATTTCATGTCAAAACATAAAATATACCAACAATTACAAAAATATACATATGATATAAACCCATTTTTTCCCTATTATATATGCAGTGGATGACTCAAAAAAGAGATAGGTAACCTCTTATTCCCATTGTGGTCCTTAGACTAACAATCAACCATCAATTATAGCTTAAATAGATATTGAATATTGGTATATCTGAAAGTGTGAACAAATTCAAATTCTTTACAATTATAACACAAATATCTTACTTTCAGTTAAAGGAGATACCAAAGGAAGTAGGTATGCTATGAACACGAGCCATAGTAAAGCTCATGATTTGTCTGAGAGTGATTCTGAGGATAATACAAGGAAAGAGAGGCCTAAAAATAGAGAGAGCAACAGCACCAATATCTCTTACAAGTCATCCAACCAGCGTAGCCCTACTTGTGAAAGAAAAGGAAAAACATCTTCACCAAAACCAACACATAGTAAGCCAACTAAGCATGAACATTCAGAAGAAAAGAATGGATCAAACAAGAAAAGATTTATGGACGATTTTCTGAATATGTCTGACAGTGATGATGAATCAGATTTGGAGTTTCAACAGAATCAGATAAAACTGAAGACTTTAAAACAAAAACATGTGCCTAGAAAAAAGGAGGGGGATGCTGAAATGTATTCCAAGAATTCAAGCAAGATAAAGGATGACACAAAATGTAATAGGTCTACAGAAAAGGAAAAGCTTCACTTTTTAAATAAACCACATAAAAAAGACTATAGTAGACCACTTGAACAAAGTAATGCTGAGTTAAAACATTCAGATACAATAGGATCTTACTTTAAAAAGAGTAATAAGAGAGATTCAACTGAATATTCTCCTACTGGTGTCAAGCGAAAGCGGTCAAGGTCTCCTGTACCTCAAGAACTCCGTAAAGCTGTGACACAAATCTTGAGTGAAAACAACAACAATAGTGCCAAAAAGAAGAAACCACCATGTCAGTATGGACAAAATTGTTACAGGAAAAATCCAACCCATTTTAAAGAATTCAGTCATCCTAGTGGTGAGTTATTATTTTTATAAGCATTCTCCATAAATAGTGATAATGTTTTATGATTTAGATGAAGAAGTTGGCGACAAATGATGTGTAGCTGTTCAAATATATGAAAAAGAGAGGCAAGGAGAGAGTTGAATGAGGAGAGAGAATGAAAGAGGTAGGATGGAAGGTTAAGTGGGGAGAGGGAGAGTGAGAGAAAGGATAGAGGGTTGAATGTGGGGAGAGAATGAAAGAGGTAGGATGGAAGGTTAAGTGGTGAGAGGGAGAGTGAGAGAAAGGATGGAGGGTTGAATGAGGGGAGAGAATGAAAGAGGTAGGATGGAAGGTTAAGTGGGGAGAGGGAGAGTGAGAGAAAGGATAGAGAGTTGAATGAGGGGATAGAATGAAAGAGGTAGGATGGAAGGTTAAGTGGGGAGAGGGAGAGTGAGAGAAAGGATAGAGAGTTGAATGAGGGGAGAGAATGAAAGAGGTAGGATGGAAGGTTAAGTGGTGAGAGGGAGAGTGAGAGAAAGGATAGAGAGTTGAATGAGGGGAGAGAATGAAAGAGGTAGGATGGAAGGTTAAGTGGGGAGAGGGAGAGTGAGAGAAAGGATAGAGAGTTGAATGAGGGGATAGAATGAAAGAGGTAGGATGGAAGGTTAAGTGGTGAGAGGGAGAGTTAGAGAAAGGATAGAGGGTTGAATGAGGGGAGAGAATGAAAGAGGTAGGATGGAAGGTTAAGTGGTGAGAGGGAGAGTGAGAGAAAGACTCGAGTTGAATGAGGGGAGAGAATGAAAGAGGTAGGATGGAAGGTTAAGTGGGGAAAGTGAGAGTGAGAGAAAGAATAGAGAGTTGAATGAGGGGAGAGAATGAAAGAGGTAGGATGGAAAGTTAAGTGGGAGAGGGAGAGTGAGAGAAAGGATAGAGGGTTGAATGAGGGGAGAGAATGAAAGAGGTAGGATGGAAGGTTACGTGGGGAGAGGGAGAGTGAGAGAAAGGATAGAGGGTTGAATGAGGGGAGAGAATGAAAGAGGTAGGATGGAAGGTTAAGTGGTGAGAGGGAGAGTGAGAGAAAGGATGGAGGGTTGAATGAGGGGAGAGAATGAAAGAGGTAGGATGGAAGGTTAAGTGGGGAGAGGGAGAGTGAGAGAAAGGATAGAGAGTTGAATGAGGGGATAGAATGAAAGAGGTAGGATGGAAGGTTAAGTGGGGAGAGGGAGAGTGAGAGAAAGGATAGAGAGTTGAATGAGGGGAGAGAATGAAAGAGGTAGGATGGAAGGTTAAGTGGTGAGAGGGAGAGTGAGAGAAAGGATAGAGAGTTGAATGAGGGGAGAGAATGAAAGAGGTAGGATGGAAGGTTAAGTGGGGAGAGGGAGAGTGAGAGAAAGGATAGAGAGTTGAATGAGGGGATAGAATGAAAGAGGTAGGATGGAAGGTTAAGTGGTGAGAGGGAGAGTTAGAGAAAGGATAGAGGGTTGAATGAGGGGAGAGAATGAAAGAGGTAGGATGGAAGGTTAAGTGGTGAGAGGGAGAGTGAGAGAAAGACTCGAGTTGAATGAGGGGAGAGAATGAAAGAGGTAGGATGGAAGGTTAAGTGGGGAAAGTGAGAGTGAGAGAAAGAATAGAGAGTTGAATGAGGGGAGAGAATGAAAGAGGTAGGATGGAAAATTAAGTGGGAGAGGGAGAGTGAGAGAAAGGATAGAGGGTTGAATGAGGGGAGAGAATGAAAGAGGTAGGATGGAAGGTTACGTGGGGAGAGGGAGAGTGAGAGAAAGGATAGAGGGTTGAATGAGGGGAGAGAATGAAAGAGGTAGGATGGAAGGTTAAGTGGGGAGAGGGAGAGTGAGAGAAAGGATAGATAGTTGAATGAGGGGATAGAATGAAAGAGGTAGGATGGAAGGTTAAGTGGGGAAAGGGAGAGTGAGAGAAAGGAGAGAATTGAATGAGGGGAGAGAATGAAAGAGGTAGGATGGAGGATTAAGTGGGAGAGGGAGAGTGAGAGAAAGGATTGAGAGTTGAATAAAGGCAAGAAGTATGTAAGAATTTATAAAGCTTATTAAGCATTACAGCTACCCCGTTTATTTTTTCAGATGAAGATTTCTTACCATCTCCAAAAAAGATGAAGTTGGAACCTGGTTCATCTTCCAACTTAAGCACTGATAGTTCTAAGTCATATACACCTAACACTGTTACCAGTAAAAAGAACAATTCAATTTCACCCTCATTGTCCAAGGCCAGATCAAATTCACCTTCTGTATCCAAGGTCAAATCAAATTCACCTTCAGTGTCAAAGATAAGATCAGTGACACCTTCTACATCCAAAATCATGTCAAGGTCATCATCAGCATCTAAGGTCTTTTCTGAATCACCTTCCACTTCAAAAGTAAAGACACATTCACCCACATCTGATTGCAAAGTTACCAGACGACCAGGATCTAACCCACAGACTCTAACAGAGAAGTTACAACTAGCACAACCTTATAGTCTCTTTCTTACAAAAGTGGCTGGAATTTCTGACAGATATAACACCACATATTCTATGGATATCAAAGGTAACTTGATATTCAGTTATTGTCTGAACTGTTGTTATCTGAAGTACAGTTTGTCATGAGGTCAAAATTCTCTCATTTTGATATTGTTGTGTAATTTATCTAATGGCTTGGACAAATGAAGAATCAACTCACTCTACAAGTATTTGCATGAACAAGTTTTCTCAAAGCAGTTTGCCAGTATATATATAAATATTGATTCGTCTTTGGCCATGGACAAAAATTAAGTATTATACATTTTAAAACTTCATGCTATTAATTATTTCAGTACAAATAATACTGAATATAACTATTTTCGAAAATCGCATACATATAAAATTATAAAAATAAATATGTACCGGTACCTAAGTATAAAATGGTGGAGTTCATTCCCTTGCACCCGTATGATAATTATAGAAATAATAGAAAAATACGATCAATTGTTTTTTAAATATTGTAGCTTTCTGTTTTGAATAGATCAAGAGAGTAGATAGCTACTTCTTTGTTACCTTGCACAACATATGTGAGGGTTTGTAAATGTGCAGTTTATAAGATTTCTGCCTGTAGACGATTTTGATTGAAATTCTTCCTGATTTTCAGATTTATTATCTCCAAGTATGGGAAATCTAGAAGCATCTTGTCAGGTATTCATATCCTACCCTCCTTATGTGTGCTCACAATGTGTAGGGTACACCAAACATGTGTCACTGTCTGATTGAAGGAATCATTTGCTCACTTTTGTATAATAATCAAATCTGTTAAAGGTTTTTATACTCGTGAAAGTTGGCATACAGAAATTTCAGTGTCTGCTTGTTACTGTTAGTGTCCATGATTTGTTAGTGATGAAGCCATGCAGCTGGTTGATGGTTTTTACCAGGTGTGAGGTCTTCCTCCAGCCTAATACCTGATATAGTCACTACATGACCCTGGCTGGTTTTGTGACTTACAGCTCTATTACACATAGACAATTTTCAATGATGGGCAATACTCGTTAATCATTTTAATTTATGCCATGTCATTTTGAAATACTGTATATCACTATATGTGGACTTTTTCACGAGTCAAGAAGCGGTGAATTCGACATTTTGCAGGTACAAATGTTTGCAAAACATTGACTTCTGCTATATTTATGTACACATGTACTTCTGACTGATATTTTCATGCCTATTGAAGCAGCCAAACATTTCCATGTTGCAAACTAACCTCGTGTACAGTAATACAGAGTCTGTACATTGGTTTATTGACATGTATCATAGACATTATGTACTTTCAGTTCAACTTCATGTTTGATATTGGATGGTTGATGAAACAGTATCCTCCACAATTCAGGTAGTTCAGTGCTTCACTTAATGAAAACAGTCACACAGTAGATTAGTCATTCCTGCGTAAAATACTCAAAGAGCTCACCATTATAGAACTTGTATAATAGACTTGCTGTGATTACTGAGGAGATTTTTTAGAAGAATTTGAGCTTGTTTCCAAGTTCATATGTTCTGCATTATATTGTTTGTACATTTATATCATTGTGCAGTGTGGAGAATGAATACTGTATATGTAGAAATAATAACAGTATCAATGTTTACATTTATTTGCGAACATAATGTGATAATTTCAGATCAAAACCGTTACTGATAGTACATGGTGAACAGGGAGCCAGTAAGAATGTTTTACAAGGGCAAGGTCTGCCGTATGATAATATCAAATTTTGCCAGGTAAAAAATAGCAGTTTTCTACTTGTAACTATGTGCAAATCAAGTCTTCTGTCATAAATTCATTATCAGTATCGCTACCTTTTAACTTGACTTTTGTCCAAGATGTCAGAAATATTTTTTAAGTTCTTTCTGTTTGTTATAAATATTAGCAATTTGTTTTAATTTTTTTACTCAAAATGATAAAAAATGATTCCTCAAGGAAGTGTTAGTTAGAAATAATGTGGTAAAGTTGGTGTTTCTGGTTCTTGAAAAAAGCTTTCAGCCGAAATATTGATATTGAATGAACTTTTTTTATTTATTTATGTAATTTATTCAATGTTTGTCATCAAACCATTGTGACATAGATATAAAAACAGATTTATGCTCTATAATGGAAAACTCACATGTGCGTCTTGAAGAGTGAAAGTGAAACATATCTATCTGCTTCTTTATACATGTACAGATGGACGGACGCACTTTCACTACTCTATCTAATGCTGTCATTGGGATTTTATATCTATTAGAATTTCTGTTACTATAATGAATTATGTACCAGTATACAGTTATTTCCTGGTTATTTGGGTAACAGTCAAAACTGTTGTCCCTTGGTGTCAGGCCGTGGGCAACAGTTCAGATGTCATCCCCTCCACCTCATGAAAAAAATGTTTTATTACCTGACCAAAACCTGAATCGAAAAGGAAACGACCGAACGTTAATGATATGCCGTCTAAAAATAAAATTTGGAAATTCCAATGACTTCATAGCGCCAGAGGGAAACAGTTCATACTGTTGACCGGGGAATAGTTCAATCCAAGACAAATTGATAGCTTTCATGTAAAACAGCAAAAAATTAATAGATTTGTATATAAGGAATCAGGTAATAATATTTGTTGTTCTATAACCAGTACTCCTGTGGTTAATATGCTGATGTCTCCTTCCCCTCTTTGTTGACCTTGGTACTTAACTTGTGACCTTGGTACTCGTTACCTTAACCTTCGTTTTTCACTATGTCATGTCATACACCTGTAGATGGTTGCTGTCCATTTTGGCTTGAATATAAATCCTACTTTTATGGTAGCATATTGCACAGGGGTTGTTTAGCCCATCTTTAGCACATAGCACAATGCCGTCTGCTTCACCTGTTGATGTCAGACGATGTACTGTATCACTCTCATATTCTATAACATATATATTATCATTGTCATCACAGGTAATGTTTCTTGGGTCACGCAATTTTCTTCTATCTTTGTAAATGAACTTAATTCCACCATCTACATCAACACAATAGACGGTTCCCATACTGGCATCAGATATGAGCAGTTCCTTACCTTTCTTAATGGATGCCAGGTACCATGGAGATGATAATTTGAATTGTCTTTCAAATCCATTGTCAAAGTTTCTATGAATATTTCCAAATTGGTCGAGCAGTTTAATATTGAAGTTACCTTTTTCTTTAACACTAACTGCTACCCCTCCTTTCCAACTTGCTATTCCAAAACATTCACCATTTACTTTGACAGTAAAAATATACTGAATATCCTTAGTGACCTTGAACTGATGGATTCCATGAACACTCGTCTCCGTAACAAATAAATCTTGATCTTTGTTAATAGCTCTGCACATATCCCAAGGTTCATGTTTAGTATGAAAGATAAATAAAAAGTCAAAGTGTTTAGAGAAAAGTTTAAGGCATTTGTTGTTGGCATCGGCAAGAACTATTCTTCCATCATCGTAAACAATGCAGGCACAAATAAAACATTTCCTCATGTCAGTTCCCAGACGAATCTTCGGCTGTCTCAGTATCTCTGCATTTACAACAAGACTTCCATTGCTAGCTGGTGTAGTTCTCTCACCTCCATATTGGAAGGAGGCTCGTCCGTCTGCTACCATATCAAGATAGTTTCTGCTTACACTCCTACCTTGTTTTTTGTCTTTTCGCATTGCATTGTGGTATTTTTCCATCATTTCATTTCCTGTGATAATTCCATGGTTTAAGGTTAGAAGTGTTTTTTCATGTTTGTCGACACATTTCCTACACAGAAAATCCATACAAACTTTACAGAAGCCATAAGCTTCAGTTATCTGTCCTTGTTTGATGCATTTGGAGCAGAAGAGATCTGTGGTTGGTTTAAACTGCTCTTCTGCGTTTTTGTAGTACGCCATCACCGAGGCAGCATCACGTCTGATTCCCTTCGATGGTACTGGCGTCGGCACAAAAAATGCCATTACTGGTTTACTGTTTATGGCATGTACAGAAGTAATGATCTTTTAAACTGAATATTGTTTTTAATTTAATGCAAACATTAGAAAATTATGTTAAACATTTTGATTCACAATTCTCTTGTTGACAGTTAATCCCTTTTTTACTCTACAGCTCCCTCTTAGTTTATTTTATGTTAAAACAATGCAAATATGCAATTATAAACAAGTTGAACGCACACACGAGTTCTTACACTTAGACTTTAGTGTATTTATATTACATTTGAATTTGATCCAAAAATTGTGACTATTGGATTTTTATGAGAGAAATTATCTCTTTTGAAATCATCTTAACAGAACTATTGAACCATAAAGTGTTAAGTATACCACCCCACAGTATGGTATGTATCGGTAAAATAATATTTTGGCAATGGTTAAACATTTGTAAAACTTACTTGTATTTAAGTTGAACTGTGACCTAAGTTGTGTATTTATGTTATGCTGAATAATCATTTCCATAAAATTCTTGTTAAATCTTTTGTATTTAACTTTTATGCTTGATTAATATTAAGCTTTACAAGAAGTAGAAATACTTGTGGTTTATTTACTTCATTTACCCTTTTATTTAAATCTTTTACATTTTACTTATTTGTATTTGGTTCTTTGTTAAACTCATAAATATGATAATGATGATGATATAGTTGTGGTTTGTGGTGGTTGTGACGATGAGGATGATGGTGAATATTTTGTTGTTGGTGGTGGTGATAATCATGGCAATTTTGGTGATGGTGTTGCTATTGGTGATGTTGCTGTTGGTTTTGGTGTTGATTATGATGTTGTTGATAATGACAGTGGTGTTGATGATGATGATGTTGATAATGATGGTGTTGATTATGATGTTGTTGTTGATAATGATGGTGTTGATGATGATGATGTTGATAATGATGGTGCTGATAATGATGATGTAGATAATGATGTTGTTGATAATAATGATGTTGATAATGATGATGATGTTGATAATGATAATGTTGATAATGATGATGGTATTGATGGTGATGGTGTTGATAATGATGATGATGTTGATTATGATGATGATGTTGTTGATTATGATGATATTGATAATGATGATGGTATCGATGGTGATGGTGTTAATAATGATGGTGTTGATTATGATGATGGTGTTGATGGTGATGGTGTTGATAATGATGGTGTAGATAATGATGATGTTGTTGATAATGATGATGTTGTTGATAATGATGATGGTGTTGATAATGATGATGTTGTTGATAATGATGATGGTACTGATGATGATGATGGTGGTGTTAATGGTGGTGGTGATTGTTGATGGTAATGAGAAGATGGATGGTTGTGATTATGATGATGATACACTAATGTTGGTAGTGGTGGTAGTGATAATGATGATAAATGTCAGTGATTTTGTTTTTAATACATACTGGTAAAGATTTAGCATTAGCCTGTAAGACAACAGAGCAGTAAGGTATATAACATTCATTGCAAAAACAAAGTTTGAATTTTCATGACATTAGTCTGAAACTTGATGCAGTGTTTACTTTTTTGTCTATTTCAGGCAAAACTGGAAATGATGTATGGAACTCATCACACGTAAGGAAACTATTGCATTGCTTATCTCCCCCTTTGTCAATCATGGTGTGTTGGCCTACTGGTTATGTAGAGGATAGATGGAATTGAAAACTCATAATTAATTCAATTATTTATTTTGCAGTATCCTAAAACCTGGGTTAGTTTTTATGAAAATTGTTCCTTACTATACAGAATTTTCAGCCCATTGTCTCTGTTTATTAAATTTTGAAATCAAAACAGGTAAAACATAGTTTTATGATAATGTAATGTTTCATTACTAAAAATATCCTGTGATAAACCATTGGTCAAATCTTCCAAATATTAAAATCATAACAATTCAAACAATGTAGGCATTAAGATTTGTGAAAATGTACATTTCGAGCGCATACAGTTGATGGTAACTTTATACATATGTGGGAACACTGCAGTAATTAGTACAAAAATGCCTCCTTACCTTAAATTCTTTATTACAATGTATTGATTACAGAAGCTTCCGATGATGACTGTGGAAGCAATCCTGATGTTAGTTTGACAGAACCAGACTTATATATTTCAGGAAGATGATGTTTCTATTATATAATGATGGACTACGTGTTATAATTCACACCTCAAATTTAGTACCACAAGACTGGCATCAGAAAACTCAAGGGTTTGTGTTTCTTTTTGTCTAAGTTGTGGTTGGTTTATATACAAGTTTTAACATTAAATTCGCTGTAGGCCATCTAGTTAGCTATGTTGGTAGAGCACTCCTTCCTTGATTCAAGAGAGGAAGTTGTTGATTACTTGCATAAGAATAGGTTGGTAACCAGGGAGCAGTAGTTGGGTCAACTCAACACATTACAAAACTGAAATATGATGGAAAAAGGCATAGAACTCCCAAGGCAAATAAAAATCAATTTAGTAAGGGATTGATCTGCATCATAGAACACTATTATTGCTTAATTGTGTAGAATTCAGCAAAGGAATGTATTCCTTCACTAATGTCTTGTCTAATATTATTATGATTAATCTGCTTTCATGCTTAATTTTTCCTGTACTGAAACTATTTGAGGTGTTATATGTATATTTTCGTATTTCTTTAACACAAAATATAGTCCAGCTGTATTGTAGTATTTTGTTACAAGATGTTTCAAATACTTAACACTGTCCAAGTATGCTTTACTGATTTACTTATTCCATCTTCATGCATCATACATTTTTATATTTGTGTTTCCCTGTCAATGTAGTTCATTTATGTCACAGTAAAGACACAATCACAGTGTGGATTGGAAATGTCTGACATCTAACCAATGTCAGACGTTTTATTAAATATACAAAATATATAAGTAGTTTACTTACAGTTACATGACTTTGCACAGTTCTGATTAGTTCTGCTATTTCTGTACATGTAAATTAACATAGTTCAGTGGTGTAATTAATATCACCACTGTTTTCATGTATATCTTCACCAGAATGTGGATAAGTGCTGTGTTTCCGAAGTTGTCTGAAGCGAGCAAAGACAGAGGAGATAGTGTTACACATTTCAAGAGAGATTTGTTGGAGTATATGCAGGCATATAAAGCTTATCAGCTCAAGGAATGGATTGATCATGTGACAAAACATGACATGTCGTCTGCTAAGTATGTTTGTTATTGACTTGTTTGAAATTATTCCTTATAGCTGCACATCTGAATGAACAACTTGGAATATTTCATTGTATTATACCTTAATTTCATTTTCAATACAAAAATCCTATATATATAAGACATTTGTTACTGTTATCAACAAATTACTATGAACTGGTGATAGTTTTTAGTGTCAATCCTGCCCAACTTAATGCATAAAGTAAATACAATAAGAGAGTAAGTGGCTGGCAACAATGTTTATAGCATAAATCTGGATCTAGTTATTTCTTTTTATTTCATAATAATAAAATAAATATTGTGTAGCTTTTCTTTGGACAGAAATATCATTAACCTTTTGAGAAATACATTCTCCTTGGCAGCACCTTGGGTGAGGTTATTCTCCTCTGGTATACAAAATTACTGTCCAATTCAAAGCTATGTGATGTTTATACATTGTACTCTATAATGATTTGACTGAAATTATTCTTCTAAAGTTATTTTGTATGTAATTGAAGGAAAATTGTCTTTTTCTTGAGAGGACTACTAGTTGTACTTAATACAGGCAGTAAATTCAGGAGAGCTTGTTGCTGGCCACTGTATGTGTTGAAAAGCACTTTTCTCCAAAAGAACACAGAAAGTATTAAAGCTGTAACTGGCTCTGAACGAAACTAATTCTAGTATTGTTACATAGGCTAAAACTTCTTAATAAGAACCATTGCAATGTATAACCAATTAAAACAAAATTGTTTTATCATATTACTAATTGACAAAGCTTGTAAAAAACCTGCTTGATAAAACAACTAATGAACAAAAAATTAGCATAATGTAACTTTAAGTAGTATTTGTTAACTTCAATTTGACAGCTTCAATATAAGTCAGCCGTTCTATAGCTAGTCATAGCAAACGTATTCTCTGTTACTGTTTCTTTGTATCAGAGTGGGCACTAATGCAATTCAAGACTTTTCAGTATAATGATTAAGGAACTTCCAAAATGTTGTGAATACAATGAATAAGATTGATATGAATTCAATCTTTATACCTTGCAGAGTCGTCATTATTGGTTCTACTCCTGGAAGACACGTCGACAGGGCAAAGTCATTATGGGGTCATATGAAGTTGAGAAAAGTATTACAAGAACATGGCCCCTCACAGGAGGCGGTTAAAGCATGGCCTGTGATTGGTCAGTTTTCTAGTATAGGATCTATGGGGCCTAACAAGGACAACTGGTTGTGCGGGGAATGGAAACAATCATTGGCCACAACTAAATCTGGCAGTGGACCAACCATTAATACAAGGCTACTATTGGTATGTTTGAAGCCCAGGAATTCGTCACAAGGTTTCTCCCTTATCCGTTCTAGAGTTCTCTCCCTTTATCCTTCTATAGTTTATGTGACAAGTTCTCTCCCATTATCCCTTCTATAGTACTATATATAGTATAACAGTGATAAAGGGAGAGAACTCTAAAAGTGATAAAGGGAGAGAACTCTAAAAGGGATAAAGGGAGAGAACTCTAAAAGTGATAAAGGGAGAGAACTCTAAAAGGGATAAAGGGAGAGAACTCTAAAAGGGATAAAGGGAGAGAACTCTTGACAATATCCTGTGGGTTTAAGTATTGCTAACATAAGGCATAACATGAGGTGGTCATAATTTTTCTGAATTTATGCAATTAGTTTTCTGGAAACGATAAAAAAATATGCATTTGGCAAGTTTTTACTATTTTATGAACGAGAATGTATTATTTATATCATAAATTGCAATTAACATTTTTAGGTAAAATAATGGAAGCAGCCATCACAGTATGTCAGTTGGAAAGTGAAATAATTTGTTATTTCATCAGTGAACTATCAAAAATTACACATTGGTGTTACATGTATAATGCATGTGTGGCTTCACGTTTTTAAAATTTCTGTGTTTTTCTGATGGCACAGTATAACAAATCTGGTATTATAAGATATGTATCTGCCAATATATCTTTATTGTGATGAAAGCATTATGCTTATTTCTTAATCACTCTTTAGTCTGTTTTACCGAAAAAAATCAATTCTGGTGTCTTGTGAGAAGATGTGGTCATGACCTTTGTGGACTTTGAATTCAATTTCTCCAAGATGAGCTGTCCCCCCCCATCTACTGTCCCACTTGAAGGAATACATTTATATGTGCTGCAGCTGCATATCGTTTGTATGATCATAGTGTTTTATTTTTTAAAAATTCATGGGGCAGGCCATGGGCAAGTCATTAAGTATGCATAACATAGGCTTGTTTTGGTGCCACCATTCCTGACTACTCCAAATGGTGTGATTTCAGATATTTCCAAGCAGACATAATGTACGACTCAGTCTTGAAGGTTATCCTGCTGGAGGTAGTATACCGTACACTGCCAAAACAGCACAGAAACAGTTATTTCTTAATGACTTCTTTCAGTAAGTAGTACCTTACAACCTCTACATAGCAACACCTATTTTTGTGGTTATTTAGTGGTTTACTCTCAAAATGTCAAATTGATAGCAAATTCTTACTACTGAAAATTTGATTATGTTGTTAAAGAGAGATTATTGCTAAAAATATGGAAACAACACTGTCGGCATAGCATTCCAGTCTGAAAACAACAAATTGGTTTGTAACAACATCACGGCTAGGTCTGAGCAATAATAATTTTTAATGTTATGAAGTTTTTAATTATTAGCTCTACTGGCCTAAAGCCAGAAAAGGTTATGCGATGGCTCATTTTCTGTCATCCTTGTGTTCGTGCATCCATAAACAATTGCTTGTGAAAACAATAGTCGTCAGTTTTCATTGTATCTCAATGAAACTTATACAGTAGTTAGATATCCTTGAGAGCCCAGGTCCTTTGAAAAAACAGTCAGATCCGGCCAAAATGAAATGTATGCTGTTTTCATTGTTTTTTCTTCAATGTTTCTTGTCATATAATGGTAAAATCACTTAGAATTGTTTCCAAAGATTGTGATAAATGTCATACAGTACATGCTGTAATCCCAAAGAAACTATCCACTTATAATGTATCAAGTTAAATAGATGCATATTGTCATTGTATATATACAGTGTGTGGAAGTCGGAGGGTAGAGGGAGATCTCGTGCAATGCCTCATATCAAATCTTACAGTCGAGCTATGCAGGATGGATCAAAGGCTGCCTGGTTTATAGTGACAAGGTAAGGCAGTAATTCTGGTGATGTAACCTATTGAAGATGAATACATTGATATCCTATGAACTCATTGAGTAACTAGAATGTTGTCTTTCTGTTATATCCTGAGTTACTGTTCATGCCTTCTGAACTACTTCACTTTCTGCAAAGTTACAGAAGTTGTTATAGACTGGACAAAAATAATAAAAATAAACAAAAAGGGAGATAAATCAAAATTTATTCAAAATACAGTTACAGTTGCACTTCCTTTCAATGCGATCTGTCACAAAATCAAGTTTCTTTGAATTTTCTTCTGTACATGCAATGTTAATGATATTCACCATACATGGAAACTATTATCAAGCATTATGAAATAACAACTTTTCCTTTGCAAGAACTTAAGTCCAATGTATTGACATATTCAACATAATGCTGTGATGATGTTGTGTATAATTCCTGATTGTATGTTATATTACAGTGCCAATTTATCAAAGGCTGCATGGGGAGCCTTAGAAAAGAAAGGAATACAACTAATGATCAGATCTTATGAAATTGGAGTTATGTTCTTACCTAAATTCTTTGTAAGTAGAATTTGTTGATGTATTAATAAAACTGCTGTTCATTCTTGACAACTAAAGTTAGGTTACAGGCATGATTACTATGCTTACATACTTTTCAGACATAAATCAAATATGTCTTTCTCACTAGATTTATAAGTTATGCTGTAAGCTACATTATGTAAAAAAAAGAATCTGAACTGTAATAAACAAAGATGCCAATTGTTTGACCACCCCTCATAGTGTTGGTTATTTATATAACAGCATGTTGCCTCTAGTCTGTACGCCAGTCCTCACATTAATATAAACTTGGTTTATCTGAAGGCCTTGGAAGTAGAGCCCGTACTACTGTTCCAACGGTTGTGGTTCGAGTACCTCCATGGACGAGGCACCTTGGCAGTCTTACCATCGCAGAATAAGAAGCCAGTAATGGTCTTTGAGATTGATTGATGTGGTAATAACTTGTACTGTCAAAGTAAAATTAATAAGTTTCCACCAATATTGTATTTAATCCAGGATGAAGGTGAAATATTTCCAGTAACATCAGATCCAGAGGTTGCAGCAACATCAAACAGGCTACTGTTACCATATGATCTACCACCTTCCATGTATGATAAAAAAGGTAATGTCACATATAACAACTTTTTCAAGTAAAGTAAAACCTCAAAGACCTCCTCAATAATAAGACCAACTCAAAATTAAGAACACAATTTTCAAGTCTATTTTCACTGTTTTGCTCTTTATTCAACCTCAATATTATGACCACCTCTATAAGAAGACCTGTTTTCAAGGTCTCCAGGGTGGTCTAACAATAGAGTATTTACTGTTCTTTGTTGCCTACTACAATACCATGGGAACACAATTTATCTTAACCGTTAGTAGCTGTGTGCAGTGGAAGACGTAGTGGTCAGGTAGAGTGACAGATTCCTGATTTGTAGGTTCACCTGGGTTTGATCATTAACTTAGCCATCCATGACGCAAGTACTGGTTTGAAACAGTGATTAGTACAACTTGTAAGAATTTACATCACTACGAATGCTATATAAGCGATTTTAACTTTTGTGTGGACCCGGACTGCTGAATGTCTTTAGAATTACAATCGGACCTTGTTAATTCGAATTCATCGGGCCCAAAATTTTATTTCAAATAATACATAGCTTTGAATAGCCCATTTCAATTAGACGTGCCTAAGAAGATACATTTGGACCTGATATTTTTTTCGTATGATACCAAGTATTCAGATAGAAGGTTGTTGAATTTACGTGGTCTGACTGTACTTCAATGTACTTTACAATATCACAAAAGTGATTATGTTGCCACTTTTTTTAAACTCAAAACAACAACCTGCATTATGACCAAAATAGAATGTGGACTGACATCTCAAATTGATAATTTGAGAACTCATTTTTCAACACAGTTTAATTTTAGGAAGAAACCATCATTTAAAATTTGAACATGCAAAAACACACTATCCCTGTTCATTTTGTACATTGTATAACGCATATACCGAGAGCTTGTCACAAAACTGTAGTACATGCAGATGCTTAATTACCAAAACCTATGTTACAATAGTTGTGCAACGATCATTTGATTTACTGGAGTTTTTTGGCAACCATACAGTATTCATGAATCTTGTATACTTGCAGATCGACCTTGGATGTGGGATATACCTTATATGGACCTACCTGATACAAATGGCAATGTTTGGTGTCCATTTTCAAAGTGAAAGCGATGTGTTTATCATAGATTTTACTATTCTGTTTATTTGTTTTTAATGGTGCTTATGCTAATGGTGGAATTTTCATTGAATCATTGTCGATGTTCATATATGTTTATACAACAGATTTCATCTGTAACAGTACATTTTATCTGTATTCAACAGTTTCTATCCAGATTTCCTACAAGGAATCAAGGGATTTTGGGCTGAATTAAGTAATGGTATTTATACAGTTAAGTCCTAACGCACAGTCATTTTTCAGACAAGGAATGCATACATGCATGACTGTGATTAGTATAAATTGTAAGAACTTGTTAACAATAGATGTAAATTAAGTAAGTTGAAAACTAAAGATACGAGTATAATTACTTTAAAAAAACTATTTGTTATCAGCCTTGTACTAACATTTATAATGTTTCAAGCGGTGAGGCTAAATCAAGTCTGTCAGCTTCTTCATCTATATGCAAATCAACCAGCTTTGCTTTTGTCCCTTGAATTTTGATGTGTTAGAGTTTGTTTTTGTGCGAGATTGTTGGATTTTGTGAATACATCATTTAAGAATTGATCACCAAGACTGGGCCTATTTTATAATGAAATATTAGCATTGCCAGCCGCAAGATGTTTAGTTAGAATAAATATTTTTACACTAAATGAAAGAGAGGAAATTGAAGAATATTGTCATAACTGCTAAAATATTCTAGTATTAAGATAAAGTTTTTAAATTTACGTATGAATATAATCTATTGATCAAAACTGGTAGAGCTGGAAACTCGATATCGATTTTCGGGTCATTTTCAAGGGAGACTATCCACTGCGATAAGCCAGCTAAACGGCACGGAAAGCTGCGTATAAATAAAGTGATTTGAAACATGACACTATTGACAGTATTCTTGCTTCCTTTATGAAAGTGACTGAAATTTATATGCATGAGAAGACAGATAAATGAAATGAACACAAGATAAAAACGTTACTTGTCTTTTTTATTAAAACATTACAAAACATAAAAATACAACTGCAGCAGAAATATAACCCTGAATATGTGTTATCTGATATATATGGATAAGCGTTAACAGTGAAGGATAATACACAAAGAGCATAAATATCACAGAACCAATCAGCATGATTTTGCCTATTACTGTATGTAAAAAGAACAGTTTCCATCCATATATTCAACACCTGTAATTTGTGTAATCATTTCAATCATTGGCTTGTATAGATTAGTCACATAGGTTCTTCATACTTCACAACAAACTTTTATTATATAGAAAAATCCCCCAGAAAATACTGAATTCTATCGAAATAAACTTGAACTTCTTTAAATTTTGAACAGCCAAACATAAACTACTGACTGCATGGATACTCGATTCATTTATTTAATTGTTGTACATGTATAATTATTTCCGTGTAATGGCTAAAATTGACTCGTCTATAATCTATGTTCATACAATAATTAAGACCAATGCTAAAATAATAAAAGAAATTTCTGTATTAATGTGGGATTTGTTCCTGTTAATATTACTCTCCCGGAACAGAAAATACCAGACATTTGTATTGTTGTACTTGTACATATCCCCTTACTGTATACATATACTATATAATACAGCAATCCAGGGCCTGTATATGACATATACATACATTCATATACCGTAAACAATAATTGTTAGTCCTATCATTTAAGAACTAGTTCAGCAAAACCAGAAATTATTGAGATGATACATAACAATAAAGCACTATTCATAACAAAACAAATGCCCAACAATATCATAATTGTTTTCACCAATTGTCATAATATCGTGTACACAAGGGATAAACTGAAATCACATACTGACAGCTGTGGAGAAAATAAGTTATCTCTGAAAGAACTCCATGAAGCATCTAATATGTATACTATTTATAGAATTATAAAACCTAAATAACAGTAAATGAAATAAACAAAATACATATAATATACATATCACATTTGTGCACATACATTGATTATCATTGTCAACCTGAGATGTAAAATAATGACTTGGTCAAATCTGTTTTTCCAAGAATATAAAATTCAATAGTACACAAAATGTTACCTTCTCCTAAATGAGGAAACGCATCCCACAACATGAGATATTTAATGATGATTTTCATAATGGATGTCAACATGTGAGTGGTTCAGGACATAAATTCCTTAAACCTGTACAAAATATAATATCGCAGTCATTAATATTTTCCTATTTATATGTAAATCTATAAAAAAGGGTGGAAACATGCGTCGCCATACTACACTCACACAATTATACACTGCCATCCAAAAGTTTCTTCACACATGAATATTTTGAATTTCGTTTCTTTTTCTTACAGAATTTCAAATAAAACGTGTATGACCATGAAGTAAAATTATTCATTCCACTTCTGTGATGGATAGTTTAGAATTAACAATTTGCACATCTCGGCAGCAGCATCAATCGGCCTGCTTCCAAAACCAATATGTGTGTAACTGATTGATCTGACACAGAAAATAAGATAATTTGTTTCAGTACAAATTTATAAATACTTCTACAGAAATGATTGCCGTGTTAAAAAGCATTTTCGATATATTGCATGTGAAACAAATATGAAAATACATTAATTGCAATGGGAAATTGAAAGTGTACAGGAACTTTTGGAGGGCAGTGTATATATATAATCATATATTGTACAATGTAAATACAAAGACGTACATGAAGTCTACGCTTTCAAAACCCAACTAATTAACGAGAATGTCGATACATACTGTACATCAAATCATTTTACCGGGTACTATTAAACAGGAAAATAAATGAATATGTTAAAAATACCAGTTCCACAAAAATAATACAATAAGGCACATTGTTAAAATCTTTATAAAAGCAAAAAAATATAATGTATACTAGTAAAAGTGATAAACGCAGATATTTGTTTACACGTAACAACAATGGACGATTTATAACATATATACAACAAGGACTGTAATTTAGCAACACCTCAATTATTATCATGAGGTGAAAAAGACAAACCACAGAGGAGACATATCCTCAGCCAAGTTTACTAACTTGTCCATTGAGCCTAACTTGTGCCTTTCCTGTCGAGCCCCATCACACAGTTGGAAGGCGAGGCAACATGGCAGCTGGTGGGGTAATCAACAGCTATTTACAATGTATTTTAACAATAATTAATTTAATCGATGATTAAATAAATTACTTGGAATTTTTTTTCGTAACTTATGCAAGCAAATGGAAAATAGTTTGTTAATGTCACGGTAACTGACGCGATGGTCTTAGAATCATAAACACACACCTAGCTGTGCATTGACAACCATAGACAACAAGTCAACAATAAATTCTGTCTTGTCGACAATCTGCAGACAACAACTATCACATTATAGACAATCTGCAGACAACAACTATCACATTATAATTTCATTGATAATTTTATCATGATAACCTATTATTAGCTTAGCTGTTATCATATGGAATTTATGTCACTCAAATGGCACTTCTTTCATTATGCAAAAGAGTCTTGGTTTAAAACTTTGTGTTATAAACGATTTATCATTACAACGATTAAAGGCAATTGCATGTGTTACATTTATCAATTAAAACATTAATACTAATAAATAAAAAATCTTTTATGCATCCTTTACCCAATCATCCATACATACATTGACAAAATAAAAAGAGGGGTCAAGTTGACTTTGTAAAATTAGGAAACGAGTTGGCTTAGGGGACGAGTTAGTAGGGGTCGAGTTAAAGGTCGACTTGTCAAATTTGTTAGGGGTCCAGTTGGCCTGGAGCCTTCATGCACAGTATTATATATTTCATTTATCATAGTATCAACTCTAATACCACCATCAACTTGTCACAAATCGGGAATCAGGAATTTAACGGCCATGTTTTACACCTCAACTTACGGAAGGAGTTATGTTTTGATTAAATCAAAAAAAAATCAGCCAAAACAACACCCCTCGACTTATGAATGGGATCAACTCAAGGAAGGCAACTTCCAGTGCTCTATTAAATCATCTAGAATTGCATTCTGTTCAGATATTACATTATAACACAAAACATTAAGTATGACCAATGCCTTGAAACACAAATAAACTACAGTTTCAAACCAATCGAGGTTATTCAACAATGATTCATGAACATAAATAGTCTGCAAAGGTTTGCAAGAATTACTAATGGATAGATGTTTTAACAGAGAAAGAGTGAAAACAGTATCTGAGCATACACTTTCATACCCTTGAACGTCCAGTAAACTACTTCAAAACGATATTTGATAGTCATGTTAATTAATTGATTGTCCTGAATATAAATCTGTAACATAAGATTAATGTCCAATAATAATACTTTGCATAGAATTACAAACTATACTTTGCTAAGCCCATCTTCAACATCATAATACTCCCACTACTTCTGATTCGATCCGACCATTTTTTCTGATAAAGTCCACAATTTCGCAGCATCTTCATCAACCTGAGCTTCTTGGGACTCCTGTTTCACCGCACAGTCACTGAAATAACAATGTTGGATTGAAGGAAAATCTCTGATTTATTTCCATTAGTTTTATTACAACCACAGTGCATTCACTCCAGGGCCAGGGATTATAACAGGTACTTACACTCAACACTCGAATCTCAGATTACAGGGTAGGTGAACACGTTACTTTTTTGTTGACTACGCGGCACCAAATTTTAAATGAGCCGATTTTTTTTTTGTGGCACGCATTCCAGAAAATCTACAGAGATCGATGTGTCGATATGGGCATCGAGGCAACTGGATTTTGGTTGACCAGGTTTTAGGCTATTAAAAATTATTTCTAACAAACAAAAACTGCCAAAATATGTACCGTTTTGTGTCGCGTAAACAAAAAAGTCATGTGTTCACCCACCCTGGATTACAAAATTTACTCTTTTGAGCCTGATAGTGACTTTAATGTGAACAAGTAAGAGTATCGCTGGAATCGATGGATGCTCCTCCAATGCCCATTGTCCATGAAATGGCAGCACTTGTAATACACACGTCGATAGAAGGAAAAATATGGTCAAAGAGAGATAATTCAGTAAATATGGAAGATAGCTTGCAATATGAGAATGTGCAGTGCACAACAACATAATCCTATCTAAATTTCATATTTCATTTCAATCCATATGGTTCTCTCCGAGATATGTCCAAGACAACCAATCATAATGGAAAAAATATTAAATTTTGTGATTTGGCATTTGAGTGTTGAATGTAAGTATTCAGAATAACCCTGGGCTCAGAGCTGCCCTCCCTTGAGCAACAACCTGTCTTCAACATAATTATTATTTTTTCCTGATGTAGTTTACAATCAATTTAACCTCTCAAGACCATCAATCTCTTTACAACAGCCACAATTTGAATGTCTAAAAGGGTGTTGCCCAGGAACGGTTGCCTTTTACAGTTTAAAGCTCGACACATGGCATGACCATTAACAACAGGGCTTATCAGTTGTGTGATTTCAATGGTCAATTACAACTGTCCATCAAATGTTGGCATATCATTTATTACATTAAAATAACAAGTGCAGTTAAAGTTTAACTCTTCTGTCCTTGTACTTACAACTACATGTATGAAAATGTAAATAAAATTCAAAATAATGGGCAACAATAAACAATTTCTTTTCAAGGGGATGTTTTTCACGAGGTAAACCATTCCAAATATTTGCCAACCAAAAAGCATTAAAGTAAATAATGACCTCATAATCTCAGCAGAAAATTATTGCCTAGAATATTTAAGGTGAAATGCCCAGGCTGTAAATTTAGAAAATATGAAATTAAGTAACAAATAAGCACCTGAAATATTTGCCAGACATGTTGACGGCATCAGGATCCACAGCACAGTAAATGGATGTCTGAGCTCCTTCAGCAGATGTCTTCAACAAATGTTTAAGCAAGCCATGATAAAATATACGAAACAACAGTTTAAATGGATGAATCACCATGGCATCAATGTGTCGAATGAGTTCCGTACTCACAACACCTGGATGTAGCGAGTATACAGTCACGTTTGTTCCTGAAAATCAAATATAACTACAGTTAACTCAACTTGAAAACAATACCACTTAGTATGATACACTGCATATACTGATACATATATTACGGTCCCAGTCAGTTCATTCTGCATTTCCGATAATACTACGTCGGGTATACTGGTATTTCTGATCCAACAATGTGTTCTTTGTGCTCCTAACTCTAACCTATAGCGCTTACAACGGTATGTATGTCACCTTTCAGGTACAGATAATTTGAAAACAATTTGTGTCTGACATTAATCACAACACAAATAATTTTTATTTTTTTCGGCGCAGCCTTACTTACATGGTTTTGCAATTTGCACATCAGTGTTGTGTCTACCAATCAAATCTTACGTTAACCACCAAGGCAATTTCTCTTCAACTGAAAACTTGTTGTGGATTGGTTTAATCTTTCGATAAAAGGTACGTTACCTTACTGAAATCCACTGAATTTCGGTGAATTTACCGAAATCCATTTTGGATCTGGAGTAACATATCAGCATTTTTTGATTTATGACCATCTTTTTTCAAGATATTTGTTGTCTACACATGTCATGCAAAATTACCAGATGATGACAACAATTCAGTCTTTGACCAAAATTAATATGACAGAGAACTACTTCTGGTTCAAAAACTAAGTAATAAAAAAAACATTAAGTTCCTTGTGACCAGACCAGATTCAAATCTTTATATAAGGTAAATTGGAATACTAGAATTGCCATTACTTTATAAGGATGAATGCACATGTTTTATTCAAGCACATTGTGCTCCCTTCTTACTTCAGATTTCATAAGCAAAAAAGTCAACCTTAGATATAATGATATTCGGATAGAGCTATGTTACATATCTTACGGTCCCTTGGTCCTGTGTTCACAAAGGATCAACTGATTAGGATCAATTTAATTCTGATATTTTTTTCTTTAAGCAATGAAATACATTATACAGGACTTTGCATATATAAATGCAAAAATATACCTAAAATGTGTCATATTAACATGGTGAAAACATTTACAAATTCATCATTTTGTTTCACTTCATTACAACTCTGGAAACAAATTTTTTTTTTTTAACAGTGACCTTCACCCTGGACCTAAGAGGTTGGGTGTTGTCTTGTTTTGGTGATCATATGTGCCAAGTAATTTTGAAATCCCTCAATTCATAATGGGGTTATAACCTGGACAAGAATATCAGCAAGCAGGCACATGCACTGACAGGTGCAACTCTTAATACACCCCCCCCCCCATATGTATGCCCAGGCATAAAAACATACCTTGAAGACGTTTATTCAGCTCACGAGTAAAGAGAACATTAGCCAGCTTGCTCTGTGAATATGCTGCCATACGAGAGTAGTGCTGCTCACTATTGATGTCCTCAAAATTCATACTTCCACCTTCAAAGGTAATGAAACAAAAATGTTCTAATAAAGGCATACAAATGTGACAAAAAAGTGATAATAAAATTCAAAGCGCAAAGTTCAACAACGATTCTACAGGATGCTTTGAATTGTATAAAACCACTACATCATCAAGCAGTCCCCCCCCCCCTTAAATAACTTCCCATAATGATTGATAATAACTTATATAAGATTCTGTGTCTATGATAAACTTTGAAATATAGCTAGTATATACACTAATACAAGTAATGTTTATACATATCCTTACGATTGTGAGCATTAGATGACACATTGACAATTCTTCTATTCTATTCTGTCTCTGTGCTATGCTTTGAAATATTCTATATCTGTGCTATAATTCCAAATATTCTACATCTGTGCTATACTTGGAAATATTCTGCATCTGTGTTAAACTTTGAAATATTCCGTATCTATATACTTTGAAATATTCTGTATCTGTGCTAAACTTTAAAATATTCTGTATATGTGCTAAACTTTAAAATGTTCTGTATCTGTGCTTTGCTTTGAAATATTCTGTATCTGCGCTAAACTTTGAAATGTTCTGTATCTGTGCAATACTTTGAAATGTTCTATATCTGTGCTATGCTTTGAAATGTTCTGTATCTGCGCTTAACTTTGAAATGTTCTGTATCTGTGCTAAACTTTGAAGTATTCTGTATCTATGCTTTGCTTTGAAATATTCTGTATCTATGCTATGCTTTTAAATATTCTGTATTCATATAATACTTCAAGATATTCTGTATCTATATAATACTTCAAAATATTCAGTATCTATATACACGTAATACTTCAAAATATTCTGTATCTGTGCTAAACTTTGAAATATTCTGCATCTGTGCTATGCTTCAAAATATTCTGCATCTGTGCTATACTTTGAAATATTCTGCATCTGTGCTAAACTTGAAATATTCTGTATATGTGCTATGCTTTGAAATATTCTGTATCTGTGCTATACTTCGAAATATTCTGTATCTGTGCTATACAAATGTACTTCGAAATATTCTGTATCTGGGCTAAACTTTGACTTATAAATCTGTATTTGTGATATGCTTTGAAATATTCTGTATCTGTGCTACGCTTTGAAATATTCTGAATTTGAGATAAACTCTGAAATATTTTGTATCTATGCTATACAAATGCACTTCGAAATATTCTGTATCTGTGCTATGCTTTGAAATATTCTGAATCTGAGATAAACTTTGAAATATTTTGTATCTATACTAAACAAAAAACATACAGTTAAGTATATACATTAATACAAAGAATGTTTATACATTATGTAACATCCTTACGAGTATGAGCATTAGATGACACGTTGACAATTCTACTTGGAGCCGACTTCTTCATCTTATCTAGGAGAATATTTGTAAACAAGAAATGTCCAAGATGATTTGTTCCAAACTGCATCTCAAACCCATCTTCTGTTTTCAAATATGGACACATCATCACACCTATCAAAACAGAATTACTAACAAATAAATAGCTATATTAGCTACATCACTTAACAGACTGTTTCCATGACAGTATTCAATCCTAGTGAACAATGAAATATCACTCTGTAGTCAAGTGGTTATGGTCCAAGGGTTCTTACAGCTGAATGTTATTAATCCTGAAGATTTGCTGGGGTCAATCACTCAGCTGCTCTGATCGAAGCTTCAATGACCCAGCATTATCAGATGCAGGCGTCTGATGATCCAGGCTATTGAAATGCATTCGTACACAAAACATTTCGTACCAGTCGCGATTCAGCCCCAACACCCCAAAAAAACCATCAGATTTACATCGATCTAAAAGTGACCCCGGAGCCTCTAAATCCGGATTTCCAGATTAATTCAGGACTTTAGAACCCCTGATGGTGGCCGACATAAAATTACTGCCCCGCATAGCTGCTGGTTCGAATCCAACCGGGACTGTAGAATTCAGAAGGATGCTATCCAGCTGGCTTACGGTTCTATGGTCAATGGTTCTACTCGGGTGTCCACCTGAGGTCTTCCTGCATTCTTATGGATGGAAAAGTTACTAAATCACACTTGCTGTTAACGAGACTTAAAAAAAATCAAACAGAAAATGTATTTTCTACACTATGAAACTAATAGGTAGAAATGGAATACATATTAAATCTCAATACATGGTATATAAGGATGTCACCACCATATACATTACAAGCTTAAGTCGACAAAAAATCTGTTAAAAAATGGCCCTAAAACTGGCTTTCATCTTATGGGTGGATTCTAGAAATTCTTTTGCCATACTAAAATGCTACGAAATGTTGTTAAAGTGAACCCGTTAATTCATCTTTGCTGAAATCAAAATGTTCCTGAATATGGACTTCAGTTTATTACAATCAAGCGTTACTTTGTTACTTCAAACATGGCACATTCCTTGCTTAAATTGCAAATATTCCCAACAGCATAAAGAATGTAATGTGTTAAAAAATAAGTCTGTGTCATTGTATTGTTCCCCAGTATACACAGGGTCTATTAAGATTTCAAAGACACTTCCTGACAGTCACAACAAGGCTATTTTTACATTCGATTTCAACCTAGACAATCATTTACACAACAAACGACTTCAACAAAATCCATTTTTATAACAAACTCGGATATGATCCCAATGCATGGTACATATTTTCCCAATTTAAATTAAAAATTCCCAATTAAAGAAAAAAGTTTGGTTCAATTTAGTCAAAAAGTGACAAAGTTGGAGGCTTTTCTTTACAGGCAGTTTATATAAATGTCACTTGGTTGATTAAGTTATCATTACATCCTATACTACTACGTTTTGTATTCCTAATATTTTTCTGTAATTTCTAGACTTATTCTCAAGTTCCAAGTTTAACGTGCAAAAAATCCCAATTTATAACGTATGGGTCAGCTTCCCATATTAGCCAAAATAAACCCTGAAACTATCATTAAACGATCAAAAGCACAGTCAAATGTGTCTGACTGTCTTGACATGTCTGGTAAACATTCTTTCGATGTGGTAAAAATGGAAATATACCATCAAGTTTATTTTCTAGGTCTGATAAAAGCTGGCTCTATTGTGTGAACACGACAAAAATATTAAATACGAACCAGCATTATTTATGAGAATATCAAGCTGAGATTCTTTTGAGATCACTTGGTCAGCACAATCTCGTACAGACTTCAATGAAGCTAAGTCTAGAATATACACAGCCACATTTGTATTCTTGGAAGCCACTTTGATTTCTTCTGCTGCTGTTTCAGCTCTTTGTTTATCTCTACAAGCCAGTAGAACTCTTGCTCCTGAGAAAATAGACACATAAAATAATAATCACATACACATCAACATAGAATGTCTACTGTGTTAAGTAACAAGTTCTGTACATCAAAAGTGCAATAGAGCAAGTATCAACTGTATTAAACGAGTGAAAGAGAAAATCACATATCAGTGTACAGCCATACTGAATTTGTGTGCTTTTTCCATATACAGGGGTTCCGCTAGTTACTGAATCTCGATGGTCATATTGATAATTTTTTACCTAATTTTACCATTTTATAGCCAAAATACCAACCATTTAGAGAAAGTATCAACCATGTATCAAGATTTGATTATTATATAAGCTTGTACTAGATGATTTTTGTATTATCTGTATAATGTTTGATTCGTTATAAATGTTGTTTAGAATTAATGAATGTACATTTGTATTGTTACAAACAAACATATACGGTATACAGTCGGTCCGCAGTTCCCACAGCTTATACCACAAAACAATTTGTTTGTCTGTTGTCAATTATATCCTAACCGAGGATTAGTGATAAAGGAACTGTGATCTACTGAATGACAGTTCACTGCATATCCATGGAAAATACACACTTGACCATCATAGTTCATGAGTCTTGGAATTATATTGATGCTGTTCATGTAGAACCTACGCACCTCGCTTGGCGAGATCTATGGCTGTTTCCTTTCCTATCCCGGTGTTTCCCCCAGTGATCAACACAGTTTTGCTGTCCAACCGAGCCTTGCTGTAACAAACTCCACCTCGTATGAACAACTTTAATCCAATCATACCGCAAACTGAAAATACAAGTCAGAATTATTACTTCATACAGGTTTCTCAACACAGACTTTCTACACTTATATTGCGTTTGCTTGTATTTTTGCGGTACTAACGAAATAACGTAACAGAAGAAAAACGTACTTCCTTTTGTTTTGTTTTCTGTTTCTCCTTTCAAATCTTTTACAGTTCATTAGTGATGACAATAACATTTCTTTTTCATTTTTTTCCTATTATTCCAAATTGTATCAATGTAACACCAAATTACCGTGAGACAGGAAGTAACAGGAAAATAGCAGCAAACACTTATAATAAAAGATAGTCAGTACACATCATTCAGACCTAACTGAATACATCAAATTTGGCTCATCCAAATTGAAGTTGTTTTACCATATCAGCCAATTCAGTACTAGCAAATAGCCCATAACCACACTCACTACATGATTAGTTTAGTTATTATCAAATTTTAGTCATAATTACTAAGCTGGTTATAATTTCAGTTCTTTTATGAATGTCAATTCAAGTAAAGTCAAAATTTATCTATTGTCGGATAATTACAATTACATATAACATTAGCCATGTTTGGCTATTTACCGACATTTATAACAATGTAACAAACATGCATATAATTCTGGTTACATAAATTAATATAAAAAAATATACATGTAATATATAAAGTAAAGGTTCATCAATCATGTCAAGCGGATTGGCATTGCAATTGCTACAAATAATGCAACACAAATTTCTGGGAATTCAAAACATTCTAACTCAAATCAGTTGCATAAAATAAATAATAAGAGTAACAAGAATAAATTGGGTGTTTAATATATGCCTGTGTGCACTAACATAGCTGTATAGACCAAAATTATGCAACACTTCAGGTAAAAAAGGATCCCGAGTTCACTAAAAATATATCCAACTTGTTATCCGAAAACATTTTAAGTTTAATATCATACCAACATTTTTATCTATTTTATAGTAAGATGGTACAAGAACTTATTTATTCTAGATCTTATCAACAAAGTAGAAATTTGATGTCAAACTTGTTCAAATGTTGTCACTAGGCGCCACCATTTTTGTTTGTTGACATTTAAGAGTTAATCCAAGTGTTTTATTGATCAAAAAAAGTAATAGTTGAAATTATTTAAATGTCAAAAACAAATAATCTATCTGTATCTGCTCATTCAGACGAACATTTAGATATATAATAATCCATATTGCATTGTTATATTACTTAAAAGGTCAGTGAATTGTAATATGCAAAATCTGCTTAACATGAACCTTAATAAATAATGATTGAAAAACATTCATTGACCTATGAATAATTAACTCAAATACGAATGAATGATAATAACAGCCTTTACTAAGTTGATTCCCATATAATTACTTTGTCAGGTGGTAGACGTCGGTCTTGTCCTGCAGACACGAGATGACGGAGTAATGGTGCGAAATATCCCAATATCGAATAGACTGGGGACGAACGTTATATTACGTAAATACATTTGCAGCAGTTTTTCTTCACAGAATAATTATTTCTTTGTTAGAATAACTTAAAATAACAACAACATGCCTACCAAAAGTCACGGCGTACGTTAGCACTCCGCAGTTTTCCTGTAGAAAATTCACGAGATCCTCGGCAGACATGACGAGTGGTCAGCTGGGTACTTCCTTTTTCGCAAGCTGGCGCCCGACTGATCAAAGTACTGAGAGGATATCTGTCGAATCCAGACTTCGAGATAAAAAATCAATAATGTCAAGATTTTTGCAGTCATTTTCACAAAAGACACAATTTATAAATTCTTCCTCAAAAAGCTAAGAAAATATAAACGTTACTTTAAAAACAACAAACTATTTCAATGTTCAAGAACCTATATATTTACTATGATAAACATTCATAGTAAATATGCCAAATAGAACCACGGATATATAGGTCCGTGATAGAACATATAAATAATAAGAATTCTTAGACCATACATCAACATGAAGGACTGGTGTGCTGGTGCCCATAACCACGGACCTATATACCTATATAGGTCCGTGCCATAACGTAAATAGGCCATATATACTATGGCATTCTCTGAGATTATTTACCCAAATTAATGCACTGAACCGCAATAAAGGTGACGTCATGTTTTCATGTTAATTGCAACATAGGGCCTATATGAACATTAAAATAATAAGAATTCTTATATGTGTATTTGAAAAACGAAAACAAACTAATTATTCAGATTTTTTCATAAATGGGGAAAAGGTTGAGCGAGTTGATTAAGTTAACTTATAATGGTAATACGTGTACTGCTGTTAAAACTCTTACTGAACAAGCTTAAGGTGCATACCATAAATTATTATCATTATTTGACAAAGTTAAGTTAGATATTAAGACAAAGTTATCTTTGTTTGACACAATGGTAGCTCCAATTTTACTGTATGGGTCCGAAGTATGGGGTCAGTATCCAAGGTCAGATCAAATTCACCTTCAGTGTCGAAGATAAGATCAGTGACACCTTCTACATCCAAAGTCATGTCAATGTCATCATCAGCGCCAAAGGTCTTCTCTGAACCACCTTCCACTTCAAAAGTAATAAACACATTCACCCACATCTGATTGCAAAGTTACCAGACGACCAGGATCTAACCCACAGACTCTAACAGAGAAGATACAACTGGCACAACCTTATAGTCTCTTTCTTACAAAAGTGGCTGGAATTTCTAACAGATATAACACCACATATTCTATGGATATCAAAGGTAACTTGATATTCAGTTATTGTCTGAACTATTGTTATCTGAAGTACAGTTTGTCATCTGGTCAAAATTCTCTCATTTTGATATTGTTGTGTAATTTATCTAATGGCTTGGACAAATGAAGAATCAACTCACTCTACAAGTATTTGCATGAACAAGTTTTCTCAAAGCAGTTTGCCAGTATATATATAAATATTGATTCGTCTTTTGCCATGGACAAAAATTAAGCATTATACATTTTAAAACTTCATGCTATTAATTATTTCAGTACAAATGATACTGAATATAACTATTTTCGAAAATAGTATAAAATGGTGGAGGAAAGCCTTTGAGTTCATTCCCTTGCACCTGTCTGATAATTATAGAAATAATAGAAAAATACGATCAATTGTTTTAAATATTGTAGCTTTCTTTTTTTGAATAGATCAAGAGTGTAGATAGCTACTTCTTTGTTACCTTGCACAACATATTTGTGGGTTTGTAAATGTTCACGGTTATAAGATTTCTGCCTGTAGACGATGTTGGTTGATATTCTTCCTGATTTTCAGATTTATTATCTCCAAGTATGGGAAATCTAGAAGCATCTTGTCAGGTACTCATATCCTACCCTCATTATGTTTGCTCACAATGTGTAGGGTACACCAAACATGTGTCACTGTCCGATTGAAGGAATCATTGGCTCACTTTTGTATTATAATCAAATCTGTTAAAGGTTTTTATACTCATGAAAGTTGGCATACAGAAATTTCAGTGTCTGCTTATTACCGTTAGTGTCCATGATTTGTTAGTGATGAAGCCATGCAGCTGGTTGATGGTTTTTACCGGGTGTCCGTCTGGGGTCTTCCTCCAACCTAATACCTGATGTAGTCACTACATGACCCTGGCTGGTTATGTGACTTACAGCTCTATTACACATAGACAATTTTCAATGATGGACAATACTTGTTAATCATTTTAATTTATGCCATGCCCTTTTGAAATATTGTGTATGTGGACTTTTTCACAAGTCAAGAAGCGGTGAATTCGACATTTTGCAGGTACAAATGTTTGCAAAACATTGACTTCTGCTATATTTATGTACACATGTACTTCTGACTGATATTTTCATGCCTATTGAAGCAGCCAAACATTTCCATGTTGCAAACTAACCTTGTGTACAGTAATACAGAGTCTGTACATTGGTTTATTGACATGTATCATAGACATTATGTACTTTCAGTTCAACTTCATGTTTGATATTGGATGGTTGATGAAACAGTATCCTCCACAATTCAGGTAGTTCAGTGCTTCACTTAATGAAAACAGTCACACAGTAGATTAGTCATTCCTGCGTAAAATACTCAAAGAGCTCACCATTATAGAACTTGTATAATAGACTTGCTGTGATTACTGAGGGGAATTTTTAGAAGAATTTGAGCTTGTTTCCAAGTTCATATGTTCTGCATTATATTGTTTGTACATTTATATCATTGTGCAGTGTGGAGAATGAATACTGTATATGTAGAAATAATAACAGTATCAATGTTTACATTTATTTGCGAACATAATGTGATAATTTCAGATCAAAACCGTTACTGATAGTACATGGTGAACAGGGAGCCAGTAAGAATGCTTTACAAGGGCAAGGTCTGCCGTATGATAATATCAAATTTTGCCAGGTAAAAAATAGCAGTCTTCTACTTGTAACTATGTGCAAATCAAGTCTTCTGTCATAAATTCATTATCAGTATCGCTACCTTTTAACTTGACCTTTGTCCAAGATGTCAGAAATATTTTTTAAGTTCTTTCTGTTTGTTATAAATATTAGCAATTTGTTTTAATCTATTTACTCAAAATGATAAAAAATGATTCCTCAGGGAAGTGTTAGTTAGAAATAATGTGGTAAAGTTGATGTTTCTGGTTCTTGAAAAAAGCTTTCAGCCGAAATATTGATATTGAATGAACTTTTTTTATTTATTTATGTACAAATGTACATATATACATATACCCGTTACATATAATTGTTAGGCCTATCATTTGAGAACTAGTTCAGCAAAACCAGAAATGATTGAGATGATAAATAACAATAAAGCACTATTCATAACAAAAAAATTACCCAACAATATCATAATTGTTTTCACCAATTGTCATAATATCGTGTACACAAGGGATAAACTGAAATCACATACCGACAGCTGTGGAGAAAATAAGTTATCTCTGAAATAACTCCATGAAGCAATTAATATGTATACTATTTATAGAATAATAAAACCTAAATAACAGTAAATGAAATATACAAAATACATATAATATACATATCACATTTGTGCACATACATCGATTATCATTGTCAACCTGAGATGTAAAATAATGACTTGGCCAAATCTGTTGTTCCAAGAATATAAAATTCGATAGTACATAAAATGTTACCGTCTCCTAAGTCAGGAAACACGTCCCACAACATGAGATATTTAATGAAGATTTTCATAATGGATGTCAACATGCGAGTGGTTCAGGACAAAAAATCCTTAAACCTGTACAAAATATAATATCGCAGTCATTATTTTTGTCATAGTTATATGTTTAAAAAATACGTAAATCTATAATGAAAGGGTGGAAACATGCGACACCATACTACACACACACACATATACACTGCCATCCAAAAGTTTCTTCACACATGAATATTTTGAATTTCGTTTCTTTTTCTTACAGAATTTCAAATAAAACGTGTATGACCATGAAGTAAAATTATTCATTCCACTTCTGTGGTGGATAGTTTATAATTAACAATTTGCACATCTCGGCAGCAGCATCAATCGGCCTGCATCCAAAACCAATATGTGTGTAACTGATTGATCTGACACAGAAAATAAGATAATTTGTTTCAGTACAAATTTATTAATACTTCTACAGAAAATTATTGCCGTGTTAAAAAGCATTTTCGATATATTGCACATGAAACAAATATGAAAATACATTAAATGCAATGGGAAATAGAAAATGTGCAGGAACTTTTGGAGGGCAGTGTATATATATAATCATATATTGTATATATAATCATATATTGTACAATGTAAAAACAAAGACGTACATGAAGTCTCCGCTTTCAAAAACCCAACTATTTATCGAGGATGTCGATACACACTGTACATACTGTACATCAAATCATTTTACCGGGTACTATTATACAGGAAAATAAAAGAATATGTTAAAAATACCAGTTCCACATAAATGATACAATAAGGCACATTGTTAAATCTTTAAAAGCAAAACAATATAATGTATACTAGTAAAAGTGATAAATGCAGATATTTGTTTACACATAACAACATTGGACGATTTATAACATATTTACAATGAGGACTGTAATTTATCAACACCTCAATTATTATCATGAGGTGAAAAAGACAAACCACAGAGGAGACATATGCTCACCCAAGTTTACTAACTTGTCAATTGAGCCTAACTTGTGCCTTTCCTGTCGAGCCCCATCATACAGTTGAGGTGAGAAAAACATGGCAGCAGGTGGGGTAATCAACAGCTATTTACAATGTATTTTAACAATAATTAATTTAATTGATAATTTAATTAAATAAATTACTTGGAAATAAATTTCATAACTTCTGCAAGCAAATGGAAACGCGATTAAGTAGTTTGTTAATGTCACGCTAACTGATGCGATGGTCAGTGTTTACCTGGGGGATGATACACAGAATGGTTTTAGAATTATAAACACACACCTAGTCATGTATTGACAACCATAGACACCAAGTCAGAAATGCTGTCTTGTCGACAATCTGCAGACAACAACTATCACATTATTATTTCATTGATGATTTTTTCATGATAACCTTTCATTAGCTGTTAACATATAGAAATTGTGTAAGTTAATTTCACATGGCTAGTCAATGTTACCCTGTTTATGAGTACGAGAGGGTGAAAAAGGACATTTAGAAGGCAATGAAAATATTAATCTATTTTATAATGGCTCAAATTGATTCTTATACTATATACTATAGTTTGTCCCGGTGTATATCGGTACATAAGTTCTCTATAAGTTCTCTATCGATAGGAATAAGTCGTAAATGGCCATCTAAAGTAATCCCATGCATATCATCAAGGTTGTAACGTAGTAGAAGCCATAATAGAACAAGTCTCAGTCTATTTGTCCTCTTTTACGTTTAACAAAGGAAACATAAAAAATTTGCAATTATAAGTATGTTGGGGCATGGCAGGGGCACGAGATATGGTAGACAGTGGGAACAGGAGGAGGATCTCCGACAATGGGCAAACAAGAAGCCTCGGCAGTCAATCGATAACAACAAGGGGACAGAAGACAGGGTTAAGTCTGGTACCGTTATTAACTGAAGAAATTTTGCATATCTGCGTATCCCCTTACTAGCTTGCTTATGGCTGTTTGCATATGGTGCCATCTTGTTGCATGGTTCTTTGTATTGCTCCCAAGTTGCTTGGCATGCTGCATAAGGCTGTATTATATTAATTATCACGCCACCATCAGGCACCGCCATTGTCCATCTCTGGTCCCTTGAGTTTTTCAGGTTGGTCCTTACTGTTGCCATTTACATTGTAACCACAGAGGACATTTAGCTGCCATTCAATATCCAATCTTAATATAACCTATAATTTTGAATATACAGTGCGCAATGGCTTTTTTCATTTATGTTTAATGTTCGAGATCAAATGTTTGTAAAAGCGAAAATGATTTTGTCATTTAAAGCCAGTCATAATACAATAAAAATCGATCACAAACATCCCTTAAATTTGAAATAATTATTAAAGATCAAATGGCACATCTTTCATTTTGCAAGAGACTCTTTGTTTAAAACTTTGTGTTACATTTATCAATTAAAACATTAATACTAATAAATAAAAAATATTTTTATGCATCTTTTACCCAATCATACATACATACATTGACAAAATAAAAAGAGGGGTCAAGTTGACTTTGCAAAATTAGGAAACAATTTGGCTTAGGGGTCGAGTTAGTAGGGGCCGAGTTAAAGGTTGACTTGATTCAGAGTCAAATTTGTTAGGGGGCCAGTTGTCCTGGAGCCTTCATGCGCAATATTATAAACTTCAGTTATCATAGTATCAACTCTAATACCACCGTCAACTTTTCACAAATCAGGAATTTAACTGCCATGTTTTACAACTCAACTTAAGGAAGGAGTTGTTTTGATTTAATAAAAATATCAGCCAAAACAACACCCCTCGACTAATGAATGGGATCAACTCAAGGAAGGCAACTTCCAGTGCTCCATTCAATCATTATCTAGAATTGCATTCTGTTAAGATATTACATTATTATACAAAACATTAAGTATGACCACTGCCTTGAAACACAAATAAACTACAGTTTCAAACCAATCAAGGTTATTCAACAATGATTCATGAAAGTAAATATTCTAAGGTTTGCAAGAATTACAAAACAACTTCCATACCCTTGAACCTCCAGTAAACTACTTCAAAACAACTTTCATACCCTTGAACCTCCAGTAAACTACTTCAAAACAACTTTCATACTCTTGAACCTCCAGTAAACTACTTCAAAACAACTTTCATACCCTTGAACCTCCAGTAAACTACTTCAAAACAACTTCCATACCCTTGAACCTCCAGTAAACTACTTCAAAACAACTTCCATACCCTTGAACCTCCAGTAAACTACTTCAAAACAACTTTCATACCCTTGAACCTCCAGTAAACTTCTTCAAAACAACTTTCATACCCTTGAACCTCCAGTAAACTACTTCAAAACAACTTTCATACTCTTGAACCTCCAGTAAACTACTTCAAAACGAACTATACTTTAGTAAACCCATCTTCAACATCATTATACTCCCACTACTTCTGATTCGATCCGACCATTTTTTCTGATAAAGTCCACAATTTCGCAGCATCTTCATCAACCTGAGCTTCTTGGGACTCCTGTTTCACCGCACAGTCACTGAAATAACAATGTTGGATTGAAGGAAAATCTCATTATTTTTTATTACAACCACAGTGCAATCACTCCAGGGCGTGGGTTTATAGAAGATACTTACACTCAACATTCGAATCTCGGATTACAGGGTGGGTGAGCATTTGACTTTTTTGTTGACCATGCGGCACGAAAATTTAAGCCAGGCAAGATGTTGGCACACATTCCTGCAAATCTACAAAGATCTATGTGTCGATATGATGCAACTGGATTTTGGATGACCAGGATTTAGGCTATTAAAAACTATTTCTAACAAACAAAAACTGCCAAAATACGTACCGTTTTGTGCCGCGTAGTAAACAAAAAAGTCACCTGTCTTCAAAGAAGTTATTACTTTTCCTGATGTAATTTACAATTAATTTAACCTCTCGAGACCATCAATCTCTCAACAACCGCCACAATTTGAATGTCCAAAAGGGTGTCGCCCAGGAACGGTTGCCTTTCACAGTTAAATGCTTGACACATGGCATGGCCATTAACAGCAGGGCTTATCAGTTATGCGACTTCAATGGCCAATTACAACTGTCCATCAAATGCTGGAATATCATTTATTAAATTACAAATATCAAGTGCAGTTAAAGTTTAACTCTTCTGTCCTTGTACTTACAACTACATGTATGAAAATGTAAATAAAATTCAAAATTATGGGCAACAATAAACAATTTCTTTTCAAGGTGATGTTTTTCACGAGGCAAACCATTCCAAATATTTGCCAACCAAAAAGCATTAAAGAAAATAATGACCTCATAATCTCAGCAGAAATTTAAAGCCTAGAATATTTAAGGTGAAATGTCCTGGCTGTAAATTTAGAAAATGTGAAATTAAGTAACAAATAAGCACCTGAAATATTTGCCGGACATGTTGACGGCATCAGGATCCACAGCACAGTAAATGGATGTCTGAGCTCCTTCAACAGACGTCTTCAACAAATGTTTAAGCAAGCCATGATAACATATACGAAACAACAGTTTAAATGGATGAATCACCATGGCATCAATGTGTCGAATGAGTTCCGTACTCACAAAACCTGGATGTAGTGAGTATACAGTCACATTTGTTCCTGAAAATCAAATATAACTACAGTTAACTCAACTTGAAAACAATACCAGTTAGAATGATACACCACTGCATATACTGATACATATATTACGATCCCAGTCAGTTCATTCTGTATTTCTTTTTTTCCCCGATAATACTACGTCGGGTATACTGGTATTTCTGATCCAACAATGTGTTCTTTGTGCTCCTAACTCTAACCTATTGCGCTTACGACGGTATGTATGTCACCTTTCAGACTTGCCAACTGATTAACATCATTATTTGAACTCTGTAAATACTATTAGAAAGGTATGAAAACCCTGTAATAAACCATTATGACTAAATCCCTGAACAAGAAATGAACGCATTCTATCTCATAAATTCTTATGCACTGCAAGTCATGGTACAGATAATTTGAAAACAAGTTGTGCCGTCTTCAATCACAACACAAATAATTGGTATTTTTCGGCGCAGCCGTACTTACATGGTTTTGCAATTTGCATATCAGTGTTGTGTATACCAATCAAATCTTACGTTAACAACCAAAGCAATTTCTCTTCAATCGAAACTTGTTGTGGATAGGTTAAAGATATGTTACCACTGAATTTCGGTGAATTTACCAAAATCCATTTTGGATCTGGAGTAACATATCAGCATTTTTTATGTTGCACAACAAATCTTAACCTTCAAATTGTGCTGACCAGATATTTATTGTCTACACATGTCATGCAAAATTATCAGATGATCACAACAATTCAGTCTTTGACCAAAATTAATTAGACAGAGAACTACTTCTGGTTCAAAAACTAAGTAATAAAAAAACATTAAGTTCCTTGTGACCAGACCAGAATCAAATCTTGATATAAGGTAAATTGGAATACTAGAATTGCCATTACTTTATAAGGATGAATGCACATGTTTTAGTCAAGCACATTGTGCTCCCTTCTTACTTCAGATTTCATAAGCAAAAAAGTCAACCTTAGATATAATGATATTCGGATAGAGCTATGTTACATATCTTACGGTCCCTTGGTCCTGTGTTCACAAAGGATCAACTGATTAGGATCAATTTAATTCTGATATTTTTTTCTTTAAGCAATGAAATACATTACACAGGAATTTCCATATATAAATGCAAAAATATACCTAAAATGTGTCATATTAACATGGTGAAAACATTTACAAATTCATCATTTTGTTTCACTTCATGACAACTCTGGAAACAAAATATTTTTTTAGTAACAGCTACCTTCACCTTGGACCTAAGAGGTTGGGTGTTGTCTTGTTTTGGTGATCATATGTGCCAAGTAATTTTGAAATCCCTCAATTCATAATGGGGTTATAACCTGGACAAGAATATCAGCAAGCAGGCACATGCACTGACAGGTGCAACTCTTAATACACCCCCCATATGTATGCCCAGGCATAAAAACATACCTTGAAGACGTTTATTCAGCTCACGAGTAAAGAGAACATTAGCCAGCTTGCTCTGTGAATATGCTGCCAGACGAGAGTAGTGCTGCTCACTATTGATGTCCTCAAAATTCATACTTCCCACTTCAAAGGTAATGAAACAAAAATGTTCTAATAAAGGCATACAAATGTGACAAAAAAGTGATAATAAAATTCAAAGCGCAATGTTCAACAACGATTCTGCAGGATGCTTTGAATTGTATAAAACCACTACATTATCAAGCAGTCCCCTCCCCCTTAAATAACTTCCCATAATGATTGATAATAACTTATAAGATTCTGTGTCTATGCTAAACTTTGAAATATAGCTAGTATATACACTAATACAAGTAATGTTTATACATATCCTTACGATTGTGAGCATTAGATGACACATTGACAATTCTTCTATTCTATTCTGTCTCTGTGCTATGCTTTGAAATATTCTATATCTGTGCTATACTTGGAAATATTCTACATCTGTGCTATACTTGGAAATATTCTGCATCTGTGTTAAACTTTGAAATATTCCGTATCTATATACTTTGAAATATTCTGTATCTGTGCTAAACTTTAAAATATTCTGTATATGTGCTATACTTTGAAATGTTCTGTATCTGTGCTTTGAAATATTCTGTATCTGCGCTAAACTTTGAAATGTTCTGTATCTACGCTAAACTTTGAAATGTTCTGTATCTGTGCTATGCTTTGAAATGTTCTGTATCTGTGCTAAACTTTGAAATGTTCTGTATCTGTGCTAAACTTTGAAGTATTCTGTATCTATGCTTTGCTTTGAAATATTCTGTATCTATGCTATGCTTTTAAATATTCTGTATCTATATAATACTTCAAAATATTCTGTATCTATATAATACTTCAAAATATTCAGTATCTATATACACGAAATACTTCAAAATATTCTGTATCTGTGCTAAACTTTGAAATATTCTGCATCTGTGCTATGCTTCAAAATATTCTGCATCTGTGCTATACTTTGAAATATTCTGCATCTGTGCTAAACTTGAAATATTCTGTATCTGTGCTATGCTTTGAAATATTCTGTATCTGTGCTATACTTCGAAATATTCTGTATCTATGCTATACAAATGTACTTCGAAATATTCTGTATCTGTGCTAAACTTGGAAATATTCTGCATCTGTGCTATGCTTTTGAATATTCTGTATCTGTGCAAAACTTTGACTTATATTCTGTATCTGTGATATGCTTTGAAATATTCTGTATCTGTGCTACGCTTTGAAATATTCTGAATCTGAGATTAACTCTGAAATATTTTGTATCTATGCTATACAAATGTACTTCGAAATATTCTGTATCTGTGCTATGCTTTGAAATATTCTGAATCTGAGATAAACTTTGAAATATTTTGTATCTATACTAAACAAAAAACATACAGTTAAGTATATACATTAATACAAAGAATGTTTATACATTATGTAACATCCTTACGAGTATGAGCATAAGATGACACGTTGACAATTCTACTTGGAGCCGACTTCTTCATCTTATCTAGGAGAATATTTGTAAACAAGAAATGTCCAAGATGATTTGTTCCAAACTGCATCTCAAACCCATCTTCTGTTTTCAAATATGGACACATCATCACACCTATCAAAACAGAATTACTAACAAATAAATAGCTATATTAGCTACATCACTTAACAGACTGTTTCCATGACAGTATTCAATCCTAGTGAACAATGAAATATCACTCTGTAGTCAAGTGGTTATGGTCCAAGGGTTCTTACAGCTGAATGTTATTAATCCTGAAGATTTGCTGGGGTCAATCCCTCAGCTGCTCTGATCGAAGCTTCAATGACCCAGCATTATCAGATGCAGGCATCTGATGATCTAGGCTATTGAAATGCATTCGTACACAAACCATTTCGTACCAGTCGCGATTCAGCCCCAACACCCCAAAAAACCCATCAGATTTACATCGATCTAAAAGTGACCCCGGAGCCTCTAAATCCGGATTTCCAGATTAATTCAGGACTTTAGAACCCCTGATGGTGGCCGACATAAAATTACTGCCCCGCATAGCTGCTGGTTCGAATCCAACCGGGAATGTAGAATTCAGAAGGATGCTATCCAGCTGGCTTACGGTTCTATGGTCAATGGTTCTACTCGGGTGTCCACCTGAGGTCTTCCTGCATTCTTATGGATGGAAAAGTTACTAAATCACACTTGCCGTTAACGAGACTTAAAAAAAATCAAACAGAAAATGTATTTTCTACACTATGAAACCAAGAGGTAGAAATGGAATACGTATTAAATCTCAATACATGGTATATAAGGATGTCACCACCATATACATTACAAGCTTAAGTCGACAAAAAATCTGTTAAAAGATGGCCCTAAAACTGGCTTTCATCTTATGGGTGGATTCTAGAAATTCTTTTGCCATACTAAAATACTACGAAATGTTGTTAAAGTGAACCCGTTAATTCATCTTTGCTAAAATCAAATTGTTCCTGAATATGGACTTCAGTTTATTACAATCAAGCGTTACTTTGTTACTTCAAACATGGCAAATTCCTTGGTTAAATTGCAAATATTCCCAACAGCATAAAGAATGTGATGTGTTAAAAAAAAAGTCTGTGTCATTGTATCGCTCCCCAGTATACACAGGGTCTATTAAGATTTCAAAGACACTTCCTGACAGTCACAACAAGGCTATTTTTACATTCGATTTCAATCTAGACAATCATTTACACAACAAACGACTTCAACAAACTCCATTTTTATAACAAACTCGGCTATGATCCCAATGCATGGTACATATTTTCCCAATTTAAATTAAAAATTCCCAATTAAAGAAAAAAGTTTGGTTCAATTTAGTCAAAAAGTGACAAAGTTGGAGGCTTTTCTTTACAGGCAGTTTATATAAATGGCACTTGGTTGATTAAGTTATTACATCCTATACTGCTACGTTTTGTATTCCTAATATTTTTCTGTAATTTCTAGACTTATTCTCAAGTTCCAAGTTTAACGTGCAAAAATTCCCAATTTATAACGTATGGGTCAGCTTCCCATATTAGCCAAAATAAACCCTGAAACTATCATTAAACGATCAAAAGCACAGTCAAATGTGTCTGACTGTCTTGACATGTCTGGTAAACATTCTTTCGATCTGGTAAAAATGGAAAGCTGGCTCTATTGTGTGAACACTACAAAAATATTAAATACGAACCAGCATTATTTATGAGAATATCAAGCTGAGATTCCTTTGAGATCACTTCGAGGGGTGAAAGCGAAAAGGTTCTAACTGACATTATTTCCAAAACTCACTTTTTTATATATTTGTTACACTGATGTCCATATGCATCTTATGTCAAAATATCTTGGATCTGGTTTGTTTATAAAAAGGTGAAATGAAAATTTGTCCAAAGGTTCTAAGTGAAATTTGATTTTTTTTTAAAAAGCGAAAAGGTTCTTACTGCAATCGGCAGTTAGAACCTTTTCGCTTTTCAGATATTAGGGTTTAAAAAAGTTCTAACTGCATTAAAAAAAATAAAAATAAGGTTAAATATTGTAAATGATGCCCTTTTTATATTAGATTACATTAGTTATAATAATGTAATACTATCAGATTTGATAAGTTGATTCTGTAAGGTTTAATTACTTAGAACTGTTTCGCAGTTAAATTTACGCATTTAAATACCGATTTGTTAAATGGGAAACAGTTCTAAGTGCACAAGATCATTGATAATCATGCACTGTCATACACCGTCCTTGTGGATTATGGTGTCACACAAGGTATTATGAAGGTTATAAACTGTTATACATACATGTATATGCCTTGTGGTAAAAGTTTTGAGGTATTCACGAATACAGAACTGATAGCTATTTGTTTTTCCAATATTCTACAGTTTATTTCTAGGTTAGATATTAGTTTTTATACACAATCTTTGATGACTATTATGCTCAAATATTATCAAAATAATAACTTATTAAATATCAGTAATTTATATTTACAAATATATCTAAAGGACAATTATAATCAGCCATGCCATTGTACTAGTATTTCATTTCGGTAGATCTAGAATCTATCTTACGATAATTTCCTAAAAATAATGAAAACATCAAATTATTGTTTAACATTTTTTTTTTAAAGAAACAAATTCTCTATTGAATTTTAATGCTGCTTTAGTAGAACTAGTTTATCACAACAGTTATCTTGTGTGAGTCCCTCTGTCAATAAGTCTGTAAAATGTCAAGCGATATGATCAGGCCAGCCCTTTTTCCTCGGCAAGCTAATAACTATGGGTGACAATGACGTTGCTGGGGATGTTAGTATGGGTGACAATGAAGTTTCTTGGGATGTTAGTGAAGGTATGGCTATGGGTGACAATGAGGTTTCTGGGTGTGTAAGTGAAGGTATGGCTATGGGTGACAATGAGGTTTCTGGGTGTGTTAGTGAAGGTATGGCTATGGGTGACAATGAGGATTCTGGGGATGTTAGTGAAGGTATGGCTATGGGTGACAATGAGGTTTCTGGGGATGTTAGTGAAGGTATGGCTATGGGTGACAATGGGGTTTCTGGGTGTGTTAGTGAAGGTATGGCTATGGGTGACAATGAAGTTTCTGGGGGTGTTAGTGAAGGTAGGGCTATGGGTGACAATGAGGATTCTGGGGATGTTAGTGAAGGTATGGCTATGGGTGACAATGAAGTTTCTGGGTGTGTTAGTGAAGGTATGGCTATGGGTGACAATGAGGTTTCTGGGTGTGTTAGTGAAGGTAGGGCTATGGGTGACAATGAAGTTTCTGGGGATGTTAGTGAAGGTATGGCTATGGGTGACAATGAGGATTCTGGGGATGTTAGTGAAGGTAGGGCTATGGGTGACAATGAAGTTTCTGGGGATGTTAGTGAAGGTATGGCTATGGGTGACAATGAGGATTCTGGGGATGTTAGTGAAGGTAGGGCTATGGGTGACAATGAAGTTTCTGGGGATGTTAGTGAAGGTAGGGCTATGGGTGACAATGAAGTTTCTGGGGATGTTAGTGAAGGTAGGGCTATGGGTGACAATGAAGTTTCTGGGGATGTTAGTGAAGGTATGGCTATGGATGACAATGAAGTTTCTGGGGATGTTAGTGAAGGTAGGGCTATGGTTGACAATGAAGTTTCTGGGTGTGTTAGTGAAGGTAGGGGTATGGGTGGCAATGAAGTTTCTGGGGATGTTAGTGAAGGTAGGGCTATGGTTGACAATGAAGTTTCTGGGTGTGTTAGTGAAGGTAGGGGTATGGGTGGCAATGAAGTTTCTGGGTGTGTTAGTGAAGGTAGGGGTATGGGTGGCAATGAAGTTTCTGGGGATGTTAGTGAAAGTAGGGGTATGGGTGGCAATGAAGTTTCTGGGTGTGTTAGTGAAGGTAGGGGTATGGGTGGCAATGAAGTTTCTGGGTGTGTTAGTGAAGGTAGGGCTATGGGTGGCAATGAAGTTTCTGGGTGTGTTAGTGAAGGTAGGGCTATGGGTGGCAATGAAGTTTCTGGGTGTGTTAGTGAAGGTAGGGCTATGGGTGGCAATGAAGTTTCTGGGTGTGTTAGTGAAGGTAGGGGTATGGGTGGCAATGAAGTTTCTGGGTGTGTTAGTGAAGGTAGGGGTATGGGTGGCAATGAAGTTTCTGGGTGTGTTAGTGAAGGTAGGGCTATGGGTGGCAATGAAGTTTCTGGGTGTGTTAGTGAAGGTAGGGGTATGGGTGGCAATGAAGTTTCTGGGGATGTTAGTGAAGGTAGGGGTATGGGTGGCAATGAAGTTTCTGGGTGTGTTAGTGAAGGTAGGGGTATGGGTGGCAATGAAGTTTCTGGGGATGTTAGTGAAGGTAGGGGTATGGGTGGCAATGAAGTTTCTGGGTGTGTTAGTGAAAGTAGGGCTATGGGTGGCAATGAAGTTTCTGGGTGTGTTAGTGAAGGTAGGGGTATGGGTGGCAATGAAGTTTCTGGGGATGTTAGTGAAAGTAGGGGTATGGGCGACAATGAGGTTTCAGGGAATGTTAGTGCAGGTAGGGCTATGGGTGACAATGAGGTTTCAGGGGATGTTAGTGCAGGTAGGGCTATGGGTGACAATGAGGTTTCAGGGGATGTTAGTGCAGGTAGGGCTATGGGTGACAATGAGGTTTCAGGGGATGTTAGTGCAGGTAGGGCTATGGGTGACAATGAGGTTTCAGGGGATGTTAGTGCAGGTAGGGCTATGGGTGACAATGAGGTTTCAGGGGATGTTAGTGAAGGTAGGGCTATGGGTGACAATGAGGTTTCAGGGGATGTTAGTGAAGGTAGGGCTATGGGTGACAATGAGGTTTCAGGGGATGTTAGTGCAGGTAGGGCTATGGGTGACAATGAGGTTTCAGGGGATGTTAGTGAAGGTAGGGCTATGGGTGGCAATGAGGTTTCAGGGGATGTTAGTGCAGGTAGGGCTATGGGTGACAATGAGGTTTCAGGTGATGTAAGTGCAGGTAGGGCTTCTGACCATTACTTTACCGTACACAGAATACTATAGCAAATTGTTAAATAATAGCTGAAGTTACTGTTAATCTCTATTGTATATTTTAAAAACAATTCATTCTATTGCGGACAAATAACCTAAGGTAGAACAATCAAATCACATCGACTATAGTCTGATTTTTGCACTGTATGGGAATTGCCGAGATGTCGTGATTGAAGGTAGAGTTCAAGGTCACGCTAGAAGTAAATTTATTTGCTGAGCACTCGTGGGATGCAATTCTCACTATTAAACTGAGATGAATGGAAAGAATACATAAACTGACTACCGTAACGGATTTCATATAAACTTGGAAAACATTTTTCTAAGATGATATTGTTCGCTTTTGTCGTCTCGATACATATGGCGTTCTAAGACACGGAACAAAATGGTCACAATGTCTATGACTATGAGCAGAGTCTTCAAACTAAGGTTAGATTAAACGTTAGCTTAATTATGTAATTTTTATTGTTGACCTGTGGTATAAGTCAGGCCAACTACAAAATTAATATGCTGACGCTAGCAATAGCTAAGATATCAAAGGGACGAATTAAGATTGTCTTGTCATGTGAGTCTGTTAGTTTTTTCCACCAACTTCTGACATTAATATAATTTGCATTGTACAAAGACAAGAAGCCAGCCAGGCTAGCTCAGTTGGTAGATCGCTAGACTATCGCCCAGCAGATTCGGGTTCGATTCCGAGTTTGGACAGGCTATGTTCTTCAGTGACACTGGCTACGATAATGTCTTGCTCATGTGGAGTAGTTGGCAGTACCGGTTAGGTCAACCGGCAGCTGTATATGACAGAACTAGAAATGTGTCCATAGGACACAGATGCCCCCACTTGCAGCCTTTGTCACAAAAGGAAATGATATTATTCTGCTCATAGTTTGTGAATGGTAATCAAAATTACCAATTATTGAACAACTGTACTGATTATGGTGATAAGTCAAGGACCATAACTTTGCACTTACTGGGCTTAACTATACATGAAACCCCAGGTGCACAACTACAAAGGCTGGTGAACATTCCTGCAAAGTTTTATGACTCTGGCTTTTGGAGATATGAGTGACACAAGATTTTGTGACGGATGGACAGACGGACAAGGGCAAATCTATGTGCCCCCCTTCAGAGTGGGGGCATAAAAATGCTGAAAACCTGCATACAACCTGATGAAACTAAACGAAGATAGGTTTTATGGAAACGCATATCTTTTTGGCTAAACTCATGATCAGGCAAATGCCAGACCTGAACAGTATGCAGACACTACCCTATTCAGCGTATTGTAAACAATTCCGCGTTTTTAACTGGATGACAAGCAGGCAAACTCGGATTGTGAAACGAAAACAAACATTGTTGTCACCTTCAACGGGTATTACATGTAGGGCATGGGACGATACAGGCATCACACAATACTATAATTATGAATCGATAAAATTACATGCTGATGTGATATTTTCTGATATGATACATACATTCAAATACAAAAAAAAGAATGTACATGTGGTAAAACTTCGAAACCTCAAACTGCCATCGGATCTAGCAATTAGTTTGAGCCATCTATTGTTCAAGGCATCTATGGTATTCATGTAGATGTACCAACTGACCATTCCCGGTACGAGTGTACTATGCATTATGGTTAAGGTAATACATTTCGGGTCGAATTTATATCAATTTTGAGACTTCGATGGACTCGGCACACGGAAATTTATAAAAGTGATTAATTGTTGTTTTAGAATTTATTTACTCTGCAATTCAATAGATAATAAACAAAAGTCCATTTGGTGTTCATTTAATAGATCTATTAAGTGATTTGTTTGTCACATAAGTTCTTGTTTATAGTACAACAGGCAAGTAATTAGTAGCGAAAGCAATGTGTCCCCAATTTCACCCTCAACAAACAAAACGATTTCAACTGATCAATCAAAGGTGCTAAGTACTGTATTGTTCAACCTATATATGGAAAAAAAGGAATGAAATGGTAGCTAGGGACCACAAACATGTTCGAGTGTTGGACCTATCTCTGTTCGAGAGACCTACTGCTAAATAATATGAAATAAGAAGTGATTACGCCGGGACTTAAGAATCTGTTTGAGGTATCTACTGTGTTCGAGCCAAAACTGTTTGTGGTTTCGAAGTTCTACTGTAATTATAATTTTTATAGCCATTTTGTTTCCAAAATTTATTACTAATTAAATTTAATTTATTGAAGTATTTTCTTATCCCTACTGTATTCCCTCCCAGAATGACACCTCTCATGAGGCACTCCCTCCTTTGAGCAACTTTTAAAATTCCTCCCATGCAATTTTAACGTAAAATTCCCTTCCAGGAATGACAACTGTTGACAACAAAGTTTTCTTCATCAACCTTTTATTGATCAAACCGATTGCTGCTCTAGTACACACTATTGGTTACTCGAAACAAATCAACCAATAAGAAATCATTTCACAAATGATAACGGTTCTATATAAAGTTTGTGCTGAATAACGGAACTGTTTAAAACTATTTTGTTGCACCATTCGACCATCTTATATCGATATGCTGAGCTTATGTACTGATACATGTTGGCGACAGCATATATCAGTACAGTATCAATAATCACCTCATCCCTAATTACATGTGGCTATTTAAAATCAAATCTCAACAGTGTAGGCTGCCATCCCCATACTGGTTAAATAGAACAAATTCTTCTTGCCTTAAACTGTACCACATTTTGAGCCAAACTGCGTATGCGCAGTGTGATGTTAACAATCATTCAATGAAAATATGTTCACCAGCCTGTGTAGTTGTGCCCAGTAAGTACAAAGTTATGGCCCTTGACTTAGTTAAAATATAGCCTACAGAGTATGTAATATTGTGTCACTCATATCTCCAAACGTATATGAGCCAGAGTCATAAAACTTTACAGGAATGTTCACCAGCCTGTGTAGTTGTGCACCAGGGGTTTCATTTTTGGCTGTTCAATCTGACATGTTTGTTGACTCAGGCCCCTGAAATTCTAAGTTTATTGCCCTCCACTGACCACTTAGCAAATGTCTGATAAGGGATCTGTTACTCAATCTTTAACGGTATACCTCAGCTCAGAATTGAGCTGTTTCTGGTAGTAATTCTCAGCTCAGAGTTGAGCTGTTTCTGGTGGTAATTCGTAGGACTGATCTTGTTATGTCCGGTCATTTTCATAATGTTTTGTTTTTGAACAAAAGAACATTTCTCAATACAACTTCAAGTTAGAGTCTTGATATAGTCAAACTGTTGTACTTCTAATATGTATAATGTATTTTTTGTGATATGATATTATGGACTGGAACATATTATTACCAAATGAATTCTAAAGACATTGAAGTCTGTGTTTCTTAATAGTGTTTCTGTACACTTTATCTAACACTGAAATGATGTCAAGTTTGACTTACTTTTAATTATGAATCTTATGAGAGAGAATACTTCAAATTCATTGTTTTCTTGTGACTGCAGACATTTTTTAAAATTTCTTATTGCCCTATCCTTTAATTATACTATCATCCCATATTTAAGGACAGTTGTAGCAACTGATTTTTTACACCATTCTAGTGTGTCAAAAGAAAATTATGTTGAAACAATTGCTAATTTTGAAACAATGCTCTGCTTAGGTGCGATCAATAATCAACAAATCTGAAAACAATTCACATACAGTGCACAATATTTTTTTAGACAGAATAATGCAAACAATTAAGTCTATATTGCTTTAGATCCAGCATTTATATACATGTAAAAGATGTTTATTCAAACCAGATAAACAGTATTCATTTTTGAACTTTTTATTATTTCCCTTAATTTCCACTCAACCAAAAATAAAATTTGATAAAATGGATAATTAAGAAAGCTCTTAGAACTGTTTCGCATTTTAAACAGAAAAACAAAGTGTCAATGCGAAAAAGTTCTATCTGACAGTTTATGTTATTTTTCTTACTTAATAATTAGATAATGACAAGTAATAGCATTTTATAAAATAAGTTACCAAATCAAGGTACTTTATATCTATAATAATGTCACTTAGAACCATTTCGCTTTAAAAATAAAAATCAAATATTGAAAATTTTAAGTGCGAAACAGTTCTAAGTAACATTTTAGCAATTATCTTGTCTAATTAGTAACTAATAGAATTTTCATCAATAATGGAAAGTTTCTAAAGCATTTTTAAGTGAAACCCCAAAGTATTGTGGAATTTTGCTGTTATTTATACATTTGAAACAGTTTTATGCTTCTCCTGTAAAATTTTGTAAAATGCACTTAGAACCTTTTCGCTTTCACCCCTCGACTTGGTCAGCACAATCTCGTACAGACTTCAATGAAGCTAAGTCTAGAATATATACAGCCACATTTGTATTCTTGGAAGCCACTTTGATTTCTTCTGCTGCTGTTTCAGCTCTTTGTTTATCTCTACAAGCCAGTAGAACTCTTGCTCCTGAGAAAATAGACAAGCAATAATCACATACACATCAACATAGAATGTCTACTGTGTTAAGAAACAAGTTCTATAACATCAAAAGTGCAATACAGCAAGTATCAACTGTATGAAACGAGTGAAAGAGAAAATCACATATCAGTGTACAGCCATACTGAATTTGTGTGCTTTTTCCATATACAGGGGTTCCACTAGTTGCTGAATCTCGATGGTCATATTGATAATTTTTTACCTAATTTTACCATTTTATAGCCAAAATACCAACCATCTAGAGACAAATTGACCCTTCAGCCAGAATCCTGAGGGTCGAAATGTGGCTTTTTGGAAATTCCAGGGATCCAAGGGTCAAATCAAGGGTCAAATGGAACCCCTGCATATACTTATTACATAGTACATGTACATAATTATAGTATTCATGCAATGACAGAATTCTTAATAAATATCAGAGTCTATGCTAACAAGAGTCAACGCTACGGTATCATACTACTGTAAGGGGATGCAGTGTTAGACTAAGGAGAGAACGCGAGTCACAACTGCTAGCAAAATAATAATAATTCTTTGTTTGAAGATATGAATTAAACGAAAATTTAATTCCCTAGATAAGAATTCTCTGGTAAGTGTCTCTCATGTATTTGCACAAGATTTTGTGTAAGTATTAGTGAGTTTTGGAGCTAAATGTCCATTCAGCTCTGGGAACGACAGACAGTTGTACATCTTTTCTTTTTTGGAATTCTACAATTGTAATTGTGAAATAATGTGTACAATAAGACTGATATGTATTACTATCATGTGCATTTATATTGTAAATGTATGTAGGTATCAACCGTGTATCAAGATTTGATTATTGAATTTGTACAAGCTTGTACTAGATGATTTTTGTATTATCTGTATAATGTTGTGATTCTTATAAATGTTGTTTGGAATGAACGTACATTTGTATTGTTACAAACAAACATATATAGTCGGTAGACAGTTCCCACGGCTTATACCAAAAAAGAAATTTGTTTGTCTGTTGTCAATTATATCCTAACGGAGGATTAGTGATAAAGGAACTGTGATCTACTGAAAATACACACTTGACCATCATAGTTCACGAGTCTTGGAATTATATTGATGCTGTTCATGTAGAAGTTTAGAACCTACGCACCTCGCTTGGCGAGATCTATGGCTGTTTCCTTTCCTATCCCGGTGTTTCCCCCAGTGATCAACACAGTTTTGCTGTCCAACCGAGCCTTGCTGTAACAATCTCCACCTCGTATGGACAACTTTAATCCAATCAAACCGCAAACTGAAAATACAAGTCAGAATTATTACTTCATACAGGTTTCTCAACACAGACTTTTTATTTATACTGTGTTTGCTTGTATTTTTGCGCTACTAACGAAATAACGTAACAGAAGAAAAACGTACTTCCTTTTGTTTTGTTTTCTGTTTCTCCTTTCAAATCTTTTACAGTTCATTAGTGATGACAATAACATTTCTTTTTCCTATTTTTCCTATTATTCCAAATTGTATCAATGTAACACCAAATTACCGTGAGACAGGAAGTAACAGGAAAATAGCAGCAAACACTTATAATAAAAGATAGTCAGTACACATCATTCAGACCTAACTGAATACATCAAATTTGGCTCATCCAAATTGAAGTTGTTTTACCATATCAGCCAATTCAGTACTAGCAAATAGCCCATAACCACACTCACTACATGATTAGTTTAGTTATTATCAAATTTTAGTCATAATTACTAAGCTGGTTATAATTTCAGTTCTTTTATGAATGTCAATTCAAGTAAAGTCAAAATTTATCTATTATCGGATAATTACATTAATATATAACATTAGCCATGTTTGGCTATTTACCGACATTTATAACAATGTAACAAACATGCATATAATTCTGGTTACATCAATTAATAAAAAAAATTATACATCATTACATGTAATATATAAAGTTAAGGTTCATCAATCATGTCAAGCAGATTGGCACTTCAGGTAAAAAAGGATCCTTCACTAAAAATATATCCAACTTGTTATCCGAGAACATTTTAAGTATCATACCAACATTTTTATCTATTTTATAGTAAGATGGTACAAGAACTTATTTATTCTAGATCTTATCAACAACGTAGAAATTTGATGTCAAACTTGTTCAAATGTTGTCACTAGGCGCCGCTATTTTTGTTTGTTGACATTTAAGAGTTAATCCAAGTGTTTTATTGATCAAAAAAAGTAATAGTTGAAATTATTTAAAAAGTCAAAAACAAATAATCTATCTGTATCTGCTCATTCAGACGAACATTTAGATATATAATAATCCATATTGCATTGTTATATTACTTAAAAGGTCAGTGAATTGTAATATGCAAAATCTGCTTAACATGAACCTTAATAAATAATGATTGAAAAACATTCATTGACCTATGAATAATTAACTCAAATACGAATGAATGATAATAACAGCCTTTACTAAGTTGATTCCCATATAATTACTTTGTCAGGTGGTTGACACCGGTCTTGTCCTGCAGCTAGTGGCAGACACGAGATGACGGAGTAATGGTGCGAAATATCCCAATATCGAATAGACTGGGGACGAACGTTATATTACGGGTGGGACTAAAATCCGGGACTTAAAGAAAATCCGGGACTTTGGTGAGAAAATCCGGATCGATAAATTGAACTACATTGTAGTAATCATTGGTCCATAACCGATAGCCGGGACCCGGTATGCATTATACTTAGTATATTATTAATTGGCATAGTATATTGTAAATTGCCAAAGGCTATTAATTGCCGAATGCCAATAAATGTATGTATGATGAAATAAATGAATAAGAAGCACGAAACTGTGCTCTAGTCAAACTTAGGACATCAAAAGAAAAGGCTATAGTATACAATTATTTGAAGAAAAAAACAACATTGTAAGTGCGATTTTATTTTCATAGCTTGCACATTTTAATTATAAGAAACAGAATGTTAATTTTTAATTGCATCGATTTATCAATCATTTATTCATAATGCATGCTTATATTTGCATACGGTTCTTTCGTTTGATCTGAGATTTCTTTGAAACGCCTATCATCAAAGGAAGCTTATTACGTTCCGATTCTGCGGATGAATTTGTTATTAAATTAGAAAATTTGAGCGGACCTTGGTGTGAGGCGTTTTCTAGCTATGTCGAAATTTTTACTAAGATTCTTTATGGATATGGCTTCTGTTGTTAATGATGTATGTGTATTTTATATTTCCTATACCTGTGTGAAAATAAAGTTCAGTTCTGTTTTGTTCTGTAATATATATATGTAAACTGTGTCTTAATAAAATGTATTGACTTGATTTGTAAATGTGTGTTAGTATTTGTTATGAAGCATATCAGAATTGTTTTTAATGCTGATCTTTGCCTACAATATACAACAAATATGGACTACATTACTTATTATATTTAAAATCCGGGACTTTAAGAAAATCCGGGACTTTGGTGGGAAAATCCGGGATCGATAAATTGAACTACATCGTAGTAGTAATCAACGGTCCATAACCGATAGCCGGGATCCGGGTTGTAAGAAAATCCGAGACTTTGGTGGGAAAATCCGGGATCGATAAATTGACCTACATCGTAGAACTACTTAGTAATCAACGGTAAAAAAAAAATAACCGATAGCCGCGACCCAGGTTGTAAGAAAATCCGGGACTTTGGTGGGAAAATCCGGGATCGATAAATTGACCTACATTGTAGTTGTAATCAACGGTCAATAACCGATAGCCGGGACCCGGGTTGTAAGAAAATCCAGGACTTTGATGGGAAAATCCGGGATCGATAAATTGAACTACATCGTAGTAGTAATCAACAATCCATAACCGATAGCCGTGACCCGGGTGGTAAGAAAATCCGGGACTTTGGTGGGAAAATCCGGGATCGATAAATTGAACTACATCGTGGTAGTAATCAACGGTCCATAACCGATAGCCGGGACCCGGGTTGTAAGAAAATCCGGGACTTTGGTGGGAAAATCCGGGATCGATAAATTGACCTACATCGTAGAACTACTTAGTAATCAACGGTAAAAAAAAAATAACCGATAGCCGCGACCCAGGTTGTAAGAAAATCCAGGACTTTGGTGGGAAAATCCGGTATCGATAAATTGACCTACATCGTAGTTGTAATCAACGGTCAATAACCGATAGCCGGGACCCGGGTTGTAAGAAAATCCAGGACTTTGATGGGAAAATCCGGGATCGATAAATTGAACTACATCGTAGTAGTAATCAACGGTCCATAACCGATAGCCGGGACCCGGGTTGTAAGAAAATCCGGGACTTTGGTGGGAAAATCCGGGATCGATAAATTGAACTACATCGTGGTAGTAATCAACGGTCCATAACCGATAGCCGGGACCCGGGTTGTAAGACAATCCGGGACTTTGGTGGGAAAATCCGGGATCGATAAATTGAACTACATCGTGGTAGTAATCAACGGTCCATAACCGATAGCCGGGACCCGGGTTGTAAGAAAATCCGGGACTTTGGTGGGAAAATCCGGGATCGATAAATTGACCTACATCGTAGAAGTAATCAACGGTCAATAACCGATAGCCGGGACCCGGGTTGTAAGAAAATCCGGGACTTTGGTGGGAAAATCCGGGATCGATAAATTGAACTACATCGTGGTAGTAATCAACGGTCCATAACCGATAGCCGGGACCCGGGTTGTAAGAAAATCCGGGACTTTGGTGGGAAAATCCGGGATCGATAAATTGAACTACATCGTAGTAGTAATCAACGGTCCATAACCGATAAATGTAAATCTTGTGACATCTTGGAAGATGAATTTCACTTTGTTTTAGAATGTCCTGTGTATCATACCTTAAGAAAACAGTACATTAATAAATATTACTGGAAAAATCCAAATGTTTTAAAATTTGCTGACCTCCTAAACAACGAAAGTAATTGTACAATAAAAAGATTATCATTGTTTGTTTATAAAAGTTTTTGAATTGAGATCGCAAATATATTTCTTATAATAATCCCAATTCTCCCAGTATCAACTATCTTCTGTTATTTATTTATTAAACTACCAATTTACTTAGTAATTACATTTTAAAAAGTAAATACATGCGCATGTTATTAGATGTATGTACGTAATTATGTTTGTAAACTTATGTATTGCAAATCACCATTGACATGTTGTATTTATTGTATTGTATTTATTCATGTGAAATGATGGGCTAATTGCCTTTTTTCTGAATAAACTTATCTATCTATCAACGGTCAATAACGAATAGCCGGGACCCGAGTTGTAAGAAAATCCGGGATCGATATTTTGGACTATATCGTAGTTATCAACGATCAATAACAAATAGCCGGGACCCGGGTGGTATTACACTAAGCATGTTATAAAGGAATATTAAAAGACTACTGTGTAGCCAAATTATTATTATTATTATTATTATGTTGTTTTATGGCGCATCGACAGCTTTGGTCATTTAGCGCGCAAGAAATGTTAAAAAATATGTGAAACTAAAAAAAATTTATGTGATATTCTTGTAAATATGTTAAACTTGTGCAAATATAGTGTGTAAAAAGGATCATTATGTAAGAATATATTTTATGTATTAGAGTGAGCGAGGCAATCCTCATTCACTGATACATGTAATATATATGTGTGTATAGATTAAAATTATTATAACTTGCTGTAAAAACCAATCTCTTTGATATAGCTTATAATTTTTCCAACTTGTACAGTCTCAAATAGACTTTTAACGTCAGTAGTATTAAAGAATTGGGAACGGACTGGCTGAAGGTCAACACAGTCGACGAGAAAATGCTGTACTGTGAAAGGCGTATCACATGGAATGCATTCCAGTCTAGCATCCTGGCCAAACAGCCAGGAATGCGTAAGACGTGTGTGCCCAATCCTGCATCGGGCAATTATAACTTCTTCTTTACGGATGGATCTATAGGCAGGTTGCCATTCTCCAAGTGCTGGTTTCACTGAGTGTAATTTGTTGTTGATGTCTGTATCCCACTGGGATTTCCATGAAGATAGGGTGTATGATGAGACGGCAGATTTGAAATCAGAAAATGGAACTTTGATATCTGAAATGTTTAAGGTCAGGGCAGACTTGGCATTTCTGTCAGCCATTTCATTCCCCTTGATGCCTACATGACCAGGGACCCAACAAAACACAAATTCCCTCGTCGCACTGAGTGTTGAAACCCGCTCAAGGATTTTGCATATTGCAGGATTCTCCAGATCCCTACTGGAGAGAGCCTGCAAGGCCGATAAAGAGTCCGAAAATATAATAAACTGATTTTTCCTAGATTTCTCTGCGATATCAAGAGCGAGATCAACAGCCTTAACCTCAGCCGAGAAGACTGAGGATTTGTCAGGCAGGCGACATTTCAAAATGCTTTTATCTGACACTGCCGCTGCCCCAACAGCGTCACCATCTTTTGATCCGTCCGTGTATATTCTTTTGTGGTTGGCATATTCTTCTCTGAGTTCATTATACTTTGTCTTGAACACGACCCCATCCGTGTCAGATTTCTTGTTATTTGTAAGGTTAAAACGGTATATTGCAGATCTGAGGGTCCAGGGTGGGGTATCTATTATTTTGAACTGATCTATTGAATCCATATTTACTTGGGTGTCTTGAATAGGTTGGGACATGCGTATGCCAAGAGGAGGGATCTCATTTGGTTTACGTTCAAAGAGAGGTTTGAATTTAGGGTTAAAAACCACTTCATGTGTAGGGTTAAGAGGATTTGCTTTCAGTTTCAGAATATACTGCAGGGAAAGTTTTTCCCTTCTGAGATAAAGGGATGGTTCGTTAGCCTCAACATGGAGGCTTTTCACAGGAGAAGTTACTGTTTTTAATTGTATGTCGAGCCTTGGCCCTAAATATACGAAAGTGATTAAGATTGTCCTGAGTGGGTCTCAGATTGAATTTCCTGAGGGCTTCTTTTCTGTTTTGTGTTGCTCTTTTGCATTCCTCGTTGTACCAAGGCTTGTCAGGGTGTTTAGGATTTGGGGAGGTTTGAGGTATGGACTGTTTTGCTGCATCTATTAGCAGCGAAGTAAAAAGATGAGATGCATCATCACAATCATCAAACTTTTCACAAGTGATTGTCTGTTCACAAGTAAGTTTAAACTTTTTCCAATCAGCTTTGGAAAGTTTCCATTTTCTAGGGCGTTCGTAGCTCGATGGCCTTGTGGAAGAGATAAAAATAGGAAAGTGATCACTTCCACATGTGTCATCGCATACTTTCCAGTCAAAGTCTGGAAGTAGGCTTGGACTACATATAGAAAGATCAAGAGATGAATATGATCCTGTTGCAGGATGCAGATAAGTCTTTGAATTTACATGATTCATAATAGACAAATCATTAGACGTAATAATATGCTCAAGTTGGGTTCCTCTGTGGTTAGTATCATCACATCCCCAGATGATGTTATGACCGTTAAAATCACCCGCTAATATGTATGGGGCGGGAAGTTGTGTTATAAGATTGTTCAGTTTGTTTATATCAATAGGCTCTCTGGGCGGTAGGTATACAGAGCACAGTGTAATACTATTGTGCATCGACACTCTTACAGCAACAGCTTGTAGAGTTGTGTTTAAAGTTATTTGTGAGTGTGGAACACAATTTTTTATAATAATAGAAACTCCACCTTGGGCTTTGTTGCCCTCGGTATACACTTTGTTATATATAGAATGGTATTTAAAAGATACACTATCATTCTCTTTCAAGAATGTTTCCTGAAGACAGAAAGCAACAGGTGAATGTTCACTTATTAAAAGAGATATTTCGTCTATATTGGCCTTCAGGCCTCTACAATTCCATTGTATTATATCATTTGATGCCATGATAGATTAAAAATAAGTTAAAAATAAAATAGAAGAAAGACTAAGTTTCTTCATCAGTGGCCATGTTCTCACCCCCTGAGACAGAGATTCCATCACTGTCATCCTCCATGTCACTAAGACATTCAAACTTGTTGTTGAGGGGGGTTTCATAACTTTTTGTTTTACATGGTTTTTTACATGGTTTTGGTGTGGGTGATGGTGGTGAAGGTTTGTGACCTGCAGGTTTTTCTTTAGGAGGTTGGGAAGTGGGTTTGCTGTTATTTTTGTTTGCTGGTGCAGGTTTCACCTTAGGTTTGGTAGTAGTAGGGGCAGGCGATGTGGCCTTAGTTGGAGTGGGTATTGGTTTCTTGGTAGTAGGAGGGGCTGGTGATTTGGTTTTTGGAGGAATGGTTTTTGGTTTTTCGGGCATTACAGGTTTTTTTGGCTGATTGGATGTTTTTGGTGCAGGGGGAGGAACCTTTGGGGCAGGCTGTCTCTGTGTCTGCACAGATGAGGGGGCCAGACCTTTAAGGTCCTCTGCAATCTGAGGATACTTTTCTATTAAAATTTTGATAAGATCACTACAAGAGTGACAAGGAGGGATGTTCGCCAAAGGGGCGGCTTTGTTGGCATAGCTAGCATTACTGCTAGCCTGTGCCTGGTCCCTCTGGCGGTTCTGTACAACCCTCCTTGCCTCTACAAAAGAAACACCCTGACTATATTTAATTTCTAATATGTCTTTCTCAGTCTTCCACGACTGGCAATATTTTGAAAAAACAGGGTGGGAACCCTTGCAATTTACACAGAGGGGTTTCTCATGACATTCTTTAGATTCATGGTCTGGACCCTCATGTGCACAGACCGCACAAACCTGAATATTAGTGCATCCGGTCTCGTGATGGCCAAACCTCTGACACCTGTAACAGCGCAGAGGGTTTGGCACATACACGGAGACCGGAACGCTTTCATACCCAATTTTTACATTAGATGGGAGGACTGATGTTGAGAAGGTGAGTATATACGTGTTTGTTTGAATGATTTTGTTTTCTCTTTTTATTGAAATTCTTTTTACCGCAGAGACAGCCTGCGATTTAAGATTGGTAGTTATTTCGTCGAGGGACTCGCAACATGCGAGATCCCTACAACGAATAATACCTTTGGAAGAATTTAGTGATGGGTGGGGTTTTATAACGACCCCCAATCCAAAGAATTGTTTGTGACCTAAAAGGTTTTTTGTTTGTTGCATGGTGGAACATTCCACCAGCAACGTTTCATCTTTCAATTTCTTCACGGACCTTGGCGTTCCGAGAATAGATTGCAAAGTCTTCTGTATGACAAAGGGGGAAAGTTTGGTAATTGGTTTCTCTGAATCTGAAGATTTTATAACAATGAAACGAGAGAAGTTTTGGGGGGTCATGTGTGATATGTCTGTCTCAGAGTCAGACTCCGAGAGTGTTCGCTTGGCTTTTTTTGGGGTTGCCATGCTGATTGAATTAGTTCATCATTGATGCTCCCCACCCGCCACGGAGTCCAACAAGGGGACATGACCAGGGGACATCCAACACTGGTCATGACAGGGATACATCAATGATATACTCGTGATAAAAGGGTTAAACTGGACAAATGAGTTCCCTCAGAACATTTTACAAGCTTAAAACAAACTTTGGAAAATTTCGAATGTCAGTTAAAGGCCAAACAAGTATCCGATTGGCCCATGGGCCACCGCCTTCCAAGATACAAATAAGTAAAAGGTAAATCGTGAAAGTCGTCAACGAGATAATGTATGTATTTATAAAATAAACAAATATAAATAGACATGGGGGTACAATGTATCGTGGGGCTTGGCATGACTAGCCGATTGATCAGGACGGGCCTTCCAGACCTCCCGTTTAGCCCAACTTAAGGCGCCAAATTATTAGCATAAATAAATAATTTAGAATCCCGGATAACGGATTTCTTATAAGTTACAGTGAGGTCGCCAATAACGGAATTTCCCCAATAGCGGAACAAATATTTAATTAATACCTCGTATTTTTTTAACCAGCCAGTAAATTTTTGATCTGAATGTGCCACCATACAAAACGTTTATCCGACTTGTAGTACCGAAATTCTCCGTTAAAATCGAAAGTAAACAATCATCATAATCACAAGACGCTTGGGAGATGCTACCTGACGTCTACCTGATAGCCTCGTTTTCAAAACTCGTATTTCAGCGTTGCAGACATTTTCCTAAACTTTTAGAAGTAAATATTCATTGAATGCGCACGTAGATAGTAAGTACTATCTATCTAGATTATAGTACAATCATATTTTTACATCTAAACTTATATTTCATAAATGCGGACATGGAAACTAATGTATAGTCGAGTCGCCAATAGCGGTTTACTCGTGCATGCAGCAAGCACTTGGGGGGGGGGGTTCATCTGAAACTTTATTTAAACTGTCAAAATTGACATTTTTCAAAAAAAGTTTCTTGTTGAAAACCTGCAGTAGCAAATATTTTTGTGTTCTAAAAGGGAAAGTCGATCTACATATTTAATGATCTCAATTTTGAAAAAGATACACTAATTTGTGTTGAAAATAATAAATCTTATAAAGTAAGCTGTCTGTACTCTATATAGTTAGTATACATGTACTGTACATGCATTGCATAAAAAGCAGACATTTTTGTTGACTTTTCCAAACTATTTATCATAAATTTTCCTAATATGTTCTAGCTGCATTATTTTTTTTGGAGACAAATGTTAATTAAATCTAGACCCAATTAAAACCTAATTAATGATAATATATATACAAAGAGACAGGTTGTCGGTATCTGACTAATTTTTCCTCAATTGACTTATAATTTGCAGGTGATGGGTCCCAAGAAGAAACATCGACCCGAAGACAGTCCTGCCCAAAAGTGTTTTCTTGGGTTCAGATTGAACTTCTGTAACTATCAATTGACATCTGTAAACACGAAAAAATACTGTATTTAAATGTAAAACATAAAAAATAAAAGTTTTACTTGGGTTACAATTGTTACATAAGTGTGTTTTGATATGGTCCCTATTTATAAATCACCACAGGTCACGTGTTCCTTTAATGGAGAAAGTGTACCTCTATTGGGGAAGGTAGTTATCACAATAGAAGCAACTTCTCAATTATATTACACAGGATTTGAAACAAAACAAATACTGCACTGGAAAGAGCAAGAAATAAGCTGTCTGCATGTTATTCATAGATACATTAGAACGTCTTTCTGATATGGTTTGCACACAAACAGTTGTTAAGTGTTCCTTTATTGGCGACCTCACTGTACTAGATGTACTAGCCCTGATGCAATTTAAGTACTAAACAGTCTGCATAACTAAAGCATAAGTTTTTAATAATATAAACCAGTTAAAATCTTTATTGCTAAAACAATGCACACACAAAAAGAACTAAAACTATTCATTTCGCAAACTTAAAATTGTTCATCGTTCACAGCCTTTCAATTAACATATGTTACAATCTTAAAATAACATCCCATTAACAATATAAAAAGCATCCAAATTATATTTATTTCACAAACTTAAATTGTTTATCGTTCACACCCCTTCGTTCACACCCCTTCAGTTAACATATGTTCCACTCGAACAATTTTTAAAAAGCGATCCCAGAGGATCCCGGATCACGGATAACGGATTTCAGTCCCACCCTTATATTACGTAAATACATTTGCAGCAGTTTTTCTTCACAGAATAATTATTTCTTTGTTAGAATAACTTAAAATAACAACAACATGCCTACCAAAAGTCACGGCGCACGTAAGCACTCCGTAGTTTTCCTGTAGAAAATTCACGAGATCCTCGGCAGACATGACGAGTGGGTCGCGTCTATATAGGATCGTTTTCTGGATCACGGTTGTCTAAAAGGTATCGATTTGTGGATCAATGTCGTAAAATTTACTGAGACTCAAAAAACTTTACTACTCGTTTATCAACGCATAATAACACTCATAAAATATTATTTTTATAATAAAGTGTTTGTTTAGGTCGTAATTTGTCTAATTTCTTACGCAGTATATAATACGTAAAAGGTAACTGGAAGTGGATCACCTCATGGGGAAGTACACGATTGGCTGAGACATACTGAATGACTGTTTGATTATTTTAAATTAACATTATTTAAGTTAAAGCTATTCCGTGATGTTAATTTAATAAAAAAGCATCCTTTTATCTGGTACATGTATCAGTAAGTTGACCACTGGGTATATTTGGTAACATACTCTGGATAACAAAGTCTAAGGTAACAGAAAGTGGATCACTGGTCTATAAGGTAATTGGAAGTGGATCACTCTGTCTATAAGGTAACAGAAAGTGGATCACTGGTCTATATGGTAATTGAAAGTGGATCACTCTGTCTATAAGGTAACAGAAAGTGGATCACTAGATGGTACAAGCTGGATATTAATAATAATAACGACTTTATTCAGAGTGGACGAAATGTTTGGTGCTAGACCAATTTTCAACAAGGAACATAGGCATGAAATATAAATAAATAAGTATTATACAGTACAGTACCCGTGTGCCCAAAGCCTTTCGAGCTGGACATAACGTTGAAACTCAACGTGTGTTGTTCTTCATGATCATGTATAGCTATTTCACACTCTTCAATCGTTTCTTTTAATTGAAATCCGTCAACGTTGTTGGAATCCATCTTTTTGACTATATATGTTCTCAGGTCCATCAGACTCAGTTACTTGACCATCTCTGTTCTCATTCCGTTCTCGTTCTCATTTAGGCCTACTTTCGATTTCTAACTTTTGGATCACCGTAAAGTGGCTACTTTTACGACGTTGTCTTGTTTTCGGCTGATCCAAAAACTGTTACCAATCGGCGATCCACTTTCCGATACCATATAGCCGCATCGTGACGAGTGGTGATGCAGTTGGGAGGCAATTAACTGTAACAAGGGGAGGTAGAAATCCGTACATAGCGAAGGGAGAGGCGGGATAACCGTACAAAGCGAAGGAATGGGCGGGGTATCGATACAGACTCCGCCTTCAACTTCGAATAGGTGTTACACTCAGGTGTATCCATGATGAAATATTAGAAATATTGGGTACTTCCTCTTTCGCAAGCTGGCGCCCGACTGATCAAAGTACTGAGAGGATATCTGTCGAATCCAGACTTCGAGATAAAATATCAATAATGTCAAGATTTTTGCAGTCATTTTCACAAAAGACACAATTTATAAATACTTCCTCAAAAAGCTAAGAAAATATAGACGTTACTTTAAAAACAACAAACTATTTCAATGTTCAAGAACCTATATATTTACTATGATAAACATTCTTATTATAGTAAATATGCCAAATAGAACATATAAATAATAAGAATTCTTAGACCATACATCAACATGAAGGACTGCTGTGCTGGTGCCCATAACGTAAATAGGCCATATACTATGGCATTCTCTGAGATTTTTTACCCAAATTAATGCACTAAGCCGCAATAAAGATAACGTCATGTTTTGCAACATAGGGCCTATATGAACATTAAAATAATAAGAATTCTTATTATAATGAATAGACCATATATAACATTAAAATAGTTTGTTTCAAGTACCTGTGGACGGGTTTAAATATGTCCGTGATAATATATCTACTAAATTATTTATTTTGTTGTAAGTTTTACGTCGAGTTAAAGTGATTCGGGTCATGCCAAAAACGGTAGTGCTACCAAATTAAACCCGGTACGTTTGCAAAAGTATTAAAGTCATTTTTTATATAATATACATCGATAAACCTCGAGAAAGTTACACACGTTTGTTTTGTTTGTACAAGTGTATATCAGAGCTCTAAAAAAAATGAAGTTTCACGACACAGTAAAAATCAGATGAATATCTATACTGTACCTATATAGTCCTACTGGTCCCAGAGAACAAAGACCTATGGTATTTAGGACTTTGCAGAGAAGATTATGCTTTGACTGCTTTCGCTTATAAACTTCACAGGAATCTTACTTTGATGAGTGTACACAATATTATGATTATTCGGATTCAGTAGGAGCTAGGTATGACTCGATATCCGAAATGACCATTTCCTTGGAAACGATCGACTTAACAAACATGATTCAACCACAGGTACTTGAAGCAATCCTTTTAATTTTATTTACGGACTATTTACTATAATAATTAAGAATAAAGGTAAACAACGAACTATTTGGACGTTCTTTTATTTTATAAACAGTTCGTCAACTTTAACAGAAAAGATAACCAAATCCATACATATTTGCAAAGATATGATGTCCATCTACATGAAAATGTCATTCAAACTATTCCAACCCGTCACATATGTCCGAAAACACAAAAAGTTTCATCAAAATCACCGAAAATCTGCAGCATGTCAAGATCGACGTCCATCGTTCAACTGATCATATTCGCCTATTTCATTAATGTTATCATCACTTATACGAATACGGCCCTAATTTCCTATTCCGATCCATGCAAGGACTCAAAATACTGCGTTCACATCATGTCGGAACCTATAATATCCATTTGCACCATCAAAATACACAATTTCAAAGGTAATTTCAGCTCTTTGATCCGTCCGCGGCCATTTTGATTTGGAATGACAGCTAGTTCACATCATTCAGACCTAACTATGTCCATTTGCACCATCAAAATACAAATGATGTCAGTTATACAGGGTTTGTCATGGAAAGGCTCTTATAAAGACAAGAGAAAATGTCAATTAATTGTGTTCAATTTCTTGTCGGGTATCTATGTGGAGGTAAAGGTGTAAGAAAAGATGTTGTTGTTGATGTTGTCGTTGGTGTTGATGATGTAGATAGTTGGTTATAAAATAACTATATGAGAAGGATAGTTGCAGAGGCAATGGTATTGACTTTGGTGTACATGTTGACGACACAAGTCTCACAGAAAAGTCCAGTACTCTCAAATGGTGAATTCTGATTAAATTCAGACTCCGTGAAAATTTGACTGAAAATAATGCATCCAAAGTCAATTGTCCAGTAGCTCTGATTCATGTGCGGAAGTGGTAAGTTGCTTGCGGAAAAACACGTTAATATCGTTTGATTGCTCATGTCCACTGCTTAGGTCAACTGGCCACCGTATATGGCACTGTAAATAATGGCGTAAGCTTCAGCAAAACATTCATTGAACTGCAATCCTAGTCTGCGCCACCAACGAAATTGCCTTAAAATGTTTTTTCTTCAACATTTGATATGAAGTTTGTCAGGTTCCTTAAGAATATTTAAATTAATTCAATTACTTTCTTCAAAAGATGAAGTTACTCTTAATAATTCAGCGTGTTTCATAAACTGTTAAATGATAATTAGGAAATTTTACTTCAATAGAGCAATTATTATTATAATAATGTACCTATAGTTTAAGTGTGATGTTTTGTTCTATTTTATTTTTATTTCATTTGAAACCTGCAATTTATTCTGTCATTTCACACACACAAAATGGTGTGAATCATTATTTTGTTACCTTAAACTTGTTATTAACATTCGGTGACTTGTAGGTCCACAGGGCCGGTGCATCTTTCTTGTATTGTTTAATATGCTATAATGCTTACATTGCATATGTCACGAAAATAAACTATTTACTTACTTACTTACATTAACATGTTTTCATATATGTTTATTTGTTTTTTTCGTGTGTTTTTTTCATTACTTTACCCCACCTGTAGACATCTACCACCCCACATGTAGACATCTACCACCCCACCTGTAGACATCTACCATATAAACTGTTTACACCACCAATATGAATAGCAGATATCACCATTTTTATTCTGAATTATAGATACCACGTTTTCGAAGTGGTGAGAACTACACTTCGGATTAGTGCTATATATTATAGGTTCAAGTACTATATATCTGCTTGCAACAGCTATTTCAAATTGCAAAACGAATAGAAAATCTGCTTAATCTATACGTTATCAATTTAGGAGCGAGCTTAAACTTCACGTTTGAACATTACGATTGTTCAGTTGTAAAACAACTTATGACATATATAGAGCGGACTGTATGTGTATAAGCAACGTCAACACAACATCACGAAATTATTTATATAGCTCTTCGTATGTTTGTATAATTGAACATTGGTTGATATACAATTTACGTTAACAGTTTGTATTTAAATTGGTGACCATGAATGGTTCCAACATAAAGAAATATTAAAGAAAAAAAATTGTAGAAAGTTTAGTTTATCCAGTTTGGTTTAAATACTATCACCATCACAACAACTATTTCCTAACTCTGTTTGACATAATATAAACCAAAGCGCTGTGTCGATACATGTAGAGCTTATATCATTTGAGTTCATTATATTTGCTTTTCAACTTCGCGTCTATATACATTTCATATAAAGGCGCAATACAGTGGCTATATTGTTTGTACATGTATTTAGATTTCGGTCTTGTTAAACTTTTATCTACATAAAACTTTTGAAGGTGAGTGTCAGGTTTCGTTCACACTCACGCTATGTCGACAGTTCTTTCTTAATGCAAATAATCGATAAGGTTGGTAAAATTCAATTAGTTATGATTTGAACGGTTGAAATCGAACATAGCTTTGATTTATCCGCATTTTTCGTGTGTTGAGCTGGAGCTATTCATGTACATGTACATAACAAGTTTGAACGTTTCGGATACTCATATTTATAAGAAACAGGTGAGTGTTTTATAAATATGCAATCTTTAACGTATTATGAAAAAAAACATACCGTGAATATATTTTCAAGACGATATTAGTGTCATTTATTATTTATATGACTATGATATGCTTAACCTGGCGTCTATTGGCGAGTTATTTTACATCGTTCGAGTGGCTTATCAAAAAGTTCATAGACTTTATTTATAATTCATTTTGTAACTGATCATGTGAAAAGAAAAAAGGACATCTCCAATATTTGACCTTAAAATACCAATACCACGCCTGATTTCTTTTTATATTTTACTTCCAATTATGTGAGTCAGTGCTTGAAAACGTATTTATTCCTGCTATTATTCTCTGTCACATAAGTGTCTCACTACTCCAAACCTGGGACCAATATATACAATGTCTATACAATGTCTATATTGGTCCCAGTCCAAACCAAACGTTTCATTTATATGTTTATTACTCAACATTTGTTTATTTATTTATACGGCAAATAAGATAAATGACTGATTGTAAATATGTTATGTTTATAATGTGACTTATAGACCCATTGGACCGGGTGTTTGTATACTTTGTGTATGCATGTTTATATCTATATGTTTATTCACAAGTCAATATAATACAATATTTACTTACTTTACTTACATTATCGTCTGTATACGCAATTATGCACCAGATTGTATTGTCTGAAAATATTTAAAACATCATAAAAGTAATTAATTAGTTATTGAAAACAAGACCTATTTGGTACCCCATCGTATATGTACATTGAAACGACATGATCATCATGTTTTGGAGTTAATGATACGCAAGAAAAGGAAAAAATATTAACCAATTTTAAAATACAAATACATGTATTGCCAATCCTTTGTGCTCAGTATCAATTAAAGTCTAAATTGAAAGTCAACAACATTCAATAAATTGTGCTTCCAAACAACCAAGCATTTAAACGCTACTTAAAATCTTATTTAAACGTTGTGGTCTTGTTACAGACATTACAATCGTACTTAACACAGTAAAACCTCACTTAAAGACCACATCAATATTAAGAATACATTTTTCAAATCCATTTTCACTGTGTTGCTCCTTATTCAACCTCAGTATTAAGACCGGTTTTCAATGGTCTTAAGGGTGGTGATATTATCGAGGTTTTACTATACATAAAGAGCAAAACAGTGAAATGGACTTTAAAAGTGTGCTTAATATTAAGATGGTATTTAAGTGAGGTTTTACTGTATATAATTATATCAAAATATCCATAGATACTTCGATGATTCAACGTCGACAAACTAATGATGAACAAGTGCAGTTGGGAAACCAATTGTCACAATTACCGACAAAAGATGACAGTAAGAAGATGTCATTCCTTACGAAGTTCAGGAAAGGTGCAGAGGCGAGACAACAAAATACGAAAACACGATTACGCAGCTTGATAGTAAGTAAAGATTTTACAGAATCAGAACTTTGTTGCCTAGCGACTGTGGTAAGATGGTATAGGTACAATTTATGCCAACCACACTTCTTTGAATTTCATTTATTACTTTGGAAACTCATTTTTTATGAAAATACTTGTCGATTATCATGAAATTTAGCATACATGGGGCGTACACATGCAATTATATCGTGTCAACGTCTGAAGTATGAAATGTAAAAAATATGAAAAGCGTAAGTATGTTATTGCGTAATGTCTGATTTTTTTGTTTAATAACAACATTTACAAATACTGCTCTATCAACTGAGCTAGCCGAACGGGCTAAACTTTAATTGTAAATACATGTACATGTATAATATTGATTGCATTAGAAACATGGGTAAATTATCAAACAAATATCACAGAAAATCATTGCATGAACAATTAATTTACTGATGGCAACGAACGATATTGTCACATCACTCTACAGTTTGTGTTAAGTAATGATTGAACGCGTGGCTACAATCATCGGAAATATGTACATGGCTTCATCTAAACATAAACTGTTTAAATGGGCTTTATACAATAGTGTTGTTACATTGGCTAAAACATCTCTAATAAGAACCATTGCAATGTATAACCGATTGAAAATATTTTTTTTTCACCTTACTAACAGACAAAACTTGTAAAATACTGGATTTTTTTATTTATTTTATGATGTACAAACATCTTTCTTTAACAAATACGGATTAATACATTATGAGTTCATTCTTTCTTAATACATGGTAATTGATGTTTTAACTATGGGAAATATGTTTTTCAAGTTTATTTAGATAAACAAATGAACAAAAAAATACCATGATATTACTTTAAACACAACCTCAACTGCATACTTGAAACCCACACTACGCAGCTAGTAACTTACTCAGTATTCGTGCATCTAATGTAGGAAAATAAAAATATACATACCAGTTACATTGATTTTAATTATTAAAGTGGCATGTACGTATGTTCATGTCTCGATGGTGGTGCACTTAATTCGTATGTGACACATTCCCAGTTTGACTTCTTTTAATTATTAACTGTTTGGTATAATTAATGCTGAAAAAATGTTTTAATCCTCACGTGGTTTTCTTTCAGTTTTTCCGAGGACTAATGCTGTTTCAAGCAGTTACTGAGCTGTTTGTAATGTGTTGTTATATTATACCATACGTATATCAGGATCATAGTCCAATGGGTATCTATTACATCAAAGTTGTGGCCTGGTTTGCTGTCATGAACATGTTAGCTAACTGGGCATGCGTCATATTGTATGATCCTTCATATCCAAAAACTAAAGATAATCCAGACATTCTGTCCAGTCAGAGGTTCGATACTCCACCTGAGCACTTTGTTTCCAGGTTACAAGACCAATCTAATGGTCATAGCGCGTACAATATAGGAACCAGCGAGGAGTTGCCATGGAGATTCTGTGATCAGTGCAAGATGAACGCTCCATTCCGTGCGCATCACTGTGCCGTCTGCCGGAAGTGCATCCTGAAGAAAGATCATCACTGTTATTTAGTTGGAAATTGTGTAGGATTCAAAAATCAACGTTATTTTATCATGATGATGTTTTACGTTGGCATTGTTGGTCTAGGCGGCGGTTACGTAACTTTGCAATATGTGCGACCTCTGGTTTGGTCAGAGTTTGAAAAATGGACGGACGCAGTGCTCCCCCTTACAGTTTGGAGAAGCATTTTCGGCGACATAAAAGGATGGCACTGTTTGCTTATATTTCATCTGTACGTGGAATTTGTATTCGGATTTTTAGCTATTGTTTATTTTCTTTTACAAATGACGATAATTTCAGAAGGTAAAACACTGTACGAAGGTCAAAAAAAAATACCATTGAGAATATCCACCAGTGTGAATAAAAATATCAAGTCAGTATTTGGCGATTTTTGGGGATTCAACTTTTTGTTTCCAATGACACTTATTTTCAGACAGGGGGATGATGGTATACATTGGACAGGTATTAAACTATTGGAAAACAATAATGGAAAAGTATGAAAAACACCCAAGGCATGGACTTGGTAGTGCTTATAATACAGTTGTGCTCAAGTATTCATACCGAAGAATCTTCATCATCAGATAAGCCGATAGTTATCGATGCGAGGATCGCAAATCAGTGGACAAGGTGGTCGGAAACACTCGGAAACACTCGGAAGCCTCCGTGATTTACCGATTTATGATATGATTTCATGATCATTATCGTTCGCGACTTAATTAGCCACCCCGCTGTGTTTAGCCAGCATAATGAAATTGCCCTGGGCAGTACTAATTTATCAGCATTGTATTATACATTCATGATACTTATTGTAGCCTGTTTCGAAAAAAATATATTGAATTATGAGCAGAACATAACATTCACGAAGGGGATTTTGTCCACCTTGTACAAAATGAGTGAAGGGGATTTTGTCCGGAGGGGATTTTGTCCTACACTAAGAATTAACATTTTTATTGTTTTTTTAAATATGCTTCCAAAAACAATCGTGGACCATTTGCTAACATTATAAAGTCTATTATTTTCAATATTATATCAAAATTTAGCTTTACTTTTAGTTTTAGTAAATATTGCTCTTGCTGTTATAAATTTCAATTATTTAAGTAAATAAAGCTAGCCGTTTATATAAACCAACAATTAAACACAGACTAGAAACGGACAATAAGCTACGGTCCATGAACTCAAAAAGGCGAAAGGATTAATGGCATTATTTATATACATGTAATTTGAATAGAAAAACGAATAACATCGCCCCGAGTATCTCCGAGTTTTACAATTATTTTAAGAATATCATGAAGAAACGCTATTGCTCTGACCAGTCAATTGAAATTCAAGATTTGAAGCATAATGTGACCATGAAATACTGTCTAATTAATCAACAATTCTGTTAAAGGATCAAATTTGCGAATGGAATTATTCTTTTCTAATCTTGAATCACAGTTAACAACATTTTGTACAAAGAGTTAGAATGAGGCGTTTCTTTTTCTCGTCAGTATATTTATATATTACTCAATACGTTCCTCACGGTTAGCAAGTGACATATGTACTAACATTCTCTGTGTGGACCCTTTTCCAACTACAACGATTTGCACTAAGTACAGTGTTTACAGCAAAAGGGGTCATATTACAAAATAATTGTAAGCAACATAAAATGGGTCTGTGTCTGGAAACGTTCAAACAATAATCAGTGTGCCATTAGCTTAGAAGTGTACATACATTTACTTATCTATTACACCATTTTAACAATTATGTACGCACAGGATTAACTGTAGAACAATTTATCACCTTCAATGCACATATTTGATTATGCAGAAACATTTTAAAATCTTTTCATTTGATATAAAGCATATAATGCAGCCGTGTGCTCTATGATTTGAAATACCAAATACGTACCTTGCTAAATGTAACTGTATTGTTAAATTGTTACCTAAATGTACTCATAATTATATGTGATTTTTTTCAAGAAACTTTCCATTGTATTAAGCTTACTCACAAATAAATGTATACTATACAAAAAAATAGTTCATTCTATATATAAATCAATGGGAAACATATACATTTTTGGCAGAGTTCACCCAGTTATACACTGAATCAGTATGATACAGTTGTCACACGGGCAGCAGAGTAATACAATAAACTTTAACAGAATGTCAACTGTACCTCCTTTCATTGATTATGTTCATGTTTAAAGCATATATAAACTGTATAGAGCACAGTATGACACGGTGAACATGAACATGTGTATTTTGTGAAGATTTGGCTTGTACACGTGGCTGTCCCTGATCTATCTCAGGCCATCCTTAAAATATGTCTGTTTGGCATAACCCTACCAAGCACATTTAAGTGGGTAGATAGGTAATTAATTTCTTTTATTTTTATGGTCGTATGAATGATAACTTTAATATGCTGCTACAACATTTGCCACTCAGACCCTTCAACAAATTGTTTTGAGTAGGGGCCATTTTCATGGGTAGGGAGTTATGCCAAACTCACAATTTTGTAATTATGGCCTCACTCACACTTTTTGTAACTAACACTGGCGTCTACTAGCAAAAACAAGCCTCGTATAGTTTTGTAGTTTTATTGCAAACCATACAATATATAGGAATGGATATTTATGGCACTATGTACTATAGAAACCCAAATAAATACACAAATAAATACATACAGCTGTAACAGTAACAAAAGAAACGTAACAAATCTAGTAACAATATCCATTATAATCTTACACAAATGGCAAATATAAGGAAAAATGGTTCTAAATTGAAGAATTATAATACTGAGATATCTTTGGAAACAACCTAAAAAATTGATAGAAAATTGAGTTTTCTAGTTTGCTTATATACTCGCATAAATATCTGAGATATCAAATCTCAAAATAAAAACCACCAAATAATCACCAATAAAATACACAATACATAATAAAAATAATCACAACGACACAATATATCCATTTATCAATATTTTTACATAGGAATGAAAAAGTTGTTTTTTATCCCAGTGATGCTACACAAACAGTGTTTTAACAGCCCAAAATATCTCTTTTGAAACAAAGGGGAGCAGCCATTTTGTTTACATAGGCAACCGTTAATGAATACATGGGCTCTGACTGACAACAACAAATACAGAAACAAATGAAGCATAAACATCCAGCAGCTACTGTTTGGTAACCAAACCAGAATTGAGCTTGAGATTCATTAATGAAGAGAAGACACGGGTCACAAATCTGGGGTCATATTCACAAGGCATCTTAGAATAAAACGCTAGAAATTTCTCAAATAGGACAAAATTTGACGGATGTTGAAAGTATTTCTAAAAAGCTAAAACTTATTATTTTGCATGAACACACATTGCTATGGTTGCTGAACATATTACACACTGTAATTGGATACTTTACAGTGTCAGAGCCAAACATAGCAAGTTTGGAACATTCGTTTTAAAGCTGTATATTTATGCAGAGTTAATTATATCAACTGAACAAGTAGAACACAGGCAACACATTTACAGTATAAATTTATGGGTTATGAAATTTCTTATGAAAACCTCTAAGATGCTATGTGAATACCACCCTTGATGTACAACAATATTTTAACACAATCAGGACTTCACATCCAATCCAACCATTTGTTCAGATAAGGTCCACAATTTTTCAGCAACTTCATCATCCTGAGCTTGTGGGGCCTCCTGTTTCACTGCACAGTCACTGAAATATCGATCATACACACAATTATTCACACCACTAATCTATGAGTTGCTATGTCATCTAAACCTTCAATAAATTCAACCAGATTTCCATGACCCCAAGTCTTAATATTGACCACTTTAGAGTTTTTGGTGTCAATAACTTTAAAGATTTATCATAATGTCTGTACTATTCCCTCATGGGACTAATATAATTAGTGCAAATAGCATTTTTGTTAAGCGTCCGCGTGCGCCTAGGTTTTCCGCTCCTCGAGTCAAAAAAATATTCGACCACGGCAAATTAAGTTGAGATCCGACAACGACGTGATTTTTGTGTGAAACTAGTCAATTTGTGTGAAAACGAGTCAGTTTAAAATTAGATTTTATTATTGTAAAGATCTAGTTTGGAAACATACCATTTTGTTTTGTTTTTATGAAGTTTCTTTCATTAAAATATCTAAAATTATGCAACGCTTATTTTCTGAGAATATTAGTTTTTCGTTATGAGTTTTTTTTTTTTTTAATAGGTAGCTAAGTTTCGCGAACTTAGGTTGACGCTTAACAAAATTCCAATTTGGCATGGCCTAAGGCCACTAAACAATCTCATTTTCATGTCAATCTTGAGATTAGTTAAGGTTTACATGATATAATGGTTGTCTGATTCATAATATTATAAGGCACAAATGTCATTAACAGAAACATTTCAAATGTAGCGGCATCCATTCCCCTCGAGCATATATGTTCAGTAAAATGGTCTATTACATGAAATGTCCATTATATAGAAAACAATTACGATTATAACTCGGTTCCAGTGTCTTGAAGCTAATGATTTTGCCACCCGAGCGCTACAGGCGATACCACCAGTCATAAGAGATGGGCAAATAAAAAAAGATGTAAGATAGCTGATAAAATAGGGGTCAAGACAGGAATAATATGATAATACAATAATATGATATAATTACCTGAAATATTTCCCTGACACAGAGTTCAGTTCTTCAGCCACAGCACAGTATATAGTTGTCTGTGCACCCTGGATGGCAGTTTTAAAAACAAGCATTATTATAGGAAACCATAAAATGCGATTCCACCGTGTATCTATGTGACGACCAAGTTCAGTAACAATTATGCCAGGGTGTAGAGAGTTAGCTGTGACATTGGTACCTAGGGGAAAAAAAGATAGATAAAATGTGAATAATTCAGAAAATGAGATCAGAAATTTTAGCAATACATAATCCCAGGGAAGACTTCTGGGGAAATTAAGTTTCTTTTTAAATGTCATCACTTATCAGACATAAACAAGGGTAAGTCTAAGTGCCCCACACACAGTTGTAGGGGCACAAAAACTACTCATGGGGCACAAAAACTACTCATTACTTGAATATAAGATCTGTTTTATTTTTATCATACCTTCAAGACGCTTGGATAGTTCCCGTGTGAACAGAACATTAGCAAGTTTACTTTGCGAGTATGCCTTCTGTGTTGAATATTCATTTTCTCCATTTATATCATCAAAATTGATTTGTCCACCTGAAAAATTACAATAACATCATAATAATTTATATGCAGACACATATATAGACTCTGCACATATATGCAGACACATACATATACTCTGCATGTATATGCAGACACATACATAAACTATACTCTGCACATATATGCAGACACATACATAAACTATACTCTGCACATATATGCAGACACATACATATACTCTGCCTGTATATGCAGACACATACATAAACTATACACTGCACATATATGCAGACACATATATAAACTATACTCTGCACATATATGCAGACACATACATATACTCTGCACATATATGCAGACACATACATAAACTATACTCTGCACATATATGCAGACACATACATAAACTATACTCTGCACATATATGCAGACACATACATATACTCTGCACATATATGCAGACACATACATATACTCTGCACATATACAGTTGTACACAGACACATACTTAGACTCTGCACACAGACACAGACATATACTCTGCACATATATGCAGACACATACATAGACTGCACATATATGCAGACACAAGACTGCACATATTTGCAGACACATACATATACTCTGCACATATATGCAGACACAAGATTGCACATATATGCAGACACATACATATATATACATGTATGTATACTCTGCACATATATGCAGACACATACATATACTCTGCACACATACACATACTTAGACTCTGCACACATACACAGACATATACATAGACTCTGCACAAATATGCAGACACATACATAGACTGCACATATATGCAGACACAAGACTGCACATATATGCAGACACATACATATATACTCTGCACATATATGCAGACACATACATACACTCTGCAAATATACACAGACACATACATACACTCTGCACATATACACAGACACATACATATATGTATATACTCAGCACATATATGCAGACATATACAAAGACTGCACATATACGCAGACGCATAGATATAATCTGCACATATACGCTGACAAATACATAGACTCAGCACATTATCCCTTTATAAAAAAGTGCCAAAAAATCATCACTTGTTTCCAACTCTTTGTTTATTTTCCCCCTCTGACTGAATTTCTCTTTATTAAGTCAGGTTTTTGTGTATTTATCCTTTTATAGAGTTATTCATGACCCATTCAATGCACAGTCCTAATGCCTCTATACTCAAGCATACAAATAACTACATGTACCTTCTACTGACTATACTCCCAAATAAATGCCCCAGGGTATGTATTTACAAAATGGTGCCTATCTGTGTCCAATGTTTCAAGATCAAAACATAAACAAAAGTATCACAATCCGTAAGCTATTTTAACCTCGGAATGTTACAATTGAGAAAGGCTATTGCTTATGATTATGTTATTACAAATAGTTATGTTTTAAATAATTCTGGAATGGTTCATTTATGTATTTTTTTTCAACATTTTGCAGACATAGCATCATGCTGGTGTACAGACTTTTTAATCTTTACTCAAGTCTTCAAATCCCAAAATTTCATCACAGTATGTAATACATTCAATGGATAATTTACAAAGAATGTACATGCAGCAGAGAACAAATGCCAGCAAATATATGTTCCATTCATAATTACACAATATTTCACCAGCCCAAATTAAAAAAAATATTTTTTTAAAATTCAATGAAAATTGATTTGAACAAAAGCTTACGTTCATGAGCTAGTGAAGATACATTGATAATTCTACTTGGAGCAGACTTCTTCAACTTATCTAGGAGAAGATTTGTGAACAAGAAATGTCCAAGATGATTTGTTCCAAACTGCATCTCAAACCCATCATCTGTTTTCCAATATGGACACCACATAATACCTGTGAAAATGTCAATACATGTAGAAATGAAAAATATTTGGTTAAAGCTATAAGTCAAGTGACACAATCACATCATCCTATCCTTCTTTGTAAGCAACAGACAACTTCCTTTCATCAATATGAGTTTGGAGAAGGAAGACAAATGACCTTGGATGCATTATCTTCAGTCAAATTGTTGCGGTAAAACATTTGCCTCACCCAGGGTTTGAACTGACAACCTTTAGTTTAGCAGACAAGAGCTAACTGGGCAGGCTAATGTAGTTGAACATAGTGTATTAACAAAAGAATCTGCTAAGATTAGTACAGTCTGCTTTTAGTGCAGAGGTCGTGGATTCGGCCCCTGGTCATGGCATACCAAAGAAGCTAAATATGGTCCTGGTAGCTCCCTTGTTTTGGAACTCAGCATATAAAACATGATACACAGAGGAAAGTAAACTCTGAAAAGTATATATTTGTGTGCACTATGATGGTTGCAAAATTGCATTGTATCTCATAGTACTTGTTAGCAATTGTTATGATAGCTAAAGACTTGTAAGAATGTGAAACATTACCAGCATTATTGATAAGGATATCCAGCTGTGGTTCTTTGGAAATAATCTTATCAGCACAAGCTCTAACAGACTTCAGTGAGGTAAGGTCAAGTATATACACCTCTACATTGTCATTTCCAGATAACGTCTTCACTCGGGCTGCAGCTCTTTCTGCCTTTGTTATATCTCTACATGCCAGTAACACTCGGGCTCCTGAAAGAATATGTCATTCTTACAAAAATGAGTGGAAATTAAAGTACAGGTATAACATACATGTATATGCAAAATGAATACTTTTACCACTGAAAATCAATTAATACATACATTTCCACAAATCAACTGCAGCATATAAGTATTGCCCAGATTTACTAGTTACCCAATTCTTGATTTCTTTCCATCACTTGTTTCAAATTTTGAATAGGTCCAATGGCAAAGTGGTATAGTATCTACCTCAGGTGCAGAAGGTTGCAGATTAAAGCCCAACAAGTCATTAAGAAATGGTACAAATAGTTATATTGCCAACGCTCTGGTAGCACTAGGACTGTTAACATGTTGTGAGGCTCATGTGTCCATGGTTCATACAGAGGTTCATGTGACTTGGTGTGATATCACACTATGTGTCCATGGTTCATACAGAGGTTCATGTGACTTGGTGTGATATCACACAATGTGTCCATGGTTCATACAGAGGTTCATGTGACTTGGTGTGATATCACACTATGTGTCATAGGTTCATACAGAGGTTCATGTGACTTGGTGTGATATCACACAATGTGTCCATGGTTCATACAGAGGTTCATGTGACTTGGTGTGATATCACACCATGTGTCATAGGTTCATACAGAGGTTCATGTGACTTGGTGTGATATCACACCATGTGTCCATGGTTCATGTGACTTGGTGTGATATCACACCATGTGTCCATGGTTCATACAGAGGTTCATGTGACTTGGTGTGATGTCATACCATGTGTCCATTGTTCATAAAGAGGTTCATGTGACTTGGTGCGATATCATACCATGTGTCCATGGTTCATACAGAGGTTCATGTGACTTGGTGTGATATCACACCATGTGTCCATGGTTCATACAGAGGTTCATGTGACTTGGTGTGATATCACACCATGTGTCCTAGGTTCATACAGAACTTCCCCCAAAAAATTCAAGCACTTTTTAAGGACTTTTCAAGTACTTTATCCTCATTTTCAAGGACTAAAAATGTAGATTTTTTCGGTAAAGAGAAGAAAAGATCCAGGGTATTTTTCAAGTTTATCCCCCTGAGATGACCATCACTGCAGCGCGTATAAAATTACACAGCATGAGAATTACTTTAATATGGCACAAATTAAAACCTATTGACTACCGTACTGTACATGTATTACCATACTATCGCCTACTAAACGGTAGGCCCCATCATTTTTTCACATTTTTTTCATCATTATTGGTAAGTTTGTTATTTTTGTCCTTTTTCTATTTGCAGCAGAAGAATTCAAGTACTTTTCAAGGAGTTTTTGGCTATTACAAATTCAAGTAGTTTTCAAGGAGTAGGCATCAAATTCAAGGACTTTTCAAGACCTGTGCGAACCTTGGTGTCTACAGTGCAGTATCACAGGATAATATCTATAACAAGTAGTCACAAACTCCAATGGGCACTAAATGAAATAAGCTGCCATAAGCTGTTTATCAAAACATGATGTTACTTTTCTATAGTTGAGTAAGCACTTAGAATTACTACCTTGAAGAACAGAGCAATCAAGTTTTAAAACAGTTAAAGGTGTTACTAGTCCAGCCACGGACGTCACATCTCTATACTGTCGCTGTAGGACACATGTAAAAGTCTGAGACATGCATGCACTGAGCTATCGTGTTTCCAACTCGCTGATACATATTAATATCCAGGATATAATTAAGCACTCAAAGATAATTAATAATAACATGAACAAGTACATTGTAACAGAGAAACAATCACAATATGACAGAGATATATCAAAAACAATATATACCTCTTTTTGCAAGTTCAATAGCTGTTTCTTTCCCAATACCAGTGTTGGCCCCTGTTATCAGGACAGTTTTTCCATGAAGTAAAGCCTTACTGCGACATGCTCCACCATTCATATAGTTTCTAAAGGTAAATAATCCAAGGCCTATTAAGAAATAAAAAAACATCAATGGAGAAAATCAGAGATAGCCTAACTAGTTACTCAGAGATAGCCTAACTAGTTACATAATGCATTTACTTGACTAAGTTGACTATTTTCTTTGAATGTAACCTCATTGTCTCATGAAATATGATAGACAGTAACTGGTATTCAAATATATGGTGTGATGCCAAACAGTCAATATGTATTGCACATAAAACAATCATGGTTCCAGATAGCGTGCAAAAACTCTATATGGCTATAATGGCAAGATTTTATGTTCAACTTAATACTATTTAAAACGTAGATCTTCGCAATGACTTTCTGCTGAATACACAGAGAGAGTAGTTTTATTAAGGCTCAAGATTTAAGAAAAAATAAAAGTAAAATCTCAATAATAATACCACCATTGTGACTCTTAAAAACTGGTCTTAATATTGAGGTGGTCTTAATGTTGAGGTTGAATTAAGAGCGAAACTGTCAAAATGGACTTGAAACGTGTGGTCTTAATATTGAGGTGGTCTTTAAGTGAGGTTTTACTGTAATTGAGTTGCAAATCAACAAACAACAGAATTTCCAAAAAGCCACATTTTGACCCAAAGTATTCTGACCGAAGGGTCAAATTTTCTCTAAATTATAAGAAATTTGGCTATAAATTTTGGTAAAATCTGGTAAAAATATTATCAAAATGACCCTCGAGATTCAGTACCTAGTGGAACCTTAGTCCTATAAATAAGACCCTACATGACTTATTTCACATTTTGAAATTTTCCGGTTATGTAGGTTACATGCAAAGTGAAAGTAAAATAACAACATAATGAATGTTTATCGTTAAATGGGCCTATAAATGTCTAATATTTTGGACTGCTGTAGTGTAACCCCTGCCTTTACCAGTGTGTATACAAGTAACAAGAAATGGGTGTCTTTATTTATTGATGCAATAACTCAAAATCTTAGCATGCTTAGATCTACCAATATCATTTGAAAGACATTTAATAACGTCATAAGTTCTAGAAAAATTAAAAATTCCAAAATGTCATTGACATTTCAAAGAATAATATTAATGCTTACCAGTTGTTACAACACATGCAACAGCAACTCTGTGTTCCCCCAAATATCTGACTACAGAATTGGAAAAGTTTAAGAAGTTTGACATTTTTACGATTTGGCAAGTTGGAGCTTACAGAAGTTACTTTCCCTTTGAAATATTGTGCTTTGAGAGTAATTTCCCTTTATTATACAAGCCGGCGGTTATATAATCGAAATGTGTTTATTTAGTTAAAAGTCCAATTATTTTGGATTTATGAAGGCTCAATTGTGTTTATTTGGTTGTCGAATTTCGTTAGATTTAATGTAGTGTTTCATTTTCGGATTCTTTTATTTGATCATTTGCTGCGGAACTTTCCAGCATCCAAAATGGCGTCGTTGAAAGATTATTTACAACAGGAGGGTTACAAAAAGTTGGCTGAAGCGAAGAAATATGTCGAAGAATTGTCTTTAGATGATCCAGACGAAGAACCATACAGATCTCTCTATAAGGGGCGTGAAGACTACAAAGATGTCAGAAAAACGCTGAAGAAATTTGCGGATAAACGCCAGGTGGATGAAGACTTCACATTTTTGATAGCAGTACTCGAGTTAAAAATAGGTAAGATTAATCTGATATTACTCTTTCTGAGACTCTGTGTCTGTATCAGTATAGTTCGTAGTTGATTCCTATATTGGTAAATAACTTTGGGTTGATGGAATGATAAAGAAGCTTATTTTATGTTGCATATGATCAGGGCTCTAGAATTTTTTTCCAAAGACACTTGTCCTTCCGTGTAATATGCAGGGCTCGCTCTGGAGCATGGTCGCATATGTACAAGGTCGCTATGAGGTGTGCAGTATAAAGATAAAATCTGATAAGAAAGCTAAAAAATATTGTACATAACTTAATGGCAGCCCGCCAGCCCGTCCTTGAAGGCTTCCAATGTTGGGCCAGTAGCTACGATCTCTGGCAGCTGGTTCCACAGACGAATATCAGCTTGAAAGAATGAGTGGCGATACATGTCTGCCCTGTAGAAAGGCAGCATGTATCGCCTGGTACAGCCACAAATGGAAAGTGTGACTGAGTGGAGGAATCTGTCACTAGATGGATGTAAATTAAGCCATGGGTGTTTCTGCATATCATCACCAGTCTGTTGTCTGACCATCTCTGCTGTAGAGGGCCAGATTAGATGTCATTTGGCTAGTGGTCTTGTAGTCGCCCATGACAAATCTGGCTGCACTTGACTGCTTCCAGCTGTTTGATGTTCTTACTGGTGTGAGGGGCCATGCAGCAGAGGCATACTCTATGAATATGATGGGCCTCACCAGGCTAGTGTAGCACTGAGCTGTAGTATCCCTTGGGCATCTGGCTAGGTTTCTTCGCAGGAAGCTGAGCAAATTGTTGGCCTTCTTGGTTTTAGTTTCCACATGTGCATTCCGGGATAGGTTGTCCAATAGGGTGACTCTGAGGAACTTGCCAGATGTAACTGTGGCCAGGTCATGGCCATGGATGGTGTAGTTGGCTTTGATGGGGTTGCGTTTCTTGGTGAATCAGACATTTCACACTTGGAGGTGTTGAAGGACATCTGCCAATCCTTCTCCCATTTCTGCAGACAGTCAAGGTCATCCTGTAGGGCAGTTACATCCTGCTGAGTGCGGATCTTCCTGTAGAGGAGACTATCGTCTGCGAAAAGGCGGTGGTTGGTGACAGTTTCTCAGGGGGTTGTTGATGTATAGGAGGAAGAGCAGAGGGCTGAGGACATTGCCTTGAGGGACTCCAGAAGTAACAGGAGCGGAAGAAGAAGAATGGCCTTTAACAAGCACCTGTTGACTGCATTTGGTTACAAAGCTCTGGATCCACTGTAGTGTGTTCCCAGTAATGCTATAGTGCCGTAGCTTCAGAGAGAGTCCTGGACTAGTCACTAATGGAAATGTAAAATTTGACTTGACCAACATTGGAAGCTAGTTGTCTGAGAATATTGGTCCATTTAGTAACAAATAAACTTAGATAATGATAGCTGCACAATAAAAAATTTCCCAATTTACAGTGCCAACACTAATGGACCCATTCCCAAAATGGTGAAAAAAGTCCTGTAGAAAACATTTTTAATAATCTACAATTATACCAAGTATATAGGACTGGCACTTGTATAAATAAAAATGCTGCAAACTTGATTTGCTAACTTCAACTATGATCAAGTCTTTTTTGGTTTTAGTCAGTGTTAAGGCTTTCTATGACTATTGTAGTTTTAAAATAATGTTTGTATGTGGAAACTAGCATGGTAGTGAAATGTTATTGTAATACTGTTGACTGGTTATAGCTTATTACCTTTTATTAAAAACAATGAGTAGTTGGACGTCACATGCAACTGCAGTTTCAAGTAACAATAATGTAATTGGATTGGCATATTTTTACCTCACCTGAACCTTGGGTGTTTAAGGTAACCTCTCATTTCTATTAATTGGGTATTTTACTTTTCATGTATTTTCAGGCGAGAATTATGTATCAACAGATGAAAAGTCCTCTGGTGAAGAACACCTCCAAAACTGCCTTGAAAAAATGGAAGATTATAAGCTGACTGTTAAAGGTATGGGAATCTATCAGTATGCATTAAACCAGATGGGAATATTGATGACTGGAAGACATAAGCCCGAAGAAGCATTAGAATACTTCAGACAATCTGAAGAATTGTATGTAGACTTCAAGAATTTAATAGGTGGAACATCTTACATGGTGGATGAATATCTGTCTGCTCCTAGAGAAGATCATGATCAGCTTGAATGTGATAGAGCCAAGAAGTTAGAGAGTACTTACACTCATACATTATTCTATTTCGCTCAAGTTTATCAACAGGTAGGTAAAGCAGATATTTCAGCTCAGTATGTCCATCATACACTTCAAAGACAGCTGGATGCTCATGACCTTGACCCTTTAGATTGGAGTCTTCATGCAGCCACTCTGTCTCAATACTACATGACTGACAGGAATTTCAACATGTCACGTCATTGTTTGGCAAGCTCAGAAGTGATCTTTCAACAAGCTGAAGCCAATAACATTAATTGTCCAGATGAAATGAAAGAGAAAGTAAATCAAGCTAGAGCAGATATACAAAGATGCTGGGTTAAATATGGGCTAGGACTGCTTGAATACTCCAAAGTAAAATTGCTTCAAGGAGATACTGATGAAACAGATGAGAAGTCAGCTGATGTAGATAGCAATAAAAGTGCTACTGGCAGTGCTCAAAGTGACAAGTCCAAAACTGAAAACCCTGAATCTACTTCACCAAGTTCTCCAAACGAGGAAACAAACCTTGATCAGAGCAAATCAGAAGAAGTGTCAGCCAATACTGAAAAAAATGGTGAGGTTAGCGATCAGTCAGTGAAGGAAGGTGAACAAACCGAGAATGATGAGCAAGTCCCTGAAAACTCCGAGGACAGTGAAGAAAAGGTTGCTAATGATGTTGAAGATGCAGAAAGAAAGAAAATGGAAGCAGAGAAGCAGAAAATGGAAGCAGAGAAGCAGAAAATGGAAGCAGAGAAGCAGAGGAATATCGAAAGAGCTAAGCAAATAAATGAAAGGTTTAACCTAGAAGTCACATCCCACGAAGATAAGATAACTGATAAACCTCTGCTGAACTTTGAAGAGGCTAGAGTTGTCTTTCTTTCGATAAAGAAGTCGATAGAAGAAGCCAAACAGTTCTATAAGTTTGAACTACACTGCACGGATTATGTCTCTATAGTCCAGGATCAGAGTATCTCATTTAAGTTTTTGTCATTCTTTGAATTAGATTTAGAAAGGCAATGCAAAATGCACAAGCGTAGAATTGATATGCTTACTGAAATCTTGAAAGAATTAAGTTTAAAGCATTACTTATTGGTATGCCGTCAGCTCATGTTTGAGATAGCTGATACATACAGTTCTATGATGGACCTTAAGCTTGCTATAATGGAGGCATCTGGTGAAGGTGTTAGACCCACTCCCCACCATATTAAGAAGTTGAACAGTCTGATTAGTGAAAGTATAAAATATTATCAAGAGTACCTGAATACATTAAAGGGAGATAAACCTATTTATCCAGATGAATTTCCAGAGAATGATGTTAGGCCTGGTTTGGTTGCTATGTTCTGCATGGGTAGACTGTTCTCTAAATTCTTATCTGGAGATGTTCAAACAAGATTGTTAAACATAAAGAAAAGTAAGGACAGCTATCAGTTTGTTGTTGATTATTGCAAGAGGAATACCTCGGCAGTTTCGTTAGTACCTAGTGAATTAGAACTTTGTCAAGAGATGGTTCAACTTCTTCCAGCCAAGATGGAGAGAATAAGATTACAATCAGAGATGTAACTGTCTTTGAACGTATTAGATATGAATGAATTCAATTTGTATTTATTTATTTAAACTTTGGATTTTGAAAGGAAATTGGGGTTACTGTCCATGATGTTCGTTACTTTAGCCAAACTTCCCATTAGTTGTACACGAGGAATATACAGCTGATTCTGTGTTGCTGTGATTCAACTATCTTCCAGTTATAACTTTGAAATTATAAAAAAGTAACTGCCTAGTTAACATCAAGTTTAAACTATATATGTGATGATATTTTCACTTCTGTTGAATAAGTATATAGACAGTGTGCAGAGCACCAGAACAATGATCATACCTCCAGTTGTCTTCTCTTGGAACAAAAGATATAATTTAGGTTTTCTGTCCTTAGGATAACTCCACAAGTATTGTAGGGAGATCAGTGAAATCTGGATATTATTTAATTAGTGGTTATACTGAGCACATCAACCATTATCCTACCTCACGTCAATGCATAATTGTCTCCCCTTTGAAATCTTCGAGTATATATAGTACATGTATAGGTTTTCTGTAGCATAAGTCCAAAAGTTCTGAAAAGATTTCTATATAAAACATGGAATATAGATGTAGACAGATATCGGAGAGGTAAAAGAGAGTGGCAAAACTATTTTCCAGTCATTTTTGAATTATCTCCACTTTGAACTCTTGAAGTTGAATGTAATATACTTGTAGGTAGCTGCTTTTCATGGGTAAAACTGCACAAGTATGATGGAGATTTTTTAAAGAAAATTTGAATATAAATCATTGACATTGGGAGAACTTGCTATCACTTCACCTTATGTTTTGCTCTATAGATGGTAGCATTTATTCTTTGTTTATGCGTTGTCATTTTTGTATGATGTATTTGCAATAATTCAGTTTCCTATCCATTCTTCAAAACCATCTGTGCGCATCAATACTTTTGATTTCTTGACAAAGCCCTGTCAGGAAGCACCAATTGAATTGACTGATAGTGTTCTTGTAGTGTGGCTGTCATCAAATGTCCTACAATACATAGTTCTCACATCTACAATATTTACCTCCCTTGTTCAGAATTGTCGGCCATTTTGATAGGCAAATCTCCTGACAGTTTATGGGGAATATAATGTAAACGATGATAAACTAATCCGATATATATATAAAATAACTGATTCATTATGCTCGTGTGGACATTTGGCTAACTATTAAAGTTGAAGAAAATGTGGCAGTCACATGCAAATTCTCTTAGTATTTTCTCAATTATCACATATTTGGAAATTACTCCTATAAGGGCTTATCAGTTTTGCCTATCAAAATGGCCAACAGTTAAGAACAAGGGAGGTAGATATTGTAGATGTGGGATCTATGTATATTGTTATCAATTTTTATTTACCCATCATTTTAATGTGTCAACATATGTAACATTGCTGGTGTCTTCGACCTGTAAGTCTTCTCATTTGCTGTAATTGTATTAGAAAGAGGTTATGTTTTAAGAAAGCAGTAAATGTGTTCCACTTATACAGTACGCTTAAGTTCTGGTTTACATTTCCAGTGTGTATCTGTGTGCATTTTCCTGTGATTTTATTTGTGCAGTATTGTTCACAGCACTTGGCAATCTTACCATGTACCATATCTTACTGTTAAAGTGTGCGTGGAGTGTTTTATATGTTCATATGTATTATTTGTTGTTTTTAATGAAGTTCTATACTTCAGTGACACTCACTTTGATTTTCTGTTAATTACAATAAATGTAAATGAGAACAATTGTTTCACATTCAATTAAGTAAATTTAGATTTTTTTCATTTTCATATCAGGATGTATTACAATTGAAGTTAGTCTGTTGTGCAGCTTATGAGAATATTTCATCTTTTACTTTTATTAGACTTTTTAATGTGCTTGTTAAGACAATGGCAGGATGCATGGTATGCTAAACTTTAAAGTAATGAAGTACATGTAGTGTTGTATAAGTGTATGTAAATTGTTACAAAAATCGCTGTACATTGTATTTTGATACCATAGCAACTGTAAAAATATCAAATATTACAGTTTATCCTTGAAAATACACTAACAGTGAGCATGAAACTGACTGTTAGTACATTTGTATATTGTTTGTTTAATGCGTTTTACTAACATTTTGTGGTTATTATTCCACACTGTTTGATGTTTGGTTAAAGGGGTTGTTTTTCTCATGGTTTTATTTGCCAATCCATTCCAATGTTAAGTTTTTTTCCATTTTTTTTGTTATTGCAATAGAATGTTAGCTCATAATGTTAAATTTTGTATATATTTACCTGTATACTTTGCAATGATTCTGTTTGTAATACTGTCAGCATGAGTAAATATTTGTTTTGTGAGATTTTTTTAGTAACATAATTGTGATATGGTGTATCGGTATGTTTTCATGTAAAAGATCAAAATAAATGTGCAAGCTATTATCATGGTATTATTTTAGTGCACCTCAGAATGCTAATTATTTTACCCAATGGATAAGTATCCGAGACAAGAAGAGACAGTTGTTGCTGTCATCTTATCCTTATATTGCTTAGATGTCATCAGCTGGTGGTGACCACTATTGTTCTGTTACGTCTGTTGTGTCAAATTAACCAGGAGACTGAAAATGGTTTGTATGGGTAACAAAGCTTGTCCAATTTCATGAAATAATCCTATGAACTTAGACAATTTTTTATCTAGGAAAGCTTGCGAATACCGGCCCAGCAGGTATACACATACACAAATAATTTGGAATGGTATAAAGCAGCCTAGAGAACCAATCCCTAATTTATATATAAACTATACCCCAATTATTTGACTGTCTGTAATAGAACAAGATATTACTCAATAACTTCGAAAATGTGCAATTATTATATTTCATTGCAGATGTATATACTGCAGGGTAGTGTTGCACATACATTCTATCAAAGTGCTACTTTGGTGTTAAATGCTTACAAAATGTCGGCTTGGAAGTAATAATTCTGTTGTTTGGAGTCTGAAGTCAAACATTTCTAACGTAGAGAATTGATTACAAGGGTGAAGATAAATGTATATTTATGAAGTACTAGCACATTGTGTATGCATGTTGAGTGATGAATGCATAACAAGTCAATTACTCATAATCAGTATGTAAATTAGTGTGATTAAAGACGTGATAATCAGACCAGCCATGATTACAATATCTTTGTACTCTACTAATTCTGTACTCCCATGTATTGAGTTACATCCTGCTTGCAGTTGAACAATGCTCTTCATTATACCAATCCACTAGAGTAACTTCTGTGTCGTTACTAGGTACATAATGTGGTGGTTGACTTAACATTTGCAGTAATACACAAGTGTTTGATGGCATTATTCAGAGAACAATATCCTGTTGGAAGACATTTTGACAAGAACACATACATTCACCGTTTTTCAACACGTATTCGTTTATATACAGCAGTCATTTGACGTAATGTTTCTGGCTTACCAACCAGTACTAACCTGTTCTTCCTCAATTATCTGACAACTTCCCTACATGAATCAGAGGTAGAGGACAAATGACTATCTTCAGTCAAATTGTCGAGGAGAACTTACGCCATATAGAGTTTGAACCGATGAGACAACATCTATCAACATTAACAAGACGACAAACACAAAGTACTTATATAAATATTTTAATTTGTTTTATCATTTCTTAATAGATATATTCTGTAGTTTAAAAGAATAGAGTATTTTTCTACAACATTCAGGAAGGGCATTACTGACTATTGCCTCTACTATGTATTTACATGATCAATTTGTAACTGAATACTAACATTGTTTGCAACTTATTATAATAGTACAAAAAATCATACTAACGACACACTTGGTTAATATTTGTGACAACATATTTATGTGACAAAAACATATCTATGAATGAATTGGCGATATGGTTTACTACTGAACATCATGTAATACAGGACATATATGGTTTACTACTGAACATCATGTAATACAGGACATATATGGTAATACAAAGAATGTAAGAAAACATTGACTGGTTCAACGATTATGTCTGCTTGCTCAAAGATGGAATTATTTTGAAATGAGCGTCAAAGACAGATAATACTTGCTTTATAATGTTGTTGTTTTAAATGTTATTGACTTTCAGAATAGAAATATAACCCCTTCAATCTGATGTGATTCGTAATCCATTTTTAAGGTAACTTCTCAGAAGAATGGTCCACCCAGAGGTAATCAGCAGAATTTATCTAGGTATATAATTATGTCTGACTGATTTACAACACAGATTGGTTTGCTTACTAAGTATGGCATAAACATTTTGCACAAAACATAATATACATGAATTGGCTTTAATCCAGTGAATTCTATGCAGTATGAAATTAGTAGGACGAACAATAACACAAATACTTTAATAAATACTGTGGAATACTTCAAACAATTTTAAAAGAAGTTAATATAAATTATATGCAGGTAATATACAAAGCTTAATATTTGAAATTGTACATTATTCAAAAACAACACTGGAAACATGGATACAAATAAGAATGATAGTGATGATCCAAAAAATGCAACACGAAGAATTAATTTAAAATGTAACATATTAAAATGCTGGAAATTTTTCAACTTAAACTCCGAATTCTTTTTTGATAAAAATTGAATATAAGGAACAAAAATTAACAACTACTATTTATTTTATGCTGAAGACATTTTCATGGAGTTGACAGTTTCATCATGCGAAAAATAATCATTATACAACCATGTACATAACCCAAAAAATACAACCAAAATCATCCACAGTTGAAGATTTTTGAAATATTACCCTAAAACATTCAAAGTACATCGACATGTCAACATTAAAATTGTATATTTTTTTTATTAAAGTCGGAATATTAGAAGGAAAGAATAAAACAGTAAAACAAGTGTATCTATAACAACACATATATTTGAAAGGAAAACACAACTGAAGTTCAAACATCATGTTTGTCTTATTAACAAAAATACACAACAATTAATAATCAATTAAGAGTGTTAAAAAGTGCCAGAATGATTAAAAAATGAGCAATTTGACTAGTAAATAGATTTCAATACTTACAACCAAGTTCTACCCGGTTATATGTGAAGGATGATTAGAATATTTGATGAAGTAAAATGATATAATGATATATTGCAATATAAGAATTTTTACAACAACATTACACAACTATTTTTAAACTAGTGCAAATTAAAAACATTATTATTTGACACAAATGTCACATAAAACTGACATCAAGATGCTTCAGTTTCATCATTGCTTACAACTGTTGATAGTACTGAGTAAAAGAATGGTGAAACATGAAAGCAACCATACATTTTACATAATGAGCATTGTATATGTAATAGCTAATATTTGACACAAATTGCATTTAAATCGGTTAATTAATTGAATAATATTAAGTGGAAATTATCTACATGGAGCGGTCTTATATCAAAACTTCACACAAATTATGATCTCCGTCATAGCACAAGCATTAGAAATGCTCATAGGAAACCTTGATACTTTGTGACTGGATTTTCCTATCATAAAATCTCTATTGTATAAAAAATCAAAGTGATAACATACATAATTATGTAATAACGAATATGAAAGTTATCAGTAATTTCCATTATGATGAGACAACCGATGTTAAAAACAATAATCAAGTTAATACAAGTTCAAATGCTGAGATACACGGTTTCAATCCTTAGACATTAATGACAAGTATAGTATTCACAAACAATGGACTGACACAGAATTATCACAATATTGGCACCAAGTTATGTCACTGTCTGTCTATGGTAGTGAAGAACCATTCGGTAAATCTCCGTAATTGTGCTGCCGCATTTTGTGACTCTTCCTGTAATCTAGCGTTCTCAGTTCGTAGTCTCTGCACTTCACTGTCCAGTGCAGCACTTTCCTGTCTCTCTTGTGCAAGCTCCTCTTCTAATTGTTCCACTTTCGCTTCAAGTTCTTGAATTCTTTGTTGAGGGTTAGCGACAACAGATCTCCAGACAGGTGGATTACTTCCTGTCGGTGGATCAGGAGGTCGATCGTGTTTCGGTCTATATAATGATTCTACTTTCACATCCTTTTGTTTACTTGCAGATGTTGATGATGATGAAGATGTTGAGTTAACTGGGGATGATATTCTATCTTTTGTATCTTCTGATCCTTCAATGGCCTTTGTTGCCACGTCAACCAGACTGCTCCAATCTAAAGACGCGGTAGATTCTGGCATAGGAACACGAGGTGCAGGGTCACCCAATGCACGTGGAGATAACCTAGTAATAACAGAAACAGTTGTTGTAAGCAAAGTATTTATCCATCAGAAATTTATCAATCAATCAACAGCAAAACTATCAGAAAGAATAAAGAACAAAAGTCAAATAATTGGAAATATGTAAGATAATGCACTAGTGCTAAACATACTAAAGATTTATTTAAATAATTATTGTCTTATTCACAAAACTTAGCTGTAATTTACTCAAATCTGTTAAGAAAGCAAATGAAATTTACCTTTGCTGTCTGATGTTTTCTTGACTTTCTCTCAAAGCTTGTTTCTTTTCTGGAAAGAATGATTCTCTGATATCAGAGTCATACTGAAGTCCACCCTTTCCACTGTGTAAACTCTCGTCGGACATTGTTCTCACCAGTCGTCCTGACAACCTTCGATTTGATGATCTACTGGCCTGAAGAGAAAAGTTATTATCAGTGAACACATATCTAAATATTGCTACCAAAATATCTATATAACGCTAACAAAATACAAGCAAGGTCAACACTTTAAAGTCTTAGCTATATTTAACACATAAAAAATCAACAATCAGTCACAATGTATTCACAAGACAAACTTACCAAAACCTTGAGTTCAGTAAATAACTTTAAATCAGTATTAATAATTTAGGTTTATCAGGTGTCTTTAAGCAATATATTGGATTCATAAAGCATATTTTTATCATGACAATAGTTTTTTACTACAACATTTTACACAGTGAAGTACCAGTTGTATAAAAGCGCAATTATTGCTGTAAAACAACACTTACCAATAATCCTGCTAAGTCACTCTCGGCGATATCAGGATCAATCAATCGCATTAGATCATCTTGTAGATTCTTTGTTCCTTTCGCCTTGATGAGTTTTGTGGTCACTCCAGGACGTAATCTCGTGCTAAGCGACTCCTCTGACGACATACCAGATAAATTCCTGTAAGAAAATACAATAAAAAAATTAGTAATTCAAAGTTGAGGCATGTAAGATAACATGCAATATAACCATTACATACTAACTGTGGGAAATAATATTGTCTTTTATGCTAGACACAGAAAAATTCAGACTATGTTTCATACACTAGTGCACAAATAATTTTCAAAAAGCATTTCTTAATCACTAATATTCCATAACTTCGAGAGTAACAGAAGTATGTTAATTTAGGACACCCAGGCAGATAAAACAACGATGTCTGACAAACGTAATCCTTTTATTTGTTTTGTGTCCATATTGAAAACACATTTGTATCGAAGATGTAGCTACAGTAAATAAAGCTAGGTTTCTGTAAAACTAACCTCAAATATCTCTCTTCATATTCGCATTTTTCACTAATTAAAATCTATATACTGTACTATAGTATTGTACACAAGACAGTTTAATCCCACCAAAAAATGTAATTGTCAATATCGAATTTAATATTTATATTGTAGAGCAAGGTTTCTTGAAAACATTTGTATATTCCAAATATTTCTCCTTGTATAATCTTATTAATCATAACTAGGGTTTGGTACAAAAATCTTCTACACTAGCTTCTTGTGCCCGAACCTTAATATTGTAGATATACTTACTTGTTGGAAGATCGAGGACTACTTTGCTCACTACTGAGAGGTGAGACACTGAGTTCCGCTCTCCTTGCTACAACAGATGTATGTGTTTTAGGTAGTGGATTAGATGAAGTGTTTGCTCGTCTCCGACCGGATGGATCATCTGAAATACAATATATCAAGTCTAATATAACATCATTTTCAATGCACCGCACTTGTCGGATAACTTCTTTCTATACAAAAGCATCTGATTGAAACAGTTGACAAACTTTTAAGATAAAGAAAAATGCACAAATTTCATTTTCATTAAAAAAGTCATCAACTTGGAAGTTTCTAAATGCTACAGTAACTACATGTCTTAACATTGCTGAGTGATCTCTTCTCATAAACAGGTCTATCATGTTACTACCATATCATCGTTAATGGAGACGCGAGTTTTCTCACAATGCTACATGTATTGTAAATTTAAAATATTCTTTGTGAAAAGAGTTTAAAATTTACACCGGTTCAACTTCACTCATAATGTCCATTAATATAAAAAATACTTTTCCTGTACCTCAGCAACAGACATACTCTGTCTCAAATACCGGTACTAAGTAGTCGATCAAAATTTGAATATTACTTTGATAATGAACATTTTACAGCACAGAAATTCCAACATTAAGCATTATAAGTCTCACCTCTGCTCCTATCCCTGTTATACATATTAAGATCTCCCTGTGATCCTGGTTGTGGCATATTTAATGCTGTTTGTCCAGAACCACCACTTGAAAATGATGTATCACTCAAATTAACTGAACTAGAATTAGCAGAATTAAGTCCTTCTTTACGACTAGAATCATGCCCTTGACTTAACAGATACTTTGTATTCTGGGACTGTTTGAGTAATTCCTGGGCGTAATTTCCATGCTGGACGGATGCGTAATCAATAACTTGTGTCTGTGGTTTGCGATTTACAGCAGCTGACGATGATGATGATGCTGTTGAGCTGCTGAAGATGTTCTCTGTGCTACTAGTTAGATAAGTTGTATGGGATGATGATGTACTCTCCACCCACTTTGTACTCTGGAATAATAATTATAATTAGGGAATATTTGACACATAGATGCCATAGCATACTGTAACGTGTTAAACAAGAATTTTTCCCAACTGAATCATTCTGTAACACACTAGCAATGGCTTAAACCCAAGACTAATGCATTCTGTAACACACTAGCAATGGCTTAAACCCAAGACTAATGCATTCAGTAACACACTAGCAATGGCTTAAACCCAAGACTAATGCATTCAGTAACACACTAGCAATGGCTTAAACCCAAGACTAATGTAGCTTTGATCCAAAACCTGAAACCTACATCGCATTGGTGACAAAACGAAACATAATTGTCTCATATTAATAACAAAATCATCCGAAATATTGTTTAATAGTAATACATAAAGTATGACAGAAAACCATATAGAAGATAACTTACATCTTTAGGAGGGGGTGGTCTGCGAGGCTGACTACTTTCACTCCAGTCTCGGGAACCTCCTGCAAATACACAGAAGAAAACAAGTAAATTTCATACTTACATACGACACACATGTAAAAAAGCAAGCAAAACAAAACAAGTCTAACTGCTCCTACATTTATAATCAGAACAACGTTTCGCTTTCTCTCCCTGTGCAGGATTTAAATTTAACTCTAAATGATTATGGTAACATCAAATGTTTCCAATAGGTTCAAGTCAAATAATACCATAAAATACATCTTCATGAACTTATATCCATTTTATAATTACATGTACATAATACAGCCATTTAAGGACATCCACAGGGTGTGCTCCTGTTTACAGAAGCATACAATAAACAGCTCATCAAGTTACCATCATTCACAGTTTTACTGACATATAAATGGTATGCTTCAGGCTACAGTTACTGGTGATTTTTTTCTTCAAAATACATCAAAGTACACACTACAAATATTTCAAGTTACAACATCAAAAAGAAAACAAAAAATGACCTTAAAAACCACAAGAGAAAATGTCATATCATTTAGATACAGGTATACCTTCAAATACAATCAAAATGGAGTAAACTATGATTTATGTACATTTAAACCACTGTTAATCAAATAAATAAACAATTACATTCAATTAAGTCTTACAAAGCAGACACATGTCAAATCAGATAATGAATGATGTGATCAGAGAAAGCGTCTGTTTGTTGAAACTAGCAAATGCATCACAACATTGCAACTTTATCCTCGATCTACCACATTACTGCTCAATAATGCATATCAAGAGTTAGAAGCAAAACAGTTGTAACTGCTTCTTAACAAAAACTCCATTACATCATCCTTGCACTAAATCCTTGACACATCATATCAAACCTATTGCTATGACAAGTTTATTGCACAAATGCATCAGTAAAACAATACACTATTATTGTACATTAGCTGAAAGCATGTAACATAGGGGAAGCATGTTGAGAGTAATTAAACATCTTGTATCACATAACCTAATAAATTCAACATTTATCAATATTATCAACTGTCCTATATGGTTACAAGTCATGTGCTTGTCTAAAATATCTAAAATATGTTATAGGATAAAACAGTTTGACACGTCACGTATCAGGGGTGGATAACAGAAGCCTCCAATAGCCAGACAGTTGCTTATTACAAGCATTTATAATATTGTACTGCTTAAGGTGGTTTTTATATACAAGCTTCTCCTTCTTTATGATTTAACTTTACATGAACATTATAGATAACTGCAACACTTGATGATAATGATAAATCAGTTGAAACATGCAGCATACTTGTGTCACACACTAAGTTAGTTGAATGAAATTTAGCTGCACATGAAGTGCATTCAATCTGTTTTCATTCAGTATAATTCTATACCAGGTTCTTTCAGGGTTTTTTTCCATGACAGACTTATAAAATCACTTAACAATTTTGGTTCTTTTTGCTCCATAACACCTGCATTAAACATTAACTGCACTGAAGCATGGTCTTATAAGATCTGCAAGCAGTTTAGATGAGATAAAGTGTAGGAAATTGTGTGTTCTTATCAAGATCGACACATTCACAGCACTGGCAAAAATAAGCTGAATGACAGATTTACCTCAACGATGAATAAACTAGCTACATCATACATTAAGAAACTATCGTCTAGAATTTCAAAACCTCATATAACAAAGATAAATGGTAACAGATGTGCTGACCTTTCATCCAATACTAATAGAACATTGAATCCAGGATGGTTTTAATTAATACACATTAAGTAAGAAAATGTATCAACATTCTTAACCTATTCTCATGTTGTTTCATACCAGTCTTATAGGCTTATTACAAGCAGGGCCTACCACTTATGCACTTTTAGAGTTGCCCCTTCAGTAACAATTTATTCCATATTCAAATACTTGTACATATGCATCATAATGAAGATAAGACATATACATCATGAGTATTTCAACAAGCCTTAGTATGAGCTACATGTATATCCAACTTTAAGTTGTTAGTCAATTAAAACTCAATTAACACAACAACATTAAGAAAGTATATTTCTATCATAAAAGGCTTGCATTCTTAACAGAACCATGTAATTTCTACAAATCATGTAAGATAAGATATCAGTTATTTTATAAAAGTAGCATTTCACATGATACACATTTTAAATATACATACAGGTCAGCTGACACAGAATATGAGATGAATACATCAAGGGGTGAAAGCAAAACTAGTTTATCTGCACACAAATAAAGAAGAAGATAGGCTGGTTTCTCATTTACACCTTCATGTTTCTTCACTGTCATAACTGCCTTACAAACCAATTACTGGTGTGTATTGAATTTAAGAGCAACTTACACCAATTATGACAAACTGATCAACGTTTTCACGGCCTTACGCAGAATATGTAAATGAACATGAAACTTGAAACACTAGTCGATTATCTAACAATATCTGAGAACAAGAAAATTAGCATAATTATGCAAGTCACGAGTTAACATGAACAAACTAACAAAAATCTTCAAAAAAATCTTCCACTTCAGATTAATACAATTAACTGTCAAATCTTACTTCACTGAGACATTTATAGTAGCTCATTAATTCCAGATAACTATAAACATAAACTGTATCCATAAACAAACAATAAAATAACATGGTAACAGATTCTTTACCTAAATGTTCTCGTTTATATGAGATCACACTAAAACAGAAATGCTGGATAAATAAATCACCCAGCAGCACATTTGCACAATAATCTGAGAAAATGTGGTAAGTTACTCAATTTCACAGCACAGATAGAGATACTAGTGAGATACACTACAGATATGGTTCATATGTGTCCCACTTGGCTGATTTATTATGAAGGAGATGTATATAAAATAAACATTTAATGCTTGGTTGAACACCCTGTAGGTGATATAGCATTCAACCATTTCATTGTTTTATTGAGCAGTACACACTACATTCTTCACATGTTTCCATACTAATGTGGTATAGTTGCTACTGTTGTTTGAAAGAGGCCTAAACATTATGTCTGTTGACTGTAACTTGACTGACTATAATATTCTACATATGACATCTATACTTGTATGGCTAAAAAATTGAAAGTCAGTTATAGTGAATGGAGGGGTGAATGTGAAACCAGTCTACAGAGGGGTGAATGTGAAACCCCTCCATAGACTGGTCCCATACCCACCCCTCAATAGACTGGTCCCACACCCACCCCTCCATAGACTGGTTCCACACCCACCCCTACATAGACTGGTTTCACATTCACCCCTCCATAGACTGGTCCTACACCCACCCCTCCATAGACTGATTCCACACCCACCCCTCCATAGACTGGTTTCACATTCACCCCTCCATACACTGGTTTCACATTCACCCCTCCATAGACTGGTTTCACATTCACCCCTCCATAGACTGGTTCCACACCCACCCCTCCATAGACTGGTTTCACATTCACCCCTCCATAGACTGGTTTCACATTCACCCCTCCATAGACTGGTTCCACATTCACTCCTCCATACACTGGTTTCACATTCACCCCTCCATACACTGGTTTCACATTCACCCCTCCATACACTGGTTTCACATTCACCCCTCCATAGACTGGTTTCACATTCACCCCTCCATAGACTGGTTTCACATTCACCCCTCCATACACTGGTTTCACATTCACCCCTACATAGACTGGTTTCACATTCACCCCTCCATAGACTGGTTCCACACCCACCCCTTCATAGACTGGTTTCACATTCACCCCTCCATACACTGGTTTTACATTCACCTCTCCATACACTGGTTTCACATTCACCCCTCCATAGACTGGTTTCACATTCTACCCTCCATAGACTGGTTTTACATTCACCCCTCCATAGACTGGTTTCACATTCACCCCTCAAAAGCCTGGTTTCACATTCACCCCTCCATGGAATGGTTTCACATTCACCCCTCCTTAACCGATTCCACATTCACCCCTCCATAGACTGGTTTCACATTCACCCCTCCATAGACTGGTTTCACATTCAACCCTCCATATACTGGTTTCATATTCAACCCTCCATAGACTGGTTTCACACCCACCCCTCCATAGACTGGTTTCACACCCACCCCTCCATAGACTGGTTTCACAACCACCCCTCCATAGACTGATTTCACACCCACCCCTCCATAGACTGGTTTCACACCTACCCCTCCATAGACTAATTTCACACCCACCCCTCCATAGACTGATTTCACACCCACCCCTCCATAGACTGGTTTCACATTCAACCCTCCATAGACTGGTTTCATATTCACCCCTCCATAGACTGATTTCACACCAACCCCTCCATAGACTGGTTTCACATTCAACCCTCCATAGACTGGTTTCATATTCACCCCTCCATAGACTGATTTCACACCAACCCCTCCATAGACAGGTTTCACACCCACCCCTCCATAGACTGGTTTCACACCCACCCCTCCATAGACTGTTTTCATATTCACCCCTCCATACAAACACAACCTTGAAACGTCAACCCTTCATCAAAATACTAGTTAAAGCAATTCATCAATGGCATAAGTAATAATAATGATTTTTACATTAAGGATATTTGTAGTTCCGTGTACATTGTTAACATAATGCTGCACTACCACAACTAAAATATGCTATGTGACTTTGTATAAAAGACAATTTTTGTGAATACCCGTATCTTCAAATGGATAAATGTTATTTGCAATAAATGAACAAGATTGTTGATAATAATTCAACTACTATGTAAAATACATACATGCACGATGTATAGAATCAATCCTTCCAGTTATTGTGAACTACACAACAATAAATGCTGTATACATTATTACATTGTATCATACTTCAAACAGCTGACATATCCTATCCAAAATTGAACATAATCCAAGTCATTCATTCACATTTGGACTACTACCATAAAATATTTGGCAGGAATTCATGACATATTTTTTTAACTTATAAAAATCATATAAATGACGCAATAATACAACCCAATTTTGTCCAAGTATTATGTGTCAGGATGAATCTTTTCATTAAAATTAACCTAAGTGAATTTATCTCCCAAATACCCAACAATACATCAATGAAGATACAACAGATAACACACTAATTGTCAAGGGAAACACAATATCACATTCCTAAACCATCTTGAAGTACTATCAAATTTCACATTATATTTAAATACAGGGATATTTCCCACAGTGAATCTTATATATCAGTAGAAATAAGACTTATTTTTTTACAGTATTTAGCATATATCGGTAATTTCATGGATTAGTTCACTTCATTGCATTTAATTCCCACAAGTGGTTGATCCTACATTCAATAAACAGTCCAAACAATGGAATATAAATGGAACAGACCAGACATTGAACTATTTAATGTAGAAATTCTTCACTTGCTAATACATGTAACAAAGAAAATTGGTTAAATGGCATTTTATACTGGAATATAATCAACAGAAATTTACCATTTTATGCAAATTATATACAGCATAGTGCATCGTCTTTGAAATATATATACATGCAGTTACATTTAATAATGAATGGTCAACTGTGATTATTTTGTAAATATACTGTAAGATTAAAATGCATTTTCTAACACTGGTAGATAGAACAACAAGCCAGGGAAAATGGGAAAGTTCTTAATTATAAAATTGTCAAATTATAAAAGTAGAAAATTAATGTGTTGTTGAACAAATGTATGAATTGGATATACATTGTAATCATTTTTTTTATTGTTATTGTTCTCCTTTACACTAATAATACTGCATTGAAAGGGGTTCTTAATCTAAAGATATCACACATACAGTAATTGTGCATTGACAGGATTCATATCCTTTTTCCAGCTTTCATTTCTTTGTAAATACATTTGAATAGCAAGTTACAGGGTACTGGTATAATAATTAAACATGTCAGTAAAGACAACAAAGACATTCTGTGATAGACAACATATTATATAGACATATATTTACATCTACCATGTGTTAGGCATATTATATTATCAAACAGCTACCGGTAACTTACCTAAACTTTGATCTAGACTGTCTCGAGACCCGGTACGTTTATGTCGTTCTTCAAGTGTACCATAGCTACTATCATCCAAACCCCGAGAACTTGATCCATACATGTCTCCTGTCTCCCTAGCATCAAACATTGACCCGCGCCCTGATGATACTGTAGAGTCCTGGTAACCATGGTAACTGGTTGATTGCACATTGTTGGAAGCCACTCGTGGAAGACTGGATGAGGACCAGTTAGAGTCAGTGAGGTAGAATGTTCTACTGGGTGGGGATTTCATTTCTCCTCTAAACATGAGAAATAAAACAGGTTCTTACAACAAATCACAAATTAAGTTACCATGGGAACATAAATGAAAATCTTTCAAATCTTAAGTATCTTAGAATCCTTATATTATTTAAGCTCAATACATACATACACTGTACATGTAACTTCAGACTGGATTTAAATAGTTGACATAATTCAAGAACATATCAATAAACACAGAGATATTTGAAAACATAACTAAAAATATTTACCAGTGCAAGTATAGTGTAAAGTGATGGTGATAAAATCATAATCGGTGCATACAAAACAAAAGAAAACCTTGGTGCATACAGGGTGTCATAAATTATACACAAAATGTGAATTTTCCCAACACTAGACTCTCATTTTTCAAGATGTTGTAACAGGAAATGCAGGTGGGGTATATATGTGTACGGAACGTTAATTATAACATAAATTCTCTTAAGTCGCTGTATGTGTATTCATACTTGATGTAAAAATGATGATTAACTACCCACTGGTCAAACACTGTACAAATGATGTTTGCAGAAAACTAGCAACTATCTAGCAAAAATATTTCATACATTGTATAACTACCACATAGAGTTTCAATAGGCATTATATTTTCACTAAAGTATGATATAATGTGTTGATCTAAACATACAAAAATGATTTTATACAGTTCTGACTAGAAACAGAAAAAGAATAGTAGACAGAAAAAATAACTAGAGATAATACATTATTTAGTTAACATGCGGAGTAACAGACATGCTGAACATAAATACATTATAACTAAAGTTAATAAGACTCTACATTAGTTAAATGAATTAAGAAAATAAACAATACATCATGCAAGATATGAAGATTTACTAAAAATAACAAGACGAGACATCATGCAACTAAACTAAATTTTGACATTATTTCAATTTAAGTATTAAACACAACTTTTGAGAATATTTTCAGTAATGCTATTAAATTTAATTATGAATCACATAATTTATCATATGTTCCCTAAGAAAAAAAACCAAAGCCTAGTTATGTACCTATGATCAGATGAAGATGATGATGACTGTTTTTTCTGATGGGGCAGAGTATTGGTACTTCTCTGACTCGACTGACTTATAGATGAAGATATTGATGACTCCCTCTCATGAATAAACTCTATCTCTTCATGATCCGAACTATCCCTTAAATCTCTGCTCTCCCTACTGTCCTTCCTGATTATCTCCCTTAGTTCCCATCTTTCGTCCATATCTCTAGGAGTAGTCTCCCTTGAATGACGATCCAACTCTCTATTTTGGAGGTTTGAGTCCACAGAGTCTTTGGAAGTTTGGCGTAATATTTCCTGGTGTTGATAATGGTGGGAGGAATGATGATCCCTGTGCTCCCTCTGATAATTTGAATTTGAATCTTTCTTTTTATTAATTCTCGGGGACACTCCTTGTGGCAGAAGATCCAAGGGCGACATAGGTGAGGCCGGGGACAACACGGATTCACTAGAACTACTTGATGATCGAGCTTGTCTCTGATGATGTGTGTATTCAGCTTGTATCACAGCGTTCAAAGCAGGAAATGAGGAATAGTGATGATTAGCGTGTAAGTTAACCACACCCCTGCCAATGCAATTATATACTGTTTATATCTACACAATGTCTTGGATAAAAACGGGACTGGTTATCAATATAAACATAGATTTTGTTCCATATTTTTCAGGATCACATTTTAAACTTAACTTAGATCAGACATAAGAAGTCATGCAACAAATGAGAACAAGTAACAAATACTTCTTCAATCTTTTTAATAATGAATTTGTAATATTTACATTAAACACAACACAAAAACCGGTCATCTTGTAAAGTCTAAATATGTGAAACTGATAAAAAATGGAACAAATGAACAGTATAATGTGCTGATACTCCAAATAACTCCACAGAGTACACAGACCCCTATCAACTATTATCCTGTACATTGTCTTAAGGTTGAGATAAAACATCTGTTTGCTGGATATATTTGAAGCCAATACAAAGGCAACTGTGCATAGCGGCTCACACCAAAATATTCTGTGATCTGATATGAAACTAGCATTGGAAGTGATTCTATATGTTCCGCTATTTGCAAGTTCTGTGCATTTCAGTAAAACTGTACAGAGAAAATTCTGGTTAAGGAAGGGGAAATTTAAATAGATTTTTGGTTTTATAAGAAAATGACAAAGACTAGTGACAGAAATGATGTGACAGGACAGTATGTGCAGCAAACTGGATTGATACTGATGATAGTACAGATGAAGTGTTAAAGACTTTCCACAATCACAGGGTTATATAAGATTTAAATTATGGGAAATATTGAAATGGATCAACAATGCAGAAGACAAGTTTTACTTGTTTGAAAGTAGGTTTGGAATTCTAGAAGCATTCAAAGATAATAAATATTGTCATGAAATTTTAAATCTATAACTTTAGAGAAGTACTAAAAATGCAATGCTATATTATACCCTGTTCATCCACTTAACGTTTTCACAATTTACAACATCATGTTATTTAATCATCCATGATGAACTTTCAACCATTAAACATTCAAATAACAGTCATGCAAAACTCTGTCTCAACATTTGTTTACATCAAAATATTCATTCAACGTTAATATCACAATATAAATTAAATCCTAAATCACGGCTGATTATCACTTGGACCAATTCAACATGCCAACCTATTAATTTAGTCTGATGAGTTATCTACATAGTGGACAGAGTTGTGCTTGCATAGAATTATATCTGTAGATTGTGTATAACACAAAAATATTAACCAATGTGGTATGAATAGAATTTCTGCAATGTGATCTATGCATTCTAATTGGCTATGTGAGACTTTCATGACGAAGAAATACGGTTCGAATATCACAAAAATACACAATCTACAGTGTAAATGAGAAAAGCTTAAATGAGAGATTACACAGCTATATCTATCATTAATTCATTAACAAAAGGTAAACAATCTTACTACCAGGTTCCATTGGACGATATTCATAATATTTAATATAAAATTAAGGTCAGACGATATGTGATGCGTCAAACCATTGCTGCATAACAAATTATTACGGGAACCTTGTAGTAAAATTGAAAAACAGGAAGTTGTGTTTCTTTATTATACATTAAAACGTTATAGATAGGTTAGTATATGTAGGAATGGTATGAACTTATGTACCTAGGGCCACCATCTTTTAGTGGTGGAATAACTACAACTTTCACAGTAGCAGACGTGCGTAGTAAATCTACCATCTGGTCATGTGACAATGTCACCGTGGCAACTTTACATATTTCAACCAATCGGCTGCCTTTTCGAAGTCCAGCTTCGTAAGCAAAGCCATAAGCTTCTACGTCAGTAACAATACCCTCAGCTTGTATATGGAAGCCAAGCTGTCCTAAACCATTTCTCTTCAAGCTAAGCTCTTCAGTCTGAAGTTTGATAATGAATATATTTTTAAAATCTTGCGGTAATGAGTGTGCACAGCAAACTATATTTTGCTAATAAATATCAGCCGACATCTAATATCATAACTGTTTCACAACTGCAGACGGCAATTTCTGATAATTTTTACCACAATGCATTATTTTACCCGATATAAAAATCACAGATTCTCCTAAATAATACATATAGGTGGATACTTAACAAAAATGCAGAGGAGGCATTCATTAACAACAATGCATCATTGGAACCTGTAATATTCCCGGCCTAAGAGGAATACCGATTTGTTTTGCATATTTGGGGTTAAAGCCTTTTCTCAATGGTATTTCAGATAAACATAATGGCTAGCTGACTAAACTAGTACTCCTGGATTTCCAACCAGTACTAACCTGCTCCTCTGCAAGCAACTGACAACATGCCCACAAATTTAGAGTTTATAGGTGGAGGAAAATGGACTTTGGATGCATTATCTTCAGACAAATTGTCACAGAAGAGCATACACATCAGCAGTCAAGCATTCTGATGGAGCTACGCGGGTGGACTCTGAATTCAAGTAAAAAAATATTTTTGCTATTGCAAATAAGTTGCAGTAAGTAAGGGTACCATATTTATACATCTTGTACACAAAAAAATATTCCTTACCTCACAACCAAAAGTGACGGCTTCAAGTCTGGTGACAATTTCTCGTAATTCTTCCATATCTCCACTGACAGGTTGTAATATAACACACTCTCCTTGCTGGTAGTATAACTTTAAACTGAAAAAATACAATGATGGGAATAGAGCCACTAAACAGTAGTTCAAGAGCTGAAAATATAGTTCTATCAGATTAATACATCCAAACACCAGTTTGAAAAATCTGGTTCTTCATTCAAACTTTAATGCATTATTGCACTGGTATATTGAGAAATCAAAAACTTAGCATTAGAACACAGAGAGGTTTAAATATTCATATTTTCTCTCCATTATTCCTAGTCGTACCTACCTCAATGCTTGAGATGTCCATCCAATGATAGACCCACAGTGAGTGGTAAATATCACATCCTTAGACGTCTGCTCTACTATGACAAGTGTTTCAGCAGCAACGCCCAGATAACACACAACAGGTGAAGACTTGCCAACATCATCAACCTATAAATGACAGATGTAAGTTAATGGTTAGGATTGTATACTGGCCCCTGATTCAGCAGATGTTTAGATAGTTGAGACATGAGGTAAACATTTAGCCCCTGAATCAGGCCCCAAAATAAACAAATCACAAGAATAAAAAAGTACAACAAAACAATTCATGTGAATTCTGTAATTTGAATAATATACAATGTCAGAGGTTCACTGTTTGATGCACTTGATAACATCATAAATCATCAGGTACAAACATATACATCAGAGCTTTCCAAATGTGTCCGACTGACTCACATGTCCAGTTAAGGTACATGCAGTCAGGCAATTGTTTTTGAAATTTTACAGTTAGTTTAGATGGAAAAAAAGGCTCAGCTAACTCATATACACATACACGACAAATAGCATGTAGACCAATACTGAAACCTACCTGAACATGCCAGACAACAGCACCCCGGGCAAAATTATCTGGTATCAATTTTCCTTTATTCTTTTCTTTCTTTTTACCACTTACAAATTTACCTGAAAATAGGAAATTCAAACATCACTGTATCAATCAAAGAGACCAATACAACAAAATGAGGTTATGAATAGAATAGAAATATAGAAACAACTCGAGATTAAAACTTTTTAAAACTAATTTCCTACAAAATGATACGATGACAATACTTCAGCAAAAACGTTTCATTAAATATCCATCAGAGAAGACCAATAAATTTGATTTAATACTAGATAAAACCAACACATAAGTTTCACAAAACCAAGACTTACTTAATTTTGAAGCAGATTCTAATGAGTTGCTTGTCACATAATTTACAGCAAGATCTTTGAGGTATTCAGTTCTAGTTCTTACTGCCATTGCAGAAAATTTCTCTGAGTGATGAGCTGCATTCTCTGCATTAATTACTGAAAAAAAGTAACAGTATCATCAATGTATGCCAATTAAATGTAACCAAGAATAACTAGGGAAATGTTATAGAGCATTACAAGTAATTGGATGCAATGAATGGTGCCAATAATTTAGACAAAAGAGCAGACAACATTACGGTTATATTTTTTTACAACATTTAATGTTAAAATTTCTTGCTAATGGAGCCTGTAGAAAGACTGTTTCCCCGGAAAAGCACTTTCGGTCTGAATCAAAATCATAGCGAAGATAATATCGATGAACTAAGAAATTTTGTTAAATACAGTACTTTTGTATTGCAATTTTACCTTTGGCAAGTAAAAATTCAGCAAAGTCCCTGGATTTGTAGAACTTCGCTTTTTCAGGTATAGATGGTCCAAAAGGTGGAACATCTTTCGACCTGCTTATCGCAATACTGAAATCATAAACAGTTCATAAAAACATTTAGACGATCAAAAGATAGTCAGGAATAATAAATTCACAATTCCACATTCTTTTTCACATTTGTCTTTTGACAGCTGGAAAAAGCTCTGAATCAGTTTATAACAATCAGATTACCATCATACTTCAACCTTAACATGTACTTTAATTTACTTCTACTTCAGGAAAATGATCGTAGCAATGTCAGGGGGCAATAATTACAGAAACCTCTTTGAAACCAACAGAACACTACAATTATGTAACTCTACGAAGCTATGGACACCGAGGTCTGCTTTGCCCTACATTGTCAATATGGCAATGATTCTGCAATAATGTAAATATTACCCTACCTGTATGAGGTTTTATCTGTACATGGATGGTGAACTCTGACAATGATGAACACATGTTGGAACTGGGATCTTACACATTTAGGAGTGAATGGAGGTGCTCCCGGCTCTTGGAACACAATTGTTACAATATCATTGCCTATATGACGCTTGCGTAATAACTGAAATATACAAACAGTACAATTGTAGTGCAAATATATATAATTTCAAAGTTTTTATCATACAGCAAAAATCCGATTCCACAAAATTGAATGTAGAGGAAATATTACAGTAAACATTGTAATCAAGCTAAGTAAGAAGATCCGAGTATCTTCATGGGTAGTAAAAGGAATAAAACTAACCCGTACAAGACGGTGGTAAACACAAATATGAAATATATTCTCAAGTATAAATGGTAGGAAATAAATTTCTACAATCAGCTTTAGAGTATTAATGTCTCTGTATGTAAATATTAAAGGTAATCCAACCATCATTGTTAAATATTTCAACAATATGAATCAATATCAATATACTGCTTGCAGATCATAGACTGTGACTTTGAATCCAGACTGTAACAATCAATGATGAGAAAAGTTTTTGCATCACAAAATAATTTATTATTATGAGTCACTCACCTGCTGATTATTTTTTGGTGTAAATGGTAACATGGTAGAAACATGAAACATGATTTCACAATTGTTGAATGTTGTATATACAGAATGAGTACCCGTTGAATCACCTGTAATAACAGAAATAACATTCTCATAATCTATAGTATTCTCAAGTATGCTTACAACAGCTGTACAATCTACTCTCAGAACTATCAAAATGCATATAAGCAACAGTATTGATAAACAAAACTCATTTTGAGTGTTCGACCTATCTCTGTTCGAGTGATCTACTGTTAGATAATATAATATATTATATGAAATAAGAGGGACTTTCGTGGCGACTTATGAACCTGTTTGAGGTATCTACTGTGTTCGAGCCTGAACTGTTCAAAGTTTCGAAGTTCTACTGTATATATATATATTCAGGGAGTGTCTAAGAAGAGTGTCTGTCCTTGACAAGCTAGTATGACTTTATCTTGTCGGAATACAAGGAAAATTAATCTTTATAAGCTTACACCATCTTTAAAGCACCCATTTACACAGGCAAGACACAGATACACCTTCCTAGGAGCTAAATAAATCAAAACATAATATGAAATGTTGACAGTGGTAAGCATTTAATGTTTGTTATGACCAATCATTTTCTCATTAACAGGCTGTACCATTTTAGTGTTAAATAATTAAAACCAATAAATTAAAATATAACACACTTACTTTTATTATCTAACTGTGCTCTATACTTCTCAAACCCCTTCAATCTTACTTTTTCACCAATACATTGCAAAAATTCTTCAAAAGCTGGTCCAGCATGCTCTGAAAAAAAAATCAACAATTATATCAGAAATTAAGAAGAACAGACAAAACCATTCAAAAGTATAAATTCTGCAAAACTTGGTTTTCCAACAAATTACAGACTATTTAATAAAACACTAACCATTTTTAAAACTCAATTCATAGCTAGATTAAGTCTTGAAACACAGACCTGTATGTTTACTTCCTAAAAAATGGCTTTTTACAAAAATATTGACCATGAGAGGAATTTAAGGAGAGAACTTTCCAACTTTTTAGTAAAACTAGTTTGAAAATGATGTTATATACTTGAAGCATACCATTATTATACATTTCCTCTTCCGTAGTTTGACCTGACTTGCAATACATGATGCCAATCTTATAAGTGTTGAAGATCTGGAATGAAAAAAATAGGCAGCAAAATTATCTACTATTCAAAGGGATGCAACTCTTACAGTCATATCCATAATACTTCACATGTTGGGGGAACGTCTCAAAATTATTTTAAAGTTATGATCAACAATAATTCAATAAAAGAATAAAATCCCTGCTTACTGTGTCAATCTACATGCATAAATAAATATCAACACATTCAACCTTCCACAGTAGTAAGATGAAATAATGAATAATGACACCATTCTTTATACTTGGTACAGCTACCACATCATCTATTGTCAGGGTTAAATAAACATTATGAAGTGTAAAAATACAATGTACCAGGCTATATTACCGATTTAAGGGTCATTGTAACAAAGTGGATAAGGTGTCAGCGGCTATATCTGTGTCAATGGTTATAAAACTAATCTCAGCATGCAGCCTTGCCATTGGTCAATATTAAGACTGAGCACAAAAACAACCAATCAAATGCTTGAGATTTGAGAGTGGTCTCGAAGCTCTGTAACATAAAAAACTCAGACCCGGGAGGTTTTGGGTTCAATACACTCTATGATAACAATCAGGTCTCTTCATAAGATGCCAACACTGGTCACCCCAAGGAAGCAGATTCAAGCCGGATTTAAATAAGCATTAAATGCTTTCATGGTAATTAACTTTAATAAATAGGCATGGATATTATTTGACCTACCCTTTGTTCGTCAACTTTTATCAGCTGATCACATGTTTTCTGACCAGCTGTTGCCTGGCGTAGGCATGACGCTTGCACCTCGGGTACCAGAAACTCCAGAAGATCTTTGACTGGTACCCCTCTTGAGCTGCTAAGGCGCCCAGAAGCTGGTATTGCATCTTCCAAAACTGCACCTCTTAATGCACACAACTGAAAAAAATAAAATAATATTAATGATATTATAAAACAAGCACAATAACCCTTATTATGTAATACCGCTTAATACAAATTTTTCTTATTTTTTCTATGAAGCAAAAATTGAACTATTTCTCACCTTGTCTTCACAAAAAGCATGTATACGCTTTTTTCTATTATAAAAGTATTTGTGACACAGAATCAAATTACCATCAATATGATATACCGTATAACAAACAAATAGTTGATGACACATAATAGACGATGACGATCACAGGGAATTCATAACAGCTCACCTTCAGCAGCTTGTGATCAGGTGAGCTTAAAGAAAACAGATATGCATGTGTTTGGAAACAACAGATAGCTTGTGAAAGTAGCCCATTCTATAAGAAATGTACACTCTTCATCATTTCACACTTCATTCATACCTCTTCAGAGTTAGAGATGAGGATAATGAAATGACCAGTTCACCATTTATGAATACTGATGCTGTCAACACACAAAAAATACCAACACTGTAGGTGGTCTTTCATGTCTGACTTAAAACCATTTTGCTATCATACTGTATCACATTACTTTTTAGTAGGAAATTAACCCGCCTTTTTTACACATTCTTCAATTCTACAACAAGCATGCCATATCTGTGTAGTTATAAACACTAACATCACAAGAATGAATTGAGGTCACACTTAGGGCCAAATATTTGAAGATGTTTAAACTTCCACTTCACAATACCATGCATTCCATAGTTGCCAATTTTATAAAATATTTCACATCAATACAATGTATCTAGTTATGGCTATAATACATTGCAACCTCTATAGAGCAAACCTCTCTTGAGCAATAACCTCTCTTCAACAACATTATCAATTTCCCCTTCAACAAATCATCAATTTTCTCAATGTAAGAAAAAACTATCAAATTACCCTCTCAAGAGCAACAACCTCTTAACAAAAGCCAACGTTAGCATCTCACAAAGGGTGTTCCTCGGGAGAGATTGCACTGTATATGCGATAATTGTTAAATATAGATATGTTTACCAGCAAACATTTAACATAAATAGAAACATATGGCTATCTATCAATCTGCATCTAGGAATACATGTATGCAAGCATTTGCAGTCTACAAATAATTCAAGTATAAAATATAACAAAAAATTGAAGTATTGAATACAACAACAACATTGATATGCGTATAAAAAGTTTGCTCTAACCATAAATGAACAATAAAAACCAAGAAATGTTGGTGGTTGATGAACAATGGTGACCTCAGCATGTGATACAATGATAAAAACATCAAAGGAATTACAACAATTATAAATGAAAGAACACCTCATCATTAATTGTGGTGAGTATTTAAAACAAGAGTCTGACAAAAGGTACATTCCATTGTGACATCAGCCAGTTTTCCCAAAAAGGAAGTTTATATTCATGTTTTATTTATAGGACAGGATATGTAATCAGCTTGTTTGTTTAATCAAAGTGTTTGATCACAATATTCCTAGTGTAATGTTTTGTAATTTCAAACTCCGTGTCAAATCAATAACAGAAATTGAAAACAGGAATCAAATGCAGATAAATTATTTATGTTTAACAAAGACAGATCACTGAATGAGATCATATAACGTCACACGTTCAAGCTTACCAATAAAATGATCAAGAGATGAATGAAATCATTTCGTATGACATTATCGAGAAAACTTATCATCATTCCTTGCATATCCCTCAATTTGGTTTTGATGCAACAGACTTTTCATCAAAGCAGAATCATTGCATAAGACAACATACAGACAATTAATCATCATTCTATGAACACCCATCATTCTAGGAATACCCTGCAATATGGCTCTGATTTTACCGATTTTTACAGTAGCAGACCATTCAAGATGTACCACTATACCCACGCCTACATTCAAATCAGTGATGACCCAGTCAGACAGACATGACTTTTTTCACTTTTCAGGATATGTTAAAACATGTTCAAATCAAACAAGATGATGTCAAGATAGGTTGTGAAAATATGTCTATTGTCTAACACAGAGAATTCTTTGAAATCTGCCAATCTCCTATACATAAACAAACTGACAGGAGGGCATTCATAATTATGGTCTGTGTGACTTACTTGTATCTATTTGTAACATCAAAACAATATGCATATATATACTGACATTGAAAGTCAATTAATGTCTGATGGTGTTTGACATGAACAATAGGCATGTATGATACAGCAAACTGGAGAGTAACAAAATATGACATTTAGTATGAGAAACAACTACAGTGTGACCACTCTAGAGTGACCCTCTCTTGAGCAACAACCTCTCCTCAACAACATTATCAATTTTCACAGTAACCATTATTTAACTAGCTGGTGGCTCACCAACTGGCCATATCAGAATGGACCCCTGCTGGGATTCGAACCTTCTATCTCCCGCTCCCAAAGCAGATGCCTCAACCACTAGGCCAAGGGAGATGGTATATGTATATGTACAGATGATATGTACCGTACTTGAATTAAATTCAAATGTATAAATTAATCAGACAGAGTGCTCAACCTTGCACAGAAAACAAATGTAAACTTGCTCAACAGCAATAGTATGGTAAATATCAATAAGATTAAAATGTTCATCTAGTTTTTATCATATGAGGAAGATTAACAAACACAATCCCAGATATTAGGAAGCATACATTGTAATCACCAATATTTCACCTAACAAACAAAAGAAATACCAAAATGAACATGTACCACACACTGCGTGTCACTTTGATTACTGGGAACTGGCAATTTATTAAATGCCATAAATACCAGAACAACTTTCTAAGCCCTATATGGAGAAATGACCAATATTGCTATCAAATGAACTGGAAATGACAAAATTCATTCAGCATGAAGTGCAGACCTAGCACATCAAATTGCATCCATGAAAATTGCCATGAACATGAAACCCCCAAAACAGCACCCACGGGACAATGTCACATGCGTGTCATACTTAAATATTCCAACAGACAGATAAATTAAGATCAACAGACATGGGGCTACATCTAATAATGCCAAGTATGGAATACTTTATTAATGAACTTCATTGATAGCTAGGATGATACAGCCCTCTGGTGTGCTATAAAAATGACACATTCCTTTAATGGTCAGGCAATGTTATCATGCCTAGATGATTAAGATGGCAACCATCATGGTTGGAAACTTGTTCTGTTTCAGTCCATACCTCAATATGATGATAACATACTAGACATTAATCTATATATACTCAGTCAGTAATCAGCAATCTTTGTAGGTTGCTTTCTAAATAGCAAAAAAATGAATTTTCTTCACAATGCTATGAAGTCAGTTTTCATAAAATACAGATAGCATTTTTAGCCCTATTTTTGATTTTCAAATGTTACTAAATATACTTTATCAAATAAACAAGATCACCATGATGGCCCCTGTATAATTCAACAGAGTACCTGAGAAAGTTTCTGACATGGTATATCAGTTTCATACTCAATTATTACTTCAGAAATGTGGCTACTAAAGTGAAAAGCAATAAAATATAACAATTTTGACTAACTCAAGGGCCATAACTCATGAGTTACAGCAGTAATCTTATCCATTATCAAGCTGAACCAAAACTGTGAGGTTGTATGCATTTTATTCTGCATATGTTTCATGAAGAAAACTTAGGAAATGACTTATTCTCCGATGTGTTACCAGCAAAATCAACGACAAAGACCAACACAAGAGTGATCAGAGTACCTTGTGTTCATGTGAGCCAAAAACTTCAGCCTTGTCCTAAATTATCATAAAGCAATATCTAATACAATATCCCCTCCAAGTAATCAAGCTATTCTTTCATTTTGAAGCATTGATTTCCTTATCCCACACTTTCGGGACATCTGACACCAACAATGTTCTGCATTCTTCAAATTACTTGTATTGATACACCACATAGTATTGACTTATTTTACACATCTTGATGAACAGGAGTATTTTATCATGTGTAGAATGTAATTATACCGATAATTTCAGATATCTGACCAACTATTTCATATATCTTATTAACTAGGGTATGCTCATATTGCTTTTGTTTTGTAACAGGACTTTAATGCACATAAACAGTCATGACCAAGTAGCAACTTTTCTAGTTACAAGGTGGAGGAAGACCCCAGGTGGACGGACACCTGTTAGAACCATCGACCATCCAGGTAGACAGCTTTCTCACTAATTCTACTTCCCTTTGAAATTTGAACCCGCAGTGGTGAGAGACAGGTGATTTGAAGTCAGCCACCATAACCATTCAACCACTCATTCAACAGTGGTAATATTATCACATAGGATAGTCAACATTCATGAGCAGTAAAAGATGAATGGCTTATTTTTGTATTCAAGGATTTCGAGAAAACTCATCAGAAATTCCCAAAATAATCGAAAATAAAATCCTTAGCAACATTATTCAGAAAATGTGCCAGTTTCCTTCATTCTATTCATGAATACACGAATATGTTCAGAACTATGGAAATAATTGTTATGTAAATGTTCAATGTTTGTCTAAATTACAAGGAAGAATTACAAGTTTTTAGTTAGGAAACATTCTTTCAATAGAATAACATTAATTAGGCATGTTCACATTTTAATCCCTCCTATCCTACCACAGGTAACTCTACCTGTATATGTTCAGAACTGTGGGAAATTGTAAGTCTGGCTGATAAAATATATGAACATCTAATAGGTAATACATTCAACATTATTTTATAGTAATTGCCTCTAGACATTCTGTGTATGCTATAGTAATTACATGCACATTTTCATCATTAATTGACATGTGCATTTGCCTTCAAGTGTTAAAATAAACCTCATGTGGTATTCACATTTCAACAGTCATATACTGTAAATCAAGACCTAACCCAACATAACAATTGGCCATGGGCTGAACAAGGAATGGATCAAACAATAAACTAGAACTGACTAAACACTGAATAAACCAATTACTGATGTTATAAATCAGAATTGGAGGACAAATCTCAAACAAGCATCTGCTTGTTTGTTTCTCATCTCAGTCTTAAATTGACCAATGACAATGCTGCATTCTGAGACTGGTATCTAAATTCACTTTTAAAATTGACCAATGACAATGCTGCATTCTAAGACTTGTCTCTAAACTCACTTTAGAAATTGACCAATGACAATGCTGCATTCTGAGACTGGTCTCCAACCATAGTTTTATAACCACCTTGGACCCTGGTAGATGACATATGCTGAGAAGCAAAACAATTGGATGACATTTTCCCATGAACTACTAAGTTACTGGCTTGTATTCAGCCTTGTGAAGAAATGATCCCATTAAAAGACAACTTTTATTATGTTTTCCAACATAGGAAACAAGATTTTACTGCATACATACAGAAATCTAGCAATCATGCATTGAATATACCTGGATTTCAAGAGACAATCTTATCATGTTAACATAAAACTTTATTATAAATCAGTATCATCTCACTGACCAAGCCTATAAAAGTTAAGTATTTTTATATCATGAAAACCTTTGTTCAATTCACTCACCACAGTGATGTACATAAAATGGAAAAATATTTTGCAATTAGAATTTAATTATAAGATGAAGTGGTTTTTTTAAATAGTCAAGCACAAAACAGCTCAGCATTAACAGCTGCAATCAATATGGAACCTGATATAAACGTAGCCCGGTCTAAATGTATCCACTTCATTCAATTGCCACAGAATTTATCACAAACTTGTATAGCTGGCAAGTTCAATGCATTTGTACTCTTCCACCATTTTACACCTGATTACTTTATAATGATGTTATGTCTTACCTAAGAACCTCTACCATACTGTAACGAAATGCAGCACAATATTCACAGCTTACTACAACAATGAAATGCACATCATAGAGCACATCACAGCCTTCAGCACAGCACATCATAGAGCAAGAAATACAGGCTTTTACCATAAAGAGAACACCCACCTCACTAGATCTAAGAATGATCCGGTATTGATAGAGTCCAGGATCTGACTTTCCAAGATGATTTTCTCTTTCGTCTAATTTCTCCCTTTTAATGCTGACTGCAACAGGTCCAAGATTGTCATCAATGCCGAAATAATTCTGGTGCTCTGAAAATACAAACCATTCATTCAATCTGAAATTTGCATAATGATATTCAAATTATCAAATGTATATGCCAATTCCTTATTTCATTTGCATATTCTAGTACTCAGACTACAGGAATATAGTTAGGGTCCAATGGTTCACTTGGTCAGCTACTTTGCAGAACATACAACAGAGGTCAGAGGTTATGAGCTCAAAGCAAAGATGATGCTGTGTTAACATACAGGTACTTTGGAAGACGAAAAGACACAACATAGAATATATACGCTTTCATGGGTGCACATACAATACAATACAATATCATTTATTGCATAAAACCTAATACAATGAATGCTTCTAGTAAAATACAACACATTATATACTAGTAGACAAACAGGCGTCCATTTTACAAGAGCCAATTGTTATTAACATTATCACATTAGTTATTCTATATACAGTTACATGCTTGAACTTTTTCTTTACAGAATGCCAAGAGATAAGGAGAGAATTTAGAGTTTAGCGTTAGACAGCTATAATGTCTTGTTAAATGCAGAGGTGAAGTGTTCATGTTAAAATAAGAATGATTTCCCTAAAACTGTATCAGCACCCTGTCAGATATAAAATTGCTATTTGGGAAACAACTATCTACAAAGTTCTTATTTTGACATCTGATATCCACTGTATTTTCCAACAATACTGTAGAATGTTTCAGATTCCTGTATCAAATTTCACCTATTTTCCTTCACTGTGATGGTTATTATTATACATTCCTGGTGGTCTCTTGTTAAAACCCACAGGGAGTCAGTACTTGTATCTTTTAACCCACTGAAGAAAAGCAGCTGTTGGTCTTTGCATACTGAACAGACAAATGTTAACAGGTGGGAGCATTTCTGGCAGATTTTATCCCCATTTTTCATTTGCTGTCTAAACATCCCATGCATAATGAAATCTCTCTTAATCAAAACTAATTTAGTATTGAAAGAAAAACTAATAAAAGGGGATAATGCACAAAGCAGATGAACTTGGTCATGCATATGTAGATGCTACATCCATCAAAACCTTCTTCATAACAATCGTATCTAAAAACTTTGATAATTACTTTCGGCAAGAAGTGGCCACAGTCAAATGGAACTCAACTGAAGATCATGTAAGCAAATACAAGACAGAAAGAGATGCAGCTTTAATTCTCAAGTAATGAAACAAGGCAGACAACATGTCAGTTTCAATGCCTTATTGTTCAAGTTACCTTACAGCCTACAATACTACATGTATTGACACAAAATGACCCTATTTTCTGTTTGAAATATTAGACAGATCATACACCCTTTGTTCATTATAGACCATCATCACAGATCAATGGTGCTAAATGAAGTGAAATAAATGCTAGTTCACCATGCCATCATCATCTACAATCAAGGCAAGTTAAGCCATAGTGTAAACAGCCATTGGCAGTAATAATTGTCCAACAATGGGTGGTGATCAGTGGAGATAACTGTATTTCCAGCCATTTAATCAGCATTATATCATAATAATGAACCCCTGGATAGAACCCCTGACTATCCACTGATTTATAGCACTTGTTAATGGCCACAATCAATATCACATATCACAACATCAAAGAGGACAAAACCATTCCTCTATAAACATATTTGCCAGGGATCAGTCATTAAATTCTTAAGACAAAAGGGCAACTTAGTGTATTCTACATTAAACATACTTTGCATGAGTAACCTGTAAACTTAAGGCTCCATCAATTTTATAGCTTTAAATATTCACATTCCGCACCATTAGCTTACTTTGTAGTTGATGATTTTTCTCATGTAACTTTTAATTAAATTAAATTATGTAAAATTTCACAGCGATCAGAACTAGAAAAAATGTTAAATTACGACTCTAAATCAAACTATTTTACCAGTAATTGATTAACTGATGGAATGGAAAACACTTAACAAAGCAATTTAAGCCATGAAAAATGCATCCGAAACCTTAACTCAATAAGTAAATCAACCTCGTAATTCAATAGCACTTACATGTATGTACATACAAGCTAACAGTGAAATGCTTAATGATTTTCAGACTGAAATAAAAGCAGGGACCTCCCATTAGGCCTGTATTCCTTCAATTCATAAACAATTAGTACAACATATACAACACAATACTGAGTGTAACACTGAGTGTTGTAAGAAATCATAATGTACAAATTAACTTCAAATTGGTTGGGATAACATCAGTTTTTCATCAGAAAAAGTATGATATTACAATCAGACCTGGTTCAATTAATATATATAAGTTTTTCGGTGCAGCTGTACTAACATGGTTTTGCTATTTGCATATCAGTGTAGTGTAAACCAATCAAATCTTACGTTAACAACAAGGCAATTTCTCTTCGACCTTGACGCGGATTGGTTAGCCTTTCGATAAAGGATATGTTAATTTACCAAAATCCACTGAATTTACCGTAATCCATTTTGAATCTGGAGTGACCAGCAATCGTAACATCTTGGCATTTTTTATGTTGCACAACCAATCTTAACCTTCAAATTGCACCAACCATCATTTTTAAGATATTTCTTGTTTCATCAGAAATAGTATGATATAACAATTCGGTTTCAATTATTATCTATTTTAGTTATTTACATCGATTGTGTTTATAACTTATATTTATCATGCTAAATGACTTCCTCCTGGTTTGTAACAAGAACGCTGATGATGCCTCACTTAGGGATTATGAAGACTTCACAAAATTTCACCCACAGTGGGATTCAACACAGGACCTTAAGATTAGAAGTCCTGCACTTTACCATAGACCACCATGCCTCACTACTATAATATCATACTACACCAAACGAGGTATATACTTAAGATAAGCAACATCTTCCAACTAAGTAATCTAATAATAATACTGCTTATTATGATATTGATAAAGTAAATGTCAAATGAGAAAATCTAAGCAGCTCAAGGCTTATCTGCAAAAACAGGGTGTTTTCTTTATCCTTGCCAACAATTTGTTTCAGAATTAGTTGGATAACGGAATACCCTTGGCGCATATTATTACTATGATGTGTTCAACATGTTATATTTCTTCACAAACATCCAGGGTTAAGAAGGATTATATATAATGTATACTTTCAATATATCCAATAAAACAACCACCCTCACTTTTTAATTAGTCCTAATATGTCCACTTGTCCCAGACTCATGAGGCAACTTAAGTGTGACACATTACTCAAACTCTTTAATCTGTCTAAAAATAACATAACAAAATGTAGTTTTGAATCTTCTACTGGACTCTGAAATAAAAATTTAACTTTGCTCGATTCCTGAGCCTTGGGATTATAATGATTTTATTTTTTCGATTCATTTTCTTCATACATTTGTATAGCCTAATATTGGTACTGGGATCTGTATATCTGACATTCAGCATTTTGAGCCATACAAACTAGGTTAAATGGGGGGGGGGGGGGTATTAGCATTGATCACACTGTGGGAACACTCTTAAATTTATATCCAAAATGGCCACATTAGTCATAAGCTCAAAATTAGACAAACAACAACAACAAAATATAGGCAATTAAGCCCACATTTTGTCTGCTTGCTATGACCATGACTGCTGAAATACCCAGATAGGTAACCAGCTCTCAGAACACAGATGTACAAAGAGACAATAGGAGATGTAGATTAGCTTTATCAAACAGAAACATTCTTGCCAGATAAACTGTTTTATAGGAATTTCCGAACCATTGCAAAGAACACTAACAATAAGATGACATTGGAAGTATTTCAAACTTTCCAGATGTAGAATTCCTTCGTATATCTCATGTGCGCAGGCAATAACATATCAGTGCAGACTAAATAAACAATTAAATAAAACATGTAGGACTATTGCAAGTCTGTTATTTCAACAAAGATGAAAGCATTGTAATGCATTAAAATTGTTTTTGTAAACATGTTTCAGCGTGAAGCCTACAGCAGAACAGAGCTAAATTACATGGCAATTTCAAACAATAATAAACAAAGATTTCAGTCATTTTGACATGGAGCAGTCGATAATAATTATAGTTCCAGCAATTAAAGTAACACATTGAAGTTTTAATTTCTGTGCTTAGAAAATAATCTGTCAATAGGCATCACCAATTTAAGTCTTTCTTTAAAGTTTAGGCAATAAATACTTGTCAAGATAACTACAACACTTCATTCAATCTTTCGATCAGTCAATTAAAATTTCAATTCTTACATTATCACCAACTAATATCAAATTTCCTAAGGGGGGGCATACTTGTACCTTTGTATATTCAAATGCAATAAATGCCTTGATATCATCATATATATAGCTGCTAGAAAAAATCATTCAAATAGAAAAAGCATATACAAAATATACTAATTAACAGGGAGATTAGTAATTTAACGATTCAATTAGAGTGAACATTGTATGAAGTTAAGCTGAATACTGGATATAAGGATCAGTTTTACAGAGCAGAAATATTGCGTAATAAATCTATTATATTCAGATTAACAGGGTAGTTAATTACTAATACCTGTAATAAGGATTAATACATCCTAATGATCCTGTGTATTATGCATACTTTACCCATTACAACACAACTTAGGTATAAACAAGATAGAATGTTTAAATAATTATATAGAATATTCAGACATTGAGTTTGCCAAAAGTGTCAGCTGACAGGGACATACCAGTATCTGGCAAAGTTTCATCTGGTCCGGGCACATTTTACAAATATTGCCAGAATAGAATAATTTTCAGTTTTGTAAAGCGCAGCTGCTGGCGAATTCTGTACAGTAATAAAAGTTGTATAAAATCAGTAGCTTAGCTGAATTGCTTCATATTACCATGAATTCCAAGTAATAACATTAAACACTAATACACTTGTCAAGATTTATATTAATGGAATATTGTAATGATGCGTACATACTTGACCACATGCATGGGTTTTGCTGTCCAGTCTTCTAAGACAGGGATTTATTGAACTTTTTAATCTGACACATTCCATAATTATGCATAACACTTAACTGTGACAAGTTTTGTCTTTTGTTAAGACAACACCAATACTTGACTTAATCAATGAATGAATTCCTAAGCTGAACTGACCCAAAGTCAAACTGACTACACAATGGTACTTAAAGGGGGGTCATTCATGTTTCACAATGACATGGTGCGTAATCATGCATCTTACATCCTTGCAACAGAATAGCCGGTATATGTGAGAGAGAAAGAAAGTCAAACACGTATTTCAACAGGGATTTAAACACGCCAGAGTAACGCAAACCTATACTTATATGTATAATTACACATGCACATACCAACATTTTTCTTTTTAAGTAATTATTTTAAACTACCTTAACAGGTGGTATATAAAATGCTCTGCTCACAGAGACCACAGAAGAAACGCCATTTTATTGCAATCTCACCACATTATGCACAAGTTGTATCAACATATTTCATGAACATGTGTACGAGCGATACAAGCATGTGCATTATGTAATACAAATTGAACAACCTAACATTCAAATCATGAGTAACTGATACAAAAATAACTCATTAACTTTAAAAAGCAATTATACAGAAGGCAAGTCACCGCGTAAAACACATTTTTTCAGCAAAAACTGTCTAACTTAACAAGGGAGTCACACAAACGACAATGTTAAATATGATCTCAGCGTGTACTTCAGACATAAAAACATTCCACTTTATACAATGAACAAAACACGTAAAACACATTACAAATAAGATGGCAAACAGGTTTTGCGACAGCCATAACATTTCTATTTACTGAATATCTAACTAATCACAATTATGATTTTTTTAGAAGTTATAACATTAGAGCTTTTTAAAATTGTAAAACATGCACCCAACCAATGAGTCAATGAATATCTCATCTGATTATCAACAATTACATGACAAACATGACATTGTGGTCATATTGGGAAGGTGCCTCTCTGGGCTCCGTCCCTAAGTTATGCGTATCAGACTTCCAATGTACAATCCAAATTACAGCTCTCAGTAGCTTTCAACACTCAAGGAAATAGTGCAGACTTTAATGCTTATATACACAGGTGAACTTAAATAGTTTTCCAGAACTTCAATTCATATGTAACCACTAACAACAAGAAATATCTTGAAAAAAGATAGTCGGCGCAACCTGAACCTAGCAGATTTGTTGCAGGTTACAGATTTGTTGAAATATCTTGAAAAAAAATGGTTGGCGCAATTTGAAGGTTAAGATTTGTTGTGCAACATAAAAAATGCTGAGATGTTACAATAGCTGTTCACTCCAGATCCAAAATGAATTTCGGTAAATTCACTGAAATTCAGTGGATTTCGGTAAGGTCACGTACCCTGTATCGAAAGGCTAACCAATCTGCATCAAGGTCACAAATGTTTTTCGGTTGAAGAGAAATTGCCTTGGATGTTAACTTAAGATTTGATTGGTTTACACAACACTGATATGCAAATAGCAAAACCATGTTAGTACAAAACTCACGCCAAAAAATGAAACAATTTATCATTTGTTGTATGGATTTACACTACGTTATATCGAGGGCTGCAAGCAAAACTCTCCTATCTTCTTCTTTATTTATATACATGTAGTACAGTTTCGCGTTCAGTCGTCAATATGGTCATATTCAAAATTAACATGGAGATAAAACGTAACTACAATTTGAAATTCATGCAGAGCACAATAGGGATTTCAGTGTTCAAATGATAACATAAAACATTCAATCAAAACTGATATCAATGAATCATGAAAATTTGGCTGGTTTATCAATTGGCCACAGTCCTACACGTTCTATCAACTCAATGTTGGACGACATGTTAGACAAGACAAGACCACATCAAATATATCATCATAACCCATTAACAAGGGAAAAGGAAAACATCATAAAACAATATAATTTCCTGATAAGGACAATCAATATTTGCACAATATCTAATTGTAAATTCATGGAAGGTCAACAGTCAATGAATTTCACATTAGTTTTACTGACATGGAATGCCAATTGCCATTTCAGACCAAAAAATTATTATGTTGTTGAGTATAATTTCGTAACTTTTAACCATGCCCAATGCAAAGATCATAGTTCAGTAATTATAAGCCATACTTTTATACTAGTGCACATACATATGAAAAAGTCACTGGGAGAATTTACAAAGAACATAATAAATCTTCACCAAAGAGATAAACCAAATTTATGGACGAAAAGAACATCATTTACAGTTACAGTTTATGTAGAATTTGACAAGAATGGCTACAATCTCAGAAACTGTCATGCAGACAGATAACGTTTGGATAGGGTTGAATAATGATGACCTAGCACATGTATCCTACCTTTCAACATCACATTACAACATGTTCCTACATCTATGGTGTTTAAACTGCACATACAGACTTTTGCATCAATGTAAGAAAATATGTGTACATAAATCTGATATATACAAAGTTTGTGTATATACATGCATCGAAAGAATTTCAAATATGCAGGTGTGCCCTTAAAACTTAAGCATGGCTATCCTAACATCTAATCAATTCAATTCTTAACAAAAAACATAAAATGTATATTTTATTGTTTTACAAAAAACTAGAGTAATAGAAATGTATTTAAAATGGAGACATGGCAATGATGGTACAGATGTCTAACGTGACTGAATGACAAATAAAATATGAAGCTCTAGACTCACCTTGTCCATTGAAGAAATGTCGGTAATACATAGCACCCGAGTCTGTATATTCTAATACATAACCTTTCAATTTCATATGAGGAGGAAGGATATGTCCAACAGAAGTGGGTGAACAGTCTAGAATTGTAACTCCACAACACTCAGATGAACGATATAATGTTATTGCACTACTTTCAGGAGTCCTCTCCCTCCCTAGCTGCACATGTTTAGTAGCCGTACCTTGAGTCAAACCAATCACACGTTCCTCTTCCCCCCCTATCTCATTTCGAAAAAATGAACATGATTGAACAAGGTCATTGTTTCTACCATCTCCATCATCAACATTAGCGATGATCTCAGGATCATCTGCTTCACCTGCGTAACTTTCTCGGGTACCAGATGCAGCTGAAGCTCCAGTCGATATGTTAGAAAATAAATTTGAGGGAGTTTTTGTTTTCACTACTTGACTAATATCAAAGCCAATACTTTGACTATCATAATGCACCAAAGCTTTCCGTCTAAATCTGTCATCACCTTTAATGTCAATGTCAGGTCCTGTATCACTTGATTTGGCACCAGTATCTGTCTCGTTTTTACTCCTAAATCTTTTCCAAACACCTGGCCCTACATCCGGTGTGATAGACTTAGATCTTAATTTTCGATCCTTTTGTTTGAATTTTGCACGTGTTCTTGGACTCTGGCTTCCATCGTCCACCTCATCTGACAACGGACGGTTATTAATGACAGAACCATTGGCTATTTTTTCTAAATTTCTTAAAAACGTTTGACTCTTCTCAGTTTTTTCATCTACTTTTGATCCCCTAAGCAACACTTCCTGCAACTTAGATGGAGCTGGGCTCCTCTGATCAGTATTTACAGGTTTTAGATTTTCTAACATTTGGAAGAAACTATCACTACTAGTATTTGCATTCAACATATCAAGTGATGAAGTGCTTCCATACTCCCTTCGAGAGTTTAGAGAAGCATCTAAGTTATCAACATTTATATATTCCATACTTTCCTCTAAATTACTATTACTTCTATGTAATCCACGACTGTACCTCTTTTTAGATCCTGATCTGTGTTCATGATTACTTTCCCGACTTGAATTAATCTGCGGATTATTGGGCACATTGTTTTCACGATTTTTCATCCAATTTCTTCCGGAATTTGTACCATGCACTGTGGCACGCTGGCCACCCCGAACAAATCGCTCCGGAGGTGGTTCATAGTGATCATAATGCACACTTTGAGAACTCTGCCGCCCGTCAATATTCATCCGTTTTTGGTCATATTGCCCTCGGTACCCATTTACTTTGTCCCGGTGATCAAAGTTATTATCATCTCTGTCTCGGTTTGTTCTCTTTGGCAATTCTGGTTTATTCTGTACTTTCACTTGCTTATGATAATATTCTACAGCTTGTTTGGCCCTAAACTGGGCAGTTTCTGAAGACATGGGGCCAGTAAAAGGTGGAATAAGTTCCTCCGACATAATAAAATGGAAATACAGTCATTTGACACGCCACAAAACTCATAAATGGGAATTAGCTTTCTCACAATTCAAAGAATAGGAAACAAACCAATATCCACCATACAGTAATAAAATGTAAGGAATTAATTTTCACAATGTTATAAAATTCGAGCTTAATTACTAATAGCTCTTGTAACAGTCAGAATTTTCACTTGTGTTAAAACTATATTCAATGCATCCAACTGCTTTAAAATCTCTAAATGATTACCCGGGCTAAAGGATCTGTTAGGAAATAGCAGGCACACACTTCAACGTTTCAGCTGCTCCATGTTTCCCATAAAACTCTTACTTCCTTTTCTTTATGTTCAGCACATCTTCATAATAATGCAGGTAAAAAGCATTAAACTTGTAATAAATTCTCCAGTTCTCATCATATATCACTAGAGGATTCTTACATTTCATACCCAGCACATTTCTCTCCAATTAAAACACTGAGTCTGGCACACGCCTGCTGCCAGTCACTCGCTCTCTAAGCAGGAAGTCCAAAAATTGAAACAATACACTAAAAAATACGGTGTGGTTCACTGTAGGTTTAAAATCCAGAATGGAATGAAAATATTTCCAATTCTTATCACAGCTGTAAATTGTCTGTCAGTTATCTTATAGAAGCTTGCAAACTCATGCACACCACATGTGCTAGTGTATGGACTTCATCAGATCAAGATCCAAGAGAAGCTTTAGGCATGATCTGCTTCATCTCAGAAGCTTTGTTACTTTACTACTATAATAATGGTAGGGTAAAAACAACATTAAATTCATCTGGTTCTTGTTGGATAATATGTTTTTTCCTTCATTTAAATACCAAAACATCAGTAACTTCAATCATTGAAATCCCCAGTTCCACAGGAATGATTGATTGTCCCAGGTAATCAATGGAGGTAGGTCTGGTATTTCAAAATCTTCACATTCAATTTTGAACACTGCTTTTTACAACCTGAAAATGGAAAGAGAAAAATAATAATCACTCTAACATTAAAACAATGATTGCCTAATGTGACAGGATCAATGTCACTGGTCCATGCAAACTAATGCATAAAAGGTAAAGTTCGCGATGTGGCAGTTTTTGCAAGTGTTGCAAATTCAAGTCACTTAAAGATAATCCATCTTAATTTGCCATGTTCCCAGAAGCACATTCTTATATACTTTACTATTAAACATAAAAATACTTATTTCGGCAAATCGCAAACAGTGCAGACTCGCAAAACATCTGAAATTGCTAATTTGCATAAATATCCACTTACACAGTATTCAAATTTTAGCATATGAAGAAATTAATTAGATCTATAAAGTCAATCGCATTCATAGCCTCAACATTTCTAGTTAACCATTCACTACTATTACTAGATTTGGTACCTATACATGAACAAACCAAGGTGTATAATTACAAATGAAATACACATACATTGTTGAATTAATGCAACCTATCTATAACAGCCGTAAATCTGATAGTGAAAAACACAATAAAATCTTTATCAAAATCTAGCTAGCTTTATCTATCAAAGTAATTCATTGACTTTTTAAGGCCAAAGCATTTTCTTCGGGTATTTCGGTTTGAAATGGACATGTGATCTGAAAATATTTGTACTATAACTTCATCGAGTCCATCATTAGGAATAATGGATGAATATATAAAACATAGTTGAAAACATTTTTTATTCCAGTGATCAATTAAACCAATAAACTATTGATCTATATAATATGAGACATAGCGAATACGACTGAAGACAGCAAACAGTATTTTTGCATTCTATACTTTTGTACTATTTATTTACTAGTGATGTTATCGACAAACAACAATAAGCCCAAGGCATTGAACTGTTCAATGGATAATATAATATGTCTATAGTCGATATGCTAAAAAAAAATGTGTTTATATGCTCATCAAAAGCTATGCCCACAAGCAGTAAACATAGATCCACTGATTCTCCAGTATTTGTACATAGAACAGCAAAAACCAGGTAACATATGCACTGAGCCTACTTGGTTACAACAAAAATAAATAATTTTATCACCCAGGTTGGTAGATTGACTTAATTAGTATTAGATTTATAAACAAAAGGTCAGTAAAGTATTAGATAGGGCATGGACATACTGGCGGTCAAGTGAAGATAACCTCACAGTAAGGATCACATGAGAGCACTATAGAAATAATTACATGTATGTGGGGGGTGGGGGTGGGAGCTGAAGGTACATCCCAAATGTAAGAGAGACAAATATGAAGTGTTTACCAATGACTCAGAAATGCTATAAAAAACAAATGAGAATGAGTGTAACTTGCATTGCTTTACCAGCACAGTAAATGTGAATCTTCAAATGCAATCAAATTTAATCAACAAAGCTGTGCAAAAGTGTCAGCTAACTGGACAAGACAAGTTAAAATGTTCATACAACTATGACAACTCCTTCAACCAGTAAAAATGTGTAAGTCTGGTAACGGTTGTAATTCTATCACATCAGGGAGCAACAACCAAATCCAGCACCTTATGATCATTGACAAAACAATATAATGTACAGTAAAACCTCAATAATAAGACAAACCCTTGGGACCCTTGATTATTTGTCTTTATATTGAAGTGGTCTTCGCGATTAAAACTAAGGTTCAATAAAGAGCAAGACAGTTAAAATGGACTTGAAAAAATGTGTTCTATATTTTGAGTTGGTCTTATTATTGAGGTGATCTTTAGATGTTTGTACTGTACAGTGAAACCACTACAAAGCAACACCCTTTGGGAGATGAACATTTTGGCTGTTGTTCAGGTTGTTTCTCTACAGATTGAATGGATAGTAAATTCTTTGATACTACATGTACTGGAAAAATTGAAACTGTTCATGAAGAGAGTATGTTGCTCATTGGTACAGACCAGGTAAACCACCACCATGTAATACCAAGACCTGTAGCTACATATATAATGGAACAACAAAGTTTCATTCAGACTGTTGTGGCTCTATATTATATCCATGTGATGTTGGCATTATATATATCCATGTGATGTTATTTTGGATCTACAAAACTTAGTTTTAACTCACACAATAAAAAACTCCAAACTTTAAAGATGTTCTGGACAGATAAACCAAGAAACAGCAGCTTCCACTGCTTCTATCACCTTCGAAACAAATTATATCATGCAACATCTCGTATAATCTCTACATGTAAATAAGGTGAAGAAGTGTAAAAGAGAATGGTACACCAGGATATGTAAACTAAAATCTTATCGTACCATCATCCAACAAGCAAAAAAGACAAGTTTCAACATTTTACACAAAACACTTTACACTGGTTTAAGGAGTTTGAGAGCAGTAGGTCAAAATGCACAACACACAGCATTGCCACATGTCAGGCTGATAATAAACATTTGTGTGTTTGTGTGTTACGTCTTCATTTCAGTACAAAAAAATAAAGTCTGAACATAAGACCGTACTTAAAAGATTGTTTGTTTGCAGTTACGCGACCCGGAATTTTAACAGTGGGTCATCGATGAACCTGAACAAATAAATTGAGTTCTGGCATTTTTCGTGAGTATGTTGCGTAAGTGCAAATAAACAATTTTTTAAGGATGGCCTAATTACGAGTTGAAAAGGAGTCTGAACAATCATACACAACTTTTGTTCATGGAAGGTCTCCTTGTTCAAGACAAGGCTGAATCTTTTCACACACACCCATTATATGTCAGAAATTATTTCCCCGAGAAACAGGCTTAACACAGACTATAAACAATTATTTTGAAGCCCAGCATACATTTTATCAAAGAAAATACTGGGATCCGGATGACAAAGATGTAATGAGAATTCTTCGATTTGCCCAGCATTTCTAAGAAAAAACATGGACATTCCTAAAAACCCAAATGTCAATTATGGTCACATGCAGTTCTCATTAAAATTGAACCTGTTCTATGCTGGCTGCCATCTAGAGGACATTAGTGCTACCACTGAGTTGTTGCATTAATCAAGAAGCAATATTAAAGACCCACTCATTCGAGGAGACATTTTCTAATTTTGCGTTTTCCATGGAGACGAGACATCAGCTCTGGAACCTTAACCTAAAATGTCATTCTTGACAAAAGCATCAATCAAGTATGAGATTGGTTAATGTCTCCCACACAGTGTTAAAACTTCAGCTTTTAATTTGAGAGGTGTCACAAATCAATGGACAGAATTGTACAGTGCCAAAGTGACTGAGAAGGCAACTAAATTCTGAAACAAGTCATACACAATGACTTGTTTCTTTCGTTGAAATGTTTTGAATCTTACAAGAGGAATTAACTTAATCTACAACAAAACTGAAGAATGCACAGCAAGAGGAGAATAGGAAGGATTTATCAGACAAGCGATACAAAGATAATCTGCCCAAGACTCGTGCTAGCATGGACATCAGCCAATTTATCACTTAAAATTTCTCCACCATAGAAGTCAGTATTCCCATGGTAATCCTAATCATTCTATCAGAGACATCCATGATGTCATTAACAATCTGCTGAGAAACATTGCCAGAGTGAATAAAGAACCTTGTGTCATCTCAGTGCTGTACTTTGGTTTGATGAAAGTTGCTGCAATCTGGAAATAGGAGAATGAAAGAGGGGCAAAAAGAGGGGTTAACACTACCTCTCCCAGAATTAAGAGAATGATACCATACCAAGTAAAATGAGGGGGAGGGGGTAACAATGTTTGACCCTGAAATATCAGAATGACACCATTCTAAACAAAAGGAGGGGGATGGGGTGAACATTGTTTCAGTTACCATACAAATGAATCTTCAATATTTTCCCTTAGTTTCCAACCAATACTAAAAATACTTCTTTCTCCAGCAACTTCCTGGCATGAACCGTACAAACAGTGCAACCCACCCAAGACTTCCCACTATGGTTAATGCAAAGTTTGTCCATTCTCCTTTAATTAGTAGTAAAAGTTTACAGCAACTTGAGGAGGGGTTGTTGCTGAAGAGGGCTGCTCTCAAGAGGTTGCTATGTAGTTGAAACTGTTTAGAAGTAGCCAGTAAATACCTGAGCAATGAACTTAAGCGATGAAATTTTAACGAGATATGAATGAATGGAATGTAGAATATTTGTTGTGTTACTAAAATAATTCCCCAGGTTATGTAACAGAACTACACAAATATATGTGTTTCTAATCTATGTATTCATCTTACTGGTCACACTCAGTACAACATGCTTATCATTCCATAATTATACCTTCATACTATTACAATAATAATACTTTATTTTGCAATAATTACAACATGGTTACAAAGTAATATGAAAGAAGTGTTACCTGACGAATTAAAATATCACATCACAATTTTAAATAACCTATAAAATAAAAACTCCCATTTGTTACGTATTTTCACAATAAAACTTAAGTTTCACTTTGTAAATATATTCCTCTCTGAATCCTTATGTGCTGAATTTTGTACACAATGTTTTCTGTGTCTTTCGGATTATAAGGTTAATCCATACACAAACAAATTTGACATGTTTGTAATTGTTGTTAAAACATTACATGGAGTTTCACTTTCAAACGTTGTACATATATAACAGAACAGAACAATGGTAACACTCTCATTAACCTGTGAATAACTTCCACAATGTTAGTTTACAACTAGTTTTATGTTTAAACAAGAAGAATTAAAAAATATCTACAGAAAAGCAAACACAATTTATGAAATGATCTAATTTCCAAATCATAGTAACTACCTTATTTTTCAGAAATAGGATGTCCACACATTAAATGCTCCAGTTTTTAAATTCTTTTTTGTTCACATATTTCTAATAGATCGATAACAATGACTAAGTTTCATGTCCCTATTTTTATCAAAGATGCTGGAGTTTAACAGTGGATCATGATACATTTGTTTCATTTGTAAGTATAAAGATTACAAAGAGTAGGAACCTACAGAAGTTCAGTTCGCATGACATGCAATATATACACTACACACAATTACTCTATACAGCGAATCTATTACTATCAATTTCATGACTCCTGTAAATTAAGCAGCAAATGAAAAATATACAGCTTGTAGAGTTTAAACTTGGTCACCAAATACTTGAACTAGAAGTGCAATCTTTCACATTGTATCATTCACTATCTACTTGAAGTGTAAGAATTTAAGGAGTGCGTCACACCTCGCTATCAACTGTCTGATAAAAAAGTCATGACTCAAAATATTTCATTCGAAACCATAACTGAGTCTCAATCAATGTTTATTACCTAGTTTAACGCTGTATTAAGTTGAAATTATCTGAATTCCATTCCAATGTAAAATCCGCTATGACAATATAAATCCATAGATCGATCTATGTCCTCTATGCTGTAGTAAATATGGCTATATATCGGTATACTATTTATTGACAGGCTTACTTTATAGATATAAATAGTCGACAACCTGTATGAGTCACAATTTTTGCAATAGCGAATGTTTGACAGTTTAATTTTACTCCAAATGAATACTTGATCCAGTAATAAATCTTCAACAAACCAATTGAGGCTAACAAGATAAAAGATTGAAGGAAACTGTATGAGGTCACAAGGATAACAGAGTGACTTTTCATTACATTCACAGGGTAAAAACAAAAATTTGAACAAAATGTAATGATTGAACACAAATATTTAACACAACTTCAATACTTAAACAATTACACCTGTAAAAACAGTATATGAAAGGAAAATCAACATAATCAGTGAAATACTTTCAGTTTAATGTACCAAATATACATTCAATCAGGATCAGTTATTTTCACTAATTTCAACAATTTACCACACTTAAAGGAAAACAATGCTGTAAATTACATAGCATCATCAACATAAAACAATTTTATCACTTAATCGTATAAGTACCAAATAACCAACACAAAACAGGTGACAAAGCTGACAATTTCCTGTATAATACAGACCACAAAAAACTGCTCAAACTGTAATAATTATTCAATATAATCTTAAATGTATTAACAATTCATAATGAAATTGGGGAAAAAAGTAACTTGAGCCCAAATCGGAAACAGTTTCCCATTAATTAACAATATCCTGTCTTTTGTAAATTTTGTGTGTAGAGAAAAGCACTAAATCTTTAAAAAAATTACAGACGCATTTAGAGTAACTTCAATGTTACTGTCTGTTTTCCACTGTTAATTTAATTGAATACAACCAATACAGCCAGATAGTGAAATAATTATCCCAAAACCAATTAAGACTGAACTATTAAAGTGACATTGGTCTTTTTTAAGAATAGCCAATACTGTGTTAATGTTTACTTACGTTTACAAAACGTTTCTACTTATATTAAATATATCTATAAAATTCACATATTACAACTTTACATGACAATTAACACTGTGTCACACAGCTAGGACAACCAATGAAAATCTAGATAGGACAGCCAATGAAAATCTAGAATTTTACATCCTACAAATTTGAATGGCAACTAATAGTAAAGACAACAAATGAACAACCACATTTTCTACCCAAGGCCTACCACGCTCACAAATCAATGAAAATTGTATAATCTTATGATGTTTAAGTCAGTAAAACTAAGTATATAGTAATACATTCACAATCAATATTTGGTGTCCTCTTCTTCGTCATAATTTCATTATTAAAGGAAATCACCAATAAACTTGCTAATGACTTATCTTACAGGACATAGATGATGGATTGACCCTATCTGGTTGACACATATAGACACCCCGAGTGACCACAAGATCAGATGACCAATCAACGTACATGACAACTATACTTAATTAGCTGCAAGGCTAATAATCGTATGTACCAATACACAAAAACATCTTCACAGAAACAGAAATCCGCAATGTTTCATTGGCCCTTAAATAATGCTGAAAACTTAATTAGTTAATGGGAGCCACAATCAAGCCTAGAGCTAGCGACAAACTCCCCAGGGAGGGTTGGGTTACAATTAAGACCGTAACATTGCCTATTCTAGGCAAAAAGAACATAGATGATAACATTTCCCAGGCATCTAGGCAGACAAGCAATCATTTATTAAAGCAGGAAAGTAGTAATTAAGTGGGAAATTTCCAAGATGTCACATGAACTCAGCCTGGGAGACTGTGGCTGATTCATTATGCACATTCTTGACTCATGATTAAATTGCATTACCATAAACTTAAGTGCACATGCAGCCAAGTTAAGCCAACTTGCAGTAATTCACAATTGACAGAGCTAGAAATTAGGAACAGGAGAAAAGATTATTTAGACGAGTGATAATTTCAAACCAGTTTATTTAATTACTTTCTTCAGCAATTCAAAGCCTATAGTTATATTTGTTCTTATCCATGACCAAAAACCATACCAGTATAAGTAATAACACACTTCAGTGCATTTCTTTTCCCAAATGTACGTTAACCCAATGTTATTAAAGCATAAATCATGAGGTGACCTAGAATTTCAAACATTTAGTATCAGTTTACACCAAGTTCATTTGATACACTGATATCACCACATAATACTGGTACAACATATTATAGAAGCATAGAGCAGCCATTCTGGCATATAATTATGGTATTACATTCTCTAAGTTAGGAACTTTTTTTAAACAAACTTCTTTCAATGACAGGTCTTCCAGTAGGTTTGCAGAAGGTTTATCCAAGCAATTCAGGTTGTACTGAGGTGATTAGGCCTGCCTTGAATAAGGCATAGAATGGACACTGGTCTGAAAAACTTGTAAGGTCACCACATACGACCCAAATCATGTAAAATGATTTAATTAAAGCTAAAAAATAAGTATAAGCAGTATTGAAGCTTGACCATAAGTATAGAATCAGTACAGTATGTGTGTGAGCAGTGACATTCAATCTTGTAACGGTACTTGATGTGTATATACATTAAAGTACATTGTTACTATTGTATATGGCTATTTCAATCTAAATCATCAACACAGATTTGGCCACCACACATCAATACTGTTGAATTTCAACAATGTAACATAAGCAGCATAGAATGTAAGGAGTAATGCAGAATCTATCATTGAGAAACAGATGTTCTTTTGTGATATAGAACATGCTTGGTGATCTCTGTTAAACATTGAACTATTCTGACCGACATGGCAGGTGACATGTGTTATAGCCAACTACAGTAAGTCAACATCTTGTAACCCCAGTATAGTATATATTTACCAATGGTAAACAAGCAAATGTTTATTCCCGGAATACAAGCAGCATATGTACAGTAGAGGCGTTATAATCAAGAGGTAGAGCGAATTGACTCCTGATCTGAAGGTCGTGAGTTTGAATCCCATTTTGGGAGATCACCTGAACTTCATAAGTTCTGAATGAGTACAGGCTAGCACCCATAAAGCAGCCATCAAGACCGAAATATTTGTGTCACATTTGATGTAAAATTGATAAGTTTAAATTGAACTCATGATAAATTGATGACTTTAAAAAACATAGGAAATTCATTTACAATTAAAAACAGCTATATTTGTATTGAAAGAAAAGCACATAATACACAATATAGCATTGTTTCACAAGAGTATTCACAAGCACTTATGTCATACAGTCATTCTAGTGAAGGGAGGGGAAATTATCTGCACCTTCCACAAGCAGGTGTATTACAACTTGAACAAATCTATGATTTTCTATCCGAGGCAATGCTTATAATAGGTAACAAGTGATTCAATTCAAATCAAGGAAAAAGTCAGCTGTTCGAGTCTGGTAACAATACCAATCAATGGAGGGGGGGGGGACACATAACTTTATACAACCCACTGTACAACAACTACATTGGATGCAAACTATTAACAGCCATGTTTAAGAACTTAGCTCTATCAAACATCTTAAAAGACAATAAGATAACTATACCATCAAACACAAAGATGAAATCTTAACTTATGTTCAACATCACACACAATGTTTATGCCCTTAAGATAAAGCTATTATTAGAGATGTTGCAACATCAAAATACTCAGTCAAGAATTTCAAGGGGACGTCACCTGTATGCTAATGACAAGTGGCGGGCAACTAATTGGTAATGACCCTAGACATTTTGTTCTCTTATTGCCCGTCCTCATATTATACTTGCAGCTAGTCCAAAACTTCCCCGACTCAAACTGAATTCACAACTCATTCTAATAAGCCAAGTCAAGATCCAAACTATATCCATGCCTTATCATGCACCACACTGTATATACTACATAGACACAAATGTCAAATAACTTTTTTATATTTGACATTTTTGTCCAAATAAGGAATGTGATAACAAAACCCGACACATAAAATGCATTGAGCCTAGTTCTTTTCTCCTTAATTTGCTGAAGTCATTTATAATATAAAAACAAACAATACTACAGAGCATATAATATATTAATCAAATATGGTTCACAGAAGTGGTATTCTTACAGTGGTTGTTGGAAATGAAAATATATCTGAATAAATATCCCTGTATAACTAACTTTAAGATTGCTTGCTTGATATAAAAGCAACAGATTTAGTTTTTTTTGTGCCATAAAGATGTAAAATATAGGTTTTATTAAAGATAGTTTTCATAATTCTTTCTAAAGGGGTCTTACATTTTTACTCTTATTGATACCGGTAGGTCTGCACAATTGGTTTAAGCAAGAATGAGACTGATATAAAAATATGATATTGCATAAAAACAAAACTGTTCGCTAATAGTTCATCCTGAAAAAAACATGTTTGCTAATTGGTTCATCGCGAAAAAAACAGAACTATTCACTTATTTGTTTTCAAGTAAATATATAATACTCACACCATAATTTTCAGTATAATATTATAATCTTATACATCTAGAGCCATATTCTGTACAGAAAAACATAAATATTCCAAACTTCATCAGATCATCCGGCGGCTGCAAATTATCCAATATAAACAACTGATACTTTTTTCAAATTAGAAAACATTAAATCTGCTATCAGCACACAGCACCTGTTCGAAACAGACTCAAATTATGATAATCCTCAGAAAAATGTTGGAAAAACACTTAAAACTTCCTCCACAGTCCATAACATATAAACTTCACCTGAATCTCAAAACCCAGCCAGAAATAACACAACAACTTAGGTAGGTTTCTAATTTAAAACAGTATCCCCACTGATAAAAAGGTAAATCACCTACAGGGAATTTATAACGAGTCAACCGAAGTAGCTGTTGATACATATAGCATGTAAATACTCAGTACCTGAACATTTTGGAAAACCTCAGATGACTAATTATACAGCTGATTTAATCGGCAGATTCAGGTCACTGATTTGCGTTTAAGATATGATCTCCATGGTAATAAAAACGACTATTTCGTACAGGTTTATATCATACCTGTTATCATAAATTCATCACTTACACCAAGCACACGTTTACAATGCTTGACCTCAATTGATTAAATAATACCAAAAACAATCAGGGACTGCAATATCTGGTATGTAGAACAGTAAAAATAGTATGTGCAAGCACAAATCAATAATATAATCAGGTCACTTTAAATTAATAAGTAAAACCTCAGAATAAAAAAAAGACGTATTGTCGCCTTAATTCTACACTGACGTAAGAAGCATTTTATTAGTTTTGAGAAATAAACGTTTAAAGATTGAAGAGCCATAACTTTTTATACTTTATACATCTTTGTGGAATTGGAGTTTAGTCTAATTAGAACAGTTCTACAGGGTAACAAATCTCACCAATCATTTAGAGCTCAAAGAGACAAACAAAACAATACCAAAAACTCAATATTACGTCCCTCTGGAATTAAGCCGACGATATATACCCCTCAACAGCAACACCTCTATGTAGATGTAATTTTGACTGTTGTTTAGAGGCTTCCACTCCAGAGAGGTTAAATTAGTGGTGTTTTTTACTATATGTTGAAAGTCGTCTATATTGAACTATTAATTAATGCTACACATGGCTTATGCAGCTACAAATAATCAGCAGCTACAAAAAATCAGGAATATGAAAATGTTACTTTAAAAACGCAGTGCCTTCAAAATTAAACTAAAACTGTTCAAAATTAGTTGAGTATACCATTACCCTGTACAGTATATCCACTGGTCAATATTTTCCAAAACTTTCATTGGCTGACCACCTCAAAGTTTGTTTATACGCTGACATTCTCAAGTAAATAAAAACAGACTATTATATAAATAAACTCAGAAAATACACTGTTAAATAAGATCACGCCAAACTTAAATAAGACCATGTCAAACATGAACAGCCACCAATATTCAGTAATTACATCCTATGTGTAGCGTTCATGCAGTGTCAATATAAATCGCAAGAAAGAAATTGAATTTAAAGGAAAGAAAACCAATCAAGATGGCTGCATTCAAAATAAAAATATTCCCATCATCAATACAAAACTGTATTACCACCTACCATTTCATTAACAACCGTCTGAATATACAGGATAGCACCACACAAGCAATTTTACTTCTATTAAATCCAATGAATTGTGTATAAATATACATAGCAAACTAAATTTTCAATTCACTCGTATTTGTTAAAACATCAACAGTATCAAAGCTATGTGCATACAATGCCCCGGAAACACAATGTAATATTGTACCATTCACAATTAATTGTTTGTTATAAATATTTAATTCTCATAATGTTGTTAATTCTACAACATCATATCCCATTACAAATATTTGATCTGTCATCACACGAAACACAATTAACTTTCAAGCCTGGCCGTTTCTTGCAAAAATAAAATCAACAATGCTTAATGGTCACAACATTTTTTCAAATAAATATGCATTCACAGCACAAATACTCATCACTCTCAGGTATAATTTCTACCATTCAGTATCTATTTAACGTCTATGTAAACCATTCAAGCTATGGTCAAGCTTGAATGGTTGACTTGTAACCCTGGTAAGTCAGAAAGTATTTATATCAATTTCTGTCATATACATGTCAAAAATTAATAGGTGATATAATTACATACCCATAAATGGTCAACTGACTTTTCACAACCAGTCAACAAAAATGTGCAGAGCCTAAAAGCCTTAACAGATTATCGATGAATGGTGGAGACATAGTGTTAGTGTTTATCATCTTTCTGTTTATAACAAATCTTTCACACACGAAATTCATCAGTCATCTGACTTTCAATTTCTAACTTGACAAAAAGTCTACATAATCAATGGCCACACTAATCCCATGCACAAATAAGATACTATCACAATCACGAATCAAGCATGCGCACATCTCGATGTATTGCAATTGTGAACTGAAATTACATTTCCTTCTCAATGTGATCATACATGATTCATAGTCTCTACATAGTTATTTTTCTCCAGATGTAATAGAAATTATCCTTGTTGTCCGACCTTGGATCCAATCAATAAAGTCATCTTTATTATAATACACTCACAATAAAGGCACACTCGGCACACACTTTCCCACACAGTCATCAAACCGGCCAGCTGTCTCAGAACAACACACCCTATTGTACCAAGAGAGGAAAGTATTCACATTTATGACACTACAATAAAACTACACTGTACTAATAGAACTAAGAGCAAACTTCCCATATATCATCAACACAGTAACTAAAACATTCACGTCCAGATAAAATATAAAGGTGATTCAACTAAAAATGGTTTAACTAGTATTGCAATGAATTAATGCATCACAACATTAGATGGTTAAAATTGAATGATGTGTTCTACTTAAATGTCCACTCAGATTTTCATATATAATTTTTACAGATAAATCCAGGAGAATTTCAAGGCCAATTATTACTTTCCAAGTTATTATCGAGTTTAACTAATACATAAATTACTTCTTCTTGACAAACAATACCACTCATTGATAAAAAAGAAAGTAGTAACAGTGGACATCAAGGCTAAGCTGTACTTGAGCTAGCTATCTACTTAATCACACCATACTTGAAGAATCTCTTTATGTTCCAGTTCATGTCAAGTGCTTCTCATACGAATAGATTTTGTTTGTTCTATTTCAAAGGAAATCCAAATAAACTCTGCCCATTATTAAAGTATACTGATTATAAATAGAGTGATTCAATTTTCAGGATTTTCCCTCATTTTTTCCAAATAGCAGTCCCAGGACTCTCCTCAGCCATGTTGAAAGTCCCTGATCATTTTTAGGGTCCCAAACTTGTGTTATTATCATCTTCTCTTGACAATTCGGCCATGACGAAAATTTAAGGACAATTAAAGAGTATATCTGAAATGCGAATAGCGTAGTTGCTTTTTGCAGGTCCTTGGGATGCATGGTCAGTTGTAAATGTGAGTCCTAGGTCCAACAATTGCATCAGTGACCCAGAAAACCTGCGAGTAGGAAATCCCTGAGCTTAAGTCAGAATACGCACATAAATAATAATATGCAATCAATATCTTCTAAAACAATGTTGACCACCTTCAAACAAAAACTTAAATCCTTGATTTTGATGTTAGTGCCGAAATCAAAACAAAAAAGTTAAAAAACAAATAAAACTCATTCAATTACTGTGAGAAAAATACAATGAACTGAACAACAATTAAACAATGCAAACAATACACATATATATATAACCTTCAAATGGATCCATTTGATTATGCTCACATGAATTCTGAGTATCATGATCTTAACAGATATGTAGATAATATTACCATGAAACATTGCACTGAGAACTTGAGACTGTGACCCTCAGAAGCTAAAGGCTTAATTAAGTTTAAAAGCAGCCTGTCCAATAGCTGTTGAGAAAACTTAAATATGAAAAACATTCCTAAAGTTCTGCGTAAAAAAGAAAAGGGGCATAATTTGGTTAAAATGCAATACTGAGTAATGGAACCTGGCCTAGATGTCATTTCATCACGATAGAAGATCTCCAAAACTGAATGACATGACAATGACTAATGGGTGATAAGTATAGTTCAACTATATTTGAACAAATCAATAATTGAAACCAAATCAAACCATTGCACAGTATGTGCCACTGTTGAACAGTGAGTCTACAAGATCAGAGTCAGCTGCTTTGCTTTAAAAACAAACAACACACTTATGCACCAGTCAATTGTAACCACTGCCCCCCAGGTCCGGGGGTATACCGGGGATAGCGGGGGAAATGGGCCGTGTTTTACCTTCCAGGTGGCCCCGCAGTGCCGAGTGAATGCGGTGGTTTTGTTTTTGCGCCGAAAATAGCGGGGAATGGGCCTTACCTAGGATGTCCCCGGGGTTCGGGGGCATTTGGAGGGGGATTTTACCAGCAGTTTGTCCCCGCAGGGCGGAAATTTTACCTGGGATTGGCTGGACCGAAAGTCAAAGTCCCTGCTATTCCCCTGGGGGGCCGTGGTTACAATTGACTGGTGCATTACATACTGGACATAAAATGATCATTGCAGTGGACCGTGGATACACAAATGCTATTATATACACATGTGCAGAACTTGTGAGGGTTCACCATTAAATAACAGAAACGTGAAGACTGACAACGATCAATTAAACATTTCCCACAATCTTTGCAACAACTTCACAACAAAAAGATCCAAACTTCTAGATCACCTTAACCATGTGAATGACCACAACACACCTGTCCACGAGTAGTAAGTTTACCCCACCCACCAATTAGCAAGGTATCATACCTGATACCTGCTAATTAACACAGAGTGAATCAAAACTCATAATAACTTCTACATTTAGAGCTATGCAAAGATCAATTCAAATATTAAAGTGTAGTATGAAATGACAATAAATATTATAAACAGCAAACCTAAATATTATGCTCCACCGACGAATGTGTTTGTTTTCACTTGACAGGAAGCGTTTACCACGTGACTATTGATACAACCAAACCGCCATCTATTGGGAAACTTCTTAAAAATGTGGGGACCGTTTCAAACGATTTTCCCCATAAGCTCTTCAGTCGGAGTACCAAAAGTTTTTACATCAACTCCACGCAGCGGTTATCTTCCCTTGCAGAACAGCAATAACTATAAGGGGAGATCACTGCGTAGGAGATTGGGTTTGTTAAGCGGCTGGAAAATAAGCAATATTTATCTCCATTATGGATGACCAGGGCTGTCCGAGATGTAAAACTACTAAATATAGAAACCCACAGTTGAAGCTGCTTGTCAATGTTTGTGGACATTCACTGTAAATATTTTTCGCATTTAACTCAAGTGTATTGGTATTCGGATACAATTTGTTCGTGTATATTTCGGATATTGTCATGTATAAACGATCCAATTTCATATTATTTTTGACTATCAGAGGCGCTGTGGCGAAAACATTATAGTTTTTAATTTTTCCAGGTACATGATGTTTAGTAAACCTAGGATATTTTTTGTGTAAAATTAGTAAATGAATACCCAGTGTATGCCCAATGTGGTGCTTGAGCCCGCAGTCCCTCTCAATCAACATTGGTACAGTTTTCTACCAACTGAGCTAAGTGGTTGCCAGTATTATTAGACTCTCGATCAATTCACTCCATCCCTTTCTCCTCTGCAAGGTTAGGAGCACAGGTAGTCTAATAAATATGATTTATATAGGATTTTTTTTTATTTTCTGGCAAAGCCATGTTGTTAAGCGTAACTTATGCTTGACAATGAATGATAAATATAACAGGTGAAATGACAAGCATTAAACAACTAAATATTTGGACTATGGCCATAGGCAATGAAACCTGCTTCAATTAGGGTTTATTTTACTTCATGTATCTATCATTATTTATTGTGTAATATTGCTTCATCCGCAGGTTGCCAAATACCAAAGCCCAGACTACTTGTCATGTTATCTGATGACTAGACTATTTATAAGTTCCTAGTATGTTGCAGTTGTATTTCTTTGCCGAAAATTGATCAAGTTTGATATCCTCATGGAGTGCATTGCAGCATCTTTCAATGCTGCATAAATATGTTATTTGTCATTTTCTTATTTATGCGCTGTCTGCATTTGTTACTTTAAAGCAATGCCTGTTATTGTCACTTTGGTATTAAAATTATACATTCATTACAGATGTGAAAGTTGTGTTGATTTATTATTCATCAAAGGATCAGGAACTTGTCCAGAATGTGAAACTTCTCTTAGAAGGAACAATTTTAGATTACAACTGTTTGAAAATGCATATGTTGAAAAGGAGGTTGACATAAGAAGAAGAATCCTAAAAGAGTCAGTAAAGATTGTTTTCATTATAATATTTTTACTAAATGTGAACTTTTTTTTTTGTTCATGGATTTTATTTGTCTTGAAACCAGATGTGACTTGTGAATTACTACAGTATGCATTTGTAGCACTGAGTTATCCTTGTAAGGACCATTCTAGACAGCAAGTGAAAGCAATGTTTTAAATGCTTGTTTTATGGAATCTAACTCATGTTAAACTAGTGAAAGACATTATACAACTAATACTCTTTAAAGTGTTAAATGTAATGGGCATTTTCATGAAAAAAATTACATTTAAACAAATGTTTATAATTAATGAATAATTTATCATCTTTTGACTGCTTCGTCAGGCGGACAGACACCTTTGACAAACTCTGGGACAGACATAAAACAAAACCCTGATTGAATAATACTGATGTCAATAAATTTCACTTTATAAGTAAATGTCCACTTTGGACTGATTTAATCCATTTGTTATACTGTCCGAGCTATGTTGAACGATATTTCAAATCATTATGTTGTTATTGTTAATATTGCAAATCCGATTTCAATGCTACTGGGCTAACAGCTTCTTTCTAAAGATCGCCGAGTGAGTTGTCATTTTTCCATTTATTTCAGCTTCAATAAAAAAGAGCAGGACTTTCCTTCGCTTAGGGATTACAATGACTACCTCGAACAGCTGGAAAATATTAGTAAGTCATTGTCTATTTCCAAAAAAAAATATTTGAAATAATTCTTCTTTTTATTATAAGATTAAACTTGATAATTCTGAATCTTAAATTGTTGTCAGATCATTGTGTATGTGTTTGTTCAAAAAGTTATATAGTTTAAACTAGATAAAATTTAGATTTTGTTAAATTTACTTGAGCTTGTATTTTTGGTGCCATATTATTGTGACATAATAGTAACAGTGCAATACAACTAATATACAAAAGATCTCTGTCACGATTTGACTCAAACTCAAATTTATATTTTGAGTTACAGAAGGCATAGCCAATTAAGAGAGCTGGTACATAAACTAGATCAGGCTGGCTAGCACCACTATCACCATTAAACACTGTTTTTGTTGTATAATTTTCACTCTGGACACTAAGAATGGAATGTTTAGCTTGAGGAAATTTCAGTTTGAAAAGTTTTGTGAAACCGGAAACTGGCTTGTTTACCAGTAACTGCTTGTGTTGATTGGTATTTAGAGTCGGTTTATATCTTTTGCACCAGCTTTTATTTTGCAGAAAATAGTTGCAGGAAAATAACTTTAAATATATGAACTAGATAGTTTGATGAAATTGAAAGCTTTCTTGGTGATATACTTCTTCAATTACAAACAAAACTGTAATGTTGTCAATTAAATCACTGATATTATGAAATTTTGCAGTTTTCAACCTGGCAAACAATATTGAAGTTGAGAACACAAAGAAAATGGTTGATCAGTATCGCAAGGAAAATAAAGAATTCATACAGAAAAATCGCTCCAAACAGGTAGGCATGAAACTAGAGTTGTACAACTTTTAACTAACTGCATTGAAGTCAACTTCTTCTTAAAAATGGTTGACCAGCTTCAAACAAAACAATTTAATCTAAAACATTAATGACAATTTGACTTTTGACACTAGTGCTGAAATGGCTTTAGTCAATGCAGGCTTTGAGTATAATTCAAAACAAGTAAAAAACATTACTGTGAGAAAAATACAATGAATTGAACAACAAACAAACAATTCAAACACTATACATATAATTTCAAGAGCCATTTAAGCTGGAACGCTTAGTCAAATACATGTAAGCAAACAGTTAATTGTACTGTACATATCAATTAAAGCAATTGAAATAGAAATGATAAATGTATAGTAACAGTACAAGGTTGTTTTACATCCTGGTTCTTGTCTGTTTTCCAGAGTAGAGATGAAGAGTATTTAGAAATGTTGATCGCTGAAGAAGTGAAAGAAACAAAATCAAGACGAGAGCTTGATCTTATTGAGGAAACAAATGAGAAAAACAAAAAGAAGAAAAACAAAGAAGCACTGATAGATGAACTGGTAATTTTAGTTGATGGGGATACAAGATAATACACTATGGTTGCTGTGTTGACGATCTACACCACCTTCAGCCATATTTCAGTCATGTACAGTGGTTAATTGACTTAACCTCTGGTCACTGGTTATGAACCAGTACTAACCTGTTCTTCCATCAGCTAGCGGTATCTTCGCCATGCAAATCAAAAGTGGTGTACAAATGACATTGTATACATTATTGTCACCTAATTGGATAGTTCCTACATCTACAATATTTACCTCCCTTGTTCTTATCATCAGGCATTTTGATTGGCAAAACTGATAAGCACTTATATAGGAGTAATTTCCAAGTATGAGATAATTGAGAAAACACCCAGAGATGTTGCATGTCACAACCACGTTTTCGTCAACTTTCTTTGCCATCTGCCCACATGAGCATAATGAATACGTTATTTTTAAATATCTGATTACTTTATCATCTTTTTACATTATATTCCCTATAAACTTGAAGGATATTTGCCTATCAATGTGGCTGACTATTCAGAACAAGGGAGGTAAATTTTGTAAATGTGGGAACTATCTATTGTCGTGGAGAGTATGAGCTTCACTCTAGATTTCAACCTATGACCTCCAGATTGGTAACGAAATGTGCTACCCTTTGAACTAGTCAATGGGCTAACAAACTTCTTGTAAAAGATTATGGTTAAAAACAAATATATGTATAGGTATTGGGTATGTCTTTTTATTATATTAACTGATCTATGTGAATATCGAAGTGATGAAAAATATTTGCCAAGCTATTTGTTATGTTTTAATTTGGTCTGCAATAACCAATGTTTTTTTAATCATACACTCCAGAAAATTTGTGTTGTAAATTCCTTGCAGCAAGTGTACATTTCTAAGTCGATAAGTCGACTTTGCTTGCTCTGTTGGTAGCTCTCTGGATTAAGAATCTATGTGCTTTGTGATTGTTTAATGGAAGAATATGCATAATTATTCATTTTTTCTCAGAATAATGAGATGACATTAATTGGAAACCAAAATCCAAAATGAGGTTAACTGACTGCACAGACTTGCTGGATACAGTTTAATAGCTGTCTTACCTGTAGTTATTTCCCATGTATATAAGAGTATATCTTAAATATCCTTTGGTGTATTTTTTTGATTCTGACTCAAATTGTCATATAATTTTTCTGATTGTTTTATGAAGGCCTAAAATAAAAACATGTTGATATCCAATAATGCAACTGACCCAATATATTACCCTGACCCAAACTTCTGAAAGTCAGATACACATTTGTCTGTCCCTATACAAACATATATTTCCTTGTGGAAAAATCTGTAAAACAGCATATTGCAGGATACATACCATTTTTCTAGGCCTAAATTGAGATTATAGACACATATTATTGTTTGTTGCAGATGTTTTCTGATCTTCCTGCGTCTGCCATTGTTGCTGGTCATAATATGGAAGTCAGTCAGGAAAAAGTCCCAGAAATTGCAGCACCCAGCACAGTGTTCTCATCAGGAGCAAGTTTCGTAAGTTACACTCGGGTTATATTTGCTGTAGAATGTTCTATGGATTTCGAATAGCTAGAAAGGCCTGTTTTATGCCCTGAAAGGCGGCACATAGTTATCATACTGTCCCTCTGTAAGTTGATTGGTTAAGTTGTCTGTCAGTTCAAAACAATTTGTGACATATTTATTATGGATGTTAATATTCGTTTATTTTGCTAACCGAACATGACATTTGTTACATGTTTCATATTGTGCCACATATATTATTTTACCACAACACTGAAAACTAGACATATATTCTCATGTTCGGATAGTGTTTTATTTCTGCTAAATACAGAACATAAAAACAAAAGCAATATCAATCATTTCAATTATTTTTGGAACAAAACATCAATTTTTATTTCAAATGTTATAATATGATTTATGATAAATTGAATGGACAGAATCATTCTAAATAACATTTAATTGAACAGACAGTTACAATCTTTTTGAATTCAACAATGTTAAAACGCAAAGTTCAGTACAATTAGAACATCATACATCTGTCTATTTAAATATGCCAACACCTGAACATGTTTTCCGACTGCCATTTGAAATAAACAACAATTAACTGACTTTTTCATTAAATATTTGTAGCAAATGCATACATGTCCAACTGTTAGTTACGGATTATTGATTTTGCCCCTAACGCCATGGTTTCACACCTTTTTGGGACTAAGTATTGAGATTGTGACTAAGGATACCGTGTGAGATTTTTTCGATTTTTGTCCAAAAATGAAAAGTAGATTTTTTCATAAAAATAAACGATTAACCAGTTAGTGCTTTTACTAACTGATAACCGCATGTTTGAACGGTTAACCGTTAAACAATTCAAACATTGAAACATCACACAAATGTTATGCTGGATGGCATATTTTATGAAAATGCTTGTCACAATGTTTCACACCCAATGATAACAATGTAAACATTATTGCTATTTTCCAGGGTTTCAGTAAAGTTGATGGTAAAGTTGCTGCACAGTCTGACCAGGGAGAGGGGTTTGTGTATACATATGATGTATTAGATATACTCGGCCCATCAGCTCCTACCGAGATTGATGTTTTACAAAATGGGTTAGTAAATTTGTATACATCTCTACTCTCCCTTTTAATTTAGTTCACATAGCCGGCCTAGCTTTACACATAAGATAGAATTTTTCTGTAATTCTTATAAAGATAAATGCAGACTGTCATTATTTCCTGCTGAACACTGAGCTTGGTTGGTTTTGGAAAATTTATGCTGGTAAATGAGTTCTTACCTTATTATTTAATCTAAACTATGGTTGGGTTTGTTGAAACAAATGACTATTACATGTATTAACAACATGTACTGTTTTTTTGTTGTGATTTTATAAAACACTTTTGATTTATTTAAGTTACCATTGTGTTTTTCTAAATTGTTTTGTTTGTTTGTATATTACACTTGTGTTTGGTTGAATAACTTCCATGTTTTACATGTTGACAGTGTTATACTATGACAGTTTGGTATGCTTTGTGAGAAATTCTCTTGTTTAAATCCATCGTTGTCTGTTATTTTAGATACTTACAGAATATACGAGAAGCCAGTGATGCTGACAAAGGCGGAGGATATGAATCAAAGATGGCTTGTCAGCGAGCTCTGACTGAAGCAATGTGTGGACTTTACCTGGATTCAGATGACCTAACATGAATGTCTTAAACACATGTTACTAAGGACTGGATTTGAATTAGATCGGTGGAATGGCTGACTCTGGTTGTGATACAAACAGACATTGGTTCTTCAGAAACAAGTTGAACATTGTTGAATGGAGTTGAAAATTACTTATGTTTGCAGACAAAGATGTGTTCAAAGAATGCAGAATAAATGAAAGCTACGTTTATGTGGAGTTCTTGGAGTAAATTGCAAAAGAAACATGTTCAATAGAGATGGTCTTGTTTTCATATGAGTATAAATGTATTTTGGTGACCCTTCTAGGCTATAGAAAATGTCTGTGATGTAAAGCAGTCATTGGTATGTTAGGTCATCTTATTGAAACATTAGTTCAGTATGTTTTTAAAGAAACTGCATATAAAGACTTACATGATGGAGATCACCAGTCAGAGAATGTGCTTAAGATGTACTGAACATATACATGCTCATCTTATATTTGTTCCATTTGATAACATTTACTATTAAATTATGTCACTGTTTCCATTTGTTTCTTTTACCTATTCCTTGTACAATGAGTGT